>JAODJU010000130.1:6490000-6523503 GCA_026776725.1 Gnathonemus echidnorhynchus
CTGTGCTTTCCCTCACTCCCCCACCCACCCCCTCCCTCCCCCCTCCCCCCCCCCCCCCGTATCTCTCTCTCAGTCACACACACACACACACACACACCCGGTGCATTTGGGAGACCGACCTGGAGCCGGAAAAATCCCTGATATTCGAGGCCTTTCCGGTGAGGGGTGAGGAGAATCCAATGCGCATGCGTGGTGGGTCGAGCCTGCGGAGGAAGCGCGTTCGCATTCGAGTCATACCAAGCATAGCCTGCGTGTCCGTGCAGTCTACTTGCAGCGGGCTGTGAGGAGAACTGACGCGACCCTTTTGTCCCCCTTTTCCCCCAAACAGACGCAGTTTCTCAAACATTTTAAGCACGAAAAAAGACTCTTAAGCGTCGCCGGAATTGTTTTGAATAGATACTTTATTCAGGAGGCTCAACCCTTGAAGGGTTGAAGTTTTGTTTTTCTCGGAGAAGTTGGCTGAAGGCTGGGCCTTTGGCGCTGGGAATTATTCCTGAAGGAAAAAAAAGAAAAAGCTTAACGGTCGCACCATTTCTCCTTCTTGCCTAAACTTTAAAAGCAATCTGGCTGGTCTTTTTTGCTCGATAAATGCTTCTTACGAAAATGGACCTGTTGAACTACCAGTATCTGGACAAAATGAACAACAACATCGGCATACTTTGCTACGAAGGTAAACAACACGTTTTACTTTATCCTCTCCTATTTTTTGTTATTGACCTTTTAAAAGTCGTTTTCATAGAAAGTTAATGAGTTAAAGGCCCAGTACGGTCGTAGCAATTAGCGGACTTGTCTAAGCTGCTCGTAAAGTAACGGTTTTCCATTTTATTTTGCTGCCGTGTCGCTTTTCTAAATTAGGGATAATTATGTTTGTCAGTAGATACGCAGCGACTGATTTACACAAAACAATATTGTCTGATTGAACAATTTATAAAAAGTATGAAGTCGACTGGAAACAGTGTAACACAAGTTAATGGCTAATGAAAGTCTTCTCACCGTCTCGGAGGTCCGGGCTGGATCATCTCTCCTTACAAACAATGTCGATGTTTTTCTTATAAGTAGGGTTAGGTTCCTGTGGCCGTACTTTTTATAAGAATTAAAGACCGTATAAAGCATTCCCTGAGGGCGGATGGGAGGAAAAGTGCCCCCTCCCTTAGGACAGAAAACCTACTTCATTTGGTTCATGTGGAAAAAAGATAGATGGAGAAGTGCGATACAGCCGCAATTCGCGGCTGAGAGGTACAGTATGTGCGGCGATTAAAGGGGGCAGATAAATGTTTGTTCTGCAGCCTATATAGAAGTCGAAGAATGCCGTGTATGTGTGTTGTGTGATTTTCTTGCATGAAACACAAGTGGTAAAATGGAGCTTGTTTAGTGGAAGGTCCCTACGTTCTCTAAACTTTGAAAGGACTCACTGGACAGCTAACTAAGGCAGTATGCTGATCAGAATAGAGCTGGTTGTCCTCTGGAATCTGGTTATCATAAGTCTCATTTAATAATTTAAAAATAGGCATCATTCAGATATGTTCATTTTTCTTTGTGATGTCTTTGGTCCTCTCCAGACTTGCAACTTAAGTGTATTAGCCATGTTGAATTCAGCTCTTGATGTGCTTGGTTAAGTGTCTGCATAAGGGATATCTCTGAAGGCATGTTCTTCCGTATTAAGACTGCTCACAATCTGCCTGTATTACCAGTGATATTCAAAGCCTCTTTTGTGGTTCTATAGTTGAATTGTGGGTTATTTTATGTTTGAATACTAGTAATTGTGGAAATGGCCCTTTTAGAAGACATGCAATGGAGTATTTTAAGTTAGTGTAGTAGTTTTAAGGACTGGAGATCAGCAGGTTTCTGGGCCACTTCCCAGGGGGGAACTGTTACAGTATTTCCTGTTCATAAGCCAGGGTTTCATTTAAAGATGATATCTAGTTGTGGATTTAGATGCTTTACAGTGAGTAAACTAAGATCCCCTGGATTAAAAAAGCCTTCCACACAAAGCATTGGTTAAAATAGTTTGCTAATCTGGGGGTTTGTTCTGCCTGAAGCTGTCCAGAGGTGATGCCCAGTGTTCAGTAGTGGAACTGCAATGCAAAACCAGGTGGTGTTGTTCGCTGTAATGGGGTCCTTTGTTTTTTTGTTTTTCTTTATTTGTTTTTCTTCAAGGAGTGCTGCGGTACAACAGGCACCATGAAGAATCTTATCTGACAAAAAACCACCATAACAGGGACTTTAATGGGGCCCCAGGGTCTCGTCCAAAGCATCCGGGCTGTACTGTCCTCCTGTTGTCAGCCGTCACATGTCAGACTACGGAAACACGATACACGCACACATGGCGGGGCTCAGGCCTCAGACGCACGTTGTCTCCTAGCGTGGAAAATGAAAAGCAGAGAAGAGTGGTTTTCTTTTGTGCTGTGTGCCTCTGAGAACACGTTAAAGTGCATAGGCCCTGGGGTGGCGCACACCAACCCTGACAGGGGGGTCCATTCTGCCATTGTCCAGGATTTCCTTCTTCTATGCAAAGACCCCATCTCTGTAACTTTGCCACACTTTTTTTGTGTGAATATCTGATACTTCCTGTTTGTTTGCTTCTGACCCGCCCCCTTTTGTGACATTATAGCCATAGAGCTAAATGGAGCCCCATTGATTCCTCTGGACCGGACACTTTCTTTGAAACCTTTTGATTCCTCAGTTGTGTAAACATTCCCCTCGTCGCCATGCTCCCGCTGGACGTCGTGTAGTATGTGGGTTCAGGTTTTAGAGGGCCGGAGTCAGATTGTCGGCCACATTTGATATGGGCTCGTAAAGTGTTGGCATCAGTGGTGCCCCTCTGAACAGAGGCCATGTGTTTGTATAAAATATCAGTGTCCTGATGCTATTCAGGCTTCTGTCACGCTCACCCTTGTTTAAACAGCTAGCAGTATTGTGATTATTTCTGTTGGCCACTCACTGTTGCTGGTATTGACCCAGAACATTTCAGCTATGCTGAATTACAGCAGTGGCTTCTCAGGGTGTTTAAGATTTTTGTGTGCTGAATGTACAATATAAACTGTCGCCAACTTTTATAATTTTATGGGTGCAAGAGGTTTGTTTCATTGGACCTGACTGACACTTCTGTTCGCTTTTCTGTTTGAATATCACTGGCACATTTTCTTCCACAGTTAAAGAATTTGATGCGCAATGGTCGTAACTGTTATGTGAGAAATATGCACGTTTGTAATAAGTGCAAATTATTAGAGCAGTAAATGTCATCTTGTATGTTTTGTTTTTGCTCTTTTTATTTTTGACTGATTATATAAATATCTATTTCTGACTCCTATATTGGATTTTTTTATTTGCATAAACTGCCAAGCAGGAACATTGAGTAACATCCAACAGTCTGAACTGCCCAGCTTTTATCGACCTTCATTGTAGCAGTTTGAATTGCTTCTAATTTTACGGTGCTCATCTTTTTTTATATCAGGCAAGTGTTTGCCTTTATCATGCTGTTTACAAAAAAGGTCAAAAGAATTACCCCTGACAGTCTTGAGGATAAATAAGGCTTTGACATGCTTTCATCTGATACTGTTTTGGCTGCTGGTTAATTTAAATGTATATTGTAATACTGAGCACACTTTGTATGTTCAAATCATTTTTACTGAAGAGCGGCTAAAGTAAATCAGTTGCTTAGGAGCTTTGGGTAAAAGCAGCAGGACGTTGGCAGTGTTTAGTTTATTAAAACACCAGTTTATCATGTACAGAGAGGGAGAACTACAAGCCTTATGTGTGTTCTATCACTTTTTTATACTGGCTTTGATTTACTTTGCTTAAAACTGTTCGTTCTTCCCAATTTCCCAATTACAACACGCTTGCTTTTTGTCTTGCACTGTATGACTTGGTCAGCTTCAGATAAGTCACCAAAGATGAACTGGCAGATCAATGAAGCACATTCAGCTGATGTGGTTGAGAGGCTGCACAGTGCTGCTGCTCTTAATTTATTTTGAAGGAGTGTTGTTCACTTATTGGTCCTAATTATTCAGGTTCGCACAACATGGTTGAAAGGGCTGCCTGCTGGAATGTCCCCCTCGGTCGATTGGTCACATGACCTGGTGACAGAGGATAGAAATATACAATCACAGCCAGTTCTGCACACTCTTAGCGTGGCGCGCTTTCTGCTATTTTTAATGGAGCCAAATAAATTACGGAATGCTTTTCTAGTCGGTTCTTAAATTGTGTCCACGGACAGGCACATCGCTGCAAGTGCAGCTGGCCAGGCTTAAATTGTTGGGCTGTGCAAATCTGTTTATATATTCTGATGTAATCTTTCAGATTAGAACTCTTCTGATTTGAGATGCCCAAATGAGCTGATTTTGATTAACACATTACAGCTGTTGGCTTGTGCAGTGTTTAAATTCTGCCACAAAGTTCAATGCACGTGTGTTTCCCCTTGTGCCGGTGCATGATTTGTCCTTGCAGACTTGTCTCTGTTCATCTTTGGCATTGCTACGTCACATGGTAACATACTGTATGTTGGTTTTGAGAATGTTTGATGAGAGTTGGGGTGAAATCATTGCCATGTTTTACGTACTGTGATCGCTTTAGCTTGTAATTGGAAGCTGTCCTGTATAGATGGCATTGCGGCTACGCATGGGGCTGACCTACCTCCCCCCGTGCCACTTGCTGCCATGACATTTTGTGCTGCTGTGGGGGGTGGGGGGTGGTTTTGTGCTGACTGCCACTTTTTTTCTTGCTGATCAAATGCGAAAATCTGCCTGCAGTGGATAAGTCGAAACTTAATTGATCCTTTTGGGGGGGGGTGTTATTTAACAACATTACAAAACTGAACAAATGCCCAGCACATTATCTCCCCCCCAAAGAAAGAAAGCTGGTGGTATAAATGAGGTAGAACAATGGGTGGTACATAATTTACTGCAGGTAGAACAGTATGGTGATGGGTGGGGTTAGGAATATGGAAACCAGAGCCATTGTGTAAAACAAACGGAGTTCGATGTTGTGTGTCTCCCAGACCTTTCTTGGTTTCCTCAACCCGTTTTCTCTCATTTTAGGGGTCATGAGTTTTTATTCGTGACTGTGTGCCAGTGTTCAGTCATGAATTCCAAGTATTTCCCATGTATGGCAGCGTGCCCCAGTGTATATCTGTTAATATCTAAAATGGATCCAAGATTTGAGTTGGTCAATAATTGATTTTTTTTTTTTTTTTTGCAAGCAAAGAAAACGTCTGCTTTTTTCCCCCCTCTTTTGATTTGAAAGACATGTATGCATCTGAAAATAAAGGCGCCTCTGGTGGTCAGTTCAAATTACAGGGAATGGCAGCCAAAAATATCATTCTCAAAGTGCACCGCGCTTCTTCTGCTTGCTTTTTAGTGCTGCGGGGGGAGGGGGAGGGGGCGGAGTGCTCATGATCTGTGTAAAATGATCTCATCCTGAGCTTCATGTTTGAAGTCCCAAGAAAGTCTCCTTTGATCATTTTCACTTAATGACTGACTGCCTTTCATTAGATCAAACATTTTAATGTGTCTCTCTTGACACAGATAGTGATCTTTATGGCTCAGAGGCCAGTTCTTAACAAAGGTTACTGTACCATAACGTTTTTGGTACAGCAGAAACTTCACTCCCTCATCTTACTGCAGTCCCCTCCCCCCCTTCTGTGGTTTAACACACACACTGCCTCCTGATCCTCTGGAAGGTTTTCCCTTGTGGATCATACGTCTTGTTGTGGAAAGCAACCCCTGAACGTGACAAGCAAAGAAATGTGACATTTAACTTGTGGTTTCTCTGAAACTACTGGGCCATCAGGGTCCTGGGTTTTGGGCAAATCTCCCACAAGATGGTGGTTGATGTACTGCTGCAGTGCATTGGATGGAGGATGGTCTTGCTGAAACCCCAAGAGAGCCTCTGTTAAGGGAGATTGGGGTCATCCCTTGTGCCTTGCCTACGATGCTTGTTTTCTGCTTTCCTTCATGGTGGAAAATGTGATTCTTACACCTTGATTGTCATCAAATTATGGATCAGGTGTGAAATGGAGCTGGTTTCAAGTTAATTATCAGCTCAAAATGTGTGTTGATGTCAGTTTGCTTAAAGGAGAAAGAAGTGTGACTCTTAGGCAATTTGAATAGCTTCTGCACAAATAATCTTCTACGGGGTTTTCATACCAGTCCATGGTATGAAACTCACAATAGCAACACTATTTGAGTACCTCTGTTTTCATACTTGAATCCCAGTGCAGATAGGCTATCAATTTATGCTGGATGGTGGGGGGGAGGGGGGGGCTGATCTGCAGTGGATCGCCTGCAGTCCTCTTTATTACCGGCCCTCTCTCTTGCCAAAACGATGATGTCATCCCAGTTGCCATGGCGTGCGGTCAGACGAGCAGAGACACGCCAGTCAGGAAAATGGGCCTCTTGTTTTGGAGGCTCAGCGCTGGTAGCCTTCTCCCCAGGGTAGGCTGGGCCGTCCTTTTGTTAATTTACCACCGGCTAATTTCATCTTTTTTGTTTTTGGTTCAGTTTGATCACTGGCTTCTCCTACTCTCTACTTAGTTTGTGTTGCCCTTTCAAGGGAGTGAACTTATTTCTTTTAAAGTTGTCAGTTAATTTTAGTGCTGGACGGAGGGGAAGGAAAACGTGCATCGCAGAATGTGCAGCCATGATTCAGGAAGGTCTCTCCTGTAAAAGCGGCCTTTATATGAGCCCCATGCTTTGCACTGTTTTGATAGTGGTTTGCATTTTGTTATACCAATATTTACCAGACGCAGAATTCGCATTTTGCTAAACCAGCTTTATTTGTTTATTTTTTTATTTTTTATACTAAATCTAAAATTTAGCTAAAGTGGAAAGTCCCCACCGAGGGTAGCTGCCAGTGGTAGTTTTCCTGTGTTACTCCCACTCAGTCCACACATTGTGCATCTACTCAAAGCTGCTGGACTCAAATGCCAGCTTGTACAGGTCGGGTGGAGCTGGAGGTCTTGTGTGTGAATCTGCTCCCTGTTGGCGAAACGTAGGAATTGGCATACTGTAACTGTAGGGCAGTAGTGGCTTAGCTGTCCCTTGGTGTCCTGATAAGCGGCCTAGTCTAATCTCATTGGGTGATTTTTATCACACTTTATAGCTCTGTCTGGGGAGGCCTTTTATGAGGAGAACGGCATTAATCTTAGGCTGTAGTAAACCGTGTTGCGTCATGGTTACTCTGTGAAAGGAGACCTTGCTGCGAATGTAATAAAGTTTCAAGTTACAGAGGCTAATCGGGGCTCTTCCATGACAAAGGCCTGGTGGTTGATGGCAGGAGTGTGTAAACTCGTGGTAGCTGGTTAGAGTCCCGCCTGGAGCTCTGTCGGTGTGTTCCTAAGCAAGGCAGGGGGCCTGAATTGCTTTAAGTTCGAAAATCCCTGTATAGAAGTAGGCGAGTCTAAACATAGCAGGTCTGCATGAAGGTGTTTGGAGTATCTCAGCTCTGGAGTGTTGTGCATGGACTCCCGTGTGAAACCGAGCGCTGAATGGCCGTGCTACTTCTGCTCGCAGGTGAGGCGGCTCTGAGGGGTGACCCCAGGATGCAGCCGGTATCCATGTCGTCGGCCATCACCAACCACAGGACCGGGCCTCCTCCCATCAGCCCCAGCAAGAGGAAGCACAGCGGGGACCAAGTGGACAACGACATTGACTGCGACAATGAGCATGTGGCAAAGATGAGCCGGCTGTTTGTGGCGCAGCTGTAAGTGCGACATGTAACTTCTGACTTTATTGTATAACATATGCCCCAATATTGTGCTCTGTGCTGCCTGGGGTAGGCTCAAGCCCCCCCTCCCACGACCCTGACCAGGATAAGTGGTTAGAATATAGATGGATTATAGAACACTACATTTGCTAAATGACATGTGGGTCTTTTGGACCCCTGGTTTCAAACCATGCTAATTTATCCAGTATAGCATGCAGAGTACGATGTTTACTGCTGAAGTTGTTTCTACAGGGCTACAAAGAGATGTCCTCCTTGCATGCAGTGAGAAATAAATACCCTCATTTATTAGGTGTGTGTGAGTGTGTGTATGCCGGGGTACTTCTGCTAAAGGCTTATCATGGTTTGGAGCAGTCTGCCGGTTGGCATGGAGCTACGGCCCAGAATTCCTTGCATTCCAGGCCTGTGATTGGAGCACATGGCACGTCTGAGGCAGCCGCTGCTGGGGTCCTTGCGTTCCACGCATTCCTGCCTGCACGGAGTGACTTGTGTTCGATCATGGGACTGCAGACATGGCTATTTATCGTCAAATAGCTCATGGCAGTGTCAGGCAGAGCCTGGCCTGGAATGTTTCATGACCTGCTGGGACTTGGGCACTTAAGGGAGACTAGGGGACCCGGCTGGACACATTTCCAGGTGGGGGGGGGGGGGTATGGGATCCTTTTCAATCAAAATGGAAACTTCCCCCATAAAATGGACAGCCATCGTTTGTGTAGATAGCCCTTGGGACTTATTTATTGACAATGTTAAGTTTTATGTGTTTTTTTTTTTGTACTTTTTTTTTTGTAAGGTGTAAACCTTATAATAACATATACATTTTAAATATAAACATTTTAAATATGCACTTCAAAGCTATTCGCAGAAAGGACTGTTTGGTCACATTCAGTTATAACTTTTAGCAGAGAGCAGGGCAGTTGGAGGGGGTTCATTCCATTTTTGGCATATGGTTTGTGGGAGGTGAGAGTCATGTGATTTTGAGTGGAGTGGGCCTCGGGACAAAGAAAGTCCAAACAGGCATTTGGACCATGGCACACATCTAGCCAAGCTTTGTCAGCACATGCATAAATATCATTTTCAAAAAAAGGTCATGATTATTCCTCCCCCCCACGTTCTTTCCATTGTGGTTTCTCCCACTGTCCCTACATCCCATAAAAAGTCAAGAGAGCACGTGGCCTCAGTGATGCCACTCAAAAGGGATGTGCCATACTGTCAACTTTTGCATTGTGGCGTGTGGTTTCGTAGCGCATTAATTTCTGAAGAAAATAAGTGGCCTTTGACAGCCACGTAAATGCAGTTTAGAAGTGGTTCATTGTACAGTCTGCCATGCCCACTCGTGTGTAATCAGTGTCCAAATGAAAAAAACGTAGGCTTTGGTAAGAACGGAAGCTGCTCTGGATAAACGTGGTTTGTCTGCTTTCAGCTGAGGTCGCTAACAGTTCTTGCCACAATAGCAGTTCGCTGTGATTTGCAAGTTTATTCATTTACTCCTAAAAAAAAATGTATATATTTTCTGACCTTGCGGTCCTATTTAAAACAAAGGGAAATAACAAACCTTTATTTTAAAACCAAGCTTCTCTAGTTTACTTTTTTGAGCTAATCTTCCTAAGAAGCATGTGACTCTTCTAAATTGAAGTTTGCTGGTATGTTTCCCTACTGTCTTTTTAAGCCCCCCTCCCCTTTGCCCACAATAGGTAACTGATATTGGATATCAGTAGTGGCTGTCGGAAGTTTGCCGTTTGTCGTAGGTAAACTCAGCTGCTCTTCAGATCCCGCTTCTCCTGATGAAGTTTAACCCCGGGACACTCAATATGTTTGCTCTGTGGAAAACTGTCCCCGAATCAGCTGTTAAATTCTTAGCCATCTCAGACAGGTGAAAGTAAAATGCATGGAAGCATTTAAATCATGTTGTATTCAGATGAACCCGATGCTGTGTGAATGGACTGGTTTGGTTTAGCTTGCTCAGGGTTTTTTTTTTTTTTTTTTTTTTTTAAATGAAAAGTAACAAAAGCCAAGTCTCTGGTTGCTCTGGGCGTTTTGTGCTCCTCTCGTCAGGCAGGGGCCATTTTCTCATTTTCACAGTTGAGCTGAAAACAAAAGCCGCCTTATCCTGTCGGCTCACTGCACGCTGGAAGCCTGCACTGGCCCGTCTCCCTGCAGCGCCCCCGCCCCCGCCAGCCCCCCCCCCCCCATCCCTGCCGTAAAAGTCTCGCTGCATCAGCGTGGTCCTCCCTCTCCTGCAAGGCTGCCTCCTGCGGATGCCTCTGTTGCCAGAAAAACGCTGGTAGGCAGATGGCTTTAGTGAGAGCGCCCCGCTGCAGTAAGAGTCCCTCGCTGTGGTTTGGGAGTTTACGGCATTAAGAGTCTCCCTCTGGCTGTGGTTTTGGAGGCCCTCGGTTCAGGAGCCCTGTGCTGGGAACCTCTAGAGCAGCCTGTTCTCACAGTTAGACCTGAAGAGAACAGGCTGGGCCAGGGTGGCCAGATCTGGTGAAATCACTCAGCGTGTGGTTGTTTAACGTACTGTGCTTGCAGAGAGCTGCTCTTTTACTCGCTACATGCTTACTTAGTACTTTTATTCCCCTTTGGCTGACAAAATAAATGCAGCATTAGTCTTCTGCAGTCATGTGTAGTCAATGCAATTAATTAATCTGTCAGTTTTTAAATTTTTTATTTTATGAAGATGTTGGGCACCTTGCAGTTCAGCATCCCTTACTGTTTTTATGTTGTCCTCAAACCAGCTGTCTCTTAGAGCAACAGAGCAATTCATTTAAGATTACAAATAACCGCTTAATCCGAACACCACATTTGTTTGTTTGGATGCTGCTATATGAATGTTGTCCAGACTTCTGCTGGTGTATGGTGTCATTGTGCCTTCAGCAGTATTGGACAGTAAATCAGACAAGCTTTTTCTGAAGGCAAATGTGATGAGTTGGTCTGCTGTTTTGATTTTAAGATATGGATTTTTTTTTAGAGTAGGTTGTTTTGAGTTAATAATGAACTCCCGCTTTTGTTTTGGGAGTTCAGCAAATGTGTTTGGAAGGTAGCACAATGAAATAATCCTTGGCAGACTGAATTTCCTGTCTGCAGTGATATCATTTGTGTGTTCAGTCCTTTCTTGTGTGGTGTTTGGCTTTGACCAAGTCTGTTCAAATTATGTGGGATCTTCAAAAAACTTTAGTTGATGATCTAAAGCATGATGAGACTGGAAAGGGCTCTTTAGGCAAGATGGGTAAAAGAGGTGAGTCTGGATGGATCACCTAGATCAGTCAACGTGCGGTTGCTAGGGGACTCTCAGCACAAGGCCAAGTTTGTATTCTGCGGTCTTCCCTTCCCTTTCTTCATCTCTCCCAGATGTTTCCTGTATCTCTCCAGCCGAGGCTCAAACGACTTTAAGAAGCGAGGGGGGGAAGGGGCAGGATTTGCCGTACTGAAGCTGTAATGGAATACAATTTAGACAAGGCACAAGTTATTACCTCAAGGACAAAGCAGGTCTGTTGAGCTCTGTGGTATTCTTATATGCTGCCCTTCCATCTTGTTTGTTTGGCATATCATTTCAGAATAATGAATCTCAGGCTTACAATGAACAGAAATAAAACCCCTCGGGCTGTTTGGCCTGTGCTTCACCTGCTCTTGTCTTACTCACCAGCAGTCACATGGATTACTTACCGGAGGATGAATCTTAAGGGAGGGACAGTACAGTATGAACAACGTAAGACTAGCAGGCTGAAATCTCATCTTGCTCACAGTGTGGGTTTGTTGTGATTCTAAAATTAATCCATGTTCCTAAACAGTTCTGAGATGCCGCCGCAAATCACACATTACAAAAAAAATAAAAATAAAAATTAGAAGAGGCAGCCAATTGAGGAAGGACCAACCTTTGGGTCTCTAAAGCATGTTTTTGGCCTGATTTCAATGTCTTCTTGCCATTTGAGTATTTTATCTTATGTTGTGACTGTATGTTTGCACCTTTGCACCTGTTTATTAGCACACAGAGGTCCAAGGTTACTGCGCTTTTATTTTGAAGGGATGCACAGCCTGTCCTGACCCCCCCCCCCCCCACCCCCACTTCTGCCTTGTATTTTCGCTAAAACAGGACAGCCTGCCAAGTTTGATGGCTGTAGGCTGACTTCTGGGAGGATTCTGGGACTTAAAGCTTTCTGGTTACAATTAACTTTAGGTTAGCACCAGCCCACGTCCTCAGTCTGTTATGGCAACACCCCTCATTCTTAACTTTGCTGGGAATTTTAGTGAAGCTGTTTTATATACGCACCAGTTGAATAAACGCCATTTACAGAAAGGGATTGTTCTTCCTTCTTACTTACGTAAGTTATCCAATGTCTTTTGGCCAAAAAATAGTGCAGATTATAAATAGTGTAGATGTCTTGGAACTGAACACCTTTGCAGTCTGGCATATTACGTAGTTTTGAATGAACTTTTAGCGGGGTTTTCAGATGGTTTTTAGAAATGGGGAAGCTTTTGTTCAGTGCTGTAAAAGTTAGTGCACTTGTTTTGACATTAATATTTCATTTTAACGTGAGAGGGGATGGATCTGTAATATGAAAATAATTTGTGCAGTCACCCTGTGTAATTTGGCAATAGCTATGTCAGTCTTTTAAAACCATAAGACATTAGTTATAACCATACAAATAGGTAAGAAACTGCAATTTTTGAAAATAAATCATATTACTGTTATAGCTGTAATTTTCTCCATAGTTAAATCAGCTTATAAAGGCCTCATCTAAACCTCAAGCATTGCAAAAATAACATGCCAGAGTATGTATACTTGGCTCATGATTTCAAGTAAGCTGTATTTACCTAGTATGTTGCATTTACCTTCCCCACCACTTTTTATACTAATCAAGATCCAGAGAATGCACTCTGGGGAGAAAAACAGGCCTAACATTTGTCTTGCACTGAGTTGGCATGTTCTGACTGGTCCTGAGAGCTTAAGTAGGTTAACACGACAGAAAAATAAGGAAGACATTTGTGCTTGACGGTGGGGGCAGTGGTGATCGTGGGGTTACCTCAGACTGTTTACATTTCTTGTATTTTCATATGGTGTGGGGGAGTGTTTACTGGCGAGGGGGAAGCTTGCTTTGTTGTTAGGATGTTTATTTTGTCCTGGGCACACATTATGTAGCTCTCTCTACTTTTTGTTTTGTTTTGTTTGTATGTTGGCATTTGCTTAGCACTGATAGGGAGTATAATTAATTCAGTCTGGATTTAATATATTCTCTTGACAACTCCCATGTATAATGGTGCATGTGATACAAGGGAAGGTTTTGTCCGTTCGTGGCTGTAAGGGAGTGACGGCTCGACCCCCATCTGGGGCGTTCTAGCAATCTTCTCCAGGAAGTTTGAGCGTAAGCGCCCCTAGCAAGCAGACAGATTGCAGCTGACTGTTTGAAATAATGGAGGAGTTAATGCAAGAGAGGGTGGCAGCAGGCACAGGAGAATGGCCTCCAGCGTAGTGCTAGCCTGGGCCGCCAGCCGGCGTGTCCTCTCTCCGGCCCGCCCGGTGAACGCTTCCGGAGGATGGAATCATGTTTTCCTTGCCAGTCTGGTTGCCTAGCAACAGATTATTCCTAGTGCCAGAGCTGGCAGGCCCCAGTGTTGCAAATTGAGCCGTTTTCTCTCCCACCCAAAGACACGTTTATTGGTGGGATGACACCGCGTGCGGGCTGGCGTGCGTGTGGGTGTGTACGCGCGCGTGCGACCTTTCCGTCATTCCTCCAACTCGGATTACCGTGACCGGGATTTGGTTTACAGCACGTGTAGTATCTGTTAATAAACTTAGAACCCCAGGGTTTGCGGTGACTTCCTTCACCGGCTCAGTGGTTTAATTCATGCAGCTTACTCAGAGATGAAGAAGACTGTGGCAGCACGTTCAATGATCGACATCTTGACTTCGTGTGACGGTCGACCAAAGAGGCATGGGCTCCGGCCTGCAGGCAGTGCACACAGGTCAGCCTCAGATAATCAGTTTCCACGTGGGCTTTGCCATCGTTTCACCTACACGGGGTTCTTTGTGTTGCACTGTGGCGATGGGATGTGGCTTTTAGAGAATGTAGGTCCTCCTCTTGTTCCGAGGCAGGACCCAGAAGCCTATTGTCCAGCCCCTGCGATGTTGGCTGGCCCAGAAGACGAGTCTTCCTGGAAAGATCCAGAATGGCCTCCGACTATGTTTTTACTGGAGTACCTTTAGGGTCGAATGTTTATTTTATTACGGCTTTGAAAGAATACTCTGCTGGGGCCGCTTTCCCCAAATTCGCCTGCTTTAATCCAAGGTTCCCATTGCCCATCCGCTAACAGGCTTATCAGCCCTCACCGTCACGTGGCTGCACATGCCCCTGTAAACACAGCGCGGCGTGTTCACCAACCCGCTGAGGCAGATAGCTTGTACCCCACCTAATGCACATGGCCTTCACCCACCTTTGTGTCCTGCAGAGGGAAGCCAAGCAACGGCGACTTCCGCAAGGACCCCCGGGATCGCAGCCGCAGCCCCGTGGAGCGCGCCACCATGCCACATCTGAGTCTCCACGGAAACCACGTCTACAGCCACTTGTCCGGCCTGGGAATGGACCAGCCCCTTGCACTGACCAAAAACAGCGTGGACGCCGTCCGTACTGTGGCCGTTCCGCCCACCGTGACTGCAGTGGAGCGTCAGCAGGTAAACCTTGCGATCCTGCGAGCGTGGTCAGGATGCTAGAGGACACTTCATAACTTCCCTTATTTTAAGGAGTAAGGCTAGTGTTTATCGACGCTGCTCTTTAGTTTATTTCAAAGCCTGGGAATAGGAATGCCAGTCTTACTAGCCTCTGCATCCTGACTTGATCAATTTCATTTTCTCCTTCAGAGATTTTGCACTATATGTTTAACTCGACCACAGCAAACGGTCCATCTGAAAATCTGCCCCCTGTGCCGTTTCAGAACCGCCCTTCGGTCATCACCTGTGCCTCTGCTAACAACCGCAACTGTAACCTGTCGCACTGCCCCGCCACTCACACCAGCTGCTCATCCAGCATGCTGCTGAACTACCGAAGGCCGCCCAACAGTGAGTCCCAACAACCGGCACGTCGAATCCTTACCGGGGAGTCCCTCTATTCCCGTATATGTGGCAAAATCTGGCAACCTGAATTGGCTTCATGGGAAGAAGGTAGTTTGGGTTTCTGTGCTCTTCTTTCAGCTTTTCTCGTAACAGTTGTGTGCATGTCTTGGAGGCCTCAAGACCCAGTAGCCAGTGGGGATCTTTGGACTTCTGGTCCAGGGTCACGGGGTGAAGTCATTTTGATTCCCCCGCAGGGCGAGCTGTGTACAAAGCCGCTCTTATTCTGTCCACCTGCTTTAAGAGCGAAATTCCATATTACCAAGCGTATTAAATGATCAGAGCAACAGGTAGTGATTCCTGGCTGTCTTTTGTAGTCTTCTGCTGAAAGGTGCGTCGTTGTTTTACCCCCCCCCCTTTGGGGAGGGGGAACTTATTGTTCTCATGAATACAGTCTGGCAGCCAGCTTGTCAAGGTATTATGTAAGGGGGCGGGGGGAGAAATATAATTAATGATGAATTAACACGGCATTAGCACAAAGGCCAATTCTGTCTCTTCAGAAAATGCACAGGAGCCAGGTTTTCTTTTCACTAAGGAAACAGGCGTGTGGGTCCGAGAACCAATCTGACAGTAAAGGTTCCCATAAGCTACCCACAAAGACTATCAAACTTTATAAAAGAACTGGAAATAAGACTATAAACAGCTTTAAAAAAGTGTGGTTTTATTATGCAGCTTCAGGGGAAATAAAGTGGGTCCCTCTGAGATGCTGAAGGCACTGCATGGACGAGCGCTGTGCCTTAGAGCTGCTTTTAAAGGCCTCAGCGGAAGGTGGGCCCTCTTGGATGGGCACCCGGCTTGGCCATGAGGGAGACGCCCGCCACCCTCATCTGCGCACGCGGGGCTTGTGTACTGCTGTCTGTCTGAATGAGGCCCACTAGCTTGTAATTTATCATCGTGAAGATAGCGGTTCAGTATTTCATACGCTGGTTCACTGGTAGACCTGTGCTGACGCTCACACCCTCCCCCCCCAGCCAACACGGCCTGCGACCCCGTCATCGAGGAGCACTTCCGCCGCAGCCTGGGCAAGAACTACAAGGAACCGGAGCCGGTGACCAACTCGGTGTCCATCACAGGCTCGGTGGACGACCACTTCGCCAAGGCGCTGGGCGAGACCTGGCTGCAGATCAAGGCCAAGGGCAGCAGCTCTGGCAGCAGCCCTGAATCGTCCCCCTCCAGCCACATGGTCAACCACAGCCACTCCCCATCTGTGGCGTCCTGAAGGGCAGCGCATGCCTGGCGCCCCTCCCTCAGCTGAGCTCGGAACAATGCTAGCAGATAGTTGTGTACATAAGGATGGAGAGGGCAGGAGCTTTTGGCCTTTATTTTAACTTTTTATTTTGCGTTTGCATACGTGCTTGGCATTTGCATTACCCAGTGCCCGACGACATGATAAAATAAGCAGGAACTTAATATTAGGAGTTGCATCTCATAGCTTCCTACCACCTGCCTGTGTTACCAAAGAAACCTCTGATGCAAATCTGTCCCCCCCCACCTCCCACTCCCTTAAAGGAAAGCCATTCTCCCAGTGCCTTGCCCTCACTGGCCGTTACTCTCCCCCCACCCATATACTCGCCCCACCCCCCATTTGTTTAGTAGTTGGACGTCTCAAAAACTTGAGGAGGAATTCCCAGGCTGCATTGCACTATTGGGCCGAGGGTTCGAGGCTGCTCATCTGCCTCGCATCACATAGCTGGCCTTGTGTTCGGTGGGCAAACTGCCTGCAGTTGTGGTAAAGCTGGTCACATTCTGTTACATCCTGGCAAATTGGGGCTGGGGGCTGGTGGCTGGGGGCTGGGGGCAGGCCTTGGCCTCTGACTGCTAGGTTCTGCCTATGTATTATCCCCACATCAGCTGGTGCTGTCAACTGGACTGCGTCACTCTGAAAATGGGCATTTCATAGTTACATATTTTTTGTCTCTCCCCCACCCCACCCCCAAGCACTGTGGTTTGCATAGATAAGTTTGGAAAGGTAAAATAGTGCTTACTGATGCATGTTTTAAATAGCTGGTATCTATTAATGTATAGACATTTCAATCTTAATACTATTAGCCTTTCCTCAGATTTAGTTTATTTTTGTCAGTAACAGTCCTAGATATACTTACTGCTGGTACAGTTGTACTCAATATATATATATATATATATATTTTTTGGTCTTTGATATCCATTATGGTAGATGCCAGCGACAGAGGATAGCCTCCGGACAGGCCTGCTACACATAAACAAGTCATTGTAATGTTAATCCATGGTACAGGATGCTATAGCTTTTTTGCATGACTGAATAAGAGAAATACTTACTCAGCTGTAGACTGGTTGACCTGAGTGTCGACCATTTCCCTATTTTTTTTTTTTTTTGTCTCATCTACTCTAAACAACTTTGCATGTAGCAAATGGCTGCAATTTTTTTTTTTTAACTTACCAACCTGTATCAACGCAACGTACATTCCTCCTATAGGGAACTTTGTACAGGTGTTATTCCCCCCCCCATCCCCCCCCCCCCCCAATAATACCTACTAACTGAAAACTAAGAGGGTAACATGGAAGTGTAGCCTGGTGCGGCTTGGGTGAAAGCGTGTCTGCCTCGTCCAGAAGCCACACGCTCGTACATTCCGTCACCTGTCACTCGTCGGACTCATTAAGCCATGGAGAAATTGACCGGCCCTTGAACGCAGGCGCTCGCTGCTAGATAGTTCGTTTGATATCTGGATACAGGTTTAAACAGAATTAGTTCTCACTCTCTGGAAACCCTTTTAAGATGAAAAAGAGAAGCTAAAGTCAATTTTAAGCTCTCCTAAATATGATCCCACCATTGTCATGTATACATTTCACTACCAGTTCACTAGGTAGGACATTCTTTCTGCTTGGCATACAATACCCTACACACTGTAGGAAAATCACTTAATAAAAAATACTTTTTTTATATAGGTAACTATAAGACCATCATTACGCTGTGCGTAACGAATGTACAGAGAAAAAAATCGTAGGTATTTTTTGAGGAACAATTAATTTGTTAATGATATGTAGCTATTTAATTTTCCCTGTCCTTTATTGTAATCATGCATTTTTTTTCAAGAAAAAGTTGATCTTTTTTGTTTGTAGAGTTGTCTGTTTTAAGGTTTTAAAAAGTGCAGGAACACAGTTATTCTTTAAACACTGCGTTAATATAGCCACTCATTTGTAATTGCTGAAAGGCTACTGAGCGGTTTCAGAGCAGTACAGAGCACAGATAATGAGCTCTGGTGTTTGTCAGACGTCAGAACAAGTGTTCATTTTGATAATGACGGACCTGAGATGGGCGTCCACACCGTTCAGGTCCAGTACAGTGCTGAAAACATGACCATATTTAAATAGATCAGCGGAAGACTTGCTGTGCTTCCAGATTTTTTTTTTTAACATTTATTCACTTGGAATCGGCATCAATGGTGGACTTCTAGATGCTCAAAATGGTTTGTAAATCTGTATTATACCCTTGTTTCGTGGCCTTGTGCAAAAAAAGGTTCTGGCAGGCCACCTTTTTGTACTTAAAAGTAGCCTTAAAGAACAATAAAGTGCTCTTAAATCACTGTGCCATGTGCAGTTTCTTTCCTATCCGTTGTATTTATAACACACAACATTGGATCCCTGGCCTGTTAACAATCACTTCTAGGCTTTTGGCAGGTTAAGCCACAGATGAAAGTTAAATGTGGCTTATTTTAATGTTGCCATGTGAGTGTCTGTGAGCTGGTGGAAAATGTCTGCTCAAAGGGACCAGTTCATAAACAACTTTTAGTTTTTTTTTTTGCAGGTGGGGGGGGTGGTCAGGTATGGTCTGTTAAATATTTGAGGAAACCATTACAACTAGAGAACATTGTCACATTGAGGTCTACAGTCGAGTTTCACCACATACAGCTCAAGTTGTACATCATGACTACCAGCATGCAATGTACAGCAGGCAATTTCTCTGTAGTATGAATTAAATTCACATGAAATAGGAATGGCTTTAATAAATGAACAGATGTCCAGTTTTTAATGAAGCAGTATGACATTTTAGGTAGGCACACTGTTCTTCATTCTTATCACCAACATCAAATATCCAAATAAAGTCCTGGTCCAGATCTGAGAGTGGGCCTTTCCTGAGCAGCACCGGGCCGTTGGGTCGAGCGCCTCCCTTCTGCATAGGGTCAAACGCTGGTCGGAGCTGTAAAGGACACTCTCGCTTTCTTCTATGCTCCCTGCGTGGCCCTAAACACTTTCGTCATCACTCATGTCCCAGATCTAGGCAGAAGAAGTGAAAAGGAACACATTAATCATACATCTTAAACGCAGGTCTCCCTGTTAGCTTGCGGCATGCTCATTTCGAACATCGTCCGTCTGGCTCTAGTTTCCATAACTGTCAAAAACAAGAAAAATAAAGATGCCAAAATAAGGCAAATATATATAAAATAAACATTGACTGAAAACCTTTTCATTGCATAAAAATATGAACGTGAGGACAGAACCCACTGTCGTCAGCACAATCTGTACAATGCCTATGGTCCTTGGACACTGAATTAAACCCCACACTGGAAAAATAAAACAAGCTCTTATCTCAATGGTGCTGCCATTGATACCTGGTTACTTGCGCATGTAGGTACAGGAGGCCATTCAACTCTGTGGTTCTCTTAGCTGTACATAATGCCCATTAAAGCATTTTATTGCAGGCTCGCCCTGATAGACAATGTACATTTGCCCGTGAGAACCTGCTACTCTGCTGGAGAGGCTTCTGGACTGGAATGGCACATTCTGTAAGAGGATCACTTACAAAATCCCTTTCTGGGCGCAGCTGTTAGTCCTGCTGCCGACAGAACATTTCGGATGTGGGTTTGGGATGGCGCAGGAGCGAGTGTGAATTCATACACATAATGATCGAATGACAGCCTCAAATCCAGCAGCCCAACACTTTAGCCACAGTCATAATGTGCCGTTATTTACACGATACTGCTAATTATGTATTTTCCCATCGTTCGCATGCATTTTCCATAACCCATAGTGTGTAAACACAACTCCATAGTCTCATCAGAAAAGCATTGTTGCCACTATCCATTTGACCACATTGTCTATCCCGAGATGTCAGTCCAGCGCTGAGCAGTGTGACAGTTACTGGATTGCAAATCAGCCATTACTTTGGTTTGGGTAATAAATTAGACCGCTAGGTATGTACTTCTGCATCTATGACACGTTCTAACCAGTATTTCGGCAGCAGATCAGGTTCTGCCCCCACTAGCTCACCCTGTACAATTCACATGCTAATTGGCATTGACGATCAGACAAACTGCAAATGGAAAACAGACAATTGCTGGAACCCAGTCAGAGTCAATGGCGTTCCTGTTCTCTTATCCCTAAGATTCGTGGGTGGTGGTAAGGGGGGGGGGGGCGTACTTCCTGAATGTGGGCGGCCTGCCTCTGATCAACATCCTTTCCACAGGAAGTGGCCACATTGTGTACCCCCCCCCCCCAATCCCACTGAGCAAACACTGGTTTTGATAGACCCCCGGAATCCATGTGTTTCACTTCTTCCTGCAGGGGGGCAGCACTGGCGCCTCCTAGAGGTATAATGCATTTTTGCTGCTCTAACGGTACAAGTGTTGGAAATGTGGGCATTGGGGATAATGGGCAGTTATTTGGAAAACTATTCAGCATTTTGCCATGGGGTGAACTATGGTTCACTCAACATCATACCTAAAATCACCGTACTAAAGCCATTATTTCTTCAGCTGGTACTCCAGGTACCAAACCAGCTGCAAACGCTAACCCAGAAACCCACACGCACCAACCCAGCTTATCTGATATAATACTGCACTCTGCTGTTTGATTATTCATTGCTCATGCAGACAAATTAATGCGATGGCTTTAAATAGATTCAATAAATTAAAAAAAATAAATAAAATCACCACACCAGCAAAAAGTAAACATCGTTAACAAAAAGTTAAAGTGCTTCACCCCTCTGCCCCCCCATGTCAGTTTTCTATGGTTTGCTATCCCTGTGGATCAAAAAATTGCGAAGACGTTTAAGAAAACCAAGACCACCTAACCAGTTTTTTTACTGGTTTGAGTTATCATTTGTACATTAAACAGGAAAAAAGAAAGTCCAGACTAAATTATTAATCAAATCAATGCCTGAATTAAAATTATACACTCATATAAGAAGCCTCCATCTACAGGCAATTAGACTTTTGATTTTTGAGGAAAAAGGTCAGGTTCCAGCATGGAACTTTAATGCCCAGTTTGAACACCAAAGGCTTACCAAGCAAAGACAGAATACAGTCCCCGAATTTCACAGATTATGTCAGGGTACAATACACACAATCTCACCAATGGATGCAAATAGTTTTGCATTAAATATGCAAACTTATATTTGTTTGGATGATGACACAAGAACCATTCTGGAAGTAAAAGACCACTGGTTAAAATATCTATAAAACAGATATAAAATATCTAACAGCATCACTAAAAAGTGTGTGACATCATAGGGCAACCGCCCCCCCACCCTTCGTGTTTTTGGCAAGATTACCATACTTTCTTTTTCAAGAGACATTCATACTATTATTATATATATCGTCATTGAAATTGCAGCTTAGCCTGCGGTCCGTTTAAACTATTCTGGTAATGCATAAAGAATTAATACATACAACTGTTTTATTTCCAGCTTAATATAGAGCAGATATCACCATTCTCTCCACTGTTTCAGATATCAGCTTTTCGTTTCAGGATGTATGAAGCGACTGATTTTGGCGTTCGCAGAGGGCAACAGGTGCAGATCTCTGCATGTGAAAATGAACGATCCCGTTATCCAGAGGAGAGCACATGTCCCTTCTTAAGAGAACCAGCCCAGAGCGTGATGCTGCCACTGTCGTGCTTGACATTAGATATAGGCCTGGCTTCAGAGAATCCACTATTTAGAAATGAGCTTGTCCCCAACATGACATCTTTACAGCTATAGGAAGACTGAAATTCTTCTGAAATATCATATTTCTCATCTGAGAATTATGCAGCGCATGCAGAATTGTTGCTACATGAATGGAGTGCTGTGAGATCCTGCAGCCCCTAAGGTAGCCATTGACCTCTCAGTAGTCTCCCTAGGGAGCTTCCTCCCTGTACAGTCACACCTGGTACATCTTGGTGGTTTCAGATAACCTCCAACGATTTCTGTCAACTATTTTCTTCACGAAGATGAAGATGTTTATGGCCGCTGAAGTCTTTTTACAACCTCCTAGATTTGCAAGTTTCAACAAGAAGATCTCGTCACCTCCTCATTGCTCATTGTTTTCTCTAAACAGATGTTCACTGTGCAACAAACAAACCTTCTGGGACTTCCCTCAGTAACCAAGTATAATCCCCACTAAAAAGACACCAACAAAAGTGTTTTGCTTCATCCACTTTCAGGCCCTTTTCAGGAATGTACCTTAAAGGTTACCACGGATTAATGAAAGTCAAATTATTTAAATTGGTTTTCATTTCATATTAAGATGACAAAAACTAGACATTTTGAATGGGATTTTGATATACTCTGTGAGTTAGCATTGCTAAGCCCCATTTTGCTCTTCGCGTCCTTTTTGATCATATTGTTAATTTTGATCCAGCATTTCTTTCTGTATTTCCAGGACAGCAGAATCAGGAATTATTTACATGCTTCTAAAGCACTTAGTGGGATTTTTCTGATTCCATTTGGCCAGATTGGTTCAGTCTTATATTCAGAAAGACTTTTCCAGCCTCTGACCGAAAAAAAAATCCATTTCCTGTTGACTGTGGCTCAAAGAAGAAAGTTCTCAGACAGATATTCTGAGGCAGTGGCCTGTGCTGACCCTTCCCCATTCACGATTTCCCAAGGAGCTGATAAGATCCGGCTCAGCTTAGACACGATTTTGCAATGTGGATGGCAGGCCAACAACCTCCCTTTTTATCCTCACCAAGAACAGACTACTTTTCCACGTGAGAGTTACCGTACTAGGAATGAGCAACCGTAGGAAACAGAAATACTGCCCAACCCAGTGAAACAACAGCACCAAACAGCATTCCCCCCTTAGCAATCATTAAAGATGTGAGCAGCAACTCTGCTGAACATCTGAGTCAGTGCCAAAAATAAGCGCTCTTCGAACTCTCTTTGCAAAATGAGCTCTATTCACATGATCTTTTATTGAGAGTGAGGGAGAATTGTATAACCTGAAACCAGTTGTCTACAGCCAAACAGCTACTACGGTCTCATTGAGGAGACTGCAGATGCTTGGGATTTTTGCTAACCGCGTAATACAGATCGCTTCATGCTCATGAGCGGATTTTTCCCCCAAAGCCAAGATTACTGTGCTGTTGGAATTTTTGAACCAGCTAATTTTTGTCTGTAAGTAACAATCTTAGTCACTAAAACGAGTTTAACAGGAAACACAGATTTGGGATTAGGAGAGGACATCTGAGAAAGTTTACTAATTTGTTTGAAGCATGATATAGCAATAGTAAGTAAATGCATCTTTTCTCATAAAACTGACACACAATTATATATATATATATAAAAACTGAGACTGGTGGTTTCATTTCCTGTTGCTGCTACCATCAACCACTCCCTACACTAACATCAGTACCTACTAACTACCTCAATGACCAACAAGCAACAGCTATAGCCGCAACTTTTCTTACCAACCTGATCAACAACAACAATCATAACAACCAGAGTATTGAAGGTTTAATTCTAACAGACCAGGCCAAATTCCTCAATCACTTTGATGTGTTGGTCATATTATATGATTGGAATCAAGTCTATGATCCCAAAGAGATCATATCCCATGTTGGCTTACAGCTCTTAGCCAGTTGTGGAAGTAAGGAGGGATGTCAGCCTTTTACCCAACGAATAAGCAACATCCTCGACAACGCTTTTCTATGTCACACTGCGGTACACGCTTCTCAGCAAGACAAGTGGGACAGAGACAAAAAAAAGAGGGAGCTTCCTCAAGCAAGTCTGTATGAAAAGACCAAAGAGCGAGGAGAAGAGGTTCCCACAATGCTTGGAGAGTTCAAGGAAAATCGGTTAAAGTACAAATGAGACATGGAGCCAAGGGACACATGGGAAGGAGGTTCACCGCTTGGAAAGGCTTCACAGAGGGTTCAGGGATGGAGCAGCCAGTGAAAGCCCAAAGAGTCAGAAGGGTAATTCCTGCTTGAACGTCATTAAACCTGTCCGAAGCCTGTAACCTCTAGTCATTCATGCAGGAATTACTGCAGGATTCAGCCCTGCGATATCTTGCAGTTAGAGGTGGAAATGGAGCCCAGAAGGTGCTACTCATCTTGCTGAGCTTTGTAGGTGAAGGCTGGAGATCCGAGGTCTGGCCTAATTAGCAGAGACACATTCTGTCCCCCGACTGACTCCTCTTCACTCTGGGCCGTCTTCCCACCGATTACAGTGACTGGCACAGATTACAGTGACTGGCACAGATTACATGTGACACTGGGAGCCCAAAATGTCTCTTGTGAGCCATGAGCCGTCTGGCATCAATAAAATTGTGAATTACCAATGAATAAAGGTCTGAAACAGAAAAACACATTTTACAGACTATGGTCAAAAAAAGGGTTTAAATATGCTACTTATATATGCATTTACCAGTGGGTCTAGCGGACCCAAAACATAACGCTGATCCTGGGACTACAGACACACACACACACACACACACACACACACACACACACACACACACACACACACCTCCATGATGCGCACTGGTGAAAGGACCGACTCCCCACAAGGTCATCAACGGGAAATGATAACATACTCTAACATACTCTTTAAAATCTGCCCTGGAGGACCAGGGTTAGTCATCACTTTCCAGAGTTTCTGAACCATTCATCACACACACATACACACACATCCAACGTGAACCCCCCACCCCCGGGTCTGAATCAGCACAGATGGCAACTATTCTGCATCACTTCCAAGGTCTGCTTTACCTTTTAGCATGTCGAACGGTGACCTTGTGTTTACAAGACATTCTGAGTCGTCTGAATTAGGAGTCGGCACACACCCCTGATCACACACGTGGTCTACGTGGAGTGTGTTTTGTGTTACCATGCTGCTCTGCGTGCACCTGCATTTATGCACAGAGGCGTGCATGTGTGTTCAACCTTTCCTGGGGGGTTGTGTCAGAGCTGGCGTACCACCTTCCGGGCTCCCTGGGTTTGACAACAGTCCTACATCACTCATGTTCACCAGGCAGGACTGTAGATGATCCTTTGAATGAGCGGCACTGTGGTTAACCAAAGGGGAAGGGGTGTGTGAGAAAAAAGAAAGCCAAGCAAAGCAGAGCCAGACTGCACAGGTGTGTGGATCTCTCTTTGAGACTGTGTCAACTGGCACCCAGCCCTTTAATCCCCCCCTCATCCTGAAAACGCTTTGCAGTCATCAAGAGGGGGAATAACAGAGTATGAGCGGGAAGTATCAAGCATCTCGTCAGCGTGTCTCATTAAGCAAACGATATCAAGTGTGTCGGCATTGCTGCAAATGATTAAACTTCCCTCCTGTGGACTTTCCTGCCTTTTCCTCTCCAGTGGGTGTCACAATGTCTTTGTTCACGGTGCCAAAACCCTTACAGGAAGGTGACGCTACGGGCTATACTGCGTAAACACCCACGGGGCAACTCAAGTTCCTCCAGGAAGGGCAAGTCCCATCTAGTAGGGGCTGGATGTGGCCTGGAAGCCACCGGTACAGGCTGGTCCAAGGCTCCAGCTATGCCTACCCCCAAGCCCCCCTGACACACAGACAAGGCTGGCACCACTTTCCTGACTGTGTCTCAGGCATCGTATCACAGCCCAAAATTGCCTGAGAGTTAATGGACTCGATCCCTGTCTCTCAACACAAAGTGTACTTTTAAACGCCACAAGCTTCACAAAACAGTATGTGAAGGGGATTTAAGCTTCCTTTTAAGTCGCTCCAAGCATCTTCCAACAAAGGGAGGCTTTGTGATGTTTAATGTGCAAGTCCTCAGTTCTGCCGGCCAACTATACATATTCAATGTGCTCCTGAACAGGGACACAATCTTTGATGGAGATACCACAGTACTGAGGTAGGTGTTGCTAAAAATCCCTCTTCAAAACTGCGTTAATTTCACCTAATTGTGGGGAAAGACAACAGCATTAAAGAATTAGAGCACTGTGAACTTCCCAATAAAGTTGAGAAGTCTTAGCGTTTCTCATTTACAAATAAATGAGCTGGATAGATGTCACCTCATTGAAAGAACATCCTTGTGTTGAATATGTAGCAAATTTTAAGTAGCTCTGAATTATGTCCTCTGTCGCTGTTCTCTGAAGGCCTGCAACCTACTGAGTTCACCTTCACAGCCCAGCAGTAGCCATCTTTCTCCACAGCCGAAACAAGACAAGACAAAACCCCAACCCTGGTTTGCTGTGCTGATGTGGCCTAAGCGTGAGATCATACAGTTCGGGCTTTCACCACGTTCTTGAGCGACCGCCGCAGGCCTGAGAGAACTGGCTAGTCGTCATCGAGGCAGAAGAATAGCAGGAAGGGACGGGCTGGATCCCCCTCCCAAAGTTCCATTTCCTCACCGTCACATGCAGGCCTGATGCAGCCCATCCTCAACAACAGAGCTCAACAAGAATGATCAGAGGAGAACCACTCGCCTCCAAACAATCGATGCAAATCAAGAACCAGTGGTCTTTCCGAAATAAAACCAGCATCTCTATTTGTAACTCATTCACCCAAGAATGATCTCCAGTGCACAGAGGCAACACTTCACATTCAGTCTCGACCCAGACTTGATTCAAACTGAGAATCTTGACTGGAAATGTTCCACCCCAAGTGCCCAATGAATGAATCTTTCCTCAACATACTGTGCTGGATGCAGCTGGACACAACAAACAGTCCACGTTCCAGTAGCTCTGCCTCTAGTGCTCACAGAGACAAGTGGGGTTACGACCAACTAAAAAAAAAGAACGCATGTGGACTTTCTCTGAAGTGGTTATGGGGAGCCTGGTGTGGATTTCAGGATGCCCGCAGCGCTTCGGTAAAGGCCCGTTAATATTTCTATTGTTTAATGACCTATAATACCATAGTTATACTTATAAAGTGATAGAAATGTTTCCATTTCTTTCATGGGGTGAGGTCTGCACCTGGAGTGGCTACAGAGAGACCAGCCATCAGACGGTGACTACGGGGGGACAGGGCTTAGTTAGTATTTAGGGCCCATACGGGTCATGTGTTCCTCCCCATAGCAAGTCCTTCGATCCACCCTTGTGCCTCAGCGAGTCATGCTGAAATGGAAAGCTTCCAGACCCTTCCGCACCAGTCTGGGATTTCCCCCTTCTCCGGGGCCCCTAATTTACTGACTTGCCCTCGGGTCCCACCCTCCAGCAGCTACTATCTACCAGCCCCCGTCTCTGCCCCAACACAAAGCCGGATCCATCCCACTGGAGGGACGCGACTTCACACCGTGGCTGAACATCTCCGTATCGCAAACAAACCGAGCCATGGCTGAGGTTCGGCCTGTGAACAGATGCAGAGATGGACCGAGAGGGACGGCTCCTCCAGGCTGTTTCCTTCTACACCGGATCCACACAAATACCAGCTAGAAAAACAAACGCCGCTCTCTCTAGGGTGTGGTAGCCTAGCAGGCTACAGCTGTGGTTTGTTGTTGCTCTGGATGAAGGGGTTGCTTGCCTTGACTTGGCTGGATTTTACCCCCCACCCCTCCCCCCCCGTCTCGCTCTCTCCCAGTGACACATTTCCTGTCCTACATATCAAGCCAAGCACATCCAAAGTTATACTCCTCTGTATTCAATCCTCAGCTGAAACGTTCATGCTGAAAAGACGCGATGCTTCTGACCTTCCTCATTCGACCCGGAAAAATAAAAAGAGAGGAAGGCCTAGATCTGTGTACGAGGAACCTTCTGCATATCTACTTTGCAGTCTAAGTTTCATCTACTTAGGAAGTACAGCAAGAACCCATCCTCCTGAACACTGAGCGTTAAAAGCAGAAAGATGGTTCAAAGAAGAAAATAATCATCCATCCATCACTGAACTGCCAGCCGGCTACTAGTCAAGGCTAAAGCAGGTTTTGTTGTTTTAAGCCATAAACCAGGTCTGAGGCAACTAAATAAGACTGTTGAAGATTTACTAAGGAACCAAGAGTCACCCCCCCCACCGACCCCCCCGCCCCCAAATACATAGTGAGTCTTTGGTTTCCAACAACCTGAGTGTTCGCATATGAGGAAATCACCTTTGCAACACATCTGCGCCAAGCTTGTGGACTGTTACGGTTCACAAATCAGCCTTTCGTCTCTTGTGGATCTCCTAAACATAGCGAAACCCAGAGAGCTGATCAGGCACGTTGGCGAAGCATGGAAAGCATAAGTCACGTCCTACTGGCGGTCATTTTCCAAGTATAGAAATAGCTAAGACCACAGATTCCCTCCGTTGGCCCTTAAAATGAACAAAACATTCCTTTGGAGGGAAAAAAAAAAAAACGGTAAAGTAATTAATATAAGAGTTTATATGAACATACAATCTTCAAATATCTTGCATGACTTCCTAAAACGTTATGGCCTTCATCCCTATATGAAAACACTGATAAAGGTTAACACTGACTGACTATATGTTATTCAAGGCAAAAAAATCAAGAACAGCTGCACTCATTAGCTGCTTGCCACTCAATGGGATTATGTGCATAATTACTCTGATCATTGTAATTCAGGTGAGAACTACTGAAATGTTACACCCAAGTGAAACGAAAACAATGGGGCTTTGTCAAGAGTAATGAAGGCACACAGTAACAGATGGAAAAGATGCAGAGTAACAGGTAAAAGACAGCTTATTGATTTTGTAGCGTTTCATTGTTTTTAAGATACCCAAGGTGCTGCGATGAACAACGCTGGTTTATAAAATCAAACAGCCATTGACTTTCATGTTGTACAACCAGCTAGCTATCATAAGTGTATCCAGCCTATGCTGGGGGGGGGGGGGTTGTTAGGTTAGTCATATTATGACATGTTGGCATCTTTATGCCCATCAAATTGTCACATTAGTATTTACTTTAAAGAAACCGCTGATTTAACTTCAGACATAAATGGTAATTACTGTGGCAACTGCCCAATGTCTATTTTTGGGGGCAGAGTAGGCTTCTTTACTGTAACACAGAGAAGCACAATGACGTGCAGAGAAGTGAGTCAGAATCCGACATGCTATAGATTTTTGGGTGTGAATTCAGACAAATTCTGACGCATCATGGGCAACAGGATTGCTTACTGAATGGTTGCACTCAATCCACTTAATCTGGAGGGCCTGTCTTATTAAGGTATTTCACTGTAAAGTGGGGGGAAAAATTCACAAAAATGACAGCAAGTGAAATACTGAACAATAAGCGGCATTCAACAGCCAGGCCGGCGAAAATGAAAAGTGAAACTCACGGGACGGGGATAGGATGGGCAGACAGGACATCCGCCCCCTGGCCCCCGCGCCCTCTTTCCCACCAGGTGCAAGGAGAGAAGGTGCCAGAAGCCCCACTTGGCAGTAACGAGGTCGTCACCCTCCGGAAGGAAGGAACGCCCGGTCATCTTGGGACGTCCTGGTCAGGTTCAGGGAACAGGCCCGGCCACCCCGTGAGAATGGGCAGAGCCCTCCGGCACTAACGTGACATGTGACACAGTTGAGGACGCCTCAGGCCAAAGCTTCATCCTGAGAGTTACGCAATTGCGGAACCTTGGCAGTGGTTTCAAGTTTCAAAAGCAGCTATATAACTAGGAATACAAAAAAAAATAATAATAATAAAAAAAACAAAGGGAAGGTATGACAAACCGGGATACTAATTAAAAAAAATCTCTTTGAAATCCAAGATTTGGTCACAGCTCCCTGATTTAGTCTGCAATTCTTTTATAAATAAAATTAAATGAATGGATGTGAAATGCCATGACGCATGTAAAGAGTGTCAGACACAAACACACACACGTCACCTCCTAGAGAATTAAGTACATGTGATTATTACTGTAGGTCGTGCATGTCCACATGATCTGCTATGCAAGTTCTCTTTCATATGAAACAGCTCCCAACATGGCATCCAGCGCAGTGCACTCCCCTGGCTTGTGCTGGCTGGGATCAGCTCCAGCCCCCCCCCCTCCAACCCTGGAGTGGATAATCAGTTTGGAGATGGATTCATCCAGGAGGGCCAGGATCGGCGAAGTTCCCAGTCAGGTGCATAGAATGAGACTAAAAAGACAGCTGTTTAAGAATAAAGCATTCAACCCTTCAAAAGCCGCCTGCAGGTAGAAACTTGCTCACTCCCCCCCCACTCCGTGTTATGATTCAGGCTCTGGCTGCTTTGGCTGAGAAGGCGGCTGTGAACCAGCCACACCAACCACCCCCCCTTAACAAGCTGCTCCAGGCAAAAAAGAAAAAAAAGAAAAAGAAAAAAAGAATTATGATTACGAAATAAGTGAAACAAGCCAACAAATAGCAATTTAAAAACTTTTACGAAGGGGAATCCACAGAAAACAGAGTAATGGGGACTGTCAACCTTTATCGTGGAGGCTATAATTCACAGGCCTAGGTCCTAAACACAGGCTGGCTGCACTGGCATGTCGATCTCATGGAGCTTTGGGTCAATTTAAAAAAAAAAAGCCATATTTTGTGGCAACTAACTACTGGGAGCGGAGAGTGACTCAGAGCGAGCAGCACCCTGGAGTTACGAAATCGGCCTGACTCAAACGGCGGACACATCTGCCCCTGTGTCTCACTCCTCCAGCACCATACTAATCGAGCCTGTTACCACGTCGTGTACTTAACTTTGACAGTCTTCTGGCTGAATCAAACTGCCGCAGGGCCCTCAAATCCTTGGGGGAAACCTATCCGCGGTTGGGACAATGCGGAGCACAGCCCATGCACGTTTATGAGTTTGTTATAACTTGCCGAGTTGCTTGGATAACAAAACAAACGCGACAATAGGGCCATAATACTTAGACAACACTTGATCACGAGTAATCCCAGTATTACTCTTAAATCACAATACATTTACAATAAGGTTCAATCAATGAGTCTGCATTTATGTGGCTCTACCCTTAATATCAAGGGGTGGTGCAATAAATTAATAATGAATAAATCACTCTGGTGACTTGCGGGGGCTATGTGGCTTGGTGGTTTAGGAAGCTGTGCTTCTGATTGGTTCAAATCCCTAGGTCACTGAAGGGCCTCTGAGAAAGACCCTTTCTAATTGGTCACTGCATTCTTAAGAAAAAAAAACAAAAACAAAAGAATGTACATGACTCTGGATAACGGTGTCGGCTAAATAAGACACAGACAGCAGCATTTTCTGGTGTCCAGGCATCTGGCATCACAGTCTTTCCAAGTCTCTGAATTATCACGTTAGTCCACAGCAGTTAACCTAGCAAAACAAGATTTTTAAATCATCACTGGCAGAGCACAGCACACAAAAACCTGGGAACGATGCCATCGGGCCGTTTCTGTGTGCTGGGCAAACAGACACCGGAGACACGCAAACAGAGCGGCCCCGCCATGGGGCGCCGCCCTCGGGGCTTCGGCCGTGAGCCACGCCATCCTGAAGGGGCGCCACAAACGCGCCTGGGGACCCCACCGCCACCCCGGCTCCGCCTCACACGTCACACCCCACATCCCTTCCTTATTTATTAATTGCCGATCTTTTATTCGCAGCGGGTCATGGGCAGGACACGCGGAGACGCCCCCGCGGTGCGAGGATGAATAAAAGCTCCCTCGAAATGCTGGGCGCAAGTGCATGCGGATACACAATAGTCCTGAGCTGAAACCTAAAACCAAAACGTGTACCGTCCCGCTGCGGACGACTATGGGGATAAATCTTTTATGGCGCCGTGGAGGGCTGCTGTGTATAGACCCCTGACGGCAGCAGCAAGGCAAGAAAGGTCCTGTGAGATCTCCGCCCGCAGCCCCGAGGCATGGCCTGACTGCACCTCCTCTGGCTTGCAGGGTCACTTTACCTCTCCATGCATTATTCAGGCCTTGATATTGTCTGGGGGGGGGGGGGAAGGGTGTGCTGTCTATCTGATTTATGGTTCCCGCTGTTCTCTTTCCCGCTAACGCCTCTGGTCTTAAATGCGCGGATGTGGCTTTCATTACATCACCCGCGTCACCTGCTGTGACAGCTCAGTGGTGACACCGTGTTCCCAATTCTCTCCTGTTCTTCTGGTCTCGCCCAGACCCGGCATGACTCCTGTGTGAAGGTGAAGGCCAGTGCCTCGGACTGAGTGTCCGCCCCGCGATGGACTTACCATCCCATTCCAGTCACGTCTTGCCCCGTGTCTTCTGATCCCGCAGTGGTTCAGTCTCTGATCAATCTGGGGCGTATTAATTATTGTCTGCAGATGTATAACTGAAGGAAAACAGCACCTAGAAAACGACATAATCTGCTGCAGGATCGGGGCTGGAGCTTTTCCTCCACAAATGGCTCCGCTTTCTGTTACTGGGCTTTGCGTGTTGGGTCTTGTTTCATAAGACAATAAGGATGAAGGGACCAACTGTGCAGCAACATAAAGGAGAAGCAGACAGGCAGGTGGAACAGCTTGCATGTAAGCGGGCCTCTTTGTTTAATTCATTTGTTCTTCACTGTCTTGGAGTTCTGCACTGTCCCTGCAATTAAAATCGTGTTTCCGCACCTATTATTATCTATTATAATACTGCATTATTATAATCACGTCCTCGACGGTATGAGCAGCGTTTGAAGTGAATGGATCGTCGATGTTTATTGTGCTACTTGCAGCGTTCTTGTGCGTTCCTGTCACGTCCAGTTGCAGGTCAAAAATGGCGTCAACAGCCGGGTGTCAGCTCACGACCTTGATGGACTTGATGATGATTCTATGCACGTCCTGATTTTTCTCGCGTTCGACGTGTCCCTGGGTCAACAAGGGAGGGGCTCGCGCTGCACTTTATTATTACCAAATCGCAGTCTTCATCATATGACATCACCACGGTAGGTAAAACCAGTGTTTTCTGTCAAGTGACTAGAGGCACAGTTATAAAATAGCCGTTTTATTGTTCATGTCTTCTGTTACAAAACATACAAACCTGCTTACTTGCAAAGGCTGCACAGAGCAGTGTCAGGGTGCGTCTTCATTTCATGATGTTGATGATGATGATGATGATGATGATGATGATGATGATGATGATGATTATGATAATACTAACAAAGATTGAACCGGTAACCTTCCGATCAGAGGCTTAGCCTGCTGAGTCACACACTGTCCCCGGTTTGATGGTTAGAAGCCTTGAGTTTGAAAATGTGAAAGAAGTAGACCAGTCTGATGATGTCATACAATGAAGACTCTGATTCGTTAAAAAAAAGTGAAACGAAAGCCCCACCCTCCTTGACCCAGGAACATGTTGAAAATCAGGATGTCCATGATTCTGCAATCTGTCTCTTGCCTCCAAATTTGTAGAAAAACAAGAACATCAATGGTGAATGAAAATATAGAGAAGAATCAGCATCCCGCCCGACATCCTCACCCCAGCCTCGTGCTGCTTGGGATGGGATCCAGTGCCCCCCCAGGAACCCTGACCAGGATAAGCAGTTTGAAGATGTATGAATGGGTTTGCGACTCATGTAATGTATTACATTTGATTGCTTTTCACATGAGGCAGTTCGGTCAGGAAGGTAAACAAAACCTTGATAGCAATGGAGAGTGAGAAATGGGTTTG
>JAODJU010000130.1:6531447-6552932 GCA_026776725.1 Gnathonemus echidnorhynchus
TTGAACAGCTGACCTACAGGTTATCCCAAAAACCTGCATACACACCGGCCCTTTGCGGGTAAGACTGGCTACCCCTGAACTAGACCAATCCTATGATTCACTGCAGCCCTAGTTCGTTCTTGGGAGGCAAGTTAGCCAGACTGGTCTTGCCAAGACCACAAGTATGATCTTTGCGTTCCTGGTACTGAGATTCACCCCCAAATTCTCCACTTGCTGTTACGTCAATGACTATGAACAAGCACTCCTGGTACCTGGATGACCGGTCTGTTGTCGGTGATGCAGCTGTCAAACAAATGGTGCTAACAACGTACAGTGCCAAACTCCCCGCAAAAAACGTTTTGCTGCTTCCTAATTCAAAATGCCTCAGTGAAATACTTCTTAGACATGCAGAGTGGTCCAAAAAACACACACTCATTTCCAAGAGTAGGAAAGACTTTTTTGCCTTTTACACACTTCACCAAGGTGACGTAGATAACATAAGCAGCAAAGGAAATGAGTGAAATCTGTGTGTTAAATTCAACTTTATCCATTTACAAACAATTTTTACCTTAATGTAGTAGAGCTGAGATCAGTTTATTTATGATTTTTATTTTGGTTCTTGTCAGTGCCCCTCACCCCCAGCATACCGTCCTTTTTGAAGAATACTGGATTTAAGCGTCTTAAAGCCGCGGTAATCACCCAACATCGAGCCAGGTACTTCTCCTAGGCAGATTCAGCAAACGCGTAGCTCTATAAACAGTCGTAAATCAGGTGGGTATTTGCGAGAAGCTGTGAATAATAGCGTCTGCAAAGCAAACAGGCCGCAAAAGGGAATGCAGTACGGACGCAATCTTAACGCAAACGGCGTACGCAGGCGGCGTGATGACAGCATAACGCAAACGGCGTACGCAAACGGTATGATGAGGCTAATTCAAACGGCGAGAGCGGGCGGCGTTATAACAGCGATGCGCAAATGCCGTAAGCAGGCATCGAGGTATTTATATGCCTGTGACCGATGCCCAGATACCGGCAGGATAATCAATATGAACATCCGTTTTCTCCAGACATATTAGATCAGCGTTTGCCATTTAAACCAATTTGACTGTCCTTGATGCTATTGTTTTTGTCTTGATTCTGGGTTGATTTTTTTGCATCAAGCACAAAAAAATGAGAATCGCGTATATTACGTCATATACAAATACGCAGAAAAATCATTGCTCACAGAGTCCGCAGCAACGGCTCGGTGATTGAGTTCATTCACCATGGCTGTCGTGTTTAACAGAGAAAACCGATGGAAGAGCAATATACATTACACAAAATACAGTCAGTTAACCATGCAGCCACATGAGGGCAGTACTGGTCCACTATTTTTGGATGGAGAAAAAATCCTTCTGACTCAGAGGAATAAACTGCCATTTTGTCATAATCCCTTTCCTAATGTGACCGTGCGTGTAAATGGAGGTGCAAGAGACATATAATGTACTCTTACGAAAGTGAGGTACATCTGCTCTTCCCAATAAATGGATTTGCTCCTGTATGCAGCAAACTCAAAGCTGTTACTTCACAGATTGAGTGTTCTCGCTATTTTTTAATTAATATTATTTTAAGACACATTTACGTTTACTTTATTTGGCAGAAAGCAATTGTCCAAACTGATGTACAAGCTACGCGGATAGCACATATTAAACAGACCTGGGGGAGGATAAAGTGCACGCCTAGCAAATTGCCAATGCCTAAATTGGCAAAAATATATTAGTTAGAGCCTCTGCTGCCTTAGAGCATATGGGAGAGATTTACCACATCATTCTGCTGTCCTTATCTTTAAACTCCAGGCCATGTTAGTGCATTCAGAGCAGCAGGACTTTCCTTTCAGTACGTTAGCCTAACAGCAGGGGGCGCCACCTCACTCACAGCACCTGGAGCGGAGCTTTAGGTGCAAAAACCCTGACCGGCTGTAGATCTGCGGCGCACCGCTGCGTGCCGCCATTCAAACATCGGGGGCACGGATGCATCCAGCTGTTGAGGTGGCAGCTGAAGCCTGGTACGGACGGTAGCCCTGCCTATCATGAAGACGTGCTTCCAGGATGCTTCCACCATGATGCCCCTGAGCACCTTCAAGCACAAATGTTTAATAGACCAAATCACGTGCTTGTAAGAATCCATGCTAGTGACAGTCCTGTTTCCGGCATGGCACTTAATCGTCAATCAGAACTTCGCCTTTGTTCCACAGAGGACTCGCCTTTATGCAGGGTTTATTAAGGAAGATGCAGTATTCTGAGGGGATATCAGTGAGATATTTCCCTCTGGAAGGAGGACAGGGGCCGACGGATTACTATTGATCGGCTGCCGGACTGACAGACCGTGAAAATGGGACTTTGCTCCTGGGTGATAATACCAAAACAAACAAAGCGATCGGGGCGGGGGGGCTACCCCAGAAACCGCACAGCCGGGGTGGGGGGTGGGGATTATCGAGCGGAGCCGCACGTCGTCCCCCATGAAAGCCAGATAGCCGTCATGACCGAAACAGAGCACAGGCAGGGCAGGAAAAAGGGAATCATCACCGTGTCTGCCTGCACAAGTCGGGGGAGGGGACAGGGGGTCCAAGTAATACGCAGCCCATCAACCCGGGGGCGTTTCTGCGATCAGCGCCTGCCATCCGGCTGGCTTCCTTCTTATCACTAGACTTGCGAGACTGTCAGAGAAGGTTATTAAAATTACACAAAGGTAGAGCTTTTATGGTTTTTTGTTTTTTTACAGCCTTCGTTATTCAGTCAGCGAGACCCACTTCGATCACGGTTCAGGGAAATCTATTAAAAGGCAGTACTGTAGTAAAATTTGTTTAGATCTGAGGAAAACAAGTTTGTTTTTGCGGTGATGCCTTTACAAAGGGGGTGGGGAGGAATTAAACAGATTATATAAGCGATCAGAGTGGATGGATGCATAAAACAGGAAGCGACTGCAGGGTAGGCTTGAGTCATGCCGGCGACATCATGCAACCCGAGTAGACAGCTGTAACACTCGCCTTTCAAAATCATGCATATTTCTATAGCAACCTGAAGGTTATGACGGCGGGGTGTGGGGCAGGAGCGGAAGACAAATTGGGAGTATAGTAATGAAATAATCAGCAGCCGGCCGGGTGGAATTTGCATTGATTGGTGTGGTGGGGGAGGCAGGGGGGGCAGAGCTTTGAGATGACTGACCTGGTGAGGAACGAGGCCCAGGGAGGTGGGGGGCTCGTTCATCCGGTCGTCGCTGCTGCTGGCGATGGTGTAGCCCCTGCCGGTGAGAGAGAAGGCAACCGCGGTCACTTCCGATAAGGTGTGCTGTCAGCACCCCCACGCCCACCCCCACCCCCCACGTGATGGGAAACAGGAGCCATCAGAATATCTCCATATGAGGACTGGGGGATGGGTGGGCTCTGCCTCTTAAGAGATAGTGTCCAAAATTAGGTTCTCTCCACCTCCTGTCTCTAGCTGCCTCTCTGTGCCTCCTGCCCCACATGTACTATACAGGTATTAATGTCACCGTGTTCATTTTGGCTGTTCCAAGATAAATAATCCTTAAAAGGCTGCCAGAGTTAACATATTTTGGATCCGGGGTCTCAAAAGCGCTGTCCTTCCTTTAAAGAGGATGGAATTTAGAATGTGAAAAGCCAGCTTGCACACAGGGAGTACGGCTGTCCCGCTTTTATCTGAACTGTCCTTAAAGTGCAAACGCCACCCCGCTGGACAATGTCCTGCCGTCCCCTTATCGCCAGGGCCCCCCTGCCGTCGGCTCAGAATTTGTTTCTGCCTGCCTTGAGGCCGGATGCCACAAAGAGAGCCGTACCGCGGTGCGGTCAGGACCGCACAATAGAGCCAATCTGTGCTGTCAGCTTCCTGCTGGTGCTTCAGGAGATGCTCCCGGCAAACGCCTCTAGATAAGGGCCACCCGCCTTCCGAGAGACACTCCATTCGAGAAATTACCACCCAGCTGTGTTGCAGGAGTCAGCTGAGCTACTGCGGCATGTACTTCCAGGTGAGGAAGTGTGTGCTAATGGCCGCTACCACGTTAGCCGCACCGATGCCAGCAACCCTGCAGACTTATATCCCCATGTAACCGCTACCTCCATTTACTCATGGCTGCATGTTGAAGATTCTTCGGTGACGCACAGGTACAAAAACAGCTGGACCCATGCCATTCACCTGCGACGGTCACCTCTGTCGCCTCGGTTACCAAACAGGAAGTTCAGGGTGTCCCCTGCAGCCAGGCCATGTCCCATTAGGAACAGAGCCAAACTTAACGTTAGCGAATCTGGAAGCACTCAAAAACTACGTTTGAACATGTTCAATTGATCCATCCATCCATGTCAGTGTCGCAGGGTGGCTTACAGCCTGTCCCTGATGGCGCTGGGTTGGATATCAATCACCTGACATTCCATGTTTTCAAATATGGAACAACTATTTGTAAAACAATCCACATTCTGAATGTATGTTGCTTGATGCTGACCCATATAACATCAGTTCTGAATGCCAAACAAAGCCTGGTCAGAAAAATGTACTTCAGTGAAGAGAGTTATCTAGCATTCCGAAATGCTTACCCAGTAGAGTCAGGGCGGGCTTAGGGGTGAACCCTAGACAAGATGCCAAACATGCACATATTCTGGACAGTTTACTCACTCTACTCACTTACTAACTGCATGTCTTTGGAGTGGGAAAAACCTGTGCGCTATGCAAACAGAGTGAAGACAGGACCCAGGACCTTTTACAGAGGCAGGACTATTTTGGGTTGAAAACTGAACACATTCCATAAAAGAATGCAAAAAGTTAGTCCATAAGCTTATTATCCAATGTACAGACACAAAAAAGACACTTTATGTACATCCTATAAAATCCACCCCAACGCACGAAGCAAACACTTCCTCAGTTGTGACCATTTCATGGTCCATTTCAGGTTCCAAGGTGATGTCTTTGGGCATATGCTTTCGAGTTCCACGGAACAGCCTCAATAGGTCCAAGAACTCATTCACTCCACAATCAATCATTTCTATTAGCCGAGAGAGCAGGTCACAAGTTAAGGGCAACTACAGTCCCCCTGTGCATTAACATTTGGTGTCAAAGTGCAAGTGCAATATCTGGGCCCGTGTAATTTATGTACGGTGATTTTTTTTTTGAACAGAGCTTCTTGTGTTGAAAAGCAAATTCCAAAGAAATCTAACAAAGCATCTTATCTTGAATACAAACATCAGATTCTCAGTTCTCCCTCCCGCCCCCCCCAAAAAAAAAGCATCCAATGAAAGCTGGAGATTCGAGATCCAGCTATGAAGTTGCTTGCTCACGTTGCTATGCTGTTGAACATTGTTAGAGGGGACATTTAGCCGGGTGCAGGGAAGTCCAGTGTCTTAATTGAAATAAAACTCAGTCAGTGCTGCCAGATAGCATGCGGCTGTGTTCAATTAGCCTCACGTCAGAGCGATTCGGCACGCCGAGTGCGTCCTGTGGTGACACTCAGGCTGCAGAGGCACCTAGGGCCTCCTGTAGAGGCTGGAAGGTAGAGATTAGGGTGCTGAGGCACAGCAATTACAATTTAACAGATTTTCCAATTAGATTATTATTGGACGCTTTTATCCAAAGCAATGTAGCACTGGAAGCAGGGTCAAGCGATTGCAACTGGGGGTTAAGGGTCCTGCTCAAATCACTCTGCTGACCCTGGGATTTGAAACACCGATCCGAATACAGGCATGACATCCTAACCCACCAAGCTGCATACCACCCCCAGGAGCAGCACTAATGCCGCCCCCCCGAGAAATATGGGGATTAAAACAGGTGCTGACTGCCCACGCTTACCCTTCGGGGTGCTGCAAGATGGAGACCATCAGCTCCACGGCGAGAGCCCCAGCTATCATCGCCAGGCCGGGCCGGCTCACGGTGCACTGCTGGTCCAGCGTCCGGTCCCTCGTGGACTGGGAGGGCGACAGGAGAAAAGCCAGGGTGGCACCTCATCTCACGTCAAACTTACAGACGTTAACTTGATATTCCGAATAAGCAGGTGACAAATTCGTTTATTAATGAAGCAATTAACTTCTAGGGCTTGAATAACTGACCTTTGTCCTTCCAAGCACACATACTGGCTGGAAATTTCATAACATTTCTTAATTATCTTACAAGGAAGCCACGACCTCTCGTTCAGCTGGGCTGCCAGGTTTCGCTCATGTTAGAACATTGCACCACAAAAAAAGCAATAAAAAAGCAATGTACTCACGTCACCCGGGGCAACAACATCATTGCAGAAGTAGCAGCCCAGCTTGTGGCCCGGGATGTTGGAGAAGAGAGAGGCTCCGTGGACGGCCATGGAACCAGCTGAGGAGGAGGAGGAACAGCACTCCGAGGCGGGAGTAGACCCGGCGGAGGTGGGGGCCGAGTCAGTCCCTGTGTTCTTCTGCAGCTTCAGGCCGTGCCTCATGACCACGAAAGTGTCGAAACCGAGAGCAGCATTGACGATGAGCTACACAGATCGGGAAGGGACGGGGGTCAGGGGTCAGAGGTGAACAGAGGTCAGAGTGGGAGCAGGTAGAACCACCTTCAGCCCCCCCAGGAAAGACATCCGGACTTGGACCTGGTGCAGCGCTAATGGAAACCCAACATAAGTGTCCATCCACACGGCCCTGAAGGTAAACGGTGCCGATTCCTATTCCCAAAATGACACCATGTCATTTCTATGTTCAATCTCTGTCTTCTAACGCATGATTAAGTCATTCTCCATCTCAATTCACCACACTGCCCATCAGCATATGTCACTCCCCCCTCCTCAAAAAGATAAGAAATGGAAAGAGAAATGTCTATGGAAGCCATAGCAAAACTCACTGCCTACATTAATATTCCCTGACAGACTGTAAGGGCCTTTCATGACATCACAACATGACAGGCATATTGACAATATGGAAATCGTACACACACCCAAAAAAAAAAAACTGCATGGAAAGAGATGCCTGTCATGTCATTTATGCTAAACAAGTACCTGAAGATGGCAGTATTAACAATTAAAATTTACTCAAACATTCTGCATCTGCTTTCAGATACAATGCATAATTTATCTCAGATCTAACCCTGGATCACAGTGACTTTAGTCTATGATGGGCTTCAGGCTGTAGCAGATACTACACAAGTCCACCGGTGCCATTTCTGGTGGCACATAATTATTCATATTTAAAATCTTTGCGAGGAACCAGAATTAAAACCCGGATGCGGCGAAAACCAGTAGCGACCATGAGACCTGTCAGGCGTCGCAGGAATTGGATTTTCCAATATAGCAGGGAGCTGGGACCGTGTCGGATTGTCGTAAAGGTCAATTTATCCGCATCTGCAGAGAGAGAGCGAGCCGCAGTAGGAGGCATTCTGGGAAAGAGCGTCACGCCGGAGAGCAACTCGAGCCCGAACGCTACGAGCCTCTAATATTACTGTGGCGGCAGGTGGCGTGGCGGTTTGCGAACTTTGGGTCACGTGATCACGCCAGAGGACACATGACGTGTATGACGTGACATCACAGACGATGCATAGTCTGGGCTGTTTTGGGATGTCGTTGTTTCCTAGTACAAAAGTATCGACTTATTTCATTCAGTTTAAGGGTAGAATTTGAAATGTTGCTTGACAAAAACGATTAAGCCATTATTGGGGGGGGGTTAGCAATCAGGACCATTATGCCAGTCGTTTCCAGAAAACGTTCATATTTAATGGCAGTAAGAATTGCTCGTAGCCTGAGTGCTAACGCTCGGCAATTTTGCCAGTACAATTGTGCCATTCGAAATTTTCTAAGGCAAAACTTAATTACCCAGAGTCCTGAAGTGCTATAAATCAGAGTATTCGCTTAAATCAGTCCTAGACATTTCTGAAAAGCCTTCATCCTAAGGCTTTTAAAACGGACCAATACAGAGTAGATGGGTAGGCTGGGGGGTACCTTCCTCTGGCTGGCGGCGATGACCGTGGGAAGCCAGCGGCTCTCGCGGGTGTCCATTAGCAGGAAGACCACGTCGTGCCCGGAGATCAGGGCCTCCAGCTGCGCCACGTCCCGCCGGGCTTGGGCCACCGTGGCCTCTGAGGAGTTCACCGGGTGGCCGGGCATGGGGATGCTCAGCGTGTGGCCCTCGGCATTCTGTGGGGGAGGGGGGCGCGTGTGAGGGCCACACTCTCCTGTCAGATATTGCTGATGTTGGAACTGGGAGGCAAATCTGTCACATTTTCAGTCCCATAACCAAGTCCCTTCCGGATTTTTCGGGGATTTTTGCGCTGAGCTGACGCAGTATCAGAAGTATGTTATTATTCCTGACAAATGGGGGGAGGACTCCTAGGGAGCAGTGTGTCTGTTACTGGAAGGCCAGAGGTTCAAATCCCAGAGTGATTTCACCATTGGGTTCATGAGCATGACCCCTAAACCAAAATTGCTCCCCTAAATAAAATATAAAAATGAAAGCCAAATGCCAAAGGACAGCGGCCAGCTACAGGTCGCCCCCTACAGGTGAAGTGCCTCGGTGTTTGATGACAGTGTTGCCACAACGCTGCTTTCCAACGCTGTCTGTGAACAGCCTGGGTGTCTCTATAAGAGCCGCATCCCTCTGCTCCTCAGCGCTCAGAGCTGCTGGAGGAAGGGGACGGGAGGGCGGGAGCCTTTCCGAATAGCCGGACATGGCTCTGCGTGAGGTGGGGGGCCGTGGGGGCCCGTGCCACTGCTCTTCGGAGGCTCGCGACAGCTACAAAAGGGTGGAAGTAATTACTGCCGGGCCCCCTCTCTGCAGGCACGTCCGGCTAATTGGCGTGACACAGTGCGGGCAGGACAGGTAACCGGGCAGCTGGTGGGGGTTGGGGGGCTCATTAGAGAGACAGGCAGAGAAAATCGATAAAGGAAGACGATATGAATTAATGATGCTCACAGAATCGACAGGCCAGGAGGCTAATTTGATCACTACTGATGGAGCTGACGACTGAAAGGGGGGCAGGTATTCCAGAGAGCTGCGGTCTGACCAATAAGATTAGGGCAAATGGTGGGGGCAGGGGGGTAGGCATGTGACGCATGGGCACGTTAGATTTTTAACAACTTCTACATGACCACACGATTCATGCAGTTCAAATCTTTTAATAAACAAGCCTTGGCAGCATATTCATGTTATTCACATACGCACACACACACTCACACACACACGCTCACACACACGCTCACACACACACGCGCAGACACATGCAGACTCACACGCACACAGCTCCTAGCAACCTGAACTTAGACCAAAGGCTGGGGATATAACCAATAAATTTTTTTCCCTCTATTAAAAACGTATACCTTAATCACACTTTTAAAGAACAATCGGCGACATTTTTCCTGCTTTAACACACTTTGTTTATAGAATAATAACAAAAATAAGAGCTCAGTCCTGAGCACCACAACCTACATTCTGTCCGTACCTATTAAAATAATCAATTAATTATGACTATGAAGAAATAAATTCAAAAAGCGTTGCTTCATCATCAAAAATTCTTTTCTCATTTTATTGCATCAAGCGTATAATGCACCTGTTATTTTAATATACTTATGAGATTGTCACCAAAATAATGTTCAATCACCCATCCATTTTAATTTAAGAACATAATTACTGTGTCATCCTGCACCCTCCCATAAGCCTGATTATAAGGCAGGTTACCTGCAGGACACCACTAAGTGAAGGAGTTTCACCTGGAGCTGCATTTGTGATAATCCACCAAAATTCAGGAGTCAGGGGGGCAGCAGCAGATGGTAACGAGGTTGCTGGGCCACCCTTGTCACCGGAGAGAGTGTGTGTGTGTGTGTGGGGGGGGGTCTTGAGAACCTCCTGAACACCGTGCTTTCGCTCCACTCAGATACGGCAAGCGGAGAGCACGCCCACAGGCCGAGCACTGATGACGTCCGGCGTGAGCGCTGAATCATAGCGGGTGAGGAGCCCACCACGTCCCCGCGACGTGCGCACACATCTGTGCCCCCCCCCACTCACATACACCCACTCACCAATACACGCGTGTGCGGTCTGGCTTTCCTTAGCCACGTCATTCCGGGGCCACTTTGTGATATTTTCTTTTTCTCCTCTTTCCAGGAACAGATTCTGTCCGGAACATTAACAGCTCCAGTCCCCTATGCATGAACAAGCTGCCGTTGAGCCCACACAAAGGAGGAAACACGCAAATGGGGAGTGGGGGGTGGGTGGGGGGGGTCCGGTGACGGGGGGTTGCTCTCGGCGACAGCGTTTCCTTGGCAATATATCTCCCGGCCTGACAAATATCTGCCTGAGGGTGTTGAGGACATTTTTTTTATGAAAGTGAAGTGCTTTAGGAGAAAAGCCTCATTCATCAACGTCCAAGACTGAGAAGGCAAGGGTCTGAAAGAGGATCACAAAAATGCCACCAGTGACATTTTGAGAGCTAGGGGCCACAATGGCATCATTTTCGAACACCAAGGCACAGAGGATGAGCAAACTCCATTGTGGGATCGTCATGGGGACGAATATCTGAAACACCACACTTACCACTCCGGGGAAGATCTTCTTCAGCCTCTCAACGGCAGCCTGGGCTTTGGCCTTCCCGCCCCCCAGGCAGTCCTCGAACTCGTACAGGGGCTGGCGCACCGGGTTCGAGTAGGAGATGGTGGCATTGTCCACGAAGGTGATGTGACGCACCCCCCACCCCTATGGATCGGTAAACAGATAGATAATCTCATTCCGTGCATCCAGAGTGAAGACGAGCTTTGGCGCAGAGCCCCGTTGCCTGACAAAAAGCAAGGATTTGCATTATTTATTAATTCGTTTGCTCTGAAGCAGAACTATGCAGGGGGGACGGAAGGGGGGCAGAATCTGCACATACATAATTAGATGTTTACACAGCATGAAAAATTGGCCTTTTCTCATGGCGTGAACATTTACTGAAGCGACTGGAGTATATCCCCACTGAGCATCTCACCCCACCCTCCCGAAACCACTCCACACTGAGGATCCCCCCCCCCCATCCCGCTCACCATCAGGGTCCTTGCCACATTGCAGCCCAGGGTGCCAGCTCCCAGCAGCAGACACTTGGTGGAAACCACCTTGTCCAGATCCAGGGAGGGCACAAGTCTCCAGCGCATTAGCTTCAGGTTAAGGTCCACGGATGACTCCGCCAGCCTGGCACGTGAACAGGAGGGACGGACCACTGTGTTTTTATTTTTCCAGAACCATCTCCTAACAATCTGAAAATAAGTCTATTACACAGCACAATACACATACACAGAAGTGCTAATCCAACAGCATAATAAAGAAGAAATTAATCCATGACTACAGCTACACAGCAACAGCGATCAAACTAGTTCATTAATTTTCCGATGATGGGCCGTTAGGTTTCTTCCAGACTGTTTGTCCAACATTCGTGTCTCTTTAAACAGTGTGGAGGAGGCAGACATGAGAATTGCCTTTTAGGGTCCATGCATTCACTGAGGTTCACCATCCTGGGTCCCATCGCCCCTCTCTGGTTCTTCTCCCAGCCGACAGTCTTGGGAATTCCTTTAGAAGACATTTGCGCGAATTACAAAAAAGCCAAATATTTTTTACGCTCTGCCATATTTACAGATTTAAGCATTGTTCTAGCAAGCAGGTGTTCATCTGTTCATCAGTTCATTCATAATCCATCCATCTGTTACACTACATCCATCCCTGCATCCAGCATCTAGAACTTTTCATCTAGCTTGGCGTCACAGAGATCCTGAAGCATTTTCAGGAATCATGATGCATGAAGCTGGGGTCAACAACTCCCTAACTGCTGTTTGGCAACAGTGTCCTCTGGGAACCCTGCAAAAATGGGCGATGGGGAGTTTAAGATGATTTCAAGGGTCCCTCCCTAAAATATTTCAAACATAATTGGATTGGTCCAAGTTGGGGGCCCGATATAATATGCTTTCATGGGGCCCAGAATCCCCAGTGGCACCATAGCAAACAGGCAGAACATATCATGCGGCGTGACAGCTCTGAAACAGAGACTGAAATCTCGTGTAGTGGTTCTGGAAGACAGAACCGCAATATCCACGCCCCCCCCCCACCCTGCTGCCGCAGGTGCAGTTAGTTGAGCTCTTAATTACGTTACTAATGTTACACAATTCATCTTTCATTTCACAATTAACACCATAACACATGTAAATCACAGAATTATTATTCTAAAGTTTGGGCAAGCTGTGTATTTTGTAAATATTACACATTACACTTATTGACCAACTTTGTGTGTCACATGACTATTTTGGGCCAATCATGAGTGATCACGCATACAGTAAAAGCTAGCCTTGTTTCATCAGCTGAAGATGGATGACACTGAGATGCAGACCCGCCTGGGCACATTCAAGTCAGCACTGTAGAGTCCAGTATTTCAGCTATTTTTACATAGTTGTTTTATGTGAAGTTAATCTAACACATTTTTTAGTGTTCTTCTGTTTAGTGTTCCAAATTGTTGCCGATTAATAAAAACGCAGAAATTTTAACCCTGTTTTTTTCTTATTGACCACTGCCCCAACCCCCCCCCCCCCCCAAAAAAAAACAAACAAACAAAAAAAGACAAGGCATGAACCAAACTCAGGCTCAGAAATTGAGGTCTGAACCGAACAATGGATTTGGAGAATTGTTATACCACTAATAACATCTGAAAAAACACTTTTTGGTAACAGTGACTGTTTACTATAGATAGAAATTGCTCATTCTCCTCTGCCTACTGATAGTGTTTCACATCTAACAGCCTGAGGAAAAGATGATTTTTATGAAGGCATCTATTTAATTAGCATTTATGTTTGTACTGACTAACATTAGTATTCCTGATGCTTGTTTGTACGGGTTATTTTATATTGCTAATTTTAACAACAATGTCGGTAGCTAGATAACTAACATCACTGTTAATTGTGAATGTAAAGCGAGATTATTATGTCATGCAAGTCCATTTAAAACCATTCACTGACAGCTATGTAAAGGTAGACTTCTATTTGTGGTGCTAAGGGTGTCTCATTAAGTTGTTTATCCTGTAAAGTAATTTTTGAGAAAATGCATTTTTTTCTACTCCTGATATGTATCTCCAAAAATTCATTATGTTTTTCATTGGACAGTGAGGAAATACAGTTCACACAAACACAGAACCAGTAGCAGGAACTGAACTCCCAACCCTAGAGGTGAGAGGTCACAATGTTACCCACAATGCCAAAATGAATGAATAGCAACGGAGAGTGAAATTCAGTGTAGCCCTAAATGCTAATCTTTGCTCTCAAAATACCTTTATAACAGAAAAAAGTTGTCTTATTTGGAATCTTCACGTAGAAGAGGGAAGAACGAGTCCATGTGTTGGATGAATAGACTTGATTAAATCACAAAGTGTAAAACAAAGACAGAATGAAAATGGCTTGCTATTTTATCAGGAGACCCATCAGGCAAACCTGATCAAAGAACCCATATTGTTTAAGCTCTATTAATGAGAAGCAATGAGGAGGTTCTTTGCTCACCTGCAGAGACAGACAGCTGAGGGAGCTTGACCTGAAAGATAATGCTGTGCTGAATGGAGCGCGAGCCCTGCAGGGTCCTGTCCCTGAAGCACAGAACCTCGACGGTATCCGCAAGCTCTCCCCTGGGGAACGGGGGACAGTGGGTCAGGTTAACACTTTCAGAACCTACACGGAAATCAACAGCTTCATCCAGGCGGAATTCCTCAGCCCGTCTACGGAAGCCATGAATTATCAAATCATCATTATCGTGAGCAAGAGCCCTGGTTCCGGAATCAACCAGCAATGGGAGCCAAGGCGTCAAGAAGACATCTCAGCTTCGAGTGGAAGGAGCCGGAATGCACCCGGGACGTACTCATAGACGGCGCATGGGGCTGTGCGTGTGAAGTCATCAGAGATCTTATTTACCATTTGCAGGCCACCAGAGCGAGCAGATTCCTCAGGGGCCATCCAGGATGTTGGGAGAGAGTACAAGGATCATAAACTCCCACCGTCACCTAGAAGCCAATAACACACATTTATCTCGAAATTTTGACTGAACAAATGTTGAATTTATCGCCTTCATGAAACCTCCATTCCAACCTCTCTCCAAGTTACCAAAAAAAAACATTAGAACATAAACAGAGAAAGAAGCTGAAAAAATTCAACTGACTTTAATATACCCATATTAAGCAAGACTTGCTACTTTGGTGTTTCTATTGCTAGAACGGTCATGTTTAAACATTAGGCAGGACTTCTCTATTATATCTAACCATTACCTTCTTCTGGTCTTTAAAGAAACTGCTCCAGTTTTTGAGTGGAGACACCAGCACTGCTTCCTCCGAGTATCTGACCAGAAAATAAGGGACCGCAGAACCTCCATTCTCTTGGCAGAGCCCATCGTAGGCACCTTGCAAAGCTTCAATCTGTCATGGGGGGGGGGGGGATTGTGCAGGCAAAGACAAGAAACAGATGTTACTCTGAAGAGCAGATATGGAAATAGGGTGATTTGTGGGAGAAAAGTCAAAACATTTTTATTCCTGTAGGTTCAGTCACATGGGGACACAATAGACCCAAGTTATAGAAGGACAGAAGCAAAGTTAAGCGGCAAGAAAATGGCAAGTTTCGGGTCCCATGTGTGCAACCAGAAAAGGTCTGGTACCATTTGGCATCGTTTCAGTGGAATTATGAAACAGTCCTGAGTTTGGACTACCCACTAATGCATAAAACATGCACTGATTATCATCTGGTGATCCAATGACCCCGGACACAGGAAAGGGCCACCTTTGCCATCCCATTCAATCTGTCTCCATTCCGTCCTACGTCAACGTGCTGACAGTGTTTAGGCAGCGCCGCTGTGTCTGGCCTCATTCAGTAACATCGTTACTGCTGGACGCCAACTGAAGGCCTTCGAGGAGTCAGCCGGCTTTAATACAATCTACCTTTTCACAATAGGCATGCGGGAGGAATTACCGTTGTTTACAAAATATTTGCCTGTTTCTCCGGGACGCATCTTAATGAAGCTTAAAATTAAGACTGTTGGTTCTTTGGTACCTTTTGATCTCTCTGCCTCAAAACACCTGAAAAGTCTATAGTTTAAGTCAGAGTTGGGAATGGAGCCAAACTCCAATGCAGCCAGATGGTCTTAAGGGAAGGGCACCTTGAATTTTCGACCCTTCATGGTGGCCTCACTTAGCCTTTGGAGTTCACCCTATTTAGGGAACTCGAAGCAGAAAAGAGTCCTGCAACAAGGTTTTCATTTTTTGGTTTAATATGTACAATGGATATTTCAGGTCACAGCTATGAGCTCAACCACTACTGCCCTAAACCTGGCAGATTTAGGACAGACGTCCGATAGTGTAAGCTCAAAAAGTATCAGACATCTTGAGATACCAGGGTCTCATGAAATAGTTTTATCTCCGGGGGGAAAAATAAAATTGCACACCCTGAGATGCAGCAGTTGCGGAATGAGCACACAAAGGCCCCGGGGAGCCATTCATCTGGATGGTGCTGAATCCACACTGTTCATTCAGGAAGAAGTTGGTGCTCAGAAGAACATCCCAATCTGCCAGTGCCTGGCCTGACCGGCACCCCTGTCGACACTCACGACACAGCCGGCCTGGTTTTAAGGGAGACCCGTGCTTTTGGCTTGTAGTACAGTACCCAGTTCTGATAACAGTTGATACTCACAGCCCACATCTTAATTTCTAAAGTAACGCAAACACATTAAGGTTTGAAGAACACCACCCACCCACCCATCATTAATTTTCCCATTTTATGCCTAAAATGTCACTCCACCCAATCACGGATACTATGTTTCCACCGAGCGGAGTCCAAGCCAGCCAAGCAAGGCAACAAGGCCCAGGTTCTGATCCATTATCCTAGAAGCTAACTGAAGCAAATCTTTCATAGGCCTACAACATTTAATGTTCTAAAGCCTACCAGAATCTGGTTTAAAAGCTAAGAAGTCCGAGGAGCCTGACAGAGCTTAGACAAAGCTTAAAATCAGATATATTAAATGCTACAGTTCTAACTCCTGAAATCTTTAGAGACTGAGACTGAAGACTAATCGGCATTGGCTAGGATAATGCAAAACTGAACATGGTATATGGTGAATTAATTGGCAAAGTTCTAAAGAAACAAGTAACCTGGTATCTCAACTGTGTTTTGAACCACAAAACAGATTTAGGCCTATTGTGAGCCTGATGAAATCTTCCTAAGGAGAGTTAATGAGGACAATGCTTGGCTCGCTTGGATAAATAAGACATGAGGTTTCATCTTAGCTTATAACACTGGGCGCCAGATATTCTGAGATAGGAAAAGGACCAGAGGATTAACATTAGCCAGTCTCACTAAGCAGTCACATCCTATATAGTCTTGACTGCTTTCATATATTTTTTGTTTGCTCCCTGTATGTGATCACAGCTTTATGCGACGAATGACAAACGGATACTGATACAACTTGAGCCATCCGCCCAACAATGACAGTGCATCCGCCGCAATTACGGTCAAACCATCAGCAGCAGACTTAACGAACCTGCTTGGAGGAGAACCTTTTCTCCAGGGCGACAGGAGGCTGATGAAAGAGGACGGGCTCGGGGAAGCAGAGGGCCGGGAAGCAGAACCAGTAAAAGTAGCGATACTTCTTCAGATCCTGCGTGGAGACAGACAGCCGCGAGAGTAGTGAGGCAGGGTTCACCCCGCACCTTCAGGTGAAATCTCACACTAGACACACTTACTGCAAAAGTCAACAGGATGAATTTGCACAGGACAGATGGATCCTCTACACAGCTGCCGGACTGTATCGCTTCCCAGATCTGTGAAAGAGAAGCAGCCCCTTTAATCAGCGAATAAAGACGGTTAATAAAACAATGGAAATTGCATGTCACGTTACCAAGAAAAATGAGCAGCGATTATGTAAGACCAGCATTTAAATGAATGATACGGGCAGCTTGCTCTCCCAAATGCTCAGTGCGCGTACCTCTTTTGCAGTGCTTTCCAGGAGGGCTTTCTTATCACATGACTTAAAAGCTTCTAATGTGTTGGTGTTGTACAGAGTCCCGAAAGCTGGACAGCATCTGGCAGGAGTCTGGCCATTTCTAAACAACCGGCGAAAGGGATTCAGGACAGAAAAGGGGGTATGAGCCATAGGCTGCAAGTTCACCTGTGACAGAGCGCTGATAATCTGGGTACAGAGATTAATAAAAGACAAGCCTGCAGACGGGATACGAGATGGGGAATATCCGCACCACACCTGCTAGCAGCTTTGAACTTCGTACAGAATAGTTATGCATTAGCAAAGAGAATTTTAGCATAAGATTTATTAACCCCCAAAAAACAATATGTAGTAGCTTTACAGAACGATTTCAGTCAACAGTACACAAAACAAAAACACAGGCTTAAGAGAAACACCAAATTTTATTATACGGCTCCTTGAAGCTGTGCTGCATCGGTGACTTTGAATTAATAGTGTTAAACAAGTATTTTTTGGTAAATTCCCTGAGACTCTAACCAGATTAAGTGATTGGAAGATGGACGGACAGAATATTGATGAAATTCATTAATCTAGTCAAAACCAGGGGTGCTATTAGAGATTTTGGGCCCCATGAAAGCCGATCACACTGGACCCACTACCCAGACCAGTCCAATTATTTTCCAGTTTTTTTAGGGCCCGTCACTGGGAATCATCCTAGCTCCCTTTAAAGGACGAATGAGGGAGCACTGAAGAACCTGGATTCCTGATCAAAAGCTACACTGTTTCTCCACTTCAGGGAAGATGCCATTACAAATAACAGGAGAGATGGGGCTGTGCGATACAGCCGTGGCCGCTAACTTTGAACTGCGGTCACTACTGTCATTTTTTAGAAGCGCCTTCTGTGGGTTAGCCTCTCAAGGCAATCTCACGCGGAGCGCGGCAACACCGAGGACATCTACTGTGTGGCTTTCATTTGCGGTGGCAGCAAGCGGATCTCACTCAGACATCCAGATGGCATGATGACCGCGGGGAGGACGGCGTGGCAGGGATGCTGCGCTTTACTGGACGTGTGCTTAATGACGGCGATCGAAGGGAAGTGCAGAGGCCGCTTAACAAGCGTAATAATGATCGCAATAAAATGCAGGCTCTCTTCAAAAAGAATTATTAACATAAGAAGAATAAGAATAATATGAAGAATAATCATACCATAGATCTACAGTGACTGTATTAAAATTGTAGGTTAAAAACCAAATAACATTTACAAAAATTAAGTCAATCTCAGGCTAAACAAGCTTCGAACTTTAAGAGTATTCGCCGAAAACGCTCATTTTCTTTACTGCAATAAAGCATGAGTTACGTATGAGATCAGCTGCATGTGTTAAGTTGAGCATATTTAGACCCATATAAAAGAATAGACTATCAAGACAAGCCCTTGTTTTGGTCTACATTTAAAGGATCTGATATTTTAGCTGAAACGTGATTATCGCACTTGAATTTATCCAAGTAAAAGACACTATACCTCTTGGCTTAGAATTGGTTTAACAAATTCAGTTACTTTAGGTACTCCAACGCAATCAAGCTTTAAATACAATAACGTTACATATAATAGACTTTCCCCTCTGGTCTTCCTCTTCCAGCTACATTTTTTTTTGCTTGAGAGTAAATAACACACAATAGACCCTCATAAAAAGTGAATTCCATCCATCCATCTTCTAACCGCTCACCCAATATGTGTACAGTTTCAGATGGTTATAAAGCAGATCCAGCTATATACATAAAGACACACTTACACATCGAATGCACTGAACTCCAGAGTCAGGCGAGTAGGAAGGCCGACAGGATCGCCTAAAACAAAACAAGCATTATTGCACTTTGTCTCTCCATTGAATTGCTTTCTGGATTCTTGCTATGCGTACTGTACATCTCTCACTCCAGTTCTGACGTTACGGGTCATTCATCAGAAACCCAGCCTAGCCACACCTATGCCCAGCTGGCTGCTTGACAGCAGGATGCTTATGATGCAATCTGCTACGCTTGTGTGTCCATTTAGATAAAGGAATCAGCTATATCAAATTGTAAAAGTAATTCCAGAGCCTAGATGTCACCGAGGGCCAGTTTGACCACATCTGCTATAATTCACCCTAAAGTCAACTCAACACGTTGTTCCAACAAGCCTGAAGAGGACTGAGAACAGCAGCCATCTCCTTACCATTGTAATAATAGCCCCTGATGTCTCTGGGACTCTCGTCCAGACGGTAGTCGTCGAGTTTCCGTTGGGTGAGCTGGTGCCAGAAGCCGGCTTCCAGGGCACTGCAGAAAGGGGCAAACTGCAGCTTCTGTCCGGCGGATTCCGCGCCGGAGGGTTCAGCGGCCATGACAGCTCTCAGACCTGCTCCCCCGCGGTAAGATCTGTGGAGACGGAGCCTCAGTAAGGCAGACCCCTTCCGGCAAGGTGAAAGCCACACTTCTCCACCTTCTGTTACATGTCTCTGCTGCTAATGATGAGCAGTTTTGGTCGAGCTAAAACATATCCAGGCACATCAGCTGGTGATTTAAGGATGGGGCTTAAAATGTGCGTACTGCTTTATGAACAGCTGCAACTAGTACTTTAAAATGCCAATATCTCATCATTTTTATTTACAAAAACATTAGCATGATATGTAGTTTATTTACAGTGCTGCAAGTGAAAGCTTAATTACACTTCCCACCAAAAGGCTTGTTTTGACTTCTTCAGCCCAGATAAACTATAACTTCTTCCCAGAAAGCTCTTGTGGACCCTCTCCCACATCAGAATGTAGAAGGCGTGTGCAGTCTGAAGCTGGTCACTGTGCATGATATTTTACGCTTGAGATAAAATGTTCTTAGCAAAATACATTCTGCTCAAGGAAACCGCACATTCAATAAATCTATTTCTGCACAGATTAACCTAGCATTGCTTTTATGTTCAGATTGCCTTTTACAGAAATATCTTATGACGCTCCTGTCTGCAAAAGCAGTAAAGACAATAGCAGATAATCTGAAATGATGTGGGTAGCTAATTTGGCAGGAAAGGATGCGAGGGCAACCTTACCCTCACACCTTATCAGGTAATTTATCACCACACTGTTAAAAAAACATGACAATACCAATGATGTGTCGCTTTTAAAACCCGCTACTCTCTTCAGGTCTATATAGAAAGTGCAAAAATGAACAGCTGCATTTCTTTGGTTGAGAAATTCCCAGGATCATGTGAGAAGCAGAAAATAAAATGCCTTCTCGAGATACGCTTATAGAAAATCATTCATGTTTTCCCAAATCTGTCTATGTATTAAGATTATACACATTTCCTTGTGTTCTCTGCTGCTCTTCTGTTTAATTTCCCTGTTTACATTCAGGTGCAAACAGCACTAATATTTCATATAATTTTGCACAGTTCTTTGAAGTGGCTGTTCTGATTGATTGTGTTCCTGCTATTTACTTGTACGTCATTGGTTGATTAAAATGCAAATGTGCTCTGGGCCAGTAAGGGCATGCTTCATGATGGTATTTCAATCCCAGTATGACCTCGCTATTTTAAACTGCTCCACCGAAGTACCGACACTCTGTATATAAATGCATAAAGTCCTAAGCTGCTGGGTGAAAGCATTTAAGGACCAATATGCCTAAGGAAAATCAGTCATGTTTATACCATAAAAAAAACATTGGATACAATTTTACAATAAGATCAAAACAACCCAAAAATCAACCACTCTCTTCAAAATAAAAGCTGCAAAATACAGAAGGTCAGACGCACAAATAAATTATCCTAACAGCATCAAAGTCACCAAAAATTTGTCTCAATAAGCATGGCATTCCTTTTCACTTAGAGGGTACAAGACAAATTTAGCCAGTACAGAAACGAAAACAGTAATGCCAAAATTTTATGAACAAGTTTACTTTCATGTTGAAGAAAAACAAATTAAACCAAACTCAAATGGAGACTTCTCATATGAATATGAACATATAGATTTGACATCCAAACTCATAACAAAAAAAAACAAAAAACAATGTAATTATTGCTAGAAGCACCAAGGCATTTGAGAGATTGTCCCTGTAATCCACACAAACAAAAATCTGAAAGGCTTTGAACATTCACAATGGGTCACCTGCAACAAATGTACACATTTACCATACATCAAGGTGATAGCTACTGGCACACTGACATGGGTTTGTCTGAACAGTGTCAGTTAATTTGGCATGAAAAATCAAATCATTATTACCGTACCAAATTACCGCACCTCCTATTAATTTGCAATTCGACTGTCATAAACATTACTGTAGTGGCTATTTTATAACAGTAGAGGCTCCAGCCTGAGGTCTACCCCTGCCTTGTACCCTGTGCTGCCTGACACAGGCTCCAGGCTGAAGTCTACCCCTGCCTTGTACCCTGTGCTGCCTGACATAGGCTCCAGGCTGACGTCTACCCCTGCCTTGTACCCTGTGCTGCCTGACACAGGCTCCAGGCTGAGGTCTACCCCTGCCTTGTACCCTGTGCTGCCTGACACAGGCTCCAGGCTGAGGTCTACCCCTGCCTTGTACCCTGAGC
>JAODJU010000130.1:6560250-6592316 GCA_026776725.1 Gnathonemus echidnorhynchus
ATGTGACCCAGGCGGAGACTCGAACCCGGGTCCCAGAGGTGTGAGGCAACAGTGCTAACCACTGCACCACCATGCCGTCCATCAGTACGATCATTGGGTATAAAAAGAGCCTCCCAGAGAGACAGAGCCTGTGCAGTGAAGATGGGGAGAGGTTCACCTCTCTGTGCAGTGAAGATGGGGAGAAGTTCACCTCTCTGCGCAGTGAAGATGGGGAGAGGTTCACCTCTCTGTGCAGTGAAGATGGGGAGAGGTTCACTACTCTGTGAAAGACTGTGTGGGTCAACAGTGCAACAATTTAAGAATAATGTTCCTCAACACAATATTACCAAGATGGGAATTTCATCATCTACAGTACAAAATATCATTAAAAGATTCAGAAAATCTGGAGAAAAATCTGTATGCAAGGGACAAGGCTGATGACAAATATTGGATCAGGTCCTCAGGCAGCACTGCATTAAAAACAGACAGGATTCTATAGTGGGAATCACTGTGTGGGTTCAGGAACACTTCAGAGAACCACTGTCTGTGAACTCAGTTCATCACTGCATCCGCAAATGCAGGATGAAACTACCATGAAAAGAAGAAATCTAAACATGATTCAGAAACGCCACTGACTTCTCTGAGCCCTAAGATGGACTGAGGCAAATTGAAAAGGGTCCTGTGGTCTGACAAATCAAAATTTCAAATTCTTTTTGTAAATCATAGACACTGGGTGCTCCTGGCTAAAGGGGAGAGGGACCATTCAGCTTGTTATCAGCAGACAGCTCAAAAGCCAGACAACATCTTTTAACAGAAGGCTTTATATATTTCAGCAAGACAATGCCAAACCGCACTCTGCGAATATTACAACAGCATGGCTCAGTAATAGAAGAGTCTGGGTGATAGATTGCCCTGTTTGCAGTCCAGATCTGTCACCTATTGAAAACATTTAGCGCATCATGTAAAGAAAAATATGAAAAAGGAGACCCTGAACCACTGAGCAGTTGAAGTCCTATATCAGGAAGGAATGAGATAACATTTCACTTTCAAAACGCCAGCAAATGGTCTCCTTAGTTCCCAAACATTTACAGAACATTGTTAAAAGAAAAGGCCACGTGTCACAGTGGTAAACATTCCCATCCCAACTTTAAAAAATGTGTTGCTGGCATCTAAATCAAATTTAGCATGTGTCATAAAACAAAAAAAAATCTGTTTCAATATTTGATTTGTTGTCTTTGTTCTATTTTCATTTAAGTACAGGTTTATATGATTTGTAAATCAGTGCATTCTGTTTGCATTTACATTTTACGCAGTGTCTGAACTTTTTTGGAAACAGGGTTGCATTTTTGTATTTTTTGTGCATTAAACAAGACCTCTCTATAAATTATCCAACAGGTAATTACTGTGACTATGGTGCCATCACCATTGCTTAAAAGATGAAAAACCAGAAGTCAAGCAAACAATAAAGACTTTGAAAAACTATATAAACCATTCCTTTTCATTTTTGATATGTGAATACAGAAGTAGTTACTAATCAAGTAACACTCCAAATGGTCAAGTTAGTTAACAAGTGGAAATTGAGCAGAACTAACGACTCTGGAAATGATCCAACTGACTACAGATACTGTTTTGGGAGAAAAACAATTTGGGATCAAAACAAGATGATTAAAAATGTTTGGTCAGATATTCTGATCCAGCTGAATATAAAAATATACACTGGCTGGCCTTAATGACTTTAATATTTTGTTGGACCACCTTTAGCTTTGATTATGGTGCACATAATCACAAATGGTGCACAAACTGTTTCCACGTGCTTATGCAACAGCTCAACATTTTTTTCATACAGATTTACATTAATTTCTCATCAAGATCTTGTATTGATAACAGGTAAGTTGATCCACCCCATAAAAGTGTCACTCAGCACATCTCAAAGACTTTCATTGAGGTTAAGGTCTAGGTCTAGGTCAAGACTCTGCGGTGGCCAATTCACGAGTGAAAATGGTTCCTCATGCTCCCCGACCCACTCTTTGACAATTCGAGCCTGATTAAACTTGGCATTATCGTCCAGGAAAATGCCCGTGCCATTTGGAAAGGAAAAATCCATTGATGGGATAACCTGGCCATTTATTAGATTCAGGTACTCAGCTGACTTCACTTTATTGCTGTGTAACATTGCTGAGCTGTAATCATGATCCAATCATTGGCTCTTAAGTACTTGCCGATTTAAATTCAAACGGTATCTTTTTTTTTTGGCCAGGCACTGTATAAAATGTCCATTCATCGATCCATCATTTCTGAGTAAGTGCTCATCAGCTTAGGGATGTTATGATTTGAGGTTGAACCACAGACATTTTATTTCATCCAGATTTGCATTCATTTCCTATCAATATCTTGTATTGATAATAGGTAAGTTGAGCCACCCTATAAAGTCTTTCTTAGCACATCTCAAAGACTTTCAATGAGGTTAAGGTCTAGGTCAGGTGCGTCTATGGCATGATTCTTACAGATACTCAACAACAGTAATTTACTTCTCTTCTGAGTATGGGAGGAAACAAAAAGTCAATACATACTAGATTCAAAGCTATAACAATGATGTATGTGTGAGGCAACATCAGGACTCACCAACTCTTCTGTAAATATAAAACAAAATTTGGTCTAATTAGTCTGCAGTTTCAGAAGGGATGAATTGATAATATCAAATGGTTCCACGCAGTAATACATATTTATTATCAGTTTAGAGTACAACTGAACACTTGAAAACACAAAGCAATTACGTTTTTGAAGAAAAAAGTCACCGGGAACCTGGAATGAACATCGATTACGAATGCACATTTTGAAGGTCTCTGCTAGTGCATGTGAAGTAAACTTTTAAAAACCCGCTTGAAATTCTCATTGCAGAGCGGGTAGATGAATGGGTTCAGGGTGGAGTTGAAGTAGCCGAGCCAGATAGTGAACATGTGGAGGTCATGGTGGACACACGTCTTGCAGAAGGCCATCACCATGAAAGTGACGAAGTAGGGGATCCAGCACACCAGGAAGGCGGCAATGATGAAGCCAAGCTGCTTGGCCGCCTTGCGTTCTTTGTAGGCTCGCAGGTTCTGAATGCACTGTCTCGACTGGGCGCAGAACTTCTGCCACGACTGCTTCAGGGTTTGCACGTTTGTGGAGTCCAACTTCAGGTCAGTCCCTGGAGGCCAGGGAGAGGCCACAGGGTGGTGGAAATCACCGTGGCAAACGACGGCAGCATACCTCTGCACATCAGACATGTGGGTTATCTCGCAAACCCCAGACACAGAGTTTGGGGACGACAGGTTGCAGTCATTGACAGACACAAACATTTTTGGGACCTTGTCATCGTCCGACTGCAAGATGCCAAGGGGCAGGGAGGACAGCCTCAGTGGTGTTTCAGCTCCTTGGTCTTCTGCAAGACAGGAAGAGGAAGGGACACGTTTTTCTGTATCTTTTACAGATTTTTTAAAGTGTTTTGGAACAGTAAATAGTGACGTCTGATAGCAACATTTATTGAGCTTTTTCTCTGACCAGGCTTCATCTGCCTTAGCATCACCATCCATGTCCTTTGAATAGCATGGCTGACCTAAGCTATACTGATCTAGCAGATCGTCAACATTGGAATAATCCGGTGGGGTACTTTGTTCAGTTTTGGCGCGGTTAAACTTGAGACTCTTTCTTGAGAGTTTACGCTTTTGTTTAATCCCGTGTCTCTTTATTGAATTCTTTAGTTTCTGAATGCATTGCCTCTGTCGGTAATGTTGCCTTACTACCATATAGATCCTAATGTAGAACCAGAGCATCAGCAGAGACGGAACATAAAAATTCAAAATGGCTGTCAAAACTTTGAACCAGGTGACGAAGCGGAAGTCCGTATCGCATTTATTCTCTGTCTCTGGTTTCGGGTTAGAGTCAGAAAAGAACCGCCAACCCAGAATGGGGATAATCCAGGTCATGGATAGAAGCCATGCTCCAGCGATCATCAGAATGGCTCTGCCTCTGGTACGGTACTGCAGGTACTGGAGAGGCTGGAGGACGGAGCGGTACCGGTCCAAACACAGAATGAACAGGCTGAAGATGGAGGCGGTGCTGGCGACGTAATCCATGACCAGCCAGAACTGGCAGACTATGTGGCCAAGTCTCCACTTGTCCTCCAGCAGGTAGATCAAGTTGAGTGGCATGACAGTGGCGCCGACAATGAGGTCGGCCACGGAGAGGCTCACGATGTACAGGTTCCCCACGGTGTGCAACGTCCGCTCCTTCTTCACAGCGTAAAGCACAAGAACGTTCATGACTACTGTCAACAGGGACACTGTGCCGAGGAAAATGCCCAACAGTGCATTGTTCACATGAAGGTTGAGCGATCCCGTTAAGCCGGGATGAAGCCGCGCTCCAGCCCCAGTCTGGTTTTCAGCAGTGTCCTTTACGTAATTGTCAGTTAAGAGATGTCCTGGTATTGGCTCCATCCAGATGCTCGCTGTGGAATCCTCACATGGTGTCCCGTGATTGGCAAGTGGCAGGATCCAAAGTTTCGTGAAGACGCTCTTCTGGAAAATATACATTATATACAAAAATATACATTATTGTACTTTCTAAAACAGGCAGTGTTGTAATTTAGTGATACTTTATTAATCCCCGTGGAGAAATTCTCTTTTTGCCTACCCAATCTTGCTCTTCATGAGCGACACAGATGTTAGGCACATGCACAGCATATACTGTATATACGGTTCATTCGTAAATAAGAAATTTGAACTTGAAATTGACCTAAACACACTTAGTCATTTTGGAGGTCAGAGACTAGACTTTCAATGCTAAATATATTAAGTGATGAATCATCATCTCATATCCATCTCGATCCAGTGAGGATCCACTTAAAAATTAATATTGAATAAAATTTTGATTTGGCAAGAACGGGAAGTTGGCAAGGTCAGAACCCCCAAACATGTCGTTCTAAAGTCCAATTGTCCTTTTTAAGGAACAATGGGACTTAATGAAAATCTGAGCAAAAACAGAATGTCCTCTAAGTCCTCTGTAAGTTTTCTCCTAGCGTACATAATTAAGTATTAAGCCATTTGTATTAATAAGAGTACCTTGCAACCATTTTATTAAATTGCCTCCCTCCAGACACAACCTGGAATCATACATAATACAGAAGTAATCCTATTTAATTAATTTTGCACAAAGCCTTTCTTAATGTCCATAAAACAGATCTAACCTTCCCGACTAGAACTGTCACTGTTACATGACAGCACTTATGCTCCTCGATATAATCCACTTGAAAACATTTCTTCACTAGCACTCTGATGGCATAAGAGAGTGATGACTTATGTCACTTTCCCTGAAAGCGTCAGAATGGGAATGTTCTACAAGAATCTTGTGCCAATTAAATCCTTAAGGGCGTTTCTTTATTTTTCTTGTTTTCTGAACTCTTCAAAAGCATACTGAGAAGGACACCAACCCAATGGAGGGGCCACCAGCCACGCGATTCATAGGGGTCGCAGTTTAAGTGCCATATCATCTGTATGGCAATACAGACGCTCCTCTACTTACGAATGAGATACGTTCTGAATGGCCATTCGTGACTTGAAATGTTCGTAAGTCGTTATTCAACATCATTTTAAGGGTATACGCAAGTACAAAGAACTAGGATGCTGGGAGTACGCACGCTACGCTGCTGTGTGGCGGGATTAGCGGCCAGAAGTCGTACTTGGCGGAAATGGCGCGCAGACAGGAAACGGGAGCCCAAGGAACACAATTTGGACTTACAGTCCTCGTCGTTCGTATGTCTGAAAGTTCGTAAGTAGAGGAGCGCTTGTATTAGTTAAAACATTTAACAGTGAATAAGAGCAGGTAGTTCTACTGTTCAAAAGTTTATCCAAAATAAAATGCATTGAAGCAGTCTTTTACGTTCCAAAATCTTTCCATTATATGGAAGAAAGTGCTGCTGTTTTTTTTTGTGTACCTAATTTAAATGTCAATATAAACCTAATGTTTAATTAAATCTTTCAATTGCATCTGTCAGACCTTATAACGAAAACACTGCTTAAACTCTGAGCATGATGATTAAGGGGATTCCACCTGAACTTCCAATCATCCATCTTCTAACATTTTTCCTTGGCAGGTTTTGGGGGGGGGGGGGGGGGGGGGGGGTGGGGGGGGGGGGGGGGGGGGGGGGGGGGGGGGTTGTAGGGCCTATTTAAAGCAGCATAGGTCAATAGGCTGGGACAGACTCTGAACAGTGCACCAGTCTATTCTTGAATTTGATATGATTTCTCTTTACTTTGGTCATGACAATTTATATTAGATACTGATTTATATTGTATGCATAATAGCATTAAGACATGCCTTTTGTTTCCAGTTGTGCAAGATGCAGGTGGCAGTTGGCAGCTGCATACAGTTCACAGTGAGATGTCATCTATTCCGTAATACTCAAACTTCTCATGGCACCAAGTATTTATTGGAAAATGAGGACTTAAATACCATCAAACAAACCCTCGCTTTAAATGTAAATGTCATTATGTAGGTGATATGCTCCAAAAGATTGGCAATAGATCATCAGGAATTCCTCTTGCAGGTCCTTTGGACATTAAATGTAGCGGCAATATGCAGATGTTGCATAATTTGCACAACTGCATCTATTTGCACACACATACACACACCCATACGTATACACACAGTATGCAGTCTATAGATACCTAAATCTTAAGATGAATATAACAGAAGTTCCTTTTTAGTCTTCTTTTCTTGAGGTATGGTGATTCACCTCAAGTGCGTATCTCTAAACAGAGATAATGCCAAATTGGCTTGTCCATATGTGTAATATATCAGCTCACATCTTGCCCTGGAGTTGGATTATGTGTAGCAGCTGCTGCTGAATAAATACTTCATTTCAGAATATATACTGTGCTGCGGGGGAATCTGACGGTGCTGTGAGAAGCATTCAGCTGTAATGTGAATGGTTTTGATCACACGATATCAATGAGGTATATCTTTAGAAATCTTTTCACCACCAAGGACACCTTTTCTATACAAACACTGCATCTGAAATACAATAATCATGGGTCCCTTACATTTACAAGACGATCTGAAACTCAGCGTGGTTAATAAATTAGGATTCTATAAGTAATAACAGTATATGAAAACCCCCTAAAAACAGTTACATTGATCTGTAAAGGTCATACACCCAGCAATGACACTGTATAAATTATATATATACACACACACACTTTCCATGCACTTGAGGCAAATGTAGTATTTTTTTATAGAGCTAGTGATCTTCCCTCAGACTAAGGGGGGAGGGGCCGGGGGTAAATACACACCTATGTCACCTTTACATATTCTGATTAAAGATAGGCTACACAAACAGGCTTTAACAACGGCTTATACGTTTCATAGGAAGTGACAATTAAGAGTACTTAAGCCTACAGTACGAGTCGCGCTGTTGGATCGCCTTGAATTGCACCGAAATGTAGACTCGTTCAGAAACAGTGTTTGTTTTATATCAGACAGGCGTGTAATCAAGCACAATTAACCGCTTACAGTAATTTTGAAAAGTGAGCACATAATCCAAAAACAAAATGACACGGTGTAACTATAGATAAATCCGTTATCTTCTGCACGAGAAAAAACATTGCAGAATAACAATGCAACACATCAATGGTTTCTTGACCAATAATACCTGTTGAATCGGCTACTACAAACAGTTTAATATAGCATTCCGAAGTACCTGCGACGCGTTTAACTTCAAACAAAAACATTCAAAGTGGGCTTTGTAATTCTTTTTAAGTTACACTACTATCCTGCAATGCTTCAAGTGATCATGTAAATCGTAAGATTATGAGCGTGTAGGGTAATATTCACTATAATTAAATACTTCCTAGGAAAAAAAGCATTTTGTACATCTAAAGGAATTATAAAAAAACAAGTACCACTACGTTTGTTAGTCTCTAAAAAAGGACAGATCTTAAGTAATAATAGCGTATAATGCAAAAAGATCGAATATATACAAAATGTGGCGTAACTTACCTCGATGGAGTCTAAGCTATCCGGTAACTGCGGGAGAGGATCTGGCGTCAGAGAGCCAAGCCGCAGCAGCGAAGCGCCCGCTGGTTAATAAGAGGCTCGCAGTTTCCCAGCGCTTCACGGCATGTGCGAAGCGATCACACCCACTTACTCCGAAACCCACACGCCTCGACACCCGAACCTTTCCATCGCATTTCCCTATGTCCCAGTCTGATTTGCCAACTTGGGGAAAAAAAGCATAATATTGCCGATAAACACGGGGAAGTTCATAAGGTGTCTTCTCATAACACACTAAAGTTGCATCTTCCCATATATTGCACAAGGTTCACTAAGTAAGACCGGACTTCATGAGAAAGACGCTATAGCGCAGATATACTAATGCTTTGAAAAAATCCGCAAGTGTTAACGTGCAGTTAGGAGTCACTTCCGTTAGGGGAGCTTTTACGCGTGTTTAATGGCAGCTGCCTATGCATTTTCGGTTCTCCTGGAGTCTGAATGAAACAGACCCCCCCCCCGTTTGGCGTTTTTTCTTCTTTCGTAAACAGATGTAGAGGACAGAAAGATTAGCGTCTTCAGTAGCTTCATTCAATCAACCGTCTCACCCAATTACCGTAGGCTATATATATGAGACGGTGATGGCATTAGTCGATGAGGAACAGAAAGAGAAAATCAACCACGACCACGAGCTACTTTATCTAGTTTAGTGGGTCCCTCTTTCAATACCTCACTTGTCTCTGCGAAATTAGTTGAAACAATAGTTTTCACCATCAGACTGGCATCACTTGGAAACAATAGCATAATAGCTTAATGGAACAGAACATAAAAATCTCATAAATACGATCATAAAAAAGATATTTGTCAGTATTTCCGTTCATGATCATTATCATGTTCACATGTTCATTAAAACAGTGAGCCGTGTCTGAATTTCAACAGTCACTAAGGGCGGTAATTAAAAATACCCTGCGTTTAAAAGAACCGCATTCAACTCCATTCAGAGCATTCCTGATATGTCCTGAATGACATCATCACAGCTCGATGAAGCAGGATGGAATCACGTTTAGCTCTTAATTTAAAATATTCTACAACAGAAACTAAATCAGTCATTCTGTACATCAGTTCATTAGTTATCGTATGTATTTATGATCACAGTCCTAAAGGTGCAGTAGGCTACTTTCCTTCACTTGCCCGCATGTTGTATTACCAGTTTAAATCAATAGGCCTACAAAATAAAGTAAAAATGGGATCAAAAAATTATTTATATTTGATACTAATATTGTACCCTACACATCGTGCAGTTGAATTTTTTTAAACATAACATGTAAATAAAATGCAAAAATTCGTTTAAATGGCTCATCACTACAAGTAATATTCTTGCTTATTCATTTGTAATGCATTAAAGTATCAAGTTATTCACGGATTGTTGCTCAAACACGCCATGCCTCTAGAAGAGCCTCCATAGTAGGGCTAAATGAAGTTTTGGCAACAGTACGGTAAGTGAAATAACTCAAAACACAAAAACAGGGGACATAAATCAAGTCATGTACTGGATGTGTATGCTTTAGAGAAATGATGTCGGGTCAGAAATACTAATGAAAATAACATTGAAATTGATGAAAATGTGATTTTAGCGCAAAACTGACATTTTTACGAAATTTTGGGACAGTAACAAAAAAAAGGTTAACTCTGGCAAGATGCGATTCGGACATAAGGAAGCGAAGCTCGCCTCTCCCCGCACTCGACTACAGCCTGCCGCAGTAGGTGTAATCATATGATAACGTATTCACTAATTTTCAAATGAATATTAGCAGAGCAGTTGTGAAGAGCCAACATTTCCCAATATCCAGTATTATAACAAACTCGACGCAGTTAGGTTACAAATTACCCCCAGAAAACAAAGGAATAATGCTATGTAATACAAATGAGACTGGCTTGGCCTAATGCACTGTGCTGCATTATTTAAATAAAAGTTCTCTTCCTATTTCCGCTCATATTTGTGGTAGCAAAACACAGAGAATTAAGTGAAGCATTTAAGTGAATAACACAAACAAGTTTTGATGGCACGTTTTCTGGGTTAGGGTTAGGCTATTCCTTCGTTTAATAGTCACTTCCTTTCCCCTTATTGATTTTAAGAGCAAGAACAGTGTGCTCGTCTTTCTTTTGAATATACATATCAATTAGTGGTCTAATAACTTCAGCAGTAATGAATTATGCAGGGATAATTCACAATGTTGTTTGGGGGTTCACAAAAATAATTATTTCTCCATCAAATCGTGCCCGCTAAGTATTCCCCGCCATTTCTGTGAGCGAAATACACAGAAATTAGGGTAGGTTGATCAGACGGAGTGTGGTGAAGCTTTAATTTAAACGATAATGATTTAAAAACCGTGTAGCAAACAACAATACAGCGATCGGTCTGAGCTCAGAGACAGGCTGGTGGGGGTAGAACCTGGGCTGGGGGGTAGAACCAGGGCTGGAGTATTTTTAACCATTCAACCCACCGTAGGGGGCGGGGCTGAATCTCGCCGGACAGGATACGCCCATTTTCACTTATCTAATACAGGGTCAGGGTGGGACACACAGGACAATACGCAGTGGACACTTTGGAAGGTAATAGTTTCTCACATTATTATTTTTTAAAATCTGGTGCATAACTCACCTAAATTGCACAAGCCTCTTTCTGATGGTTTCACTGGTTAATAGACTGTTCAATAACAATAACAGCAACAGCAATAGGTAGAGATATAGAATGTGTTGATACACACACACACACACACACACACACAAACTTTTCCATTTATTTCATAAACTGCAGATGTTTTATTCTTGTTAAACATTTGGGAAGCTGGAAATGAAAATAGAAGTAAAATAAAACAAGTTTCCTTTATAACGTGAAAAGTGTATGTAACAGTGCATGTCTAGCATCCTAGTAACTGGTTGTGTGGTGATGGCATAGTCAAATTCTAGGCTGTCTTTTAACTTTGAATGAATAGTTAACTGTATCATCCCATGAAACAAAGCAGTATTTAATGTGCTTTGCAGAAAGAATGCCTCAAATTTTCTCTGCTGTTATAACTGTTAGAGGAGGTTACTTTGATGAATCAATGTATGATTTTTTTTTATAATAAAGGTACTAAAATGGTGAATATACCATTTTATAGTACTGTAAATGCATAAATGCAAATCTCAGTGGGTGCAAAAACTTTTGACTGGTGGTATATACACCCAAAGTAAAACAAAGTAAAGCAATTTCATTTTCTTGGGAAAATTTGCCATCTGCCTCTCATAGATCTACATCTTCTCCATCTTGTGCTCTAACAATCAATCCCAGAAAGTAAACTGTGCTGACAGAAGCTTGGATGAGAACACATTTCAGATGAAGGAAGAAAAAATGGCGATAGCTGATGACAACTGAACGGGGCAATCTGACAATTTTCCCACCATCAGACAGCAACCGAAGAGGGTAACAGGTTGGAAAAATAGAGAGTAACAAGAGGAATCTAAGCATTGCTTAGTGAGGATGTCGCAGTGAGTTACCTGGGCAACTGGTGGATTCAATATGTTGTGCTCTGACAGAGGGCAAGTCAAGAGATCACAGAGATGAGTTTATTGATTATAAAACCCATACAGTGAGTTATGCCCACAAAAAAACTATGCAGAATGACAGCAATAACAAATATAAAATACAAATAAATATAAATAATAAAAATAAATATATAATACATGGGAGGCGTAAAGATAATTTCCCCACAGGGATCAATAAACTATCAATTATTAATATTTTTATTATTAATGTTCTGAAATGGTGATTTCCAGTTCCAGTTATAAAATTAGTAGATATTAATTTACATAAGGGGTGGTGGAGTGGTGAGTACTGTTGCTTCACACCTCTGGGACCAGGGTTCGAGTCGCCACTGTGGCTCTGAGTTTGCATGTTGTCCCCCCGTCATTGTGGGGTTTCCTCCGGGTACTCCGGTTTCCCTCCATGGTCCTAAAATATGCTGAGGTGAATTGGAGTAACCAAATCATCTGTAGGGGTGAATATATGAGTGGTGTGTGTGTGTGTGTGTGTGTGCGCCCCGTGATGGATTGGACCTGTCCTGGCTTATTTCCTGCCATGCACCCCTAGCGTGGATTGATAAGCTCCGGACAACTGTATCCCTGTATAGGACAAGCAGTTATAGAGGATGGGTGGATGGATAGATAATTTACATAGAACAATCCCATTCCTGTACTCTCTGTCCTACCCAATCCTGTGACTCTTAACCACACGATGACTTTTGTCACTTGCCTATACTTTATGCAAGTTACAATGGTTATGTATTACTTTTACATTTCCTCTAATTAAGTGCTGCACTTCATGCTTAGGTTGTCCTAATTTAGTACTTAATTATTAAATGACTCGTGTTATTATGTAAGGTGCCTCTGGACGCTTTCAGTGCATCCCATGAATTAAGTCAATTCTGAAGCAGCACAGGTGATTTATCCTTGATTCTTTCCGATCCTTGGCTCGTTTGCAGATGCTGTCTACGTCGAGGACCCTGGATTCCTGAGAGACAGGGGGACAGCGGGCATGTTTTGGGGAGTGGCAGTTACGGGAAACAGGCCCATCTCCACAGCTGTAACCGATCGCGATAAGCATAGAGTTTGCTTGGCGTCTAAGGGTGAGAAGGGACCATCAGTTAAGTATACTTGTTAAAACTACAGAGCCAAAGTGTAGTTTTATACATTGTTCATATTACTTTCCTGGAATATCCTGAGGATAGTAACAAAAAAACCCCACTCAATGCTCCAATCCCCTTGCCCAGCGGGTCTGTTGGCCAATCGGAAGAAAGAGGCTGTTCACAACTTCCTTGAACGAGAGACCAATCTTAAAGCTCTCTAATTTCAGATGGACTATTGCACACCTCTTTCCCTGCTGTTACTAGGAGAGAGATTATATATCATATGTGCCTTACACATTTACAACATCTTTCAGCACCAGTCTTACACAATACAGGAAGGAAAATATGTTATGGCTTGGTGGAGACATCAGTTCCCATATAATGCCGTTATAAGGATTCATATTGTAATAATTGGGAAAGACAGCTTGTGATAAATTTCAGCCACTTTTGGTCCAAAGGGAAACTGCGTCTGGGAAGACAAAGAGTAACCCTCTATAATTAGATTGAGAAGGACTTCAGCGCTCTGTCACTGAAAACAAATACTGATAGGATGTGTCTCATCAGCAGAGCTCAGACAGTATCCCCTGGTCCTTCTCCATTGTATATTGCAATCACTTGTTTATTGTATAAAAATTATTTAAATGGTCCACAGAACCTAAAAGCACAGTGCTACACAATACCTGGCTACACAATACCACACAAATTTCCATGATATGTACATGAGTGTGATGCATCAGAATATTTTTTCTTTCTGTAATACTCAGTTGAAATCAACAAAAACTTATCATTGAACAAAAAGTTAATGACTCCACAAGGTAAACAGCCTCCTGAGTGACCTTAAGTGACATAAAGAATGTTAGCATTTAAATGTAAGAAGCATGCCGCCAAACCAAACATTAAAATAGTTTGTTTGCCTGTGATTGGCTGGTGGGAGTCTGTTACTTTCTGTTGCTTTTATTTACTGCAGGCAGACTGCTTTGGCAGCTTTACCGTGTCGCGGGGAAAATCTCCCTTCCATCCAATCAGGACTCAGTAACACTGTCACTTCCTGTCCGATGATCACACTTCAGCTGCCGTTATGTTTTTTTTTCAGCCAAACTCCAGCGCTTCTCAGTCCAGTTTTTTTGTTTCTTCCCAGTTTGGGTGCTGGAACCGATGATACAAAATGTGGACAAACTGCTCCAAATTTTCACAGGGACAACATAACTGCAGTTTTTTTACTCTATGTGAATGATTTGATTATATATCTTTGTTGATATTCCCCCGACAGGAAACTTTTTCAGTGTAACAGTGCCGCTCTCCTGAATTCATTGTCCATCAAACAGAAAACGACGGGCAAATGCTCACCTGGGCTGATGTTCCCTCTTAGTTCTTTTGGTAGTGGGGGGGGGGGGGGGCGCGGGGGTGTGGTTCTTAATGCCACATTTCGTCCATGGCCCAAAGGATATAATGCACTCAGTGAGGTCGTTATGACACATAATCCAATCAGCTGTCCCTTTCATGGACGAGCCGAGGTTTTCTTGGAACAGTGATGGGCCACTTTTAAAAATGTTCTTGGGTTCTGGAATAAAACCAGAAAACCATACAGGGTATATTAGGAGGGAAGTTTGAATATTGAGGAAGTTCTACTCGAATAAGAAAGAAATCCTGATTCTGATTTCTAAGCTTTTAGAAGTCAGAAATTCCTAGCAAAGACGTGGCAATTCATCAGTAACAAACGCTAACAAGACCATTAACTATAGACTTCAGCAATATGGGACAAAACAATGAAATTTTGTATTAAATTAGGTACTGTAGGAGCTTCCCAAATTATGCACGGATTCTGCAAAGCTTGTGCCGATAATAAAGAATTTAAATGCATTCTAATAAAAACAGCTGTGCTGTAAACACCGAACAATGTGTATATTCAGTGAGCAGCAATTTCTTCAGGAATACAAACAATAAACACAAAAACAATAAATAAACATTATCAAGCTTTTAAGTGCGATTTTACAGTTTCAATAAATGTTTGGTAGGTTATTCATGTTCCGCTTTTGGTAACTGCTGCAGGTAAAACAAAAAAAGGTACAGGCCTACCTTATTTCAACAGCATTTGTACGGTTATTTTTCAAAGATTATGTATGACGTTACTGATCGACGCATTTTGCTTTTTTTCAGCCGAGAGCAGAGAACTAATTGCTTCACCGATATTCAATCATGGTTCAAAGATGGCATCTGCATCTGGTCATGAATCTAATCAGGTTCTTCCTATGTCATCTGTAACGATTTGCAACTGAAGATCTTGAGCTGTTACTGACAGTGTTAGAGGACACGGGAAATACCATCCAGGGAAGATCTTAAGCTGTATGACTGCAATTCACAACCCCGGGATCCATTTGCAAAGCCTCATGCACGCTTTTAGTGTAGTACGGATGCGTAAATGTCAAATATAGTTGCACACCCAGCGCTCACTGATTGAAGAATATATAGCCTACCGGATGTCGTAGGAGTATTTGTCGGGAATCGTAAACACTAGCAATATAGATTGTCCTTTATAACTTTACTAGCTGTATATATAGCTGGAAAAAACGTGTTAAAAATGTATATTTTTCTCTGTGTATATGAATGTAAATAGCCTAAGAGATTTTGATATAAACGTTTTATATGTGTAACACGTGTTGTTGTTAACATAAACATAAAAGCGTTAATTATAATAATAAAAAAAAAACAGTTACTGCCGGCACAACGTGGCGAGATGTGCGCTTTTAAACTGTTTAAATATTTTCCTTAGCTGCCATCCATGAAATCATGCGCACCCGTCTGTTCCCTCTCGGATACGAAACGGCAATCTGCCGAAGTATGTCTTTACACACCAACGCATAAGAACATGTTTGCATTGATGATGGGGCCACGACTAAAATATGGCGCTTCCTGATTTTCTCTCGGTAAATATCAGTTTCTGCTCATGTAACATAGCCTACCTTATGAAGGTGTATTATATTGTTTTAGGCCTTAACATCGATGCACATTGTTTCCTATTTTATTCCCTGACTTTCTATTCAAATTGCCAACTATACGTGCGAATACACATGCAAGGAATATTTCCTTTTCGTTAGAATGTTAAGATGTCCTTTCGTGTGTCCATTGTTTGCGTTATTCATTATAAAAAGATCCATTGCTGACGCCGATATCTTGCATATACTCTGTTCTAAGGTATGCACGGTAATAAAGCATCGTAACTGCCCACTGTAGGTGTAACAAAGCATGTTCAGTGCCGTAATAATGGTACAGCATAAAGCTGGCTTTGATGCTCTTACACTAATACGCACACATGGATGTCCGTTGTAAGCAATATACACACAAGAAGCTTCGGGTCACTAAAAGAAAAAAAATTACTTGAAATTAAACATTTGATTAATTTCGGCCTATATTAAATATGCTGTATGTTAGCCTATCTCTTTTATAAGTACGAAGGACTAGAGTATGTTCATTTACTTGATTCCATTCATTGTAAAATGAAAGCAGTGGGATAACATCATATTTCCAAACAAGGTGCTTCGAGTAGCTACATTTCAGTGTAGGTGCACCAGCTAATAAAGCCTTATTTGTGCCATGAAATAGGCCTAGGTGTTACTTTACCTAGCAGGGCAGAGCTCATCGCAGCCGATCAAATGGTGATTTCTGACGTTACGGATTACAGAATCACACAAAATTATGACGTGTCTTTTCACCAAGCGCTGGCGGTGTGTCATCACGAAAGCCCGATGCAGGTCCAGGGATCGAGAGACTTCGGGGGGGCTTGCACTGGTACAGCTTTAGGCATTAGGAGGCGGCGAGCACAATGAACGTGGCGCTGAGCTCCTGGAGGAGGGCCGGCCGCTGGGGCGCTCGGTAATTGCTACTATTGTGCACTTGTCCTGGCACCGCAGGTCACATGCAGTCAAAGCAATGTGATTGCCGCCTCACTCTCAGCCTTTCCGTAGCTACTTGCGGGACACATCCGATTTTAAAAGGTCTCAGTTACCCAGGAGGTGGAAATATGAATGTCCAGAATGCAACCTGTTGCTAATTATTCACAGTAGGTTGCTGCTTTGAATTGCAATGTGGGACAGATGTATTTCTATGCGGCGTGTCAACAATTAAAGAGAAAAAAATTGGATATTTCTTGTTAGAAGAGAGATAAATACGACTTTTGGGTTTTATATTCCAGGCTGGAATGTTGTTATATGGCATGTGGCCCAGATTCAGAGCACATACCAATTCTACAATCTCGCCCATCACTAGCAAAACATTATCTGGAATATACCTGGTAAATTCAGATATCATGAAATCTAAAGACTAAATTTGATTTCAAAGGGGTACTTCAGCGAGATGTCGATGATAAAAAAGAGAAGACAGACTAGTGAATCTTTTAATACTTATGGGTTATGGAACGAGATTTTTTTACGGGTCGAGGATTTTTCCTTTTACAAGAAATCCGGACAGAAGCCATTCATAAATAAACAAAAATATTTAAACCTTCACTACAAACGACTGCAATTAATACAAAAATAGTTTATTGTTAAGTATAGTGCAGTTAGCTGGAAATAATTTATTGTGTGAAAGATCCTTATTAAGGATTACGGGCAAAGCTGTTCGACTGAAAGATCAATGCTGACTCCTGCTGGTCATATCGTGTAATTCACTGGGTAGGGAGTAAACAACTTTTCGTTTCCACATCCATATGCCTGTGCCTATTGCTTAATTCATTGGTAAGTTCATGTAAGAAATATAAGCAGTAACTAAAATATTTTGTGCAAATATAATACCGCACAGCGGATATTTCCGTCAAATAAGCCTATTTTTTATTAGAAATGCATGCATTTTTAATTTCCTTCAATAGTTATCACAAAGCGCTATTTAATTCAGGTTTTGCATGCATCTTATGAATGAAAATTAAACCGAAATACTATTTATGCATCAAGAGCCTACATTTTTAGAAAAAAAAAATGTCACATAGGCCTATAGACCTACATGTGTGTAATTATTAAGTTACATAAAATAGGCCTATATATTCCTTTGTATGAATGGTGGTGAAGGCATTGCGAAATTTCATCTTATTAGCATGAATCATCAGCAGCAGCCTTTATTATTATTATTATTATTATTATTATTGAATTATTAATTCAAGACGAACGTAAAGTGCATATGATCAGTCTGGCAATAGTGGTAAAACACTCAGTACAATGGCAGTCCATGGTGCTGAAATGATATGAGAGGCAGGCTTGTAAAGACTTATCAGACCGGAGATCGATGAAGTCTCCCCCGGTGGCCTCTCAAGTGTGGTCGATATCCCCAGGCGTGGCGGAAGGATGATGTACAAACGTATCGTACAACATCCACCCACAAAAAAGCCGAGATGACAAAATAAGCGATAGAAACAGGACATCTAATGACATGTTGTCAGGAAACAAAAGAATTTTAGCTTGCCCATTGAAGTGATACACATTGATTTTTGGGCACGCCCGTTAAAATGATACAATGATGCATCAGCAATATATCAAATCCATTCAGTGCCTCCTTGAGTTATCACGTTAATTAGGTGTGGGCACGTTACGGCCATTTAGCGAAATCCTGATGTGAGGAGTCCAGTCCAGGAGGCCCATTTAAGCATTTTTACACAATATTTATAATTATATTTGCAGCTTGTACGATTTTGAAGGGGCCAGGGAATATTCTTTTGTTTCACATAACATCAAAATACAGTGGAAACCACTTATAGTGATCATGGTTATAGTGATCAACCATTTCTATGGATCAAAAACTCGGGACAGAATCATTCTAGTACAAATACTGTTTAAATAATTTGCTTATAACAAATCCAGTAATCCTCTCATAGTGTTCATTTTGGGTCTATTTAAACATGACAATATAAGGAAAAAATAAAACTGCGGTAATTCTTATTTATTTTTTACTTTACTTTGATTGCCCTGCTTTGCCTTGCGGTAACCCGTCTGCTTCTAGCTAGCTATCTGAGGCTAATGCTGCGTGCACAGAAAACACGACGGGAAAAAGAAAGTAATTCTCCCTCAATGACAAATATAGATTCATCAAAGCTTCTGATAAACTGCCAAAAACTAGCCACCAAGATGCAGCAGCGAAACAACAATAAGCACTTTGAGACAGTGTAATGTTGTGAAAATGCACTGTGCAAATAAAATTGAATTGAATATTTATGTAGGCCTACAGTACTGTACTGTATTATAGCATATTTATATATATAAACACACACACATACATAGAATTATAACACTTATGATTATATATATAAAAACACACACACATACACACAAATGTCAATTAGATGGTCATCTGCCTGAGACATAAAGAAGATGGGACAAAAAAATTGGTTATAATGATCATCTGCATATAGTGATCAGTTTCACCCGGACAGACGTGATCACTATAAGCGGTATCCACTGCAGTGGGTTTCTCTTTTAATTTTCTCGAGAAAAATATTACGTTTCACTGACTACCTTGCTTGGTGTGAACAGAATGCCCACTACATTAATATCCACCAGACACACATAAATGACATACATGCACACACGCACGCGTACGCGCACACGATCATATGGAAAGGTGAAGAAGGAAAAAGAATGGTTGGTTCCCCCGGACTGTGAGGTTATAAAGAGTAACAAATGCAGAAGCAATTTGTTATGTTACTGTGAGGACCTTCAACATGAAAGCACTTGAAACACCTTGAAATGAGTTTCTGTTTGCTAGAAAGTGGCTGTACTACAAGTCAGCAACATAAAACATCTTAGGGACCCAAGAAGATACAGACTGCAGATGCTGCACGTCCAGTGAATACAAAACACTGAGCTATGCACTTTAACATCATGCTGCTTGGTAGCAGCATATCGTTGAGTTTTCAAAACATAAAGCAGTGACAAATCCTTCTTAATTCTCAGCATGTTCTTTGCCTAATTATTATTGCTGAGCAGCTTAGCATGTTTTAGGGACATCATCTGGAGACCGATAAGTCTAAGGTCTCATACTGAGGCAAAGGTTATAATGCAATGAAACGGCCACGTGATTATGATGATGACTACTATTATTATTGTTGTTGCTGTTATTATTATTATTCTTCTATCCTCCTGATCTGCTTCACGATTGAGCTGGGACCCTATCCTAGGAAGCACATGACAAAGCAGGGGACTCACCGAACAGAATGTATAATAGTAATTATTACTATCATTAATAATAACAGTTGATAATTATAATACTTATGATTATATAGTTTCTCTGTGGATGATTTCTACCCAGAAAGCTCTCACAGTTTTCTGTCTAGATTATGCTTCTATTTATTTTTTTGGTGTGCTATGTTTATTAATGTTACTCAGGACAAGCACGTTGGTCGAGGTTCATAAGCAGGGCTTATCCAGGTACTGGAACTGGAACCATCTGGTCTCAAGCTTCAGTGCTTCACCTCCACAGTACACAGAACCGGCAAAGGACACATGCAGCCCAGTTCCCACGCCCGAAATAGACACATCGCTGCCAAAACTGAGTCTTAGTTTTGGCAACTGTAACATACTTGTGGCTTAAAACCAGGGGATGGTCTGCATAATAATTTAAATGCAAAAAAAACAAAAAAAACTACAATTACACTGACGCACACGTATACACGCAGTACATCACAATTCTTTTAAACAAATGATTTAAGCCTATAGTCTTCAGAATCACACATTACGTTAATGGTAATGTGATCTGTGTCAAAAAATCGATTTCACTACCCATCTAGAACACCGTTAAGTTTACCTAGGCCTACACGTGACGCACGTTGTCAACACTTATGACGCTTTGATCATACGTTAAAACGACACCAGGCTTTGGCAAAGCCTTTCCCGTGTATGTGCGTGGATTTGCCACACAGCATCTGCTCCTGAACGAGGTTCAGCCTTCGCTCGTCGATTTCTGAAGCGCTTTTGGACGGCTGCCACGACTGCGAGGAGTCCTTATCTACGGCGGAAGAAAGAAGCTCGTTGCTGAAGGAGATAATGAACCCCAGTGCATGGACAGAGCACTATGCACAGTTAATTACATCTCAGCTAATTTTTTCCTTCTCTATTGGTTTCTATTGAGGGCGTTTTTTTGAGGACTAGGAAAATAAAGTAGGTCTAATAAAAAAACAGCATTATTCCAGATGAAGGGGGTAAAAATGAGCGAAAGGAAAAATGTTCTGTCATCAGAAAGACAGATATCCGTTTGGGCTTGATCTGATTGTGGTAACAGGCGGGAACATTTAGAAAACTGCTGTTATTTAATTTAAAGCGCTGTTATCAGGATCTCACCATGTTTTCTTCCTTGTAATGTCCTTAACTGAGAAGGATTGGGAACCACTAAAAAGAAAAATGGCAAACTTACTGTTAGATACATCAATTTACAAATTCCTAGATTAATTATTTACCTATCTGCCTCATTCTGATAACGATGCACGATAATTTCTATATTTTGTAGCCGGATATAAATGTTTTTATTTGACCCAGTCTGTAACCCACGTTTCATTGCTGTTTAACCAGACGTAGCGTGTTGTGGCATCTCGCAGTTTTTCATCGTCTAAAGTTAGTTGTGTATTTCTAAGCGGGCACGCGTCTTTGTCCACTCAGGGACATATTCAGAGGTAGGCTGCATTAAAATAATGAGCCTGTTTTATGAATCGCCCCCACCCGTTCTCTAATGCTCAAAGTGCCAGACAGGTGGGTAGCCATACATACAGTAATTATACACGGTGACGTGTGATGAAGTCCGAACAGACCCCGTCCTGTTGGTGCAGGAATGAGTGATTGCAGTCTTAATGAGATACAGAACCTTTGGCAGCGTGCCATGCAGCGGGAGCGCGTGTCTCTCTCTCGTCTGCCGCTTTAATGATTCAGGTAACTCGGCACCGGCAAGCCACACCACTTACGCACTGGCACTGGGCCCGCGAAAGAAGCGCTGGCGACATACAGACACGAACACACATGATGGCTGGCTCCATGGGTCACCACCCCTAACCCCTGGGTTCTGACATGCGTATAAACACACGCACGCGCGCACACGCGCATCCAATGTGTCCATATATAACATTTCTTAAAAGAGATTCCAACCGAAGCAAATACACACTAGCTCCTGAATCTGGCAGATGTACACACAGGCACGGATTGTATGTGTCATTCATGCAGTTCGCTTTTAGGATAATCTTATTCACAGACACGTGCATATAATTCTGTATCACAGAAACACACACCTTTATAATCATACAGATGCGCAGAGCCAAGTGCATTCGTGCACGCTCATCCTTCTGAATACATGCAAAGATACATACACACAAGCACATGTATTTCCTTTATAATGACGAACATACGCAGACAAATTCAGATGCGTACACGGTCTGCTTTCTAAATATACACACACACACAAATGTTCTTCGGAGACGATGACAAGCATTCGCGCACATTTACGGAAACAAAGCGAGTTTCTGACAGCACATGACCTTCACTGCGTTTTCCAACATCACTATTTGGAAAGTCTGTAGGTCTGGGGATGTGGGGTGACTGGATTGACGGGGATGGGGGGGATGCAAATCGTGATCGCTATCAGTGCAATCCCACTACAGACCATTGTGTGGCGCTGTTAAGCCACCGTACTGCGGCGTCGTCGCTCATTTCTCTGCAAGGTTGCACACATCTCTGTCTCCCCTTAATCTCTCCCTGCACCTTGTAGAAGAAGCTGTCCTCTTATCCTTTCAAGTAAATCTCCCCTTTGATATATTAAAAATAATATTCTCATAAAACAACAAGAGTCATAAAACAAGGGGAAACGGTGCTGTCTTTAAACAGACAATAATATGTGGAAATTAACTGGTGCTCTTATTCAAGAAAGCATACAGCCGTGAAGAAATTTATATCAAAGGAGAATTCACGGCAAAGTAATAAATGAAAATATTTAATTTTGCAATGTCACTTCTGTTGCTGCACAGTTCAGTTATTACTCAAACACGGACGCGGTAGGCACATTTTCAGCAGATCACATAAATTATCATCACAAATCACCACAACCCACAAAAGAAAATAGCCCAATTTTCTGTGATTTATTTTTACAAAGATATTCAAATGTAAAGACATAAATCAGCTCCTTACACACGAGAAAGAAATTCTCAGAAGGAATGAGTATATTTTCGTAGGATTTAAAATATGATGCCATAGTCGTAGTTTGTTAGGTAACGATCTCATTCATAATAATTTCTTCTGGATCTGGTGGATAAAATTTTTGTCCTTGCCACTGACTTGTGGATGATTCATATCCTTCCAGAGGCAGTAGAAGTAACAACATGTGTAAACAAAACGATTCATTGATCCTTCTAATAAAGGATCATTTAAATAAATTTAATATGTATGATATTGTAATACTCGTCCTTTTCTGTTTATCCTGTCACATGCTTTAAACTGGGTACGGTGATCACATGAGGCACTTTGAATCTTTTTGATGTCTCATTTGGTGGGAAGAAAAAAATGCATTCTTTCTCTAATCCTACACTTGAATACCAGATTTCCTCACACACCACCTCAAAACTCCTTTTGACAGTAACACCCTTACCAAAGTGACCTGGTGAAATCTGCTTTAGTCAGCTGATGACGTAGTTGTGTCAATATTGTCTTTTACGTAAACACATGGGCTTATTGTGTAATATTTGGCACATTCTAGGCAATAATGTAAATACATGTAACATACATGTAAATATAACTACATAGAGGAATTTTATAAAGATGTTTAAAAATGTATTTTATACAAAAACGACGTTGTAAAATGTGTTTTTATCAAAGAGCACATTAAAATAGGCTACAATAGACCCTGGGGACAGAGCAGAGTTATCTCAACACTGCCGGAACTACTGTGGGTATTAAGACTTTACTGACGTTGCAGGCCAGCAAATCTGCTCTTTGTTTGGGAAACCGCAATATAAGGTGCAATGTAAGACGATAACGTTTTAAAATGAAACAGTTATTCAGGCTGTAATGATGTGCCACGGGCATTAACATTCAGGCGGTACGGAGGGGTCTCCATTATCCATTTTAATAGAGCTTTTTGGTGCGCCACAGAGACGGCCCACCGAGCTGACAGCTGCGTAAAATGCTGTAAAAGGGTGAATCGGAGCAAATTATTTTTTCATATCAATATGTCCTCTGCCTCCGCTCTGTTAAGGCTAAGCTGGCAAGGGGCTGATGATCTTTAATTTTCAGTCCATACGAAGGCTAAATAACCATGGGCGTCCCATATAGCTGCTCTCACGATTTTCGCACAAAGTTTTTCGTTCCGTCTTTTAAATAATAATAAATTAAGCTGAAAAGAGTGAGGGCTGATATTTCGGGGAAGAGGAGTGGTGCAAATCTCTCTCACAGCGGGATTCGCTCCCTCGGTACTAGCGTCGCTCTATCACGACCATCTTTCGGAACAAAATGAATAAATGAACCCGAATGCATGACAAGCAGTCGCCAGAAAGCACGGCTTTCGTGCAGAACAGCATCATTACGATAACGACAGGCACACACATCTGTTGTAAATGACCTGTTTTCATAGCGAGCATCATAAAAATCATTCAGCAGCAAAGAACTATCACCATTATTAATATTTCTTATAATGCAGAAAATGTTGTCATATCAGTATAATAATAATAATTATCATTACTTATTTACAAAGAATTAAATTGCTTTTGATATGTAAACAGAACTGCAGCTCTGACGTTGAATAAGTAGTCACAGAGGACGGATGGATGGAAGATATATGAATGGTTCACTGCAACGTTTCACCCAGTGCAGAATAAAGATTATTATGTATATTAATCTTCCAACCATTTATCTATTACAGGTTAATAGGGGTGCGGGTGGGGAGGGGGGCAAATAGCAAATATTCTAGCATCGGGCAGAAGGTGGGGGGACCAGACACCAGGCCGTTGCAGGGAACACACATGTTCACAGATTACGGGTTAACCTAATTGCATGTTTTTGGCCTGTGGGAGGAATCTGGGGTGCCAAGAGGAAAGCCACGCGAGCCAGGGAAAACGCACAAACTCACACGTAAGTGATATTCAAACCTACAACCTTAGAGTTGTGAAGCAACAGCGACACCTATTGCATCACCGTGTCATTGCTTATTATTAGTTGTTCTCAGGGAGATGCCTCATATACGTATAATTTGATGATATTGTTTTAGTCTCTGTCCCGAGGATGCGAGATTGTAACTTTCAGTTATTTCTAGCCTTAGGTAATTGGCAAGAACTAGCTTTCACTGCAGACATGGTAAATGTTGCGGATGAGTGCACCAGAATGTCATGGTATAACCTATTTAATAAGGTCTCCATCCGTGTTAATATGTCACTTGGCTAATGCTTTTATCTAGAGGAACATGTTTTCTCTTCTGTAAACTGTCTTGTTTTACCTGAGGGTCCATACAGGTCCTAAGACTGGCAAAGTATCAGACCCCCCCGGGTTAAGCTAATGATTGTCTTGGGTTTGTTGATCCCAGAAGAAGATTTTCAGGCTCTAACAGTGGTTTGTCTTTCTCCTGGGTCTCCTGCCTTTCATGGCAAAAGCCATCTTTTTGACCAGTTCAACTTATATTCTAACTCATTTCACAAATGTCAGACCCAGGTAAAACTCGGAACTTTGGATTATATAACATTTAAAAATGAATATTTTATTTCAGGTGTTAATAAACAATGTAATATCCTTAAGTCACTTTGACATGCTGTATGCTCTAACATATATCTTGGATAGATAACTCTCAGTGTATGAATGAAAAGCTAAATGACTTAAAAATATATTTGTTCAAATGTCATCTTTGCTCTGAGGTTGCTCCCGTATTCTAAAGATATAAAATTTCTAAAGGCAAACAGAAAAACATGGTCATTTATATCCTGTCAAAATACTATGACAAACAAGGGGAAAAATTAGTTGACATTTCCCAGAATATAGTAGGCAGCAAATTTGCAAATAATGCATCAATAGATTAAAAATGCTCCTTGTCTGTGAAATTCCACTTCAGATATATCAATAACACACTATCAATAAAGGCAGCTTCAGGATTTAAGACCTATATTTACATTTTTTTTAAATACAGGGTTTCAACTTACGTAAAACTGATTTAAGTAAATCCACACTCATGCAAAAAATATCCAAGACACATACAGTTGACGGAAGCACCATCAGAAAAAGGTGACATATGCCGGTATGTGAGTTTAACTTTTTATTTTTTAATGTTCTTCGGTACATGTTACTTACATATTTTATATATAAAATATACTAGCATATATTTTTGGCTTATGATTGTTTTGCTGTGAGGTGTCAAATGGTATGAGGAGATAAATTTGAATTACGTAAAATTTGACTTGCGCAAGAGTGTGTATTATGTCGGGTGAAAACGGCTTGTATTTTCAGCTGATTCTGGATGTGTCAGGATGCGTGTTTTAATTGATTTGTTATTAAACAGTAGGCATAGATGACACGAGTGAGCTAAATATCTAAATAAATCGGTCACAGTCTGACCCTTATTGGGAGAGCTGTTTGCGCCTGTTCTACGCTCTGCCTGTAGTGTTGATATTCTAATAAGGCTGACACAGTGACTTTAACCCCGTAAGTGCACCATCCGTCACCGTGATGGAACTGCAGGCTGATGTGGGAACATCTGGGAGATCAGCTGCTGAGAAGAGGCTGGGGATTGCACTGTGTGGTGCAGTATGAAAGTTCAGTATGAAAGTTCAGTATGAAAGCACTGTCTTCCTTCAGCACACAGAAGGCTGACAAGCTGGCATTCCGTTTAAGATAGGCTATGCCTTGCTGTATAGGTTGCAGGACACTGTGAATCCCGTTCAATGAGTTCTAGAAAATCAATGGATAGACTGTCAAATTATACCATCAACAAAACTAAAATATGACAACATAACGTTTTAGACAAATAAGGATAGGCCATCACTGGATATTTTATTATGTGTTTTTTCAAGTGTAGCGAATATACATACAGATTGTTGACTTATGACCTATGCGACTCACGACTGATCGACTTTGCGACTGTTCCGAGACCGCAAATATATGACCAGTACTGCGCTGAGTGTGGCAGGACGAGTGTTACCCAGAGTGTATGACAATTTTCGCCACAACGAACTAAGAAAATGGTGATAAAAAGGTTAATAACCAAGCTTCCAACACCAAACAATATGACTTAAAGATGATAAGTTGATTATACAGTATGCTATACATATGATCAGAGGAGCACAGATCTAGTACGCATTCGCCATGTAAAGCAATACGTGCAGCAATTTCTTGTCGAGGCAGCGCAAATGCCTATTTTTATGTGCCTTTATGATGTAACCACAGTGCATTTTATCCTTTATGTGGTTAATTTGTGCTTCTTTCCTGGCATAAAGGCTAAATGATTTCTTGTAATAACAGCGCGAATGCGCATAAAATAAAGACGCATTTGCGCTGCTACCGCAAGAAATTGCTGCGCATATCGCTTTATATGGTGCATGCGCATTTGCGTACCAGTTAGTGCACCCTGCATATGATAATTGTTGCATATAAAATTAAAGTCCAACTTACAACCTATCAAAATGTCCTACCAAAGGCTACTGCGCATGTGCATGGACATATATGTTTTTCATGGCTACACGCCCATAAATTCTTGCTACCACCAGATGCTTCTAGAAGACTAGTCTTTTGCACATCGCACTTGAAGAGTGAATTATTGGGGGACATTTTTGTAACTGAGCCAAACCAGCAGGAATGAGGCTACACCCCTGGTAGGACTGATTGATAGTGCAGCAAAAACCAATATATGTATATCACTATAAATATATCCTGTGGTAGGAAATTCTGACAAGGTAGGAAAATCCGACAGAACAGCTAGTTGGAACCGATCCTGGTTCTGAGTGGAAGATGACCTGTGTATCTGAAAAATAGATCAGTAGCTATGTCTACAGAAATGTCACCAATGATATGTACATTGTTTTAAAAATATCCAACCACATAAAATAAAAGGCTTTCATCCTTTTGCTCAAAGCATTGAATAAAACTAAGCAATTTTGTTTTTCCTGCCAATTAAGTGATCCATCTTCATTAAGACGTGATCACGTTTAGTTGGATGTTTGCACCAGTGAAATCCTTTCTGTGCATATCTTTGGAAATACTCATTTTTAATGTTTCAGGCCTTTCAAAAACTTGTTACAGATCATACACAGGGTTGAGGACAGAGTAGGAACTTTTTTTTATTAATTCTTGAATCACTGTTGTTTTGGTCCTACCATTTATTAAAGGAAAATATCATTCCTACCAATATGTCATGATACCTTGCTTCATTTGTTTCCTTTCCATCCTAATGATATTCTTCATGCGTCGCTAGCGTTTGCGTCTTTTAGGTTGAAAAGCACCTCCTTGAAAAATTTTTCTCCACCTCATGTGTTGCCCAGCAAACTCCAGACAAGCCACGGTCATTTTTGAGCGATGACTTCTTTGTCGCGATTCTCCCAAGCCGGACGGTTTTCTTCAGGTCTCTTTGTATCTCTGACAGGTCTACCTCAGCCCCAGTGAGTTCTGCAGGACTCCTGAAGTAACTGCCAGACACGCACTGGTGTCACCCGTAAGGTTACTTTCCCAGATGCTGAATGTTGAGCTGCAACCTTTTTTGTTGTGTCTGGATGGTGTGATGCAGATCTCAACTCTTGACTATTGAACCTGCGTTGCTCAATGGGATGTCCAAGAAGTTTCATATACTCACCTTTATACGTTTCTCCTTCTGACTTGCTGGTTCATAAATGATCCCCAAATTGACTGGGGTTTTATATTCAGAAATTGTCTTTATTGGCATACAGGCAGGGGCTGTTAGTATGGTAAATTTTTCTACGTTTTCATATATCACCTATATGAAGTTAAACGTATTACGTCACACCAGCTGAATGCTTATGCAATCAACGTATTTCCATTCTTTTGTCATCTTAAGCACTTGTAATCTGTGAACTAGGTTTATAAGAACTGTTTGTTTGTAATAGATATTTGCTCCTCATTTAAGGTATTATAAATAAAATCGGAACAAAAGCTAAAAAAAATGATGCGAGCGTAAAATTCCATATTATTACTCAGTAACATTATATATGTTTGTCAAAGGGTGGCAGAGTCACCCGTCAGTCACCTCACTGTTTGCAGCTGGGGGTTTGAATCCCGCCTCCGCCGTCTGGCTGGAAATCACATGTGCCCCCCATGTTGTGTGGCTTTCCTCCTGCAGTCCGAAGACGACTGGTTCGTTTAGGGTGTGTCTCTAAATTGCCTGCAGTGTGTGTTCTATGAAGGACTGGCACCCATCTAGAGTGCATCCATGCACTGCTTGGGACCCTAACCAGGATTAGTGGTAGGATTTATTATAAGGGAATATGCCCTCCATGAATCATGACCTTACCATGGTGGAGAGGTTTGTGTGCCTCTGTGATCCTAGGAGCGGTATTGCCGGGGGCAGTTTGTTCTAGGTGAGCGGTTAGACAAAATGTGATTCACAAAGACCCCTATGGAAAGAAAGACTAAGGTCCATGTTACCCCGCCCAGATTAGGGAGACTGGGGCCCCACCCTGGAGCCAGGCCTGGGGGAGGAGCTTCCATTCTTCTTGGTTGGAGGAGCAGCGCTGCTATAAATCAAACAGCATGTCCAATCCAGTCCTCAATGCTGGTGGTTCAATGAGCACCTCATTTTATACTGTGCCTGTGAATCTGGCAGGAAGGGCTTCAGTGGAGAGTCATGCCTTCTAAGAGATGGCACACCATACCAGCTTTGTCTCTGCCTACGGGTATAACTTTCTCCATCGACCTAATGAACAGAGCAGGTCAGCTTGAGATGGGTTTTTTGGTTTTGTGACACTGGAACGCTGGAGTTCATTTTCCTCCTTCAAAATATCTGTCCGCTTATGTCGGTGATCGACAATGTCTGACATTTCTCAAGCGGCCTTATTAAGAGCTGAAGAGTGTGAGCTCACCTCACAGATTTGGGAAATAACCTACATCGATATCAGTGATGAACAGGTCTAGCTCCGGGGGAGGGGGGGTAGGGGGCTAGACCTCCTAATCACAAGCTTGGGCTGCCCCAAGGCTGATTACACCCAAACAGCACCCCCCCCTCCCAGCTCCCCAACCCCTGTGGCCTACCCTACACCTGTGGAAATCACAGGTTAGATTCCCACCCACGCTCATCATCACCACCACAATTTGCTTCATCGTGGACAAATGAACATGTCATAGATGGAAACCATCTTTCATGCACTGTCAGTAATCACTGTACTAACCTTGTTTAGAACACTATAGTGATCCCAGATTTCCAGATGTGGGCTTTCCGACATTTTCTGCTGCGAGGCACCTTCCAAATGGCCCGAATGAACACATCACATTCCAAAGAGTGCGCTCTGACTCGCCGCCTCACTTGACGACTGCCTCAGAGATCTAGATCAGTGTTTCTCAGCTTGGTCCTTGGGGAACCCCAGACGGTCCACGTTTTTGCTTCCTCTCAGCACTTTGTCAGACAGTCCACGTTTTTGCTTCCTTTCAGCACTTTGTCAGACAGTCCACATTTTTGCTTCCTCTCAGCACTTTGTCAGACAGTCCACATTTTTGCTTCCTCTCAGCACTTTGTCAGACAGTCCACATTTTTGCTCCCTCCCTGCTCCCTTTTGGACTGTCTGGGGGTCCCTGAAGACTGTGTAATGGCTAATGCCCTCCCCAGCTTGCAGGGTCGTGCCTTATTGTCTAGTTTTTCTGTGATAGAAAGGATCTCTGTGTCCCTCACTCATGTCATTATTTGACTTATTAATCTGTGGGTGGCAGCACAGTGGCTGGCACCGTTGCCTCGTACTCTAGGGTTGTGTGTGGATATTGCATGTCCTCTGCATGTTGTGTGTGGATATTGCATGTCCTCTGCATGTTGTGTGTGGATATTGCATGTCCTCTGCATGTTGTGTGTGCTTCCTCCGGGTACTCCGGTTTCCATCCATAGACTAAAGGCATGCAGTTAAGGCTAATTGGTGTCTCCAAATTGCCTGTGTGTTTGGGCCCTGCAATGGACTGGCATCCAGTCCAGGGTGTACCTCTGTTCAGTGCCCTCTGCTGCCTGGGATAGGCTCTGGGTCCAGGGTAAGCGGTTAATATGGGTAAATGGGTAATTCCTCAATCAAATTGTAACCTCATTTATGAGGATTAATTCTCTAGATACACAAACAAGCACATAGCAAAAGCATAAAAACGTTCCATGCATCAAGAATCTATATACATACCGGTAGTGAACCAGAACATTGTTTCCCCATATGTAACTAGACTTTTTTTATATACTGTATTTAAAGTTCATCTGAGCCCAGCTGATAAACGTCTTGGAGTCCTGTAGGCTTCACCTGTTCTCTGGCTCAAATTGTCTAAGACTCTGCCTGAAGGCTGGCCTACCCCAGATGCAGACTCCATTCAATCTGACACCCATCTGATTTAACTGTTGCCATGGTTGCACTCTGTTGTAGTTGTTCAGGATTTTTCTATTTTATCTCAGTCATCACAGTACAAATGCATCTGTTTAAATTGTAAGTTAGAATATATTAATTGCCTTTGATAAAAATCATCTGGCAATCAAATAATAACAAGCTGCACCTCAGTATATTACAGTTCCTGGCTTGTCTCCAGAAGGTTGTGGGTTCAGATCCCATAGCTGGCAGAATAACCATATCACGGTAAGGAAGGCCCTTAACACCAGTCTATCTCACAGTATTGGATGCAGTCCCCATACATTAATCACTTATTAATTAAAATAATATCACAATTAAATAGATAATCTTATATATATTAATAGGTGGTAACAGCTATGCAGTGAACGGTGGCCTGACGTACAGGTATTTTCTGCTTTGTAGTTGGATCTCTCAGGGCTTTTCTCACTCCAGCCTCATGCTCACTTCTGAAAGGGTTTTTCAACCTGTGAGAGAAGCTGAAACACAGGCCTGTCTGGCACCAGCATGGGAAGCTAAGTGCTAAGCTAAAACAAATATCTGCATTTCCTCACACTTTGAAATGACTGAGGCAGTGCTGGGAGGCAACGGCGTTTAGTCACGTTTAAAACAAATTTGCAGTCAAATGTGTGAGAGTGAGGTTAACAGTAAAAGTGCTACGAGATACTGAGCAACACAGACACTCCTCACTTAACGACCGTCTTCCATTCCTATGACTAAGTCGTAAAGCGAATTGGTCAATAAGTGAAGAGCCGCCCCTTACTGATATTTCAAGCATACTGTACTGGTAGTGGGTGTGTGTCAACCAGAGGTGGAAAGTAACGAATTACATTTACTCGCGTTACTGTAATTGAGTAGGTTTTTTGTGTATTTGTACTTTT
>JAODJU010000130.1:6592416-6617147 GCA_026776725.1 Gnathonemus echidnorhynchus
GTACTTAAGTAAAATTTCATTTATGTAATAGTACTTTTACTTGAGTAGAATATTTTAGTACTCTTTCCAACTCTGGTGTCAACCATCTTTAGATATTGTTTTAATGTCACCGTTGCACCATTTTTATACCATTTACTGTACTGTATACTGTCATAAACAGAATAGAGGAAATCCGCTCTAATATAAATTACTGAGGTTTACATACTGTAAATGCAGGTAATCATTTTTATTTACTTTGAATAAAGAAATGGTCTAAAGGAAACTCCAACTTGATAACTCTGTTTTCATTGGCATAATTGCTTGACGCTGAGACACCGTGCTGCTGTTTCCACGACTGAAGTTCTTGTACAGCATATAATACCGACTGGTCAGAGAGCTGTTTATAAGTCCAGGTCGTTAAACAGGTAGGCTGTTAAGTGAAGAGTGTCTGTATACGAGCTATTCAGAGGTACACTGATAATGCTAATCAGTCCCTACAGGAATTTGTGGAGTTCTTATTTCTCCGGCCAAGAACACTTGATTTTGTGGCAGCTTTTCTCAAAGTTTGTGATGCATCTTGTTACGTTCCATGTGCTTTTATTGTGGAAAATTTGCATAAATTAGCAAAATTGTAAGTTCGGGAGATTTTTAAAATCTACTCCCAGTGAAAAAAGAGACATTTGTAGTTACTTCCTTAATATATTTCTTTTTATATCACTTTTCTTGAATATCTTGAAATCCCTTCTAATTTCAATGACCTCGGGCTGTTTTTTAGTTCCTCTTAGTAATGCTGTGTTCCATTTGAATTCGTAACTCAGAACTTCTGAGTTCCTAGTCAGAAATTTTAACTGGAACCCCCTTCAAGTCAGAATTCCTCCTCGGAACATCAGAGAAATCTATAAAACCCTGAGCTCAGAATTCAAGATGGCTGCACCCTTTGTCAACAGAAGTTAAAGCTGTAGCTTTATACTGTTTATAAGCACTTACATCTTATTAAATCGGTCGTACACACAGTACTGTCCAACCTCTATCTGTGGACATGTTGCTGTGCAGTTTTTATGTGCAAAATACCATGTAGTGTCTTGTTATCAACTGATATTTTGAGCAATGGCTAAGAATTAACCTGGCTAGAACTAGGGGTGGTTTTAGTAAGCAGGATTTCTTGCTTAGCCAGATAATTTTTGGATTTAAGGTAGTTTGGGCTAAATGTAAGTGAACAAAGATAATGGGCATTTAAACTAGGGTAAATTAAATCTGACAAGTTATCCAGCTATGCAAGAAATCCTGCCATTTGAAACGGGTCCCTGGTAATGCTAAATGGCTTCCCATCTTGCTGTACTGGGACGCGGATAACTCATGTGTGACGTCATTCCCAGTTCCGAGTTCTGACTTTCGAGGTAAATGGAATGCAACATTAAAGCTTAGTAAAATAAACTCTCCATTCAGCATTAGCGATAAAGAAAATCAGTCAAATAGCCTACATTAACATAAAAATGTTTAGTGTCATTTCCATTTCCAGTAAATAGCCTGGAGGAAGGTTTTCGATCAGTTCTGTTCTAGATGCACACAAAGGACAATCTAAAATCTACATGCTTCCTGAGGTATATTATATGATACATGCTGTATGGGACTGTGTTGCCCTAAATATTACATTTTGGTTGCATTTTGCCATGATAGCACAAATGCCGTTAAAGGTATCCATTTCTCCTCCAAAAATGGTCACTTTATGGTTTTCTTTTCTCAATCTGATTCCCCTTCAGTTCAAACATGAACTATCTTAACGAAATCTGTCACAGTCCATAAACCAGCTCATTGCCTCATTAGATGAAAGGACTGTGTAGGAATGGAGGTGGCAGTAGTGAGAGTTCAGCATCCAGAGGTTATGCTTTAATGTTACGAGTTTTATTCAGGGTCCAGGTAGTTAAGCTTCCTTCATGAAGTTGTGCTGAAAGGAATAATTATCGTGAAAATAAACTGAAATGTGAAAACTTTAAGAATAATAAATAATAGGATTTTATTCACAGTTTTGCTAACTGCTGTGTCTAAAATATTCATAGTGTATGTGTTGGTCTATGTGTGCGTGTGTGTGGGCAAAATACTGATTTATACAAGCCAGAGAAGGAGGGCTGGGTGTCGCCAATCAGCCATCAGTACCCTGGTCACCTGACTCTCCTTCATGTGACGGCCCTAAGCTCCGCCCTCTCCCTCAGCAATACTTCCTGCTCTTATTGTGAAGAAGATAGAGGGGCATGTGAGATGAGACGGCCATCCACACTATGCCGAAGCATAGTCAGAAGCGAACTTGCTCAGGGCCGTCAAGGCCGCAGCCTGGAACATGGTGGCTAAGTCAGTTTGTCATTCGCTGCTCGCTCTGCAGCTGCTCACTCAAATCTCTTCATTCTACGTACAAGTTTATACAATATCCTCCTATTCTTATGCCAGGTTTGTCAGGCTGAATGGAGATTTAAGACAATTCACATCTACAGAAATAAACAAGGAGAGAGGCCATGAAATTATGTTCTACCAGAAATTTCCCTATGGGGACAATAAAGTGTGTGTGTGTGTGTGTGTGTGTTTGCATGTGAGTGTGAGAGAGTGTGTGTGTGTGAGTGTGTGAATATATACGAACATTTCCTTTACACCACTTCACTTTTATAAACGACTTACATTAGTACCTGTTTTCGTTAACCAAAAGAAATACAAAGATGATTTTCATTTTTACGAAAAAAGGAGAAAAGAGAAAACGGCATTCAGCATTTGTTTATCAACTAGCCAATTACAGACATACAGTCAAGCGTCGCATAATGCGTGGTTTTGGTCAACAAAAGATCGCATTTATAACAGTGGTCCTATCAGGTTATAGTGGAACTCAAAAAGTCCTATCAGTTAGTGACGTCATGGCCGTCATAACGTCAAGGGGCAACACGTCACGAGTTTGTGCTGATGCTGGTGTAAAGAAATCTACTGCACTGCCAGTCATAAAAAAAGTATAGCACATACACTTATGTACAGTCCATAGAACTTGATAATGCAAATAATCAATTGTTACTGTATTGATTTTTGTAAGTGAAATTATATTGTACAGACTTTATTTCTACATTATATAGGCATTGTATTTATCTTACCATCCCTGTATTGTATGTTATTTTAGGTTTTGTGTTATTTGGTATGATCTGGTGTGTATTTTTTCGGTCTGGGACGGCTCAAAAAAATTCCCCATATAAATGAATGATAATTGTGTCTTTGATTTATGCTATTTCAGCTTAGGAAAAGTTTCATAGTAACTCCCTACTTTTGGATAGCGGGGGGGTAACCTGTTTACATTTACAGTTTTACACAATCTTGTCATGTCACTATTATAATGAATTTGAGGTTGTTGCTTGTTAAAATATTACAAAGCTTTTATCATACTCTCCAAATGTTAATTGCCATAGACCATGGAGTAAAGGGTGTTAGGATATTTATTCGTAAGAAAGGACATTAGCCCAGATGCACTTTAGCAAACTCATTCTGCTTAATGTCCTATGATGTTTTAGTCAACACATCATTTAGATTAGATTTATAAATAAATAATTAAATTCCTAAATTCAAATGCTGTAAAGAAAATACAATATATTCCAACCAGAATTTATCAGTTTAGTTCTCCTTATTTTTTTTTCATAAATACAACTTTATTTGAATAAAATACACAATGTTTTTTTTTTTTTATCAAAACTGTCATCGACGTATGAAAAATAGGTTTAAACCCCTTGCGGCAAATGATACCCGATAGACGCAATATGGTTGCAGCGCATGCATCAGCCCATGCACTGCGACTGTATTAGGAACCCAATAGAGTCTGAATCCCATTAATTCCAGCATTATGATGTTCGGCAAAGACAAATTAAACACGCACAGAACAAACATCGTTGCTCTTCTCAGGCAGAGTACGCCAACAGCGGGAGACCTTATTACAATAACTGTCTCCCCGCAGTGTTTCATGGGATATTAATGGGCTGATCATCTAGCCGAAGAGTGTTTGTCCTCAGGTTAGATGAACTCTGGGATCAATGAACTGTCACGGAGAAGAGGAGCAACCGCTGGTGAGTATGTGTGCTATTAGAGCCTATTAGCACGTAGCATGCGTGTTTATAAGCATCCTCAGTTATGTTCTGCCAGTAATCACAAAGGGTTTATTAGATATATAACACGGATAAAATAAATGGAAGAAAAATGACAAGAAGATGGAGCTCAAACCCGTCACCGTCCCCCACCAAGGCCGATGAGGCAGCCCCCCGTCACACATGCTGGATGTTACCCCTCCTCTGTGCTGATTTGCATCATTTGCTGATTGCTGTGGCATTCTGGGATGCTCTCGACTTGGCCAGGGAAGCTGAAATGGAGAGATCCTGACGCGTGGTTAGGCGCCGTAGCATCTAATCAAGGGACTTGGGGGCTTGGGGAACTGACAAGATCCTGAGTGACTGTTTATTGTGATGGGGAAGTGAAGTCGTCAACGGAAAAGAAACCACTAGTGACATGTGCCCAGCATGCAGGCTGTACAGCGGCGGAGCGGGATGTTCATTGGCCATCTGGCCTTTTGGTTCCAAACACTCTCCCTGTTCATTCATTCAGAAGCGATCCATCTCCATCAGAATCTGCCCAGAGTTTGCACTCTTGCAAAAGCACAGTTTAGGTGAAGCATATTTATTTCAGATTTCATGCCATCCATCCATCCATCCATCTGTCCGTCCATCCGTCCGTCCGTCCATCCATCCGTCCGTCCATCCATCCATCCATCATCTAACCACTTGTCCTTTTCCTATAACAAGGAATGGAATATGTAAAATCAAGATATCGATTTCAGGATATTAAGAATTGCATTTTTGGGTATTTTATTCTGGATCTTCTGAGCTGTTCATTTCCCAAAGTCACCGATCAGTACTTATATCAACTGGCGAATAAAACAAAAGAATTTTAGATGGATTATGATGTCAGGGATTTAGAATAAAAAGGCAATAAAAAGCAAAAAAAAAAGAAAAAAGTTAAGCACTTTGTTTAGTTTAACAAACAATACAAGAAGCCATTATCCATTCTGTATTGTTTCTGAATTGAATGACTGGCTATTTTCAGCTCAGATTTGTTTCATTTTTTCCCCCAAAAAGTTACTGAAGGAGAATAATGACCAGATGGCCCTTATATTAATGGGGGGTGACAGAACGTGCAGACTGAACGCAGCCTTGCTAACAACGCTGGGGACGTCGAGTCACGTCTGCCGTTGTGATTCCGGCAGCTGCGGATGCCCGTGTTTTTACGCACACGCGTGTGCGAGGTGGCAGGAGCGACTCTGCCGTAACACTGGAACTGGCAGAACATGAATATTTATGTGGTGAAAAATATACTCAGTTATAAAGGGTATAAAGTGCTGACAGCATCAGCTCGTCACGTCCAGGTGCTCGGAGGAGCAGGTGAGGGCTGACACTAAGTCCTCCCTCCCACCATCCCACTGCCCCCGAGAGCTGCTGTTCCGGAGAATTCCGATTTAGCCACAGCTGATGCCCAGCCTCGCCAGCCCTCTTCAGGGATGTGGGCACACCTAGCCGCTGCCGCTCACATCTCCGGCCCATCGCCGCTTTGAATGCCCCATATCTGATGCCCATTTCCACACCCATTATGGGACTTTCACCATCTTACTCAGTGATGCTCATTACTGGTGTACATGGCCTGCACTTGCATCATGGCCTGACAGTGTGAGCATCCATGGGGACGTAATGAAATAAAATCCTTACCCACCAATCAGGTCGTTAACCGTGTCTCTCTGTCTCTGTCCCCATCTTAACGTCATATCTTAAAATGTCACATCATTCTGTTTATAAGGCCCCACCCACCATATATTTCAATCTGACAATAAAAGATACTTTGATTTTGAAATTCATTACCTTGAGCTGCAGCCATTAAGAGTGTGTTTGAGCGAGAATGAAACGCTCATATGAATAATGGCATAGAATGTTATATGCACTTTATACAAAAGCCTCAAGTGAAACTTCTTTCGGTTATTTTGCCTATTTTGTGTGTGTGAAAATTCTGAGATCGTTCACAGCACCAAAAATACGCTGTGCCGTGTTTGCAATTAATTTTTCCAGTGATGGATTCAACATTATAAATGAATCTTTTCCTGTTGCTCTATCAAGTCGAGTTTGTTATTGAGCAGGAAGGTGAATTTTCATATGGAAATTACATGTGTACAGGATACAAAGCAAATGTTTCAGTGAACTCACTAACCCAGAAATCTCACTATGTCGAAGTACATATCAAAGCGAGAGCTCTCAGGAACGAACTCACCGACTGACTGTCCCTGGAATAAGAGGTGACATATCCTGATGGTTTATTAAGGGAACAAACTTTAGGCTGCTGGGGCAGATCCATTTGTCTCCTGACTGGAGGGTGGTGACTGGAAAGAATGAGCAGTACATATGGGACGGAGATGACAGTGTCTGCCAAGGGCCCAGGAAGGGGGGCACTGGACGTACAAGTCATCAGGGACCCAAGGAGGGGGTACTGGACACATGAGTCATTTGGGGCCCAGGAAGGGGGCACGGGATACACAGTCCATTGAGGGCTCAGAAAGAGGGCATGGGACAAATGGGTCACTGGGGGACCAGGAAGGGGACATGGGACACACAGCTCATCAAGGGCCCAGGAAGAGGGCATGAGACACTCAGTCCGTGGAGCCCAGTTAATTAGCTGCACTTAGCCTGACACAAAGACCATCATGCACTTGGGTTATTTTGGAAAAACTATGTGAAGCGACGCTGTAGGCTGTGTGCTTATCTGGCCCTGCCTGTGTTACTGCACATTTCAGCTCACAGTCACATTCACTTTTTATTTACTTGCTGAGGAGCCCAAGAAGCTGAACCAGATAATGGACTGAAAAGCATTCATGGCCCTCGTGAAGAGCCTGCAGATGTAGCGTAGTGACGTGTGCTCCCAGAATGTTCCGGGGGGGACATCCGTGCTGAGTTCTCCTTTCACGCTGGATTTGAAGCGAGCGCACTTCCTCTGGAAACTTCTCAAGTTCGGCTCCTTTTGATCCCGCGCATCTGCAGGAGCTAGTAGGTCACGTGGCCAGCGGAGACATTTCGCTTTCGTTTGCAGTATTTTCCCTGACTGCGCAGAAGCATTGCTTGGTTGTTCGATTCAGTTATTATTGTTATTTTTCTGCTTAATGACCGGCACTGTGCCGTTTCACCGTTTGACCACATTGCCTCTCTTTGCCTGAACAAAACGATTGCTTATCATTTTTCTTGACTTGTTTGACATTCAGTTCACAAACAACCCCTCAGGTCACAGATCTGGACGTGTGACACTGCATCTGCCAATAATTCCTACATTTCTGGGCTCTGTACTGATTCTGTTTAATGCATCATATTAAATATAAACTAAATATAAAAAGCATTTAAATAGGTGGAGGTCAGTGAGTTTGTCCTATGAGAAGTGCTGTTCATGACACTGCAAAAGTAGGAGGGGTTTTTAATATTTTATCAGTAAACGTAGAGCCTCCATTGGGCAGACGCAGGCGTAGAGCCACTGGCAGATGCTCATTATGTAACAAAGTTTGTGCACCTCCAGGATAGTAATTACTGCTACCCCTGCAAAAAAAGAATGAATACCTCATAAAAATACCAAGGGCAATCTTCACTTACAATATGTGATGGCAGTCTACACACACATCACACAGATGTAGTCTAAACCAGCGTTTCCCCCCTCGGTCCTCAGGGACCCCCAGAAAGTCCACGTTTTTTGCTCCATCCCAGCTCCCTACCAGACTATTTGGAGGTCCCCAAGGACCAGGTTTGAGAAACACCGGTCTAAACACACAGTACAGAAAGGCAGTCTGTATACATAGACAAATACACAGTGGTAGTCTACATACACAATACACAGAGACAATCTGTCCGCCATCCCTTCAAGCCAGTACAGCATATAACACACAGCAAGCAATATTTAGTGGAGCTCATGTTTCAATAAAATGTCAAAAAATGACATGTCAAAATGTCAAAAAAGTAACACTTCAAAATGTCAAAAAATGCAACCCCCCCCCAAATGGACCTGTGCCTGCCCTGCACAGGCAAATGCAAAATTCCCAGAGAATACCCACAAGACAGGATGTTGATCTCAAATCTCTGCTGAACTCAACTATTAGGCAACTGTATTTGCCTAATACAGATATTTCAATACCTAAGTTACATTAAATATGACATTTCAGTGTTTTGATTGTGAGAGTTAATTTGTCACATTCATAAAGCTTGGTGAGAGTTGCAGTAAATGTGAGTCTCCTCTATGGTGCTGTCGTTGTAAACACACCCAGATGGATCAGCAGGAAAACAGATAGACATTTGCAGATATGTGACAATGATTTATATCGGACCTGCCTTCCTAGTTTTTATATCTGTAACCAAAAAAAGAAAAAAAAACTCATTTGCAATGAATCAGAATTTATGTTCAGAAATACAACTGATTTATTATTGTAATACCAATTAAATATAAAACTGACATTAACTGAGTTAAGTTTTAGAAAGTAAAAGGGCCCCAGCAGTAATAAGTGTTATAAATGGTTTTATAAATACAGCAAAATTATGCTGTTCTGTAGGGATTATACTTGAAGCTATTATACTCAGAACTACTGTTCTCAGATATCAGCATTGTAGTATTGTTGGGTGGGAAAATTCATAACTCATACTGATTTACTAAATATCCACCCATCCATCCAGCCATCCTGTACAAGGTCATGGGGTCGGCTGCCCTTGTTCCTCCATCCTGTACAAGGCAGGGGACACTTTTGGGATACCAGTCCCACACAGGTCTCACACACACACACACACACACACAGGATTGTAAATATATCTTTGTGGGGACTCTCCATTCATTTCTATGGGGAAAACTCTAATACCAACATGACGACCTTAAGGCCTATCCAGCCCTAACCTTAACCATAAGTAACCAAAGACAATATGACACTCCTGGCTTTTTTAGTTTTCTCATTGCATTCACAGATCTTTCTGGGGACCCGAAAAAAGGTTTTTATTACATTCCGGGGAACATTTGGTCCCCACAATGTAATATAAACATAATCCACACACACATTATAGTTCCCATCTAATTTGACTTAGACTCTACAAAGCCAAAAACAGATAGACACACCACTCCCTCATACAAAACACATCAGACAGAAAAGTGCACAATTGATGTATATATGTCAATATTTATATACTGGGGGCAGTGTGTGGCTCAGTGAGTTATCAGAAGGTCACCAGTTCAAATCCCAGGTTCAGCAGCCTGGTTTCACTGTTGAGCGCTTCAGCTTGGCTCTTAACCCCCAGCCGCTCCAGGGACCGTCTGACCCGGCATTCTTAAATGTAGGCCGCTTTGGATAAAAGCATCCTCAGAGCAAGTAAAAATGTCAAATTTCATGGTCTCTCTCCTTGTTCATTTCTGTAGATGTGAATTGTCTTAAATCTCCATTCAGCCTGACAAACCTGGCATAAGAATAGGAGGATATTGTATAAACTTGTACGTAGAATGAAGAGATTTGAGTGAGCAGCTGCAGAGCGAGCAGCGAATGACAAACTGACTTAGCCACCATGTTCCAGGCTGCGGCCTTGACGGCCCTGAGCAAGTTCGCTTCTGACTATGCTTCGGCGTAGTGTGGATGGCCGTCTCATCTCACATGCCCCTCTGTCTTCTTTACGCTTCACAATAAGAGCAGGAAGTATTGCTGAGGGAGAGGGCGGGGCTTAGGGCCATCACATGAAGGAGAGTCAGGTGACCAGGGTACTGATGGCTGATTGGTGACACCCAGCCCTCCTTCTCTGGCTTGTATAAATCAGCATTTTGCCCACACACACATACACACACACACACACTATGGACATTTTAGACACAGCAGTTAGTATAACTGCAAAGAAAATCCTATTATTTATTACTTTTAAAGTTTTCACGATAATTATTCCTTTCAGCACAACTTCATGAAGGAAGCTTAACTACCTGGACCCTGAATAAAACTCTAATATTAATGCATAACCTCTGGATGCTGAACTCTCACTACTGCCACCTCCATTCCTACACAGTCCTTTCATCTAATGAGGCAATGAGCTGGTTTATGGACTGTGACAGATTTCGTTAAGTTCATGCTTGAACTGAGGGGGAATCAGATTGAGAAAAGAAAACAATAAAGTGACCATTTTTGGAGGAGAAATGGATACCTTTAACGGCGTTTGTGCTATCATGGCAAAATGCAACCAAAATGTAATATTTAGGGCAACTCAGTCCCATACAGCACATATTGTATAATATAGCTCAGGAAGCATGTAGATTTTAGATTGTCTTTTGTGTGCATCTAGAACAGACCTGAGCGAAAGCCTTCCTCCAGGCCATTTCCAGCACTGATAATTTTACTGGCACACTGGTAAAGTGTTATGTTCAAGTCTACAACGATGAACACATTTTTTCCCACAAATTTAATAATATATATAGCAAAGTCCAACAAGCCTATTATCATATCTTTCAAGGGACATGAATATAATCATTAAAAACTGCTGAAGCTTGCATTTGGCCCCCACCGAAAATAATTGCCCAGGCCCAGCCTAGACGCTGTAGATACAGATCTTCCACATTCAAAATGCATGGAAATATAAATGTAAACATTGTTATTGAAATGTATGTGTCACGAGCGTCACTAGAGATTTATGAAAAGGGGGGCTAAGCCTTTACTAGGGGGCTCTGATTTTGGGGATAATTAATGAAAATGCCGGTTGAAATTAATTAGTGTAAAAGAGCCCTGGCAATGCCCCTGGACTGTACTGATTTTGCAACACTTTCATTAGGAATCCTTTGTACTGGTCTGGCTTCCTGTTACTGCAATCCAAAGACACCCCACAGAAAACCCCAGACCACAATCACAGGGACCAATTTTACACCCGCCACAAAGCAGAGCCAGGTGCCATGCAAGTGTCTTTGCTAGCATGTCTCAGTTGTCACTTTCCCAGTCCAGCGCCCACGTTGTTCAAATAGCAAATGTACATCGGAGCTCCCATGGCCGTGTTCCAGTTAAAATGAGATGGAGTCTGGTGCGTTATTGACACATTAATGAAAGCGATTGCACAATTGACCAACAAAAACCCGGGGTCTTATTTATAAAAAGGTTTGTAGAAACCACCCTACATATGATCTAAGATCATTTGTGAAAAGTGCGTAATTGTGATTCTGAGAAAATGAATGTACACTGAAAAAAAGTGCGTTTGCAACTATCTTAAACTTGACATGTTATCTGGCTAAACAAAATACACAAACGGAATATCGTAGAAAGAAAATGTCAACGCAAATTTATTCCAGGGACTCTACAGAAGCCAACCATAGATTGGGTAAGTCCTAAATATTACCTGGCAATCACTCTACTCTGACAGATGGGACTTCAGTGTTAAGCTAGGTTAAATTTTTTAGCTCTCTATGGACATTTTTAAGGGTTTCAGAGCCAAAAACTAAACCAAAGCTAAATTCATATAAAAAAAGTTAGCAGTTAGTGGTTATCATTAGCTTCTGCTACATTTTTTTAGTGGTTCATCAGTTTAGTGTCAACATAAACTCCATTTGCTTATAATAATGAAGTAGTCTGCTTACAGTGTTCATTTTGGATCTTTTTATACATTACAACATATGGAATTTTTTTTTCTTTAACTTTACTTTGATCGCCCTGCTTTGCCTCGCGATAACCCGTCTGCTCTGCTTCTGGCTAGCTACCTCAGGTTAATTCTGTGTGCATAGAAAACACGACGGGAAAAAGAAAGTCATTTTCTCTCAATGACAAAAAATAGACTCATCAAAGATTACGATAAACCGCCAAAAACGAGCCAGCGAGATGCAGCAGCGAATCAACAAGCACTTTGAGGCAACGTAATGTGAAAATGTGCTGTATAAATAAAATTGAATTGAACTGAATATTTATGTATAGTACTGTATTATAGCATATTTGAATTATACACAGTTCAGTATTTTAATTTCTGCAGTACTGTAATTTGAACAGCTGAACTGTATTTTGAAATTGGTCAATAAAATGAAGTAAATAGCAACGCTTGTCCATGTTATTACCTTATATTTATGTAAGAAATACACAAATGTCAATTGGATGGTAATCTGCCTAAGACATAATGACAATGATAATGACTTGAATAAAAAAACTAGTTATAATGATCATCCGCTTATGATCAGATTCACCCAGATAGATGTGATCACTCTAAGCGATTTCCACTGTATTTCCAAACAAATGCTTGCGACTCCATAAAGGCCTCTTTATTACAGCTGAGATCTACCAATTACCAACTGCTAGATCCTCCCAAAAGACTTTGCGTGCGTCACGTGTTCCTGACCACTTAGCCGAAAATAGCTACATAGCTCACACTGATTACATTGGTATGTAGATAGATGCGATCACTAAGATGATTATTCATTCATGTGTCTGGATTTTAAGAGCGATACATGTGAGCTTCCAAATAAAGGTTTATTTCAAGGAGGATGAAAAATTAATACATAGCAAATAGCATATAAAAATATATAATCACGTACAACTTTATAACAAAGTATGGTACAGACGACGGTAAGTATAAATGTTTAGGTGTAATTTTAGTATTGATACTTACTTATTAGAAAATGTATAGCATGGATTCTAGATGCATAGGTCCGGTTATAGATATGCACTTAGGCGAGTCTGTTAAATGTAAGACTGCAGAATGAATTATGAACTTTGCTACTCATTCACAATTCTGCAGAAATGCAGGCCTCTTGCACTGAGGAAATACTGTTCAAAACTGATATCACATGCGTCATAAGTGAATTTGTTCTTAATTCACTGGATTGGAAACAGGCAATTTAACCGCACTAAAGCATCAGTAAATTGTTTTCCGGATGAGGGCACATTTTTACAAATTGCGTGCACCTTCCGAGCACATGTGAGGGATATTGCTTTAAAAATGCCGGATAAAAATATATTTATTAGGGCTTGGGATGATGAACTCTTATTGCAGAGACACATAGCGGGTCATTAGTAAACATTATGCTTAACTTACCCATTGAGCTGCAGGCATTCTAACACAAATGGCCTGAACATTCAGTCTGCCATTTTATGGCTCTGTTAATTAATTTCTTGCTCAAACTAATGAATTGATTTCATTAACCCGCTATGATAGAAAAATGAACTGGGTTTTGAGTAAAAAAAAAAAACCAAACAAACATATCAAAGCATTTACCTGGATATCCAAAACTGGACTCTTAATTTTTGCCATAAACCGCAGGCAGAATACTTCGCTCAGATGAACTATCCATGTCCATTAAGTGAAACAAATTACAGGGCCTTTCATTGTTATACAGAAAGTGAAAGTGAAAATGGAAAATAATTTCTAATTTCCCTTTGATGTATAGATTTTTAGATCTGGAACATTAGAACAATTGACAACAACACAATAGTGAAAATAGCTGTGTAAGTAACAAAATGAAATTGTACAATGAAGGTTCGGCAAATATTTTGACCTGCTACTTTCTGTTTTTTTTATAGACCAACAGGTAATAATTTTTAGGAGTTTTTTCAGTATGTGTTTGTGTATTATGTATATGCAATATTGCACATTATTTTCTTTGAAGATTGTATATATAACACATTATGCTGGGAGTGTTTATAGGAGGCCATGGCATAATTCCCTTTTGCGATGGAAATGTCAGCAGAATGTTTCCCTTTTCTTGAAATGCCATGTAAGTATTGAGTTTGAGCAGGATTGAAAACACAAGGGCAGGTACATGGCAGGTACAGGGCAGATACATTCCTGAACATTTTTTGTAGTGTGGCGAAGGGCATTATCCTGCTGAAAGACGTCACTGCTATTGGGGAATACTTTTGCCATGAAGGGGTGTACTTGGTTTACAGCAATGTTTAGGTTGGTGATATGTTTTAAAATAACATCCAGATGAATGCCAGGACCCAAGGTTTCCCAGCAGAACATTGCCCAGAACATCACACTGCCTCTGCTGGCTTGGGCTAGCCTTCGTTCTCCATGTGCATCAATGAGCCTTGAGTAGACATGACCCTGACGCTGGTTCACTGGTTGCCCTTCCTTGGACCACTTTTGGTAGGTACTGACCACTGCATTTGGTCATTTTGGAGATGCTCTGGCCCAGTTGTCTAGCCACCACAATTTAGCCCTTGGCAGAGTTGTTCAAATCCTTACACTTGTCCATTTTTCCTGCTTCCAACACATTAAATTCAAGAGCTGACTGTTCACTTGCCTAATATATAATGGCATCCTTGACAGATGCTGCTGTAATGAGATAATCAATGTTATTCACTTCACCTGCCAGTGGTTTTAATGTTATGGCTGATTGGTGTATGAACAGATGGATGGGTTGATGGATGGATAAACGAAGTATACTATCTGATGAGCGATGGCTGTTACAAAGGTCAGCGACTTATAGATTTCAGTTTTTCTCCACAACAATAGCTATGTAGAAATTTTTCCAGTGTTGCAGTGCTTTCCAGTGAATGGTTTCCCACTGCCTTTGCCCGAAGTTCTTTGAGATTATTCTTGTTAAGTGATTTTAATCCGCTTTGTCATTTAGGCTAGCAGAAGCTTGGGGGTCTTTGCTTTTCAGTCACGTGACGTCACCAGATCTGAGGAGGCTTGTCACATGTCACCCAGGATGCAGTGATCTACGCAGGACTTTCCTGGAAAGAGAAGCTGCTACCTTCCCCTTCACTTGGGTCATATGTAGAAGAAAAAATGGCTTTTTAAAACTTTTCCCCTTCACCTACATTCTCGGGGCATGAGACAGGTCTTTCTTGAATGTTGTATTCACTTGAAAGAGCATAAACTGGAACGACTTGTCAATTTTCTTACAAGAAGTACAAGATACGCTACAAAAGGAAGAATATCTTTTTTCTCCCAGCTAGTATTTCGTATGGCTTTGAGTAGCTACACTGGAGTGATGTGGGAACAGAAATGTCCAGGTACAGCAGGACAAAGGAGAAAAATGACCTGAAGGATCTCAATACCCAGAGCTTGATTTCATGGTAAAATCAATTCATTCACACTGCTTCAGAGCCTGGAGCGTACAGAGTCATATCTAACTAATTAATCTGCACATGGGGGCCAGTGTTTCCTCAGTGGTGGAAACATCTCAGGCCCCGCATGGATGCTCTTCTCCTGCAGCATTTTCAGTCGGAAATGGACAAGAGCTTGAAAGGGGGCCAGTCTTTTTACCCACCCCCCCTCCGCCTCCCCGGCCAATGCACAGAAAACAAGATGAACTCCCAGCGGCACCAGCGACTGCGACGCCAGCCCATCCATTACTGACATCCGCAGTAGGTCAGGAGTTTCAAACTTAACATGACCGGAGGGGGGGCATTGGTTTCCACCCAAGCGAGCTACTCAATTTATTGTTTGAGCCGAAAGAGAAACAAAAGGTCAATCTGATGGCCAAATCTAATAGTGAATTAAAAATGTGTTGCAGGCTGCATTTACCTGCCCCAGGTCTGTGGGCTGGCAGACTGAAACCCCTGCATTCGATAGAACAGGCTGCTGCTTGGGGGTGGATGATGTGAAGCAAAGGCAGAAAGCCTTCAGGCAGCGCGGATGGGTTACACTAAATGGGATGAGGGGGCTCAAAAGGATTTATCCACTCCCTGCGTGGCTGCTGCAAATTCTCAATGTTTATTATAGGGTCTATACAAATATTTGGATAACCTTGATATCAGATACCAGATTCATTAAAGATAATTATATAATGTAAATGCGAATAAGGGCTCTTTGAAAATAACCTTGAATGGTGCATATGTGAAATGTTTTTTTTTTCGAGAGTTGGCTGTTGAGAATTAAGTACATTCCTCGCAAGTTGGTCCTGCTGACAAGCACCATAATGTATATCGATGCCAGGTCTGTAGGTCTCGTTCCAAAAAGGCCCTCAGTGTGTTCGGTTTTAATTAATCTAAATGAGTTATGAGGTAATGCTTTATTGGTTGGCAATATGGATTTTTAAATGCCAGCCTAGATGTAATTACAATTACAATGTCAATATCACTACAGGATTCATTATGGAAGTTGGTGCAAATTAATGAATTGCCTTGAAAACAGAAAACAAAAATAATAAATTAGGGTGCATGCATTATTTCCTGTTATGCCTGACTAGTTTATTTTGGTGTTCTTCCATGCGTCTAAACTAAGAGCGTGATTTAGCTTTGAATGGGTATCCACGTCATTCTTTATGGCCTATGCTGAGTGAACAACGAAATTCAGCACATGTGGATGGTTATGTTTTTTTCCTGTTGTTCTTTTGAAATATATCTGCCAGAAACAAATCTTCTTTTATTCCACAACAAAGGGACTTAGGCTTGACCATGTGGTTAATGGGTTATATATTGTAACATTTAAGAAGTGACATCCTGCCTCTGAAACTTAGTCGATATTTAAATTCGAGAACTGAATTGCTTACTACTATTCCACCTTGCTGTCGCTGCACCTCGCTGAGGTTTCATAACCTGAAGCTGTTTGGCAACAGAACAAAGGAGATTATTTGCAATACAAGCAGCAGGCGCAGTTCCTGTTGATCACCACTAGGTGTGCTAGTGTGCAAAAAAAAATGGACCCTTACTTTTAGTAACCTAGATACATTGCGCAGTACTAAAGCTGGAAAATGAGGACAGAGAGTGGTGCTGTTTAACAGCATGGCTGTAAACATATGAATCTGATTATACTAAAATCGGAATTTGTTTTAACTTCTGTGCTGGTAACTTGGTGAGGCAAAAAGGCAAACTGTAAACACAGGCACCAGTGTAATGATAAGAAAATGGAATTCACTAGAGCTGTATTACAATCCATTTGAAATCTAAAAAGGCGGAATAATGAAGCAAGCCACAACGAGCGGCCTGTTTCTTTTAGCGTTTTATGCTGGAATCAGGCAAAATCCTAAAGAAAGCATTCACCTTCAGCAACTGGGCAATTCAGCTGTCTCTAGGACATCATGTTTACTTCTTGTTGATTACTTGCTCTTCAGGAACAAAATCACTGCCCAGTGTTTTTCTGCTGGGTAGTATTATTGGCTGGTATCTGATTGTTTCGCTCTTAATGTCTACAGTCTCACTCGACCCACAGATTCTCTTGACCTTTAAACGTAACTCACGTGGAGATGGAACGGACTCTTTTTCGGCCAAACTCCGCGATTACGAATCTCGACGACCCTCGTGCACCCTGACCCCCAGCCGCCTGCTTAATGGCGGCCATTTGTGAGTTAACAACTGGAAACAAAGTAGGAAAGCAGTCAATATTGCCGACAAAGACGGTGAGTGATCCAGCAACGCCACCACAAAGCTCTTTAGTTGAATAACCGCACTGTATATAACGCCGGCAGTAACGCAGTGAGTGTCACTGGGGGTAATTATCTTGTCACATTTGCACGATGCAGTGCGCCCTGCTCCTGGTTTAGACATTTAAGTCTTATCACTTCATTACACTGTGGGCTCATTTAAATGATCTTTAATTATTTATTCTGCATGCAGAGAAGATCCACGCTCCCTGCAACCCTGAACTGAATAAGCAGACGGGCAGGCGGATAGATGGATAGATGGATAGATGGATACCGCCTACAAGCTCACTTCATTATTTAAAGTACTATCCGTTTTCCTATAACGTTTGGTTGAAAAGGAACTTATGAGACATGCCTTATTTATTTTGCATTATAGTTCTGCACAAGTTACATTTTTGCATAAAATTGCTCCCCCCCCCCCCCCAAGTTGCCACATCACGCATTACAAGCCTGTCAGTGCCTTAATAACTAATTTCCATGTAGATTAAAAGGCCAGCACTGGCCCACTGCTTACGCATCTGGCCCAAGCTAATAGGATTAGCTTTGACCTCAGAGGCATGGCCTGGGGATCAACAAGTGACCGGCAGGACAAGTGACAAACGGGACACTTCTGATCCGAAGATAATTCGCTGGATGGAAAGACAGAAACAGTTACGAAATTGTCCTGTGATTTCCTGAACCTTATTTGTTACAGGAATGGTTATTATCTGAACGGGGCCCTTTGTCCTTAAGTGAATACGAGAACTGGAACGGCAGGCCGCGAGACGCCGTGCTGCTTCGCACGCTACGCGATTCAGAGGCACCTCACAAAAACTCCTGGCGCCTTCTTTACGCTCAGGCCACACGGATCTGGCCGGAAGAAAGTAAATGTAAAGAAACTACTTGGCTTAACCTCAGCGGTCGACATGGCAACGGCGGCTCCCACTCATTTGTATGCGGGTGTCATATGAAGCACCTCGAACGCTTTAAAAAACACACACCAAGGTCTGCCGAGTGTAAATCGGCATCTTTCGCTGAAAGATACATGATAGCAGCTACATATTTGAATAATGTGGTTACGATGACGTGCTTGGAAACAATTAGACATTGTTTCCTGCAAACTATGTTGGGAAGCAGATTTCTTTCAAAGCTTTAAGTAGGATACAAATTTTTCTTTGTTCTTTCCGCCTGGGGCAAAAAAAGACTCTCATATACCGAACGGGCGTCTCAGGAAGAACAGCTATTGCTGGCGGAAAATGCCGCCGACAGGAATCTCGCCCCGGATTAGCCGTGATGGCTTGATCGAGTGCTTTGATGATACTGTCCTCTCGGGTGATTATGGATGATTTAGTCTCTGCCTGTGTTTTCTGTCTCTTTCTGATCCCAAATGGCCTAATTTGATGTGTTTATGGCTCACTTGAGAATTTATGGATTGCCCCCCCCTCCCCAAAAGCTGGTGGATTGTCTTACAATCCCTAAGATATACAGTACTTACTATGGTCCAAGGACCATCTTGGAAATTCATTACTCAACAAATGAGGCAAGAACATAATGGCATTTCCCCAGTGATAGCCAGTTAATGGCCTGTTTATATGACCTATACAGCTATAGAGTAATCAGTAAATGCAGATTTATTGTCGACCCCATGTTCGGTGTTGTAGCCCCAATCATATCTTTTTAATTCATAATAATGAGAGAGTATAAAGTCTGTGCTGAAATTTTGGGTAGGACATTTTTTCCGGCTTAAATGTGTCGTCAGTAATTAAGTAACTTCCACACAACCCTAAGATTATTTGTGTTTTGTGAAAATTTTACATTTCATTTATTTAGCAGCCATGTCTGTCTAAAGCGATGTCCAACTGGAATTAAGGGCTTCTTTCAAGGGCCCAACGCTGATATGATTGTTCTGCCCTCCGTGGTATTCGAACCCACGAACCTCTGGACACAGACACAGACCTCTGACCTACACAGGTGTGTACGTCTTTAAAAAAGGAGAGCATGATAGGATGTTTGCAAAAACACATTCCAATGCACCTGTTGTTATACTTGCACAAATGGCAAATAAAACATCATTTCATTTTCATTTTCATTTGATTGCCTGCCACTGCTGTTTGAGGTCTTTATTGATTTTATGATGTAATTTGTATTTATTCTGCAACCTAGTGCACTAGAGTACCGGGACCATGCAGGGAAAGGGCCATTTATATGTAAGAATTGGTAAAGATCATCTGAGGGCTAAAAGGGAAACTAATTAAAACAAGGAACAGTCCCGATCCCACAGCCCAGATTTCATGGAACATCTAACGAGTGCTCAGTTCCCCGGGGATCAATTCCCTTTCTGGCCGAGATAAACAGGAGGCATTTAGCTCCTGATGTGTGAACATAATGTTTCCTGCCTTGTAAAAGCTGCATTTGTCAGTGCCACAGCTCTTTATTCTGCAGATAATTGTGGCCTATTATCAAATAAGGGCCGCCTGGAGATTTCCTCTGGAAAAGAGAGCGCCTGTGAGTGGAATGCAGGCTTCTATCAGTGTGAAAATAAAGAGGCGGCCTTGTTTTAATAGGCTAGCTAGGCCGCTCTTAAAGTGATACGTCCTATAAGCTAAATATATACTTTCTTTAATAACTGTAAAACCACACTTTCTTTTTTTAGATTCATTTAAGCGAGCATGAGTCTATGATTAATATGAATTTGAACGTTGTCTGCTTCAAGGCTTCATTTCAGTTCAGGTTTAAGGTTTTTGGACTGAAAAACATGGTTTTCTCTAAGAAAATAAATGCGATGGAGAATAAAATATTCAAAGTTTTCTGATGATTCTGCTTATGTTCATTTCACACCATTGACACTACAAAAATAGGTATTTAAACAGTGTGAGTTTGCAATATCATTCACATATTTTCCTCAGATTATTAAATAAATACTTGTATTTCATAATAAGTTGTGTACACACTCTGCATTGTGTACTCAAAAAGCCAGCTCCAGTTTGCTGAATTGTGGTGTTTACTTCCTGCACACCCCACACAGTTAGTCATCTAGTGATGGAGGGAGAGTAGAGCTGGGGGCTGTGATTTGTTCATATTTGTTCAGATCTAATATTAAATGAGTCTAATGTGGTGCACCCAGCATTTAAGAAGAGGCATCACTAATATTCACATGTTTGCCTTAGGTTACAATATTGGGAGTTTTGTAGTATGACATACAATAATGGGAAACTGTTAAAAATGAACAACCTCTTCATAATAACGCAATTCATGGTTCTTTGTGCCATTTTAGACTAAAGTAATTAATTGTGATTATAGCTCAGATTTGACATTTAGATACCTTTAATGCATTTGCGGAAATGAGTAACTGTTTTCACCAAGGTAATGTATCATTAGCTGCACGCATTCGCATCCACAACTAGTGACATCCAGCTGACCCGGATTGGACTGGGCACATCATTAGGGTCTAAAAAGTATCAGCTGGCTGGTTGGTGGGTTGAAATTGAGGGTGTGTCTGAAGTCAAATACCTACATAGTATGTACTCAGTTTTGTTAGAAATCAAGTAATGAACCGCTAATGTAGTACATACTATATGTATGAACAGTATGGACATATGGCAATTGCCAACTTACACATACTTGACCTGGATGTTTACCAATGATGTAGCTTGCTCTCCCCAAAAGTTAAAAACTGTTATAAACTATCAACAAAAAAATAGATGTTCTAAACAACTTATGTAGCTGGGTATTGTTTTATACTTAAACTATATATAAATATATATAAATTATATATAAATTTGTACAGAGCCAGCACTTCATCCACCGTCTTGGCACAAATTTCTGAGCAAGCAATGTTCTTCGTCTTTACTTGCAGCTCTAGTAGTCCTGTGGGTTAGTATAGCGTCCACTAATTGCACACTTTGGAATTCCGCAGAATGGAATATGTTATCTAGATATTGCCTCATGGATACTGATCAATTTGCATACTACATTTCACCAACTATATAACATACACGTACAGGCGATCCCTGGAGAATGTCTCGTACTTATGAACAGATTGTCACAGAGACTATTATTTTAGAAAATTCAGGTTAAATGCAAAGGCTCGTAATAACCAATGATTATACTATTTTGTGGCTCTTGTGAAAACATTGTGAGGCTTCAGCAGTTGGTCAGCTCGAGGTACAGTACAGTACCATATACAGTTATGTTTATTATTACTGCATAATTACTATTATTGTTATCTACTGTATTATTATTTTCTGCTCATACTTACAAATTTGATTTAAGGAACGAATCATGTTCGTAACCTGGAGACTGCCTGTATTCGATTTCAGATGCACCCTGAGCTTAGTATTTTAGATCTCTTCAGAACTTTTTTTTTTTATGATCCTTAAGTGGTATCGTCCTATTTTAGTTTTATCGTTTTTTTTAAAGACTTTATTAGTGACTAGCTTTGAGGTCCCATGAGGTCCATCACCACACAATGTGCCATGAATCAATCAGATGAAGGTTGTTTCCATGCTTTTACTGCTCCCTTACATGTAGTTAAGTGGTAACCATCTCTCAAGTAGAAAATAAAACAAAGTCTTTATTTGTGATGCCCGTCATTTACTATACGTAGTATTATAAAAATCTAGCTACATTTCACATCAGCCTCAATGTAAAAGCACAGTACAGATGTTACTCTTGCAAATATGACTATGATTCTACCATTCACATAATTATACCAGTATATCATAATTTAAGGTATAATTATACCCTGGTATTTAAACAGGGATTTGATTAGGCCAACAGTTTTTTGTAGTTTTTATAATTGGTTGAGCTTTTGAACTGACCTTTCCTAATTCTTTAACCATGCAACAAAAACAACTAATTGAACCACAATGGGCACGTCTGACCATTACCTTCACCCCATACCATTGGCCAATTCATCTGTCATTCACCCTTGAGGAGGCGGACCACAGTACATACTTCTCTAACAGGACAGATCACAATTTTTTCTTCTAAAAGTCCTAACATCTAGGGTTTCTGGACTAAATTGGGTAGTATTTAGATATTTCATTCACCGTGTTCATGGACACAACTCCATTCCTTCTGTCTTGTTACGCTAAGATGAAGTCAAAGAAATTGATGTATTTAGCATCTTTGAATTGAAAGAAAGATTCTTTTGCAAACTCAACTCAGTGATTCAACAAGCATCTATCTGAACTAAAATGGCACCATGTAGATCTTTTGCATTATCAGTTTTGTATCAATAAGTGGTAGGCTGTTACAGAACTTAACAGTAAATTGTGCGTGAATTTTGAAGTACAACATAGGTGACAAATGGACATTCTAACATGTTATGCATGTTATGCATGGTGCCATAAATGTCCACAGTGTGTCTTAGTAATTTTTGTTTTAAATAGTGTTTTTTCCCCCCAGCGTTCACCCCAATTGAGTCATTTCCAGGTCTGTAAACACCGCTGTCTGGATCACTTCCACGGCTGCCTGGATGCCTCAGAGGCAGGGTCACTTTGAATTAAACATCCGTAATGAAACTGAACGCAAAGAGGAAATTATGCAAACTGTAATGCAAGGAAAGAAAGAGGTTAATAGGATTTTCTGTTGTTAAAAAGGGCCTGGACTCTAATCCATGCTGGAGGGGTGGCTGAATACAAGTAAAAACACATCTTCCTAAGTTATTGTGGCTCAGTGATAGGATGCAGGAAGCTCCAGTTTCTATATAAAACAACGAAGGAAAAAGTCTTGGGTGTTTAATGTTCCAAATTAAGTTTGTCAAAAAAAAAGACTTTGTAGAGGTGGGGTTTGCTGAAAACAAATGTGGTTTTTGAAATTTTGGAAGGAAAAAATGGTGAGATTGATCTGTCCTATCAGAGAAGCCTGCACTGTGGTCCGCCCACTCAACGATGAATGACGGATGAAGTGGCCAGTGGCAGGGGGTCAGTGTAATGGACAGACATGCCCACTATGGTTCAATTAGTCCATTTTCATATAGAAAAATGGTTTGTGCTTAAACATTAATGTTTCCCTCATAATTAAAGAATTAGGAAAGGTCAATTCAGAAGGTCAAGCAATTATAAAAACTGCTGAAACTGCTGTCCTGCCCAAATCCCTGTTTCATGGCAGGGCTGTACCTTGAATTATGGAATGCTACAATAATTATGTGACTGTTAAAAATCTTACAGTCACATTTGAATGAGAAACATTTGTGCTGCGTTCTTATGTCGAGGCTGATGTGGGATATTGTGACTTGTGTAATAAATCTAGCAACCCAATAAATATCTGCCCTTCTGGAGATTGCAGGAATTGCAGAACATGGATCATTTCATGTAACTTTCTTTTCCCATTATCCTAATGGACAAATGGACAAAACATTAAATGTACGTGTCCCATGCATAACCACCTTCATCACTGAATGTACAATCTCAAAGATTTTGATATTTTTTTTATATAAGGAATCCTGTAAACTGGAGGAAATGAGCTGGAAAGGTCCAAAAACTGAAGGTGAATTAAAGCCAGAAACTACATCTGCTGTGAAGGCTGGTGAACTGTAATGAAGCAGTGACTCAAAAACGTGCCTGTCAGTTCATCCTCTCTTCTAGAATTTTCTTCTGCTGACCGTGCCACGGTGCAGGAGGATGGGGGCTTATCTCTCGTCATGCTTTTATCTGCGGATTCTCGCTGAGCGTTTTCCGTCCAGCACCAAGCCCGGGAAGCGACTATGACAGCATGAAGGGAATCCTGCAGATTTGAAGCACAGCTCTATGAGCTACATGTGCATGTGATAACACGCCTTTCCAAGCCATTTCTACCTAGCCAATTAGGAAACAGCGTTTTTATTGAAAGCAACTGCAGCTCCAACTGCAAGAATCGTTTTATTTCTGATTGACCAAAGTCATTCTCATAATTAGGTGCACATAGGTATTCTAAAACTATTTTTTTTCCTCGTGCGTGTTTGAAGAATTGCATTCCAATTGCACGCCTGCCTGTTGCATCATTTAAATGGTTGAAGTTAAAGGTCCGTGGCTGGATGTACCGGCTGGGTCTCCCAAGCTATAGAACTGGGTTTATGCAGGGCAGCAGGAGCACCTCTGGTTCTGAAGCTGTAGTAGGGAGAGGGGAGATAGAACCTGAAGTGCTGTTAGGATGTCCTGAATAATTGTACTCATGAGAACAAAATGGTCTGTATACATTAATAGTGTTTAAGTGAACTGTACACAGTAATAGTGTTTGTAAGTAATCTATATGTGTAGAAATGTTTGCAAATAGTTTATATCTATAAATAGTGTTTGTGAGTACTCTAGATGCATTAATAGTGTGTGTAAGTGGTCGGTATGTGTAAATGGTGTTTGTGTGTATTCTAGATGCATTAATAGTGTGTGTAAGTGGTCGGTATGTGTAAATGGTGT
>JAODJU010000130.1:6625766-6637109 GCA_026776725.1 Gnathonemus echidnorhynchus
TTTAATTTAAATCCTACCACCCCCCCCCCCCCCTCCCCCCCCAAGGAGGACACTTTTATTTTTAATTTCCATTGAAAGTTCAATGGTTAGTTGCTGCGGTTCCACACCCACCCCCCACTCCCATGCAATCACCATAATAATACCTAGAGGAAAATACAAAGAGACAGACTGACATGAAAAAACAAGACAGACAGGCAGACAGACAGGCAGACAAACAGACAGACAAACAGGCAGACAAACAGACACACAGGCTTTGCAGGTAATGCAAGGAGTTTATATGATGTATGAAGAGTGAGATCAAAAATCAAGAAAGATTCTGGTGAAAGTTTCCTGGTCCCCAGAAGGGAAAGCTCAATTTAATAAATCTGTGACTGCAATGAAAAAACTAAAAATGCAAAAACTCTTGTATTTTGCTTGGTTATTTATGGGCTGGGTAGGGGTTAAGGTTGTCATAGTTAACGTTAGCATTTTTCCCATAGAAATTAATGAGCGGTCCCCATAAAGATATGTTTACCTGACGTGTGTGTGTGTGTTGGTCAGTCTCCTATAATCATGCATGTGTCACTAATGTTAATGTGAAATAGCTGGATGAATCTTTCAGTCAAGGAAACAAACTAGTAAAAGCACAAGAAGAGCTGAAATAATTAGCCAAGCAGAGGAGCCGTTCAGTTTTAAAGTAGTTTGTAAAACCTGAAGTAGCTGATACTGTCCCCCGACATAGATTAGGTGGCCATCTTAGTGTGTGTGTGTCTGTGTGTAAATATGTGAGACAGAATCAGAGGGGTTCATTAACCCTCTCAAGGCAGGTGTTGCTGATTTGCAACAGTTAAAAACTAACTACCTTATTACCCCACATACATATTTTATGAGTTTTTTTTACTCATGATAATTTTCCCCAAATATCAGATTTTTCCTGTTACTAAAACTTAATTTGAGCCTGAAAGGGTTAATAGGCAAGTTGAATGAAATGATTAGGGAGCCCCAGACTTTTGCGAAGTGTGATGTTTGATGCTGGAGAGTAATTTGTTCCATGTAGATGTATATTCTTTGAGAAAGTTTAGCCGTTGCGTGATATTTAATGCATGTCTTGCTTTCCAGTATAGGAGTATGGTTTTCTTGGCAAGAACTAAGGCAATGAATATGACCTTAACATTTTGGATTGGTGGATTTGTTATTGAAAGATCTCAGAGTAAATAAAGGGTTGGAGACAGTGGAATGCTACAGTTCAATATAAGTATTTAACCGCACAATACACATTAGGAATTTAATGACCCTCCATCCAAATACTAGATTCAAGATTCCAGACTTTATTATCATGTGCACAGTAAACAGTCAGTTACACAATGTCATTCTGACCACTGGTAAAGACGAATCAAACACAAAACACAAACACAAATATAAATTAAGGTTCCTAGAGTAAGACAATAAATACAAGAATAATTATGACAATAAATACATGAGCACATTGTAATGTAAACATATAGTGCAATGTAAACATGCAAGTGTTGCACTATAGTGACATATAGTCTTTCCTCTCTTTCAGATTTTTGTTTATTTCTTTCCAAAGACATCATGGTGGGTTGGGAATAAATGGTTTTCCTGGGGCCACATAAGAGGCCCAAGTCCGTCGCCTGTTGGTGCCGTCAGCGGGGTAATTAGAATAGATACAGCTAAGGCTCCAAGCGAACTCTGACAGCCAGGGAGTCAGACGAGCGTGTCTGCGTGGCCCCTCCCGTCGCTGGTGGGGGGCCCCCAGCCATTGGCCCTTTGCGAGGCATCCATGCAGATCAGTTACATCAGTGCGTCACCTTAAACGTCCTCCCGCTCGGCTCGGCGCCACCTCCCGAGGCCGGGAGAAGGGCGTCGTGTCAATTCTGCTGTCCTTTTTTGGTTTTGGATCTGTGCAGCTCCCTGATAACGCATCTTTCTGCCCGCGAGGCCTAGCCAGCAGACGGGAGCATGTTGTGACGCACCTTTGAGCTGTCACTGACTGAGCCGATAAAAAAACAGTAGGGAGATATGCCTAAAGGCTGCCCAGAAGAGGCCCGGATGTGCAAGCAGGACATTTAAGGTTTAGTGACTCCGGAGATTTTCCATAATCCAGGGGTTAACCCTTTCATGCATGATGTCCACACTCATGCACAGCTGTTTATAGCTATTTATAGGAAATATAAAATGCAAGTGACCATTGTGTGGTCAAGCGTAATCAAGGATGGCAAAGTCTCATCTGTGCCCTCAAGGGAAAAAGCCTGGTCAGCGTGTGACATGCTGTATGATGGAAGAAAGTATTGGGCCAAGATGAAAGGTCACCAATGCTAAGAGATGTTGTTCTGTGCCAAAAGGAAAATGCAAATGATTGAATTAACCTGCTTTGACATGCATTATGAGTCTTTTTCATTAATTGCACTATTTAACCGTTTACCTTCATTTATTTAGCAGGTGCTTTCCATCCAAAATGAAGTACAACTCAGGCGTATCTGAAGAGACACATCCAAGCACTTTGGAATGTTCTTTACCATCAGATGCCAAATGTTCCCTTTTAACCTGAAAGAACAGTCATCTGCTGGCAGTCACTGCCTTCTTTGGAAATTGTCATGATAAGCATATTGGTATCAGAAGCACATTGTGAATATGACAAAGGTCTGCTGTCTGAATATTCAAAGGTTGGGAAAGATAAGTACAATGTTGTTGTACCACTGATGGCTGTAGGATCTATTTTCCTTCTTCCCAAAACTTTGGCACTTAATCTCCTCTTACAATTTTATATCTAGAATTTCCACCTCTCTAATACTCCACCCATTGAAGAGAAGTGAGCTTGTGTGTTTCTTTGGTATTGCACACACATCCCTCTTTTTCATCCCTCTCTCTGTCAAGTTTTTCCCAGAGACTTGTATGCGGAGATTTTTCAAACTGCTTCAATCCAATCAATCTTCAGCATAAAACCTCCAAACTTACTGAAGACATCTAATGTGCAGCTCAAAAGTAATCAACCAACTTTCATCTGTTTAACATTAGTGCACAGTTAGTGCACAAAATTACAGATATTGCACAGATAGATGAACCAAATCAGTTACAGATATTACACCGCGTGATATTGCACAGTGTACAATACAGTCATATAATCTGTGACCTTTAGGTGACTGAGCTGTTATAAAGTCTGATGGCTGATGGAATGAAGGACCTGCAGAAGCATTTCTTCTTGCATGTTGGATGAAGCAGTCTGGTGCAGAAGGAGCTTTGTAACACCCTCACTGTCTCGTGTAGATTGTCCATAATGAACATAAATTTGGCCAACACCCTCCTCTCAGCCCCCACCTCAGTGGAGTCCAAAGAGCAGCCCAGGACAGAACCAGCACACCTGACCATCTTGTTCAGTCTCTTCCTGTCCCTCTCTGAGCTCCCTCATCCCTAACAGACCACCACGTAGAATATAGCAGATGCCACTATTTTGTCGTATAAATATAAATCGTCACAGTGTATAATGATTCGAATTGCCTGGTCAGCAGAGTGATTTCACCATTGGCCCCTTCAACAAGGCCCTAAACCCGAATTGCCCCCGAGACTCACCATGTTTTGTATGTATCTCGCATCTGCTAAATAAATTAATTTTAATAAATCATTAGAAGGTAGGTAACAGAGTGAGGAAGGAAGGTCTATGACCCAAAGGTTGTAGGTTCTGGTCCCAACCCAACAGTATATACCTTTCATAGAAAAACCTAAATGAACAGTTGAGTAAATTGTGCAAGGTGCTTTGAATGAAGGCTTCTCCTAAGTAGGTAACAATAATGGCTGCCTTTTTCGGAACTGATAGGCTGGGTATCCTAAGGTGCCCACTGTGCCCATTGTGTTCTGGTGTATTCTGGTGTATTCCGGATTATTCTTGTGTATTCCGGTTTATTCTGGTGTATTCCAGTTTATTCTGGTGTATTCCGGTTTATTCTGGTGTATTCCGGTTTATTCCGGTTTATTCTGGTGTATTCCGGTTTATTCTGGTGTATTCCGGATTATTCTGGTGTATTGCGGTTTATTCTGGTGTATTCCGGTTTATTCTGGTGTATTCCGGATTATTCTGGTGTATTCCGGTTTATTCTGGTGTATTCTGCCACGACCTTTTCTCCTGGTCGAGTTCAGAGCCTCTTCAGTGTGCATGCGCCTTGGTGTTATTATAAGCTTATTGTGGGGCCGGCTTCAACACCAAAGTCAATATCACTCCCCAGAAATGTCTTTCTTGATTACTTGTCTGAAAACCAATCTATTACTGTTGAAATGGAAGAGCTTGTTAATATAAAGGAAAGAAAAGAGAAAAACCTTGAGAAATGGAAATGGGGAGGGGGGTGTTCATTAAAAAGAACATAGAGATAAAAACAATTAATTCTGCATCATTTCAATCTGGTTTATATAAATGAATGGCTAATCTGCCCACCCGCTCCCATAATTACCCCATTATCCTCATCAATCCCTGTAAGGGCAATATTCTAGTTCATAAAATCAAATAAATCACAGCTTTGAAGGAAGAGCTTGGCAGCCGCAGAAGGGTGACAGCGGTAAGAGGACAATGATGCCGGCACAATGGTGCTTAAGAAACCTCGACGTTGGAAAGGCTGGTAATTTCTGTTGGGCATGCTAAAATCCATCCAACCATCCATCCATCTTATCCTGGTCAGGGAGGGCCTGGCGCCTATCCATGGCAGCGCAGGGTACACCCTGGATGGGACGTTGGCAATTCAGGGATGTCAGTTAGCCAGATATGGTGTCTTTGGGCTTCAGGAGGAACCTGGAGTTCCCAGGTGGCACGAGGAGAACATGCACAGCTCACACACGGAGGAGGGGAGTCATTCAAAGCGCAGCCCTGGAAATGTAAGACAGCAGGGCTCTACGCTGAGCATGCTCCAAGACTATGGTGAGAACATATAAACTTTACGAAGACCTAAGACATTAATGGATACAGATGTCCGATAAGCATTTGTCACACACATTATTAATGTTAAGGAGAGGTGCAATATTAATTTGTCCAATGTCTGTAGATTGTGGGAGAGTTAACAGGCACATTGCTGCTCTTCCTTCATATAGGAAGACGTAGTTGCGGCTTTTTCATGAATAATTCCGGCACCGATCTTCAGAATTGAGCACATGCATTACTTTGCCAATGTCCACCTCCGAGTTGTTGCCACATGGACACCATGACACATATTGAAGGGTACTGGGAAAACAACAGATCTCCCACGGGGGTAAGCGAAACAGGGTGTGTCCCTGTAGCCAGCACCGCATTATTAAAGGAGGCAAATGCGGCCCCCCCTTCATTACGCTGCATGGCGGCGGGGGCCTTGGTGCGGTGAGAACCCGCGACTCTCTTCATCGGCCGCCTCACCGGAGTAATTAAGTGCGAAAGGGCTGTTCGCCTTCACGGAGGCCCGTGGCTCTCGCTGCGTTTTAGACCCCAAAAGTATTAATCTAGTGCAGTACTTTTGGTTCCATTAATGCAGACGCAGATGAGTCATCTTTGCACAAAATGAATTTCACAAATGGCTGATACACGGGCTGTATATTTTCAGCCCTTTTTTGCATTTAATTTCCGGCCTGCGTGTTGAATTACATAGGAATGAAACCCTTTGCTTGCCCCCACCTGCTGGGATGGGGTTACTTTGAATTTTATTTGTAGTCTTGAAGAAGCACTAATATCCAGGGTTATGTGTGATAAGATAGTATATGTCATTTCATTAAATAATATGCTGAGCATTCTTGATATTTGAGTTTAAATTTTTAAAAAATGTTGCAGTTAGTAAAGAAGCTGTTAAATAATTGAGGTTACAATCCATATTTTTAGTGAATCATGCTTTAATTTAATTTTTAAATTAAGATACACAATAAGACAAAATGCTAAAAACTCTGCATGACACACAGAAGGTTTGCAATGAAAGGAGTGCAAAGATGGTCTGATACTGGACGACTGTCCTAAAAGATAAGACCGTGAGAGCCGACGATTGAAATAAAGATGAAAAGGACTGAGAGGTGATAGCACTGTAAGGACAAAGGGGCGATTAAGCTGACCTTGAAAGAGCCAATAAGGGAGCTTAGCAACGCACCCATTGAACCACCGAAATATCACACTTTGATGTATGCAGTCAGGGTTGATTTGGAGACACGATATCCTGTAGTTCCCAAATCCGTCCTGGAAATGGTCAGCTGGGTTCAAATCCACAGAAGCTCTTCCTTACCCCATCCGCATCTCACATCTCAGCGTGTGTCTTCCAGAGGATTGTAAGAAATGCAGGATTCACCTCAGACGAAGTTGCCTCTGCAGCAGTTTACTTTGCGACACTCTGCAGGGCAAGAGAAAAGTTGGTAGAACGTCTTAATATTTCAGTTCACAGCTCTGGCAGCATGGTGAAGGGCATAGCGGCAGAGCAGACCTGGGACAAATGCTGAACAGGCTCAGTTTTTCGAAGGGATACAGCAATCGTCCTGCATAACTTACATTCCCCCAAACATCACTGAAATGAAAAAAAATCTATGGTTTCCCCTAATATACATGCATTATAAAATATACGTTTTATACTTAAATTTGTAAATGATCAATAGCTGTAAGAATATAATGTTTATTAAGTTTAATATCTGTTTTATATGCTGTCTTACACACTCAGACACCCTCCATAACTTTATTATCATTGTATACAGAGTGTGATTAAGCTACTTGCTACATGTTTCATCTGCTGAGAGAAACTGCAGCAGCTATCTGGTATAAGGATACAGGCTTCACTGCTGGGTGGTCCCTGGACCATGACTGTGGAGAATCACAGTTCAAATCAGCAGCACAACAACTATCCTTAGCATTGGTGTCACAGAAAACAGACAGATTCTACCAATGCAGAAATAATACTCTACATATACAGTCAGTTCTGCTCCTAATGAGGTTTAGGAGGCACAAAACCTCCCATGGATGTCAAATCTCCAGTACCTGCTATGTTCTCTGAGAGCGTTTCCGTTCCTGGGAGCAGGTCCCCAGCTAATTTTTAAATTACTCACTGTGCACAGCCCGAAGCGTGCAAGTCTCGCTAGACTGGCCGCGCTGACATTACTGCGCTGACAGCTCCTATACCAGGCTTCTGCAACCAGTATTTTGTTTTTTATTTTTATTTTATGTTTTTTTTGCAGGGACTGGACAATCACTTTTAACCCATAATCTTGCCGCAGGAACCTACATCAGATAGCAACTTGTTTCTGTGCAACTCAGACGACAGGATAATAGTTTGTCGTCAGTCCAGAAAAACAGAGAAAGGAAAGTCGGATGGCAGCAGAAACATCCCTCCATCTTCCATAACCACTTGCCCAGTGCCGAGTCACGGTGGACCCAAGCCCAGGAAGCAGAGCCTGGGCCGCAGTTCAGCAGGTTCAGCCTCTGTGGCTGCAACTGGAAGGTTGTGGTATGAACTCCGGTTTTGCTCTCACCCCTATATGTGTGTAAGTCTTCCAAAGGAGGGCAAGATTGGATACACCAGAACTAACCCATTCCAATGCACCCGTGCTTGTACAAATGGCAGATAAAGATTCATTTATTCATAGGATCCAACTTGACAGGACTCAGGGCTGGAAATTAATCTGGCCCAGTCACCTGAGACGAATAACGTAGACAAAGGGTGAGCACAAAAAAACTGAACTTTAGCCCATGCTTCCATTTTTATGGATCCATATCCAGAACAGGCTCGCGTGGAGCCTATCCCATGATGCACAGGGACACCTTGGATGGATGCAGGGCACATGAACTCTTTTGGACCAGTGGTGGAACCTGAAGCACAACTAGAACCCTGGAGGTGTGAGACCACAAAATCCATCATCATGCTGTCCACCAGAAGTGTGTGCCGTTAATAACCAAATCAGGCCATTTAGCACAGCGTAATTACACTTTATCTTAAACAGAACTCTATTGACAGCCTTTATTGCATTTGGACATTAACTACCAAGATAATTGGTTAGTTAATTATTGTTTATGTCATCTGGCTGACTGACGGTAATGGAGGAAATGACTTAAAAACAACATGTACTGTATAGTCCACCATGCATGTCCACTTTTTGACAATTGTGACTTTTTACTATAGATGGAATTCACCCATTCTCCTTAGTCTACTGATAGTGTGTGACATCTGATTGATCAATGAAACTGAATGAAAAATATTTTATGGAGTCATCTATGTATAGATTATTTTGTATCGCTAACGTTAACTTAACGTTGGTAGCTGGATAGATAGCTATGTAACGTCATTGTTAACTGTGAATATAAAGCGAGGTTAATTTGTTGCCTTATTGACACTGACATGTCCACCTTGCTGACAGCAATCTACCACAATCCACCTGCAACATTAAACCGTTACTGATGGCTGTGTAAAGATGGGTATCTATTTGTGGTGCAAAGGGTCATTACATTGTTTATAAAATAGTTTCTGAGAAAATGTGATTTTTCATGCTCTTGAAATAATGGATTTTTCAAGATGCGTGTTTTTCATTGGACAGTGATGATATCTATTAAAGCCAAAAGCATGTGATATATTTCAAAAATAGATCCAACCATCCATCTTCCAACCATTTTCGGCAAAAGATCTTGGGGGTGGGGGAGGGAGCGGCTGAGCCTATCCCAGGCAGCACAGAGTACAAGGCTGGGGTAAACCCTGGATGAGATGCCATCACATGGCCTATACACCCATATAATTACACACTGTGAGCTATTTAGAAACGTCAAATAGCCTAACAGGATTTCTCCGGATGATGGGTGGAAACCCACATGACTCAGAGAACGAGTGGAGAATGAGTGAACTCCACACACAAAGAGGAGAGGTGCAATTTGATCCCTTAATCCTGGAGGTGTGAGCCACTGTGCCTCGATTTCTAAAACTGTATTTGGTTTATTAGATTACATATGGTTAATAGACGCTTTTATCCAAAGTGCTACACAACAGAAAAGGTGAGGTCGGCCAGTTCCTACAGTTACTGGGGGTTAAGGACTTTGTTCCAGAATTTCCCTCTGAGATCAATAAAGTTAATCTTAATCTTGCTCAAGGGGGCAATGAAGAAAGCACTCCACTGAGCTAGCAAAGGGATCTGAAGCAGCGACCTTCTAATCACAGGCTGACTGTCTGTCTATTTATCTGTCTGTCTGTCTGTCTGTCTGTCTGTTTTCCAACTGTTTACCCAGGAAAGGGTTGCGGGGGAGGGGGCAGTGATAGACAGCATAACTAACCAGATTGCTTATAGTTATTTCCCTGTTAATGGCAAAATAAGAATAAATTTAACTTTCATATTGTTATCATACAAAAGATCTGCGACCATATAAAAAACACAGGAAAAGAAAATATGATAAAAAGCTTAGCCAAGTTTATCCCACATGTAAAGAGTCATCAGGGCCAGAAGAGGAAACTCTGCTGTACACCGATTCAAGATCACAGCACCGGAACCATCTTAAGGCCTAAACCCAGCAACGATGAAATGGTTTTCATACAGAAATCCCCTTTCATGGAAAAAGTCTACCTGCTGATGTTTGGGATTGGAATTCCATATTTAATTCATGAGTAAACGTATGTTATTTAGGATTTCCTATAGTAGATGAAGAGTGGAGCACCCAACCAACCACAGAGCTGTTCATGGTTTAGGACATGCAGGATGTTCTTAATTCCTTATGAGAAATGGTCACACATCACCCAGAATTTTAGGGTAAACTTCTAGAATGTTGTATACCAAATAACTGCTGCACCTAAATGCTGTATATGAATATACATTTAATAGATTGGTTGGATGGTCAGTTGGTTGAAGAAGAACAGCAATACTGGACATTTCTAAGGCTCAACTAAAAAATCCAGGTGCCTGTTGTCATGCTCTGGGGGCGGTGTGTGGGTTAGGATGCTCTGATCAGAAGGTCGCCAGATTAAATCCCATAGTCAGCAGAGTGATTTTACTGCTGGGCCTTTGAGCAAAGCCCTTAACCGCCAATCGCTCCAGGGACTGTCTGACTTCCCATTCAGTTGTATGGTGTTTGGATAAGTGTATACTTAATAAAGTTACAGCTCAGATTTGGTTTTATAACTGCTCTATCAGGGCATCATTTTGAATTTAAGTTTTTAATGCAGGTTAATAAGTATAACAAATGTGTAACTAAGTACACATCCTTACCACTTATCCCACCAGAACCTATCCACTTAAACTGCTTTATGGGTCATTTCTTCCTAGGTGCTGGGGAGGAGGGACTGTATGACAATACTAAGCATACTAAAATAATATTCTTCAAGTTTATATACAGTAACGTGAAAGTGCTCTCTCAGTTTCTGATGAGGTTTCAAATAAGCCTACTTAGTCTGTACCTTCCTAACTTACTTTGTAGTATGAAGAAGTATCAGTGTACTTGGTGAGCTAAGTAGATTCAACATGTATTTAATCAATTAATTATATATCACACTGCTTAATAATAATAATAATAATAATAATAATAATAATAATAATAATAATAATTGATACTTTATTGATCCCCGTGGGTAAATTGTCTTTACGCCTCCCCCAACTTGTTCTTTGTAGAGTAAGCTGTCCGCGAAGGGCAGCCACCTGTTGGGGCGCCCAGGGGGCTGGGGGTTAAGGGCATTGCTCAAGGACCCACAGATGTCCTAAGGCTGGGTTTGAACCGGCAACCTTCTGATTACAGGCACACATGCTTAGCCCACTCCAGTCAGGTTTACAAACATTTGTGAAAGAATGGGTCATGCTTAAGAGCTCACTGAGCTCACTGAGCTCAAGCATGGTTCTGTCATAAGATGCTACCTTTGCAATAAGTCAGTTTGTAATATTTCTTCCCTGATCGATATTCCACAGTCAACTGTAAGTGGTAGTATTGCAAAGTGGGAGCATTTAGGAACAATGGAAACTCAGAGGGGGGATCACTGAGTGCTGAGGTGCACAGTGTGTAAAAGTCCAAGACAATCTAATACACAGATTCATGCTTTTTTTACTCATTAATTAATTTCCAGGTCGGGTTTTTGTAATTAAGATTACAGAAATCTTTGGAAGCACAGGGCACAGCATGCGCCAGCAGCACCCTCAAGCACGCTGGGTGATAAACTGCACTGGGTTTACAGCATGTACGCTGGGTGATAAACTGCACTGGGTTTACAGCATGCACTGGCAGCATCCTTCAGTACGCTGGGTGATAAACTGCACTGTGTTTACAGCATGCACCGGCAGCACCCTCCAGCACATGGGGGGATAAACTGGACTGGGTTTACAGCATGCACTGGCAGCACCCTCCAGCATGCCAGGTGATAAACTGCACTTGGTTTACAGCATGCAGTGGCAGCACATGGGGTGATAAAC
>JAODJU010000130.1:6637209-6668859 GCA_026776725.1 Gnathonemus echidnorhynchus
TGCACTGGGTTTACAGCATGCACTGGCAGCACCCTCCAGCATGCAGGGTGATAAACTGCACTGGGTTTACAGCATGCACTGGCAGCACCCTCCAGCATGCAGGGTGATAAACTGCACTGGGTTTACAGCATGCTACAGAGCTTCCTGCATGCTGTGCAAGACGCAAGAAGAGCGTACAAGCCCTGCAGTTCGGGATGCACAGCCCAGGAGCCCCGAGGCGCCAATGCCACCCACTGAGTCTCCACGTCGAGCCCATGAGATTTTCAACATGACCCATTTCTGACACTTATAAATGAGCCACCAAATCCATGATGGCCACGTTGTGACTGATTGTTTAAAGAATAACGTGGCTACATTAAAATCAAAACCATGCCATGTATCTTTTTTAGAACATGTAGAATAATTTGCTGTGAAGTGCCGTTCTATTTTCTAAGACTTTAGATCGGCACCTTTTTTCACATTGTGTTCTTCCTTGCCGGAGCATGTGTCAGCGCTTCCCCTCGCCTTGCGATGATTGCCTGAAATGAGCTGTTTGCAGATGACTTCCTGCTTTGTAAGCAATGCTTTGCCCTGGCTATGCACAGCTGATGCTTTCTCCTTCCTGTTTTTCTACCCGAAGATATTCCAGGCCACCCCTGTTGCCTGAATGCTTCAACTCAGCCAAAGAGCCTCGATGCCTTGTCTGGGAAGAAAAGCACACAATGCAGTGGTTCAGTTCCAAGGACAATCTTCCAGTAAGCAGGCAACACACAAAGGAATTAGGAATAAGAAAGACAATAATGAAATGCACCCAGGACTTGATCCAGTAGCTTGTGTCACACCATTTAAACTATTTTATTGCCTTTTAATATAAAAATGATTGAGTGTGGCTGGCTTATGTCAGGGGTTGCATGTTCAGCAGTAGCTGCTCTTGGTGACTGATGGACAGGAACACATCTGAACTGACCCCAACCTAGAACGAATGGTCTATGGTTATGGTCACATTTGCTAGAACTGCTCCTGCCCCCAGGATTTACAATATCAGCATATTTGCACCAATGTAGATACTGTCAGAACTGCCTCTTGATATTTGTGTGCTTAGCCAGTGGGGCTTGGTGGTTATCTTTGTTGGGGCTGGTCTGTACTGATCCAGAATAGAATGTCAGATTTATCCATGTTACAGTATGCAATGCTCCCCCATGTGATTCATTCAAAAGTATATCAACACGTAGTGCATAAATTGTAACCTTTCCCTGTACCTTAAAATGTATGTAAATTTCTGAGAAATGGGTAATTTTCCTGGTCCCAGTCTTAATCATACACAACTTTCCACATGACCCAGGCTGGCATGCTATGGTGGCAATTGGGGTGTCACTTCTGGGCTTGACAAGGGTCCACAATGAGGTTCACAAGATAAAAGGGGAACTTCATTGTAAACTGAACTCAAAAGAACCAGAAGGAAACGGGACCATGAGGGGTCTAAACAATGGCAGGCAAGTAAGAGAAGAACTAATGAAGATTTGAACTAAGCACAAGGAAACGAAGAGTAGTTACACAGACTAAGATCAAGCTTTTCAGTGGGGAGTAACCATTAGCTAACACCCTCAGGTAACAGGTGCAACACAGTCAGTAGCTGTTGTGGGAACTGAGAACAGGCAGGGATTTATATACACAAATGGCAATGTGTATATGCCATGAGGTTCGGTCATTAACGATTCCTCAAATACCAGGGACTAGGAGCAACAAGAAACACAGGAGATACAAGGAATACAGGACATGGATACAAATTAGGGAAGGTCAACCACAAACAATGATGCTAAATGTAAAGATAAAAACCAGGAACATGATGTATCTTGGTGTTTACAAAAAACAGCATTCTGGGACACTAATACTTAAAATGTCCGCAGTGGCATCATTGTAGAACATGATTTTTTTTGTTCTTTTTTTAGGGGGATGTTCTCAGGATATGGCTTCTTCTTAGTGGTAACTTCCTCCCAACACAAGCCTATCACCATTCAATCACCCTGACCATCATTCATCAACCTCGCATCAGCATGGGACTTTGGGCTCCTGTTGGGAGATGAGGCGTCATGTTGACATTTGAAGCATCTTGTGGCGTAATGTCGTACCAGGAGCCTTGAGGTTCAGTTTTTCTCCCTCAAACATCCCGCCGTCCAGATGTGACCCACTGAGGTATGTAGTCCTGAAAGTGATGCCTTTCATTCTTTCTCCCTCCAATTCAGCTTTTATGGATATTTCATTTCATTCTTTCAGGTAAGTATTTTCAATTAGTAGTTCTTCATCTAATTCTTGAGCTCATAAAACTGTTATACAAGTTCATGTATTGCACGATCCTTTTTTGTCTGTTTCGCTCTTATTCATTAAAAAATCTTTTATATATCTCCCAGATTTTTTTCTTGCATTCAGTGTCCAGTGAAGCACCATTGTTCACCGTTACCAACTTTTGCTGTAAGGTAATTTCAATTCATTTAATCAGTCTTTGTTATAAGCTAAAGAAACCACGTTACGTTGTTTGCCAATTACGATTATACGAGGAAAAAGGGTCCACTCTGCACAAAAAAATATGTTTTCCCATTTCATAATTCTTAATGTGTCCAAATAACCTAAAAACAAATCCAATGCACTCAAAGGTCTATAAGTTTCATGAGACAGAAAACAGCATAATCTATATCTCTTTATTTGTTTTCAGATAACATATATAGCATTCATGCTTTTCTTATGACACCATCTAAAGACATGTATTATATCTTTACATAGAGTATTGTACATTAGGTCAATGAAACAGTTAGAAATATACAAAACAATATTCTTTACCTAGACATAGTCTCTATTGTCATTATTACTATTGTTATTAGTTTCTCTTTTTTTACATTTCAGAAAGATATGTGCTTATGTTTCTGAGATCATATTATTGCAGAAAACAGCAAATAATAAGATTTATCAACATGAAGACAAAAACTTCAGAGTCATACTGACGTTCACAGTTACATGTTTTACACAGTACAGTTTTATAACATTGTTTAAGAGAGAAAACATTGTATAGTATTTTTTTATTTTTTACAAAATTCACAGAACGTTTATTCATTGCACATTTTAGTTATATATCTTTGTAGAGAATAAAATTACTAATTTATCCAGATCCCTGTCACTTGTAGCTGCCATTGAAGCAAACTAGCATTGTCCTTATTTGAATACAATGGCAAGAATTTGTGGAATTAAAGCTTTGTGCTTTTAACTGGTGAATTAAATAAACTGGGAAAATAAATCAATTGTTGCCCTCTATACATTAATGCGTGCGAGCAAACGTGTCCATGTGTGTCTATATATATGTAATTGTATATGTGTGTGTGTGTATGTATTAACGTTTATTGCCAAACTATTCTATAAAATTAAAAACAGAATATAATTTCTGTAAAATCTGCCATTTGCTGCTTGCTGGTCTATCTAAGGAGCTTAAGCCACGCTACTCAAAACCTGTCCACTCACACAAACAGAACATTGTTTCAAATAAACGATAAATTATTAGCTGAAGGCGTGCGCAATGTAATTTCTCTTTTTCTTGTTTCATTTTAGAGCTTTTGGTCACGTTTCCCTCTGTTCCTGAGGAATGGCACAATAGCGGGTAATGAAAAGATTAACTGAACAAAACGGGAGGAGCGTCACTGCCCGGGTCGTGACCTTCGACCCTGTGTGTCACAGTAACGTGGAGTAGCGTCCGATTCAGCGTAGCTAGATATGTTCACATCAGTATGATTTTGGTCCTTCACATGAACTTTTACGTAGAAAACATCTTAAAAATAATTCTAAAAAAACTTTAAGTCACATACAAAGTCACTTTTTTCTTTAGAAAATAAAGATTAAATTGTAACAGTCTGTGTTGATATTAATCTGATTTTGTGACAGGTACTTCACCACCCCAACTGTTCCCATAATCGCAAATTCACACTGGCCTTCATCTTAATAATAGATGCCCGAGGACTTAAAAAAAATAGTAATAATAAAAATACTTATTGTCTTGGAATAATAATTTGGCCTCACCTGTTGCACATTCCCGTAATTATCATTGCTTAATATTCTTCAGTTCCTCTATGCAATTTTTACATTGCATTTAATATTGTATTAATATAATCGTTCTGTATTTCTTTAGAATACAATCAAACAATCTATTCTAAAAGTTTTTTTTCACTATATTATTTTTAATAGCTTAATTACATTTAAATATTTAGTTAGCGTGGAAGTGTTGACACACATTAGGACTCCAGATTTAAATCAAATTAAAACCTTGTGGTTGTTATTTCATTTTAGAAAGACTTTTCTTTTGCATATGAGATACAAACTATCACTAGGACTCTGCTGGGTATTTGCCTGTTTTTTTTTAACATATGAAAAATAAACTTCATAAAATTGTAATCAGGTTGGTCACATTTTGCCCCTGGAGGTAGGTGATTATATATTAGACATGGAAGTCCTTGATCATGTTCAACCATGATTACATTTTCTGCATGAAAGTTGGCCTTTTGAACCAGGGGTTAGATATAAGCCTCCTCGCTGGTCGGATTGGGGTTCTCTGGCTGCTGTTCCGGCCCGTTCTCCTGGGATTTCACGAGCGCCGTGGGCTGGATCATTATTCGGAGACGCTGTAAGCACACAGACACAGCAGCTGATTTCCACTGCTGATCACTCCATTTCTATTCCCTAATAAATTTCAGACAACTGGCAACATTAATACCTGAAACATATGGTAGCATGTGCAGTGACACCACCTTCTGGGTCTTCTCAGATTCTAAGTATTCTTAGTAATATAATATGGTTATTGTTTAATCTATATTAGAATGGCTTTTTCACCTTTGATGTTTGCATGTTTGCCTTCTAAGGCATTACAGCCACCGCGCTATTTAACATGGCCGGATAATTAATCGATGTTAAAATGTTGGACTTCAGTTTGGTGAATACTAGGCTTCTCATCCTCCATGCCATACAGCCAAAGCCAAATAAGAAATCACACACTACCTCTTTGTAGGATCCCTTCAGTGTTAGGAACATGTAGCCCATATATCCAGGTATGAGGAGCATGGAGGACAAGGCCATGCACCAACCCACACCCTGACCCCAGGCTGGGAACACGTAGTTGTTCATGGTGAGGGGAACCATCTGGACGGCGCTGAAGAGGAACACACCCTAGAAGACAGGCAGGAAATCAGAATGGAGGTGACACAATGCAAACAGGATGTGATGTCACAAACAAACAGGCACATGCACACTGTCATTCTATAACTGCAAATGGCAGCAGTGTTTGGAACACACGTATACCCACAGCAACAATGAGAGGGGTGAAGACCACCCAGCAGAGCTTCCACCACAGGCATGGCTTGTATCCAATCATCTCTTTGATGTTATCATAGAACTTATTGACACCTGATAGGAACAGGAAGTGTACAAGTCACATGGCTGTCTGTAATACAAATCGCAGTGCACTGACAGCCAACCAAGCATAGCATGTACTTCATGTGGCGATATCACATTTCGCGCAACACTAAGGCACCATTCAAACACATCACATAGTTCATGCCACTGCTGCTAAGAAAGATAAAGCAGAACTCCTGGAAAGATATTTCTTATATATTTTAAATGCATTGTATTTTGTCAAAGTAATAATGTGATTAACATTGTTTGGCGAAAACTCAGGAGAGAGCATTTATGTGCATCGTTAAGCTATCTCATCTGATTAAAAATCATCATACTCCCACACATATAATAATCTTCACTTCCCAGATAAACACTTACATTGATAAACATTCAAATATACATTATTACATAAAGCTGTATTTTTGAAAGGTTACAAAAAAATACAAAAAAAAAAATACAGTTATGAACTAATTTGTCTTAGAATTTTCCTGATAAGTATAAGATCATAAAAGTCACAAGTAGCTTTGTTTCTTCTGAATTAGTTCAAGTAATGTACCGGATTCATGCTAAAGTGGTAGCATAGTTGCAAGGATTCTTTCTTCACAGCTCTAATCGCTTTATTTATGATAGACAGTATGAGATCGTATCAGCAGTAAAACAGTATGTTATTACATAGCTCCTGCTGTTCTCTTCATAGGGTATAATCGCTTAGCAACCTGCTACAACATCATTTCCTGCTTGAAACCAGCTGACATAAATATGCTCCAGATCGTTACAGTAAAAGTCTTATATGGGTTTAACTGTTTGAAAGATGATTAATGCCTCCTATTTTCTTTTTATCCAACTGGGTTAGTGCTCTTCCTTTGGTGTTATGAAACTGTGATTTACATACAATCTATGCAGCTGATTTTATTATCTGGAATTACAGGTCATATTGCAGTTTACATCTTGGGCTTAAAGAAAAAATGAGTAATCACCTGAGTGTATTATTGCAGCTTTGACTTCAAATACATTCTTAGTATTGTTAACATCTCTATTTTTCTTGTTTACTTCATAAACAATTTGAAGCCCAGATGCATTGAACAGCGTACCGTAAAACCAGGATATGGAGATGCACTCGAAGAAGACCAGGAATAGGAGACACATTCCACTGGCAGAGTAGTAATCGAAGAGTTTGAAGACGTAGAGACCACCCTGGTCACAACATGAAAGTCACAACATGAAACAGAGAAGCTGGTTTACAACTCAAACCTTAAATATCACCTCAAACAGCTGGAATACAAGTGGAGCAAGTTCTTCAGTGATAAGCGCACAGTAGAATTCTTCTTAGATTCAACAAATCATGTCACGTAACTCTTATCTTATCTTATCTTATCTTATCTTATCTTATCTTATCTGTTTCAGTACTGCTCATTGTTTTGTTTGTTACAATGAGAAATCAAGAAAGGGATAAATAAACGCCACCACAAATCCTGAATAATATGCATCATGATAAGCATGCTACCCTAACTACACTACCATTTTCTTTGTGGTTTACGTTGACGTTATAGTCACACAGTTAATCGCCGAGGCGCACTGAGTTACGCCTGTAAATGGCTCACCAGCAGAGATAATGGTCTTCAAAGACGGGCTCAGCCATGCGGAAAGCATGCGTTGCGATGCGCCTTACGGGGCTATCAGCAGACAATCCGATTTTCAATTTTGTGCGATAATGGAGGCGCCGTGATGCGCCCGAATGCCGTCACGTGACCGAACGGAACTGAGATGGGAACAACGTGGCGCAAAATGGCCGCCGGCGTTCACCTGCGTGATGTTGGAAAGGCCGATCAAATACGACACCAGGCAGACCACTGCGATGAAGAGCTCTCTTCTTCCTCGCAGCATTCTCGGGAACTCGTCCACTAAAGCGGTGATGAAGCCCTCTACCGTGCAGAACTGCGTTGTTACGGCAGAGAAAACCACAGTCCAAAACAATTATTTACAGTATATCAACCGTTACATAAATTAATTCTTTATCTACATAGTGCCCTTCTTAGTCCTGCAAAAAAATGATAAGCATTTGTCACCGTAATACCAAAACCTCCAAGGCTGTACTTCCATTACAAAAATCTATAAACATTTCTGTTGATCTTAGATTCTTCTGTTGTTCAAAATTCTGTATTCATGTTAAGCTGTGTGCTGATATACACCAGAATCATTCTCTGTGTCTTGCTATAATACATTTCTCATTAAAGCTGGCTACAGCAGTCGTCATCTGAAATATTTCATCATTTCATGCTTGTTTAATTTCATACATTTATTCACCACCTGAGTGACTTGAATTTCCTTATCCACTCTCATTTTATGTTCCAATACTAGCCCTCTTTTACAGTGCTCTATTAATTATACATACTTTATACCTAAAAATTCTATGCTGAAGATACCAATAAATCAAATGTGGACTAAAACATAATAGTTTTTTCCCCCAAAATAAAATTAGCGATTGTTTTTACCTGACTGTCAATTCCAAGCATTAGTAACATGGAGAAAAACAGAATTGCCCAAAGTGGTGAAATTGGCAACTGTGTCACGGCTTCAGGGTAGGCCAAGAAAGCCAGGCCTGGACCTTAAAACACACAAAAGCAGGTTTTAATGAAGCTTTAGAGAAAATATTGTAATATATAGCGTTTATTCATAGATTCTATGCAGCAGAGCTGTAGGACGCTGGAATCCAGAGAGAAAGGCAGGTACCTGACGCAGCCACGTCGGCTATGGGCCTCTTGGTGACGTGTGCCATGAAGCCGACGATGGAGAAGATCACGAAGCCAGCAAACATACTGGTGAACGAGTTGATGCAGCAGACGATGATGGAGTCCCTGTGAGACGAATATTGCGAGGGTCACCTCAACGTTTATCTCGTTTTTGAAAAATCTCAATAGATAAAGATCAATAAAAATCGGAATAAAAACTCCGTCCTGCATGTCGTGAAGGCTTGGAGGGAGCCTTTAGATTTTATGCTGTTTCCATGGGATCCATCTACAGTGGAAGTGCAGTAAGAAACTTCTCAAAACCCCAAATGTGTGACTAAACGTAGCTAATGTGAAATCCAGAGGGGTGGATATTGCATATAGTGTCTAACGTGTGAGAATGAGGCGACTGTACCTGTATACATTGTTATTGAAAGGATTGTAGCTCCCCAGTGCAATGAGTGACCCGAGGCCCAAACCATATGAGAAGAAGATTTGTGTCGCCGCGTCCAGCCACACCTGGGGACAGAAGATGGTCATTTACCGTGGGAAACAGCACATGGGGTGTTGGGTCGGGGCTGGGCGTCGGAGCGAGCGGTACCTCAGACTCTTTCAGCTTGCTGAATTCGGGCGTGATGTAGAATAAGATCCCGTCTTTAGCTCCGGGTAGGGTGATGCCACGGATGAACAAGATGAATAACATGAAATAAGGGTAGGTGGCGGAGAAGTACACAACCTAGGAGACAGCGAGGCTGTACCGTGAGTCAACCAAGGAAAACACACTGCTTGGTATCACGTGAATACTGTAGACTGTAGGTGCATTTAGAAGAAGAAAAATATATGTATCTACATATAAAACAGAAAAAATATATAGGTATAAAATCAGAAAAAAATTGAAATAATGATCTGACCTCTCCAAATACAGATGAGTGAGCAATCAATTAATTGACTGATTTATAATGTGGGCTCATACTACTGGGTCAGTTATTTATGTGAGGTGACAATGGAAATAGTGTGTAGGAGACGATTTAGAGGCTGTGAAAATCTAGCACTTAAAATATATTTATTTAAGCCAAATATAGCTCACGAATGCATTTTAAACTTGAGGATGTACCATATTTTTTTGCCAACCACTGCAGACATGCATTTTACATTTTGTAAGCATGGGGCATATTTAAACCATTTTTCATCATTAGCAGTCATTAATATTCACATGTACTGCTTTGAAGGATAAATTACAAAGGGAAATGGATGACTGATGCTTAAAAAAAAAAAAAAAAACACTTACCTTTCCGGTCCAGCTAACACCCTTCCAGATACAAAAGTAAACCAGAACCCACGCAATTGCCAACGTTATTGCGAGGGGCAGTCGAATCTGTCCGGGCTTCTCCAGCCCGTCAGTCAGCTGGTGAACGTTGCGTCTGGTATGAATGTAACAACAGATTACACCCTCACCCAACTATATAGATTAGGCTCTATAATATATACATGCATAATGTATAATGCCATATTAATGCAGATGTCAATGAGAAAAAAAACAATCGCTTACTCCCAAAATTCCACAACGGCACTGGTAAGATTGGTGGTGTTTACAATGCTGTAGTTTGAGTAACATCTGTCAGTATTCCAAGGATTGTTACATGATTTCCATGGCAGATCCTACAAAATGATAGGATAATGGATTTTTTTCCTTCTTTCATTTTCATGCTTTGGAAAATGCTGTATTTTACAATGAAATTTCCCCTCTTTCTTTTGGAAAGCAATGGTGTGATTTTTCTTTCTTTTTTTTTTTTTTTGGAGATACTTACTGTGGTGAAAGAGTTATACAGGTAGTAAATTGCCCAGGCAATAATTACAATGTAGTAAATATTTAGCCAGAAAGAAAGCACAGCAGCAGCCAGGCCAACACCTATAGGTATGCAAATAACATTAAAAAAGCATTAGAAAAATGGAAATTGACGCAACAGAAATTTGGCGAAATAAACTGCGCAGACATGCAAATTGTCTCCCAATAATCAATTCCTCTTGCGGGTCGCGGTTTGCTAAATTTTGTCTATATAAAACATATTCCAATAAAAAATACATATGTGTTTTGTATAAATGTGAACGCTAATACATTTGATTGCAAAATAATCCACTGTCATGCCGCACATCTGAATAACGTGCCTTTCCGTCGAAATCGCAGGGTCAATACCTTTGAACATGGGGGCGAGTTTCCAGACTCCAAGGCCGCCAATGGATGTGTACTGACCAAGGGAGCATTCAAGGAGAAACAGAGGGACTCCGGCAAATATCAGGGTCAAAAAATAGGGAATCAAGAAGGCCCCTAGACAGGAAGTAAAAAGCGGAAATATGGAGATAAGTATGGGGAAAAAATGCATCATTCTCATACACACAACATGTACCCTAATAATCCAGGCGCAAAAAAAAATGAGAAGCATGACTGAAGTGCAAAGGTGTCGAAGCGCAAGTGTGCGGTTTTTGCGAACTGGAAAGCAGAATTAATGGGGGGAAAAAACTCATTTTCGGCCATCGTGTAGGGCTAAATGTTCGCATTAGAAGTTTTCAAAATCCTTTTTCTTCTAAGAAGTGCAAAATGCCAAAGAATGTCGTTTACCTCCACCGTTTTTCCCACACAGATAAGGGAATCTCCAGACATTGCCCAGTCCAATAGCGTACCCAACACAGGACAGGAGAAAGTCAAATTTCCCACCCCACGTTTCTCTGTCTGGTATATCCTTCTTCTTCTGAACTTTAACCACTAAGGTTTTGGGTTTGTCGTTTGTAGTGGGCGCTTCGTTCACTTCTGTGAGGACATGTCCATCCGAAGCTTTAGTGCCATTTGTCGCCATGTCTCTGGCTTTTGCGCTGGTCCTGACGGGCGGACGGGAGAGTTCAGCACCGGTCCACGTAGACAGCAGCTTCGCGGTTCTGGGACCAATCGCCGGGGGTGAAACGGAAGACGGGGCTGGTCCGGCTGACACTGACGATAGCAAACCTGAGAGCAGAAACAAGCGCATCTGTCATTCCCTGCATGGCAAATACGCTCCAAGCGCACAGATGTTGACAAACAGCACCAACTATTATACAAATATGTAAGAAAAAGATTTAAAATTAATATAAAATGCTAGTGATGCTTGATTGATGATATAATTAATTGATGGGTCAAAACTCATTTCACCAAATTTCGCACCAACGTATCCAGGTACGTGTTAGTGTTATATATGTATTGCCAAACAGCAAACTTAAACGGGCAATTCGGCAATTAATAGTTATTGTGCGATGTAGGTTAGGAATTAAACGTGATTAATTTTGAAACGAAGCGCAACTAAAACAGGTTTATTATAAAGCAAACAATTTATTAGAATTACTTACGGAAAGCGTTGCTGTCTGTTTAATCTAATTCACATTAACATAATCACAAATCATTTAAAGCTTTTAAAATAAACACGTTATTCCAATTTAATCGTTAAGTTTTTGAATATGAAATTATTTTCTGAAATGTTGCCGATGCATAAAAAAGGTCTCGATGCATTCTTACTCAAAACAGCCAAAGTCTCGAAAACAAAACTGGCGCACAAAGCCTTTGCGCGGAGTCCTGTATTCTCCTCTGCACACAAATGCATTTAGCCACATTTAACGAACTCATTTGTTTTGCAATATACTAATCGCACAACAACTCCTTCTCGCTGGGATTTGATAAATATTCGCTTAACATAAAGTGTAATCTCATTTTCGGTTCACGTTTATTCCGTACACGTTGCATTGCCTGTTAAAACATACAATTATTACTACTTGGGCTTGATCAGTGGATGGTTAAATAATAAATCTCAAAGTAGTCATAGTAGTATAGGTAGTCAGTAGAGTAGTTTCTGATAAAACCATTATCAGTTGCCGTGAAAGTGCGATCCTTTCTTCTAAAGAAAACAATGCAGGCTACTCACAGTATTAATTGGCGTCTGTCAAAATTTTTGGCGACAGAAGCATTCGTAGATCCCTATTGAAGTTACACGCTTTTTAGTTTCTCCAGAGCTAATAAAAGAAAGTTCTTTCCAGCAAAAATCCGCTATCCTGAGGGAAATGGTGAGCAAATGCCTCCTTCGGCGGTGCTGTCCAAAGTGTGTGGTGCTGAAGGAAGGGGGAGGAAACACGGCAGGAAGGAGCCGCTTCGCCTTGTGCAGCCGCCTAACATCAACAAGCAGAGACGCTACATGCAGCACAAATCCCCACTCTCATCTACATAGCGTCAATGTCATCTGAAAGTCGACCCTCCCCATGTACAACATTTCCACCACTGAGATCCTTGTGGGTTTGAGACTGGAGCATCTTGCTGTCTTGGGGTTTTTATATGGCTTGGTTTTTTCACCTATTTGTTTGTGTGTTTTTTTTTTCCGGGTGATTGATTGAGGCCATTTACAGTCGGGTGATACTTTACGCAATATGAATTAATACATCACTAAGCTGCTTGGGCCAAATATCATAAAGTTTTCCTGCTGTCCACATCCTCTGTATTATAACAGGACACTATATGGACCAAACTTCTAATAAAACCAGGAAGTAGCCCTGTGCACCGTATCTCGATTGAGCCAAGCGTATTATAATCAATTACTCGCCATTAGTAAAAGCAACAAACTTTAATATAAATAAAATTAAATATGTCTAATTATATTGAGGAAATGAAAACTATGTAAGGATATATATGTATAATGTTAGTTCAAGAAGTATTGTGTTCTGTTGCGTGTATCCCATCCCCCCCCCCCCCCCCCCCCCCAAAAAAAAAAAAAAAAAAAGCGACACGGACACACACACACACACACACAGCACAGTTCACCCTTTGTTGAAAATGCATCAAGAAACAACAGACCGCAGAGAATAGGGTTTTCTGGAGGAAACCTTTGCCTAATTTGGTGCACAAAAATCAACAATTGCAAACTGGCAGATGCAGGGGTGATGCCAATCGTGCTCTTGTTTCTGGTGAAACGTGATAAGCAAGCCTGTCAATAAGTGAAGTCTGAGGGTGTGAGATAAATTGAAAACTGCAGCCATAAGCTTCTTAGCTTGCTGTCTGCAGAAATAAAACGTCCTTGTGAACGAAGTTAAACGAACACACTTTTAGAACTGAAATTCCATATTGAGATAAATTAATAGCTTCTCACTGGGGGATTAGACAAGGAAGGTCCATACGGCAGGTTCGGATGTCATCCTGAAAATGAACGGCTGCAAAAAAAAACAGTGAGATCCAGAGAATGCTAAAGAGTGTTGTACTTCGAACTTAAGCTGGAGGCTGGGGCTTCACTGTGTGTAAAATGTCAGTCACACGTAGATTTCTTGATGCTAAAACATGTGGAACAGTCAGATCTAAACTAACCTCTGTTTTCTGGAGTCTTCTCTGTGATACATGGGCACAAGCTCCTTAAGATAGCATAATGTTCACCTGACATGTGCTCTTTATGTTTTCTTAAATCCTTAACTTTGAATTGCTAAACATATTTCTCCTACCTACCTACTACCAGTGACAGAAATGTCTTGCTGGCTGGCTGTCATGGATCATGATGGAAGTCTGGCAACAAGCTTCATTCGCGATGCAAAGTGGAATCAGTATATTCTAATCAGGCTTGTGGGAAGAGGGGAAAAAAAAAGCCTTAATGGATAAAAGTTTTCATAGCCGGGATCATCTGAAGGCATGTGGAGTAAGAGGATGGAATGACAGCAGATGGTGAACCAATGAGGGGTGAACTAACCTACTAAATGATACAAAATGAAATTTAGCATTTAAGCTCCCATCTGCTTTACCCTCCCTGGGGGCATGGAGAGTCGGACGTGCCACGTGCCCGTGGACCTGCAGTGAGCCCCTGGCAGTTGTCGGTGGCGCACATGACTAGTCAACTGAGTGCCGCAACTCGCGATTGCATAAGCTGGAAATTGCAGAGCGGGGCTCCCAGTTAGCAATCAGATATGATACATTATTCATCCTGATGGATCAAAGACCAGCAGTGCAACATTTTCCAGCTCTGTGGATATAGCACGGGATGGAAAACGTTTTTTTAGCATTTACAAGTGGCTAGCAACCAAACCGATTCTGGCTAACATGCTGTTGGAACAGTGGGAAAATAATGCTAGATAAACATTGGCAGAAGTTATACCTCAAAGCTTGAGTGTAGTCGAAGCCTGTCTTTATTGTACTGTCACACTTAATTGTGTGTTAAGCAACAGACCTGCAACAGAAGTGCATTTGTTATTCAATGGTCACGGCAACAGAGATTGGAGATTGCATGAAGACAACCAAAAATCACTGTAATCTGAACAAAAATCTTTCGCTTTTTTTTTTCCGTTTGCTGTTCCTAGCTTTTCCACCTGAATTTAACACGTACATAGCGGAGTGTCGCCTGTACTTTGAGCTGTAAATCTGAGCTGAACAGCTTCTCTGTCACGAAGGTTAGCACTACTGAAATAGCTGAGGACTGACGAAATAGGCAAGATCCAGTTTTATGCATATTCAACCAAAGAAGTTTCTACTGCATCTGCCTACTTTCTGCCCAGCTAAACCTGTACTATTTTCATAAACGGGGCAGTGAAATGTGAGGCGAGCGAGTTGCAATGGTGCTTGCAGTGGTACAGTACATCAGAACCTCTTAACTCTGCCGTGGGATGATTTCACTGCAGCCCACTAAACAGCAGTATGGGAATATTGCACGACAAGGAGGCTCAAGCTACTGAAAGCCAAGTTCTCTCTTCTTCCTAAGGAAAAAAAAAACAGAGCTTTGGTGTCTGAACTATTTATGTGTCACTTGAAGGCGCAGAATGTGGTCACCCTTCATTTGCAGGGCAGTCAGGTACGCCACTGCCAGCTCTCCAGAAGGTGCTCAATGCCCAGTTTCCGCTCTCCGTGAAAAGGCTCAAGACAAACTGGCGTGCCTGTTGCTGGGTGATAGCAAAGCTACTCAGGAGCACTTCAATAGGGGGAAAACAGGGGGAGAAGGCAAAGTAAAATACCTACATTTAAACAGCCTATATCACTGAAACAGTGCATCCAAACAGTATATATTACCTAAAGGTTGGCTTTTAATAATTCCTAGAAATTCACATTGCATTTCTTATTTATGAATGAAGAAGTCCCCCAAAAAAGGCACAATGCAAAGACTTAAGCATTTGTTTTCTATCTTCAAATGCTACTGCAAATCCAAATGTTACCAGTCTGGTGTGAAATAGCCCCAGAAGCCAGAGGTGGAGGTTCCAGGTCCAGAGAGTACAAATCCAGACTAAGATTTTGTTTCAACCAACCAGCTGAGTATAAGGAGCCACAGTCACTGAGTACTCAGCTGGATGGTTGAAACAAAATCTTGGTCTGGATTTGTACTCTCTGGACCTGGAACCTCCACCTCTGCCAGAAGCTCAATGTTAGTACATGCTATCGCTCACCTGACGAAGGGCTCAGGCCTCAACTGCAAAGCTAGCTGAGGCTGCCAATAAATACTCCGATAAATAAAGAAGAGTGGGGCGATGTTTGCTTCTCCCACAGCCAAATATGCTCGCTCGTGGGTTTAATCTGGTTTTTGAAACCCCACAGATGGGTTAGGGTCCCAAGTGTAGGTCTGCCTACTTAAATATTACTGTGGGACACCAGTAATGCTAAAAAAACATCTGTCAGATGCTGCCATTTCCACCGAAATGCAGCCGCTCTCTCTCTCCTATGATTTTTTTTTTTCGTTCATGAATAAACTGATTAACACTGCGGTGAGTCATTAACATGGTAATTACAAACAATCTACATATTCAATTTTTAACCGTAGTGTGGGATCATTCGTGCCCAGATGTAAAAAGCCAAACAAGGATAAAACGGGTCCATTTTGATCATTCATAATGCGACGTTGTGGCTGAATTTACTTGCGGAGAGTATCAGAGGCGACATGTCTGTGAGTGAAGTGTGCCGTGTAAGGTTTAGGGATGATGGTCCCTGGCATCACAGTGTATTTGTAGTATTTTTAAGATGACCTTGGTATTTGATATTTACCTGTATATGTTTGTAAGGCCGGCTACTAAAGGAGCATTAAATGAAAACTACATTACTACACATCTTTAAGGAGAGGAGGGTGAGAAAATGAATGTCCTGTCGGCATAAGTCAGAAATACAGTTTCTTGGAGAATCCGCCCAATTTCAGATGTTACAGCGGGAAATTTTAATACTGTTTTGACTTGTTAACATTTTAAAGCAAGTGTGTAAATGAATTTGGAATGAATATCAGATTATTGGATTGGGGTTGTCTAGTGAGTTTCTACAAATGAACATGTTCATTTTTATTATTGTATATCAGAGGTAAGAGGAATTGAATTCAATTTAATTAAGTACTTACCTACAGAGTATAGACATGTGCTGAAATCTTTTCGTCTTGATGATCGTTCATCTACTACTCAATTTATTTGTGTCTACAGATGCAGGATAATCCACCAAATGAGACTAACTGCATTTTGGTATAACATGTCATGCCCATTCTGCTTTGTCACATGTTTTGTTGCCTGATATGTAGATTATAGTGTTTAGCTTGGGATACTGTCTTACTCTTCATTATATTTTCACAGATCTAAGGATTCATGGTAAATATAAGATCTCAAACTAGACAGGTGCTACGGGAGCAAGTGAGCTGACTGATCAGGCAGATATAATGCTTAAAAACACACACAAAAAAACACATTTTATTGACTTCAGAGACAAAGGTGAGTGTCTCTCTTGATGATACAACAGTAATTTTTTTGTAGCTGATACTGTGAGATGGTGTGTTTAGGGCTGGGAGAGAAAAGAAAATTTGCCGCATGCTATAGATACATATGAAGCTTTTCTCTGACAAAAGTGCTGAGACTGCTAGATATTTATTGCTATTTGGGAGAAGAATGATGGACACAGATGAAATGTTGCCATTCCAGACATTGCCTGAACTGGCTAATCACTGGCTAATCTGGACCAATCGCTGAAAAGGTAATATTTCAATTAGAATATTCTGTATTCATTAGCATGTACTTGATGGCAACACAGTCATATATTGTGTGCAGTTTTTGGGACGGCTGTGCGGAAAGATGGGGATCAAAATTGTCACAGAAGCCACATGTATAGATATGACCAGAGTTCCAGTTCCTCTTAATAATTTATTTTGTGGACTCTTTCCTAATTAGATTTTATACACTACTATACCTATAACTGATAAGATTGCGATTTGTGAAACTTTAATTACCTACTTAATTATTTACTTATATATTAAAAATCTTCACAGTCAATTGGAGTTAATGGCTTTATGGGATATTCAGTCCTCCGATCGCTGTCTTAGCTGCCCGCCCTCTACTCTGTGCGCACACGTGCTTTCCTGAAGAGGTCTGCGTTATGTGGGGCAGCAGATGGTGAAGGCTTTTCGGGAGGTGGCCTCGTCGCCAGGAGGTGTCGGGTTCAAATCCCAGGAGGGGCGCTGTTTTTGTGCCACGCCGGCTAGGCACTTAACCTTGACGAGCCACTGTAAATTTTTAACCGGATGAATGTTCGGAGCTGGACAGCATCAGCTACGCAAGACGTGCGAGGTGTCACACCCGTGTCCGCTAAGCACGGCGTATCTGTAAACGCAGAGCATGCAGAAGGAAAAGGCGTAATATCCTAATAAACTGTGTCACAACGTGTGAAAAAGAGGTAGCGCCATTGACCGGGCTCTGCCTCCTGACTGAGGTGTTGCATTTAATACAACAGTGTTAGGCCTTAGGCATGAAGGCACATACTATAGTTCCATAAACTGTAGATTTGTTGCTAGGCAACAGGGCAGGCACCCTGCTCTCTCTCTGTATTTTGCTTCTTGTGTGTGTGGGGTTGGGGGGGGGGGGAGGATCAGCAGCAGCCTTTGAAAAGGGGCTTCATTAAGTTTTATAGCAACTGTAATGAGTAGTCTGATATGGGTTGTGGGGTTAATTTGAATTAGATGGCCAATAATGCTTTATATTTTGCACTATTAATTTATGTCTTGCACAAGTTTTCATTCCAGTTGCATTAATCTCTTCCTAAGGGTTTATGCAGACTGTGTGTGTATCTTGGAAAACTTTCAGGCCAAAACCACTCAGGACCTTCCCTGAGTGTAGCTGAGGCTGATTGGTGAAACACACAATAGCTGAGGTCCTGGTCTGAAGGCCGATTGGTGGAAATTACTGCAGCTAGATTCCTCACTTGAAGGCTGATTGGTGAAAAACTACGAGGCTGAGGTCCAGATCAGAAGGCAGTTAGGTGAAGAACACTGTAGCTGAGGTCCTGGTCTGAAAGATGCTTGGTGAAATCACCACACTTCACATTTAACTAACAGACATTCAGATGTTACACTGGGAAGTTGTAATAGTGTGCTAGCTTCTTGTTAACAGTTAAAAGTAAGTCTGTAAGTAAAATTTATTGGCATACAATTGCTTATAGTTTGATCATTTAGCTGTTTACAATGAAAAACCAAAAAAAAAAGGTAACACTTTACTTAAGGACATGTTTTTAGTAATTTATAAACACATTCAAAACAAATAATAATGCATAAAGCATTATAAACATGATAACATGAACACATTATAGTCACGTGTATTATTCATTATGAATGCTTTATGAAGCTCTCATCTAAAATGCACTATAGATACCTTTATAATGCATTATAATGGTAGGTATAAGCATTTAGGATGTTTTGTACGGCATTATATATATATATATATATATATGTATATATATATGCATTATAAATATCATAAATCATGGCCATAAGTAAAATGATAAAACGTTACCAAAAAATCAAATACATCATTCTACATCTAACACAGCATGTTATGAAAAAATAAAATGTCTTATTCTCCCTTTATTTGAAGTATGACAAATAATACTGCCTGTTTGCTAAATGTAGCATAAATAAGACGTATATTGTTAATGTTCTTTATGTGCCCATATTACTTTGTTGAAAATAGTACCAATAATAAAGTGAGCATAAACGGAATAGAAGCCATAAGTGTTTCTGCTGCATGGATGTCGGTGTCTCCTACAGGCCGGTCAGTGACCTGCAGTTTGCCAACTGGCAGCAAGGAGAAACATCTGCTGACTGTGGTATGATATGGACTCGAACTGAACCAACTGAAGTCAAAAGGAATGCGAGTGATTCAGTTCGTGTTTCATTACCTCATGTGATGAGAACATGACAGAGGAGAATGGTCAAGGTCGACAGTGAGGCCTATATTAACTGTTAATTCCAAAACTGTAGGCCAGAGAAGGAAACCTAGCTAGGGAAGAGTTTAGATCAAAGATAACCGTCATTTTCATAAATGTTAGAAGGTCTTTGAAATAAGCTTCCTATCAGGCTCTGCATTTAGATTCGTTTAATCCAAAAATAGCTAATAGAGATATTAGGTAGCCAAATGCGCAAAGCAGACTTCTGTCACCTGAATTTTTCTGTTGGAGTTAACACATAGACTTATGTGACAGACTGAGTTACTTAGTGACTGCACAAAAATCATATCAACTATACTGATATCTCTAATAACTTCTCAAATAACTGTTATTTTATATGATGCATTTAATTTGATTGATACAAAAAGTGAAGTAGTGGTAATGTAAAAACCCAAGAAAAAATCTAGCCTTCATCTCCTTTTAAAAATTAAACAAACAGAATGTTAAACTTTTTCATCTTTAAAGTTAAATTAAGTCAGTCTTAAAATAATATTCATTTGGTTACTTTTTTCCCGCAAGATAACGAAGATTAGATCCCCAATATTAATTAAAACTGGCGATTACAAGGTAGAATCACACTTCTGAAAAAAACGTAAGATCTACATTTGCGTAAAGACTTTATTATACTATAAATTAAATGCTAATAAAGTATTTGTACAAGCTGGCCTGTGATCGGAAGGTCGCTGGCTTAAATCCCAGGGCTGGCAGAGTGATGTCACCATTGGGCCCCTGGGCAAGGCTCTTAACCCCCAATTGCTCCAGGGACAGTCTGACCCAGCTCTCCCCCCAAAAAAGCATCTGCTAAATACCTAATAAATGGGAAAAGTCAGTTCTGCAGGAGTAAAAATCCTTCCCATTACAGTGTTTTATTCAGAAAGTTAAAGGTTCATTTGCCACCTAAATCGGCATGTCTATAGCTCTATATTATGCCATAAGGAACCCATTAGAGTGACGGCACAGTTAATTTCTTCCACAGGGAATGTGTCCACTCCGCTCTTCTTGAGTGTGCGCTCTGGGTTATGGTCTGCATTGCAGACCCTTCATTCATCACTGTCTCATTATGATTACCTGAGCAGGTGCTCGATGTTTTCTACTTATATACATTTGGTCTGGGTAATTAGGCATGCTACAGGCTGATTTGACCACTTTCTCAAGTCAAATCCTCAGGGACGGGAACCGCGGCCGATTGGGCCAAATGAAAAGTGGCTCAGGGCGGCACAAGACAGGAACCGATGAAATGCTTAAACATGCAGAGGATTTCAGAGAAACCAGGGGAACATGTGACGTACATCCCTGCGAACATTTTGTGAATATGGGGGTCTGAGGACACACAGAAACAAGAGCAAAAAAAAATTCAATGGCATTTCATTCATATATGAATTAAATGAAATCATCAGAACAACCACTACAGCAATAATATTATGATCCTGATCAGGATAAGTGGTTAGAAGATGCATGAGTGGATAACAACAATACCAGACATAAATATATAAAATTAATTATACTATCATATAGTATTTGTGTTATAGGTTATATCCACAAATGATTATAACCAGTAATGAACCTTCTTCTTGCACCATTTGCTTGTCGATGCCATGATACCTGTGAAATGCAGCCTGTATAAGTAATACTGCGGAGGATTAAATGTTAGAATGTCAATCAAGTGTTAATTTTAGGCTGAATTTTAGCTAAAGCTAAGGTTCGTAATCAGCTAGATCCGCATGCCAGAGACTATTTCAAGTGGCTGCACCATTTTTTTTTTCTTTTCGGAAAGCAGGTGCCTGCAATCTCCTCTCTTCATACCGTCTCAATAATCCCCTATTCACCCGCATCACTATGGAAACTGGCTGGGTGGCTTTCCAGCTGACTTACACCGTTTCTGTACATCGCAGCCGCTAAATGTCCCAAAAATGTTTTGCAAACGTTCGCTCTGGCCTGATTTCTACAGATGCAATTCTAGGGAAAAATTTTATATGTGGAAAATGTGAATAAATGATTGCGATAGAGATAAAATTTGACATTTACGCAATGTAATTTCGAGTATCTTTCAGTTGAAAACTGTCATGTACACAAAGTATATAATACTGCATATAATAATGTGCACCATTTCAATATCGTGTTTTTTCAGCATGACAGTATTTAAATATCCAATTAGACATACCAATGGGCCTCAGAGATAGCTTGTCACCGCAGTACCAGGCATATTTTTAGCCATGTGTTTATGAAGTATCTTCCTTGAATATTTTAAAGAAACCAGCTGCTCACAGAATTGCTCTGTTAAGGGTGCAGTGTATAATTAATAAAAGAGCATTAATTGCTTAATCCGTTTCAAAATTAAGTTCAACGCCATGATAAGAGGAGCATTCAGTCTATTGTTATGTTTGCGGCTTTGATTAATTTGGTTTTCTAAACTGCTTTTCAGTGTTGTCTGAAGACCAAAGGGGATAATGAATCTCTCCTGCCCATGGATCACATTAAAAATACGTATAATTAAGTCCACACGTGTTCATTCGTAACAGACGTCCACAGGATCAGCACCAAAGATCTATAATGTCACGGCACATGCTTTGGCAGCAATAGTCTCTCTGGGTGAGACGTCACGGTGGTGAATACTTACTGTAGAGTGTGAATTGAGCGACGTGGAGTGAATATCGACGCCTGAAGCGGGGGACCCGGTGCGTGCCGCTGAACGGACACATGGAGGACTCGATGGGCTAAAATGGAAAACCTGCTGAAGGAGATGGCGCGTGCCGCCATCAACCCAGTGTGATCTCGTCCCATAATTTGGAAAATCACTGAGAGCTGTTAAAAGCAGCATTAGGCTGCTGCTGACATTTCCCGTGACAGGAGGGAGACAAAGGCGCCCCGCTTTCCAGCTGCTGAAGCGGCGTTCACTAAAAAAGTCACTTATATGCGATAAATTAATTTTCATTGCAAATTGCTTTGAGGTCAGGCCTCAACAACAGAACATGCCGGATTCTGAGGAATAGAATAAAAATTACTTTTCCACCAATCCTGTTACACATAAAAGAATTCTATTTAAATGTTGTTATAAAATAAAAGAACAATGTTCTGTGTTTTTCTCAATCCTTGGTGTCTGCAGCATGATACAGAACACAGATGGATACCTTAATTTTTAAAATGATACCAAAATATGCAACCAAACACTGTTTTTTTCCTTATCACATTCCAAGTGTGGACGACCAATGTACACACAACCCATAACTGTTACGACGTCTAAACAAGCCACAACCCAAATGCTGCATTCCAATAGATCCCATGTATGGGTGTTTATTAGAGCTAGAGCACATAGGGCAGGTTCACACAACAATGGCCGAATAGGGATTAGAGGACTGAGAGACACTAATATACATGACTAACAAAGGAGCAAACGCAAGGCAGCTGTGACCAGTTAACAGGAGGGCAGGGACAGGAGGTAAGACAAACGAGCCCCAGGTGTGGTTAGAGTCATGCCCAAAGGGAAATGAGAGGATCAGGCAGGCAGGATGGGCTGGACATGACAGTATCCCCCGCCCAAAGGTGTGTACTCTGGGCGCGCAGTGAAGGCCTGCGATGGGACCGGATGAGAGGGCAGGCACATGGGGCCTAGACATGGGGCAGAACCAGGTGAACAAGACAGGGTTGAACACCAGACGGGAAGACTATAGGGACCAAGGACCCAGGGAGACAAAAAAAAACAGGAACAGGACTAGGCAGACTGAACAAGGAAACACTGCACCAAAGGGATAAGGACAGTCAAGGGAACTGAACGAACCAGGGCAGGACCAAGGGCAACCAAGGGGGTGACACACACACCCAACAAGACAGGACACCAGATGAATGCCCATTCAAGACAAGATTCAAAAACCCATCGAAGACCATGGAACAGAAAGGGTAGAGACAAAGAATGCAGGGATAGCAAACAGGACATACCAAACAGAGCAGAGAGCTGGAGGGACAACAAAGACAGAGACAGAGAGACAAACAAGAGCCAACCAGGGTACGGACCAAGGGGAAACAATAACTTCACTGGATAAGAGGGGAAAAACCAGGGCACAGCAAGCAGGAACAAGGTCAGGAAGGGTGGTCCCTTTGGGAACCTCCAGATGCTGGGCGCTGGCTCTGGGATGTGGGACTTCCTGGGCTCTGGAGGGCCAGTAGGACCAGGTAGTGCTGAGATGTCAGTAGAACTGGGTGGCATTGAGGGAACCACTGAGCTACAACCAGGGGGCTCTGTAGGACTCACAGGGAAGGAACCAGGGTAGAAATCAGGGCAGGAATCAGGGAAAGAGCTGCTGGATACTGAGGAACTTGTAGGGTAAGAGCCAAGACTGGGGAAGGAACTGGAACCAGAGAGCCTTGAGGGGTCTAGAAGGGCCTGCAGGGTAGGAGAGTCCAGATGGGCCTGAATGGCAGGAGCCCGAAGTGGGGCAGTGACCACGGATGGTGTGTCCCCATCTCCCTCTTTGGGCCCGACCTGCTCTGCTTTTGGCTATCCATCAGGGCCAGTGACCCCTTTGAGGACCCTGCTCAATGTGGCTAGGGTCTGGGACAGGGCTCCCCAAGGCAGGACTCAGGGCAATGCCCACAGCATCCCACTCCAGGTCATCTAGGGGAATGTCTTCTCTGGGACGGAAGTGCTTAAGCAAGGACTAGCAGTCGCTGGAACATCAGGTGCAAGGCTGGCGGTGGCCATCAGGTAGCAACAGCAAGGTGAGGGTCTGGTAGGCCATCGGTAGCCTTGCGGTGGGCATAGGTTTACAGTCCAGCCGGAGCAAGGCATACACCCGGCAAGGGGCTAGGCGGTGAAGCAGGCCTTTCCTCGCAGGATCTCACTGCACCCCTCCCCCTACGCCCTCCTCGATGAGGGTCCTGGAAACGGCGACAGGGGCCACAGGGAGGAGGTGTCAACCTGGACTCTGGGTCCATGACAGGGGCTGAGCAGATAGCTGCAAGATTAGCATATTCTGACGATGAGATACCAACTGCAGGTGGGTCCAAAGCCAGTGAAGTGGCAGCAGGTGAACAAGGGGAAGCTGGCCAGGGGGCTGCAGGTGAGCAGGCAAGAGCCATCTGGGCAGTGATGACCCCAGGCGAGCAGGCGGGTGGCTGTCTGTGTGGTGACAGCCTCAGGTAAGTCCCGGGCCAACGAGCCGACAGCCGCATAATGGGCAGCCTCAGGCTGTCCAGGAGCTGTCTGGGCGATGGCTGCAGGCAGGCAGATAGGAGTCATCTGGTGATGGCTGCAGGCAGGCAGCCGGGAGCAGTCTGGCTGTTGGTGACTGCATGGTAGGAGTAGAAGGGACTTCTGGAAACTACATGGCAGGACCAGGCAAAACAAGGGTGGAGCGGCCCTCCTGAGTGACTGCAAGGTGAGATCCACTGGCAGTGGGCACAGCACGGTGGGACCCTGGGGCCCCAAACAAGGCAAACAAGGGACCTTGGGCAGTGAGCAAGGAGTCGTGTCTTTCCCCCGCCAGTGCAAGATAAGCAAAGCCCCAGCTTTCCCACTGGTCACCAGGGAAGTGGAGGCTGGGGAGATCGCTTTCAGCCCTTCCCCAATCTGGAGCAGCAGGGCGACCGCCTTTGGTGACTTTTGAAGCCGGGGATCTCAGAGGAGCCCCTGAAGAACCCCGGGGAGTGTATGAAAGGCATACTCCACTTTATTCCAGTCCGAAACGTGTGTGATGGCTGACAAAGGAATGGCCACAGGTTCCTCTCAGGTGCTGGGCCAATACCACCATTGGTTACAGAGGAAGGTGTTCTCGGGAATCAGCCGAGGAACAAAAATAAGAGATTCCTCTGGTCGAACCAGAGAAAAGCCGTGGAGTCTTCGCCGTTTGGCCATTCTGTCGCAACGTTTAACATGGCACAACCCAAATGCAGGCTGTATTCCAATAGATCCCACGTAGGGGTGTTTATTAAAGCACACAGGGCAGGTTCATACACACTGACATACAATCACGGCTGAACGGGAATCACAGGACTGAGAGATACTAATATATGTGACTAACAAAGGTGCAAACACAAGGCAGCAGTGACTGGTTAATAGGAGGGGAGGAACAAGAGGTAAGACCAATGAGCCCCAGGTGCGGTTAGAGCCACGCCGAGGGGAAACGAGGGGATTAGACAGGCGTGACAGGCTGGAAGTGACAATAACCTCCTATCATTGCTACTTATTCAAGTTCATATTTTAAGTATATGTGTCTACCATTTGGACTCCATGAAGACCCAGGAACATTTTTTTGCGTCTTATCTTGGGTGTTTCCCCTGGCTTGTCTGATGTGTGCTTATTGGGGAGGCTCCAGGCCCCTCTGTGGTCCTGTACTGGATAAGCAGGTTGAAGATGGATGGGTAGGTGGATGGATGTTTCACATTATTTCAATAGGAACTTTAACACGTTTCCACGAGTCATAGACCATAAATAAACCATACATGCACAGAAAAAAAGCTGGAATGAGAAGATTCTGTAAATTGTCAAGTCAAGCTAAGAGTTAATTTACCTATCAAGTGTCAGATTAGTTTCACTTTACACATTACCTTTTCCATAATGGCTACACATCACAGGAAATTCATATGCAAGCAGTTTCCAATAGACATTTACACAGACGCTCTTCAGTCGCAATTTTAGATGAACTGCGATTTAGGCTGTAGGACGAAAGTCCCAGTGCCAGACACAATACTATCTACAGCGCAAAGGATTAAACAAAACAAAACAAAAACAATACCCTTTCAAATAGGACAGACTGCGCTTCAAAATGCGCTGCACAGTTTATTTTTAGATGATAACAGTAAAAAGAACATGTCTGCCTATAAAGAATGTTCTTTCAAATGAATTTTTACTTTAATTCGACAAATATTAAATGCTGTTTCCCACTTTGGGGTTGTGGGTCTAAATCTCACCCCCACTTTGTGTGCAGGCTTGCATGTTCTTCGTGTGTTGAGTGGGTCTTGTGGTTCTCTGGTTCCTCCAGTGGTCCACAGTAGCCTGGTAACTTGTAATCCCTAAATGTGCATGTGTGGCCTGCAATAGACTGGGATCCAGTCACTGCCCTTCTTCCCGGTGCTGCCTGCGGTAGGTTCCCACCCCCTGACCATGACCAGGATAAGTGGTTGGAGGGCGGTTGTTTCGATTGATGTGTGGTTAACAGTTTTAATTAAACGCACGATGAGGTATAATGTGAGAAAACACAGTTTTGATATTTGCGGCCTTTTTGGCGCTGGGGGTTTTAGCTAATGCGATAATGGATGCATGTGTGTTGCGTAAGTGAGGATTTCGCCTTCAGGTACTTAATAAGTGCATTAGCAAAAAAAAAAAAAACGGAAACTACATGCTAACTTTGCTTCAAGGGGTGTGTGAAATTGTATAAGATAAATCATTTTTGGGAAGTGGGCTATTGAAGGAAATGTAGGGTTTTGGCTGGTATATAAATGGATAAGCATAGTTATATACTGTAACAGATGTTTAGATTCAGTAACAATTAACATGGCTAAATATTGTGCTGTTACTTTCACATTTAAAGAGTGTTTTTTAACCCACGGCCCTGCTTTTGATATGTGGGTGAAGGATAGATGGATGGATGGATGGATGGATGGACAGATGGATGGACAGATGCATGGACTGTTCAGTGAAATGTAAAATGGTTGAAGCCCCTAAGGCGTCTTACATGTCTTGCAGTAAAAAGTTTCAGCAAAGCTTCCAGAAACATCTATCACCAGGTCCATGCACTGGTAAACTATAGCTGACAATTCAGACTACATTGTAAATTGTGGCTATATGCAGAATTACACGTGCCTATCATTCGTATGCAGCCGTGCACTTTCTGGAGTTTAGCAGGCTATTGTGCTCATATTATTCCCGGCTTTGTTGATGTAGCAATTCCCCCCGTCAGAAATGGTGAAACGGAATTAGAGGAGGAGGCCTTTAACAGACTGAAGAAGGCACATCTTTAAATGCCTCTAATGCCACAGTAAGCTACAGAACCAGATTTGACATTTGCAGGAATCCCTTTCATGGTTAGGATGGTTTTTACAGATCATGGTTCGCTTCTGCAATGTAATGAAAATCTTATTCAGTGAGGAGTGAGTCAAATGCAGTATGCTCAACTCACAATCCATTGAAAGGTTACATTTCTTAAGAAAAAAAGAAGGATTTTTGTTTCATTTCATTTACATTTTAGGTGAATGTGATTGGTGCATGTTTCACATGGTTGATTACAACATGATTACGAAGCAAAAGCATTTCAGAACATCAGTGCCATGTGTTTTTTTCTGTTTAAAACATCAAAATGTGTTTAACATTGATGATTCAATTTGCTAATAAGTACTATTGCTACTAAAACAACAATGGAAATAGCTCTCGGATTCCTCATTAATAGAATATTTCCATGAACAAGAGTTATAAGCAGTTTCAGTGTCAGTGCTTCCTAATTCAGGTTTCAGTTTTGCTAATGTCAGATCTGCTCAGGATTTATTTATATTCTCGTGCTTGGATTTATTTATAGTCTTGCACTCTGGTTCTGTTTCGTTCTGGTGCTGCTGGAAATGGGCAGAGTGTGCATTTTGACTGGGCCTGTTCCCAGGTCCCCAAAACAATTGTTTCCTCCAACATCTGTGAAAGCTTTGACTAGAAGCCAAGAGAGCCTTTTGTGCCATCGCTGGGAATGTAAATCTGTACTCCGTCATTTGCATTCCGAGACATCAAATGGGACACTACTGCAAAAAGAGAGAACCAAATTGAGCAGGCAATTCAGTCGCCCATGCTGTGATCGCAGACACCATCAATAGGCATGCAATCTGCATTTTCCTTACATTCTGTTATAACACACATAGGAAATTTTACACAGATGGAGTTTATTGTATGTGTTAAGCCTGTCGTTTGAGTCAAAGCAGCAAAGCTCTCCACCTTATGCCAAAGCGCAGAGCAGCCTGGATGTGTTTGACTAAGTGATGTTTGACTCACTCTGCATAGACTAATGAATGGAATGAAATGAGCTGAGGTAGAAATACACTCATCCATTCACCTGTTATCTAAAATACTACAACACTGTCACAATTTTATTTATTGAATTCCCCAGCCTTCTGGGAATGTACATGATGCTAGCATCGGTCCACCGATGAGCAGTTTTGAAACTTGATGCCTTTAAGATGATAACTCAATAAACGTTTGATGGATTTTTTAAAAAAAAACTTTGCAGGGGTATTGTATGGGTATTGTACGGGCATTGTATGGGTGTTGAACTCAAACTGATTAAATCTTGAGACAGATCGCCATAAAACTGAAGTGACGCTACCAAGTGGCAGCAAAGTGAACAGTGAAAGCAGATGATATTTGATCCTATGAATGTGATGAGTCAAAAAGTATTTGAAGAATCTTATTACTGCTTCACAAAAACATGATATGGATGGTGATCAACACCTGGTTTCATGTTCAGGGAAATTGACCCCAAAATGAAGTGTCAGCACTGTGTGGCAGTAAAGGATAGAAATGGCAGCTGTAGAAGATTATTGGTCTTATGAACACAGTAACTCTAAAAGTATTATACGGATCTTGTTCAAACTATGCAGGCATGTTGTAGGAATGACAAACTTGAAGTGGTCAAATATTGAGACAGACTGCTTCAAAACACAAACACTGCTGCAGTGATAGCAAAAACTTGTCAGCATGATAATTCAAAAATTATTTATCCAATCTTTTCCAGACTTTGCAGGCACATTGTGTTGGTGAAATTTGACAAATTTTGAGATAAATCGCACCAAGACTGAAGCAACGGCGGTTAGTGACACCAAAGAGAAAGATTAGATGATTAAATGCTTATTCTCATGAATTGGATAAATATATTAATCATCATTTACTCTACATATCCTATTTGATCTTTGATGAGTCTTATTACTACTTCACATAAAAATTATATGGATGATACTTTATATATAAAAATGCACATTTGATCAGAATGAAAATCATAATTGCAACGACAGAGGGCAGCAAAATTAGAACTGCCAGCAGAGGGCAGCCAAGAGTGAAAACGAAGCTGCAGCCGCCATCTTGTAAACCAAGAGCTACCGTGGATCATTGTACAGGTGAGTAATTTAAAAACTTTGTTGAGTGAGATGATTCTCTGAATATTCTTTAATAGAGTTCAAATTGATTTTTGATCGCTAGCCTCCCCATCTGACAAATTCTATCCATAGCAGTGCAGTAGCTGGTAGGTAAAATGGGTTGTGGGGCGCTCAACAAAATTTATTTTGGGGAAATTTATTCGTCTGTCTGTCTGTCTGTCTGTCTGTCTGTCTATCTATCTATCTAACATCATGGTGCTCATGGTAATGTTGGAGCAGTACCACTATGATGAAAAACAATTGCTAATCTAAAGTCCATGGTTTTGTTTCAACCAACCAGTTGACTGTGACTCTTTATGCTATGTTGGTTGAAACAAAACCTTGGTCTGGATTTGTACTTTCGGGCCCTCAATTTTCCACCTATGCTTAGACGATCCCCTTGGAAATGCAGAATTAAAAAAACCTTGTACCTTATCTATTAAATAACATTTTACTCTAATGAGACCATGGTAATCTTGATCCTATAAGACACATCCATGTGTATTTTTTCTTCACAGGACACCCATCAACACACAAAGTTCCCTGACATGGTTACACACTAAGGACAGTTTGTATAATTACACTGGTTAAGGTTTATATTGTATAAGGTCACTGGTTAAGGTTTATATTTGCTGTGGGATTGGTTATTCTGCACCTTATTATGGTTGTGACTGGGCAGAAGAGTTGGCTGTCAGATCATTAATTTGTTTCTTTATGGGATATATTCATAGGCTCACTGTGTGATGGCGCTGCTTCTCACTCTGATTGACTGACTATTTCCTGACATGCAGAAGAATTGAAAATCTGGCCAGACACTGAAATGAGACTCTTAGAGCCCCCAGTTTCACTTCACATACATCAAAATTGTGTTGGTTGTAAGAGACATTTTACCTTTTAAATTTTACTTCCTGTATTTACATTTTAACTGCTTATACTCCACACACCTCAGTGAAATCCAAAGATATTTAATGCTTTTTATTTTCATTTTTTTTTTGTTTTTGGTTATTTTTATATGGGTGAATATTCCTTTTGTTAAAAAGGTGATTGTTTTAAGGATTCAAAAAATTCAAAAGGTTAATTGTCATTTGTACTAGTAGAAGTACTGAGTACAATGAGATCCTTACTTGTGTGTTTCCTGTATACTGGGTAACTAATTTAACTGCAAGGTCACTTGACACTCTTTATTTTTTCAGTACGTTAGAAGGATGTTTTTAATGTTGATTTTTCTGTTCCCCATAAATCTCGTCTGTGTATTTCCTCTCAGACAGCGATGAATGAAAAATACAATAAAAAATAAAATAAAAGCGTTCTGTAAAAACCCCCCTTCACCACACGGCTCTGTTTACTGACACGACAGAGAAATCGCTCACAGTAGGTCTCCCTCCCCCTCGGCAGACTCTCAGAAATCAACAGAAAATGGCTCATCAAAGGCTTCCTCTGGGAGCCTCAGGGCCCGACGCAGGCTGCCTGAATCTCAGCCATGTCTGTACGACTCGAGCTGCTGGTACACAAAACAAAACTCTTTCAGAATTTAGGGTAAACATCACAAATCTACTATATTACAGTCTCAGGCAGAAGGGTCCTAGCTTCTTTCAGAAGTACAATGGACAATGATTAGGCAGCATCATTAATTGCCCAAAACAAAACATTACTATTAATAATTGTTCAATGATTATCGAATGTGGGGTCTTTGAGGGTCCTGGAACCAATCCCATGAAGCACAGGGATCACAGTTGCAGCTCCAGTTAACCTAACTGCATGTGATTGGCCAATATGGACAAACTAGAGTATTTAAACTCTACAATGGTAGGGGGGTTGGGGGGGGGTCTAATCTACTCAGATTCTGGATGTTTGTGGAAACAGAGCTACCCGCTGGGCCTCCGTGTTCCCCTGTATCAGTGTTATTGTTACTGCAGGGCCATTTTTACTCTTATTTTTTGTTTTACACAAACATTAGCTTGAAAACAGCATTCAGAGACCTTGGTAACTGGCGAGCCGCTGAAAAATTATTGTAATGAGGTCATGGAAGACCTGCCCCAGGGCAAAGACAGGTGTTTACTGCAATCTGGACCAGAAGTCAAAGAGGAACACCAACAAAGTGTCAAACATAGCAGACGTGTGAAGTCAGGCATTGTCGAGAGTGAGTGCCACAAAGTCCTTAATGTTGCTAACTTTCCCATCCACTGTGCAGGACTATGGACTATGTAT
>JAODJU010000130.1:6692119-6730333 GCA_026776725.1 Gnathonemus echidnorhynchus
CCCCCATTACCCCCCCCCCCCCCCCCAAAAAAAAATAAAAATCTGTTACAAAAACATTTCTGCAACCAGTGTAGTTCATTAGAAACAAAAAGGGGGTATGTAGCTTCCATTTTAATTTTTTTATACACTTATGATGATAAGTGACATTTTGACATTACGTTTTATTTATTTAGTAAATAGTTTAATCAAAAGCAGCATACTTTCTTTCAGATAGCAGGGTCAGGTAGGCCAATTAGAGGCCTTGCTGACCAAACACCACCCCCAAAACTTGCTTTGATTTGCTGTGACCCGAATTCAAAGTTTATTTAGGAAAAAATCCAAATATTGTGGTACGTCATGTAGTTGTTTGCCTTTGCAATAAAAAAATATTCTAATTATGATGCAGGGGTACTTGAAGGCACAATGATACCAGCAAATAAAACCAGTGATGCTCTTGGTTCAAAGGAAAAGAAGAAAGTCGAAATCATTTAAGACACGTAACATATATTAATGACTGATATCTATTTTTTCTTCAGTGCCAGGCAGGTGTGCTGCAACATATGATAAGTCCTCATAACGGGGCTCATAGGACAAAATAGTCCTTGACTCTGCCAGTCCGATGTCCGTCTATAGCTTTTCCTAAGCTTCTCTGATGCATTGGGTACCTTCCTGAAACACTCCCCTACAGTGGTTGGCCATGGTGGTGACTCCAGAGACTCTACATGTAGTATTTGTAGTCGGCAATCGTCAGCTTTGCCAGACTCTCTGTACTGCCAAAGACTATTATGCATTTGTGGAAGTAATGCTTTTAATCTTCACAACAATTTTCCATAATGTCAACTATAATGCTGCATTAATATGCACAGGCAGCTCTCTTGTATGTGGCTTAGTGCTCTTGTACACATTTGACTTTTGTAGTATTTTTACCATGATGTTAGGCAAAGGTATAATTTGACAGCAATGCACTTTTTTAATTGTTGGATTTTGGTTGGACTTCAAAGACACTCAGGATCCCACCTCTGCAGAGACCATCTGCTGCCCTTCACAGTGAGCAGCAGTGAGCCAATCAGAACTTTTGTTTTGTAGTTGGTCTATATCAGGGTTCTTCAAATCTGTACCTCGATTCCAAATCCAGGCCTTGTTTTCAGTTCTCCCAAGTAGTTTGTTTAATAATGACTGATTCTGATTGACCAGAAGCTTCACACCTGGCTCACAGGTAAAGGAAGGCTGGAAAATCAGCAGTGCTCGGATCTTGAGGACCAAGATTTGAATAGCCCTGGTCTATGTTTATGTCTCTATATAGAATTTTTATGTATTTTTGCATTTGGTAACACTTTACTTAAAGCACCCATGTGTAATGCATTACAGATACCTTCATAATGCATTATAATGCTTTCATAAAGTAATATACACACATTTATAACTATTAATAAAAAGGCATAACACGTTACAGCCCATGTTTATTATGCATTATGAATATGAAGCTTTCATCTATAATACACTATAATTACCTTCATAATACATTATAATGGCTTATACTGACAATTACAATGTATTATGAAGGTATCTGTAGTGCATTATTGATGAGAGCTTCATAGAGCATTCATAATACACAACAAACATGGCCGTAATGTGATATGCCCTTTTATTAATAGTTATAGCCATGTTTATAATACTTTACGAATGCATTATTATGCATCATGAAGGTATTTATAATACATTACAGTATGATGACTGCTTTAAGTAAAGTCTTATCTAGTACTTTATTTTTTGTGTTTGGCATACAAATGCTATGTGTAGTCAGTCCTGAATACACTGGGAATATTAGTTTTTAAATGATGCCTTAGAGGACTTAGAACTATAAAATAGTAATCTATACAATAATGATAAAAGTAATAACAGAATCTCACCACATGTCCATTAACAGTGAGTGATAACTCAGGATTCTAGGAATCACATCTATCAAAGGGACAAAAATTGGTCAACTTGAAATCATTGCTCCAATTCCTTATCGCACGGTATTGGAAAATTGATGGATGGCATGTCCATAATATTATTGTTATGGAATATTAGTTTATTAAGGTCAACACACATGCCATGAAGCAACAGTCACTTCATTGCTGGCGGTGATGAAATCTTCCCATGGAAATGAGTGATATCTAATTTCTGTCTAATTTCTGAAACTATCGAGTTACACCCACAGATCCCATCATATCTATCCAGAAATTGGAAAGCAGACCCCCTTTACAGTCGTGTCCTCAGGTACCATTTTCTTCTTTGATCCATTAAAGTTCTGCAAAGTGGAAAAATCGTAATTTTGGGAAAAGAAAAGCTTAGAGTCAATGGGCAGGCAACAGGTTTTTGAGAATCAGGGGAATATACTGTACAGTATGGAGGCTCAGCCAGGGGCAGGGGTGTCAGAGGGCATGAATTCCCCAGCGCAGTGTTTCCCAAACTGGTCCTTGGGGACCCACAGCCATTCCATGTTTTTGTTCCCTCCCAGCTCCCTGCCAGACAGTCCACATTTTCTCTCCCTTCTGCCAGACAGTCCACATTTTCTCTCCCTCCTGCCAGACAGTCCACATTTTTGCTCCCTCCTGCCAGACAGTCCACATTTTTGCTCCCTCCTGCCAGACAGTCCACATTTTCGCTCTGGAATCTGGGAGGGACTGTCTGTGGGTCCCCAAGATCCAGATTAGAAAACACTACCCTAGCAGATTCAGGGGACCCAGTACATAATAGGGACCCTTAAATATGTCAAATTATACGAATAATCCTAGCAGATTCGGGGGGCCCAAAGTGACAATTTGTCAGGGAGCCCAGAATTTCAATGATACGCCCCTGATCAGGAGTGAGCTTCACCATTCATGTTAAATTTGCAATGGATAGCCTGTATGAGCTTGTTGATTTTCACTAGAATGTTCTTTGGATGGATGGAGTCACAACCTAAATGCTCTGATGACAATCTCTGGAGATGCCTGCTACCAAAATAATACTATCCCAGTGGAAAAGCAGAGTGGCGTAAGTTATATAATTAGGGCCTGCTATTAAATGAACCAGGCAATTTGCTATTATTGAAAGAACCACAGATTTAGAATCAAAACAAAACAGAGGACAATGTCCTGCATCCTTGAGCCGAAGCATGATGATAACCTTGAATGTTTCTCCATGTGAATCAATATACAGACCTCAGCACAATAGAGGACTTGTGACAAAGATTGAGTTGCCCGCTCATGCAAGACGGGCCACAGGCATAGAGCAGCCGAAGCTGGTCTTTCAGCAACAATGGAGAGGAATTCTTCAAAGAAGATGTGAGACGGTGATTAGCAACCACAGAAAATATTTGATTGCACTTTTCGCTGATAAAGGATTTGCCCCAGCTTATTAAAATAACTAACTTCTGCAAGCAATAGCTTTTTATTTTATGAAAGATGAAGGTTTTGCAATGTTTATGTTTAGGGAACATTTTAGATTGTGGGTATGCAGGTAATTGATTTGACTTTATCAACTGATGAACAATGTAATTTAGGAACTGCAACTGAAACAGATTCTCATTTCTGCTAGGAAATAAAACCCAGAATCCTCTGTATTCAACGCTCTCCTCTCCCCCTGTGCCGTGGAACGAGGTCTCTCCATTTTCTTTGTGTTCATTTTTTCATTATGTAGTAGATTGCCTTGTTACCCTGTGCTCCACTATTGTACTGTTACTATAGAAACCAGAGCAGATAATACTCACAGTGAGCTGTAGTAGAGGTCCAAATGCATAGATAAGCTTCCCAAAACAATGTAGTAAATATTCAATATAGAACCATCCTTAAAACTTGTAACATCTGACTGATTGAAATTATGGATTTAAATGTCTAAAAGAACTTTATGGTGAAAAAGCAGTGATTTGAACCATATTCATAATTTGTGAGAAAAAGTTTGCAAACCCTTTGGAATTATGTACATGAATGGCCCGAAGACTGTGTCTTAACAACACAAACATTTTGCATTGTTATTTCATTAGTGAACAAATTGTTTAAACAATCACTGAGAAAGTATGTGGACCCTTATAGATCATAACTAGTAGAATCTCTTTAATTGGCAATAAGTTCAAACAAATTGTTTGTGTAGCTGCTGGTCAGATCTCTGTAACAGTTAGCAAGTAGTTTGGTCTAATGTCCTCAACAAATCTACTTCAGTTCCTTCTTCATTGAACATGAAGATAAACACCTGTGTTTAGGATCCTTGTCATGCCGATTGAACTTCTTTTGATATTTTTGATCATATATGGTTGCTCTGAGATTCTGCTGTAGAATTTTCTGGAGCAACTTGGAATTCCTTGGTCCCTCAGTGACTGTAAGCCATCCCATCCCCAAAGCAGTAAAACAGTCTCATGCCATCATGCTTCACAGCTAGGGTGAGGTTTTAGTGTTGGTAGGCAGTATTTTCTTGTCTTCCAATATGATATTGTGTACATTTACCACAAAGTTCAACTTTTGTTTAATTTGTAGACAAAACATTGTTCCAGTACGGCTGGGGGACTCTTTAGTAAACTTGAGATGAGATGATTTTTGAAGAACAGCAGTTCCCTCCATGGTAACCTGAAACTCCACGCTTATTTATTGTTTTTCTTTTTATTACTCAAGACATCAGACATTATCAAGTGAGAGAGATGTCTGCAGATCCTTAGCGGTCACCCTACAGCTCCTGTCATTTGTTTGAGGACAGATACAACCATACCTGAATTGATTAGAACAATACAATTATCATCTTTTCAAAAGGTCTTTCTCCTAAATGTCACTTTATCTAATACCTTAATTGTTTAAATCATTTGTTCAATAAACACACCACAATTTAAATTGTTGCTGTGAAGCCATTCAAGTAGAAATTAAGATTATTCAAACAAACCGCAGACTGATTAATACACTTTAGCATCTTCAAAATATTATCCAGCCAGTATTTCTAATAAACCTGTTCGCTACCCAAATTTATGATTTGAGGGGAACAATACAAAGCAAGAGGGATTTTTATTCCTTAACCTGGTGAGAATACTCTACCATCCATCCATTCACCTATTTTCTATACCTTTGTAGAGTCACATGGGACTAGAGCCTATTCCAGAAGCTATGGCTGCAAGACAGGGAATACCCCAGGCCAACCCATGCCGCAAGACAGGGAATACCCCAGGCCAACCCATGCCGCAAGACAGGGAATACCCCAGGCCAGCCCATCGCAGGGCACACACACACTTTCATCAGCAAATTCCACATGAAACTAGAGACTGGAGTTTCTATAGCAACCTATTCAAATGGTTAGACGTCATTTATTTTTTGGATCTTTTAAAATATATGTATGATGTACATACTTTCAAGAGTAGTGTTTCATTAGAAAATTATGTAACAGAAAATATTCAAAAATGTGCTCCAGATAAAGTATTATATGTGCTGTTTTAATGATACTGCTTGCAGGCCGATCACTTCAAACAATAATTTCATTTTTTGATTTTGGTGCCCCCTAGAGACGCATTAAGACATTGGGTATTGTGCAAACGAGTCTGATTTTACAGCAGTTACTTGTGTGTGTTTTTTTCCTGTTTATACAGTATATAATACCAATTACAAAATCCATTTGCAATGGTGGTATGATCAGTGGGCACAGTCTTGGAAACCTCAAATTGGAATCCAAATATAAAATATTCACCACTTCAATGAGCCAAATTAGAGAGTCTTTTATAATTTTCTTTGTCACAAACCAAACCATGTTATTTGACCAATTTAGGGATTCGAGACTGGCCAGCAGGTCATACAGTATATATATAGTACCTACATTAGTAGGCTCAGTGGAATTGGGAAAATTTTTCTGAATATTACTAAGGCAGAATACTGATAGGAGTCCCATATGAATTTCTAAATATTGAATATTCTATGACATAATATAACTCAACATATATTTTAAATAAATTTTAAAAATTACAATTTTGAAACATGCTGTTTTTGCTGTGCTATTGTAAAGTTGTACAACTGAATTTTGTATTAATAAAATATAATATATATGACAAATATCGATGCTTTAAAAATCTCCATGAATCCAACAAATCAAGTGCAATTGTTACATTGTGGCCTGTCCCGTTGCAGCCAGGTACCCTAAAACTGTAATTAAATGACATGACCTTTTGCTGTCCATCAATAAAAGCCAGTCTATTTTAAAACCAACCATTCAACTATAAAGTAATCAATATGCTTCATTCGTAGTATGCAGTCCGAATCAATTCTATCTTGCTTTTGTTTTGGACATCGGGACATATTGATTAAACCTAAGCAATTCAGTCAAGCATAATTTCCATTATAAGTGAGCCTCTATCACTCACCATCTATTCACTTTGAACGAATATATAGTACAATATTTTACAAATTTAGACCACAACAAGGACAATTTTTGATTCAATAAGAAGCCTATGGTGAGGAATTATTATTAATAATGAAAATCATAATAAAAGCAAAGAATGCTTTTTAAAAAGTATCGTATGATATTTTTCTGAAAATTACAAAAAAGTAAGGAGTACTAAAGATTGCTTTTTAGATGAAGGGAACAAATAACGGTATTTAATCAAATAAAGCGAATAACGTATGAAACAAAATGGTTAAAGAACGAGGGTACTTGCAGTTTCATCTAGTGCATGTTGTTTTTCCATGGTTATTTCATTTAAACGTAATTTCAGTACAAATAAATAAATGAAAAAAAAATCTTAAAACATTTTTTTATTAAAAATGGAACCATCTCTCTTCTTAACAGTATTAGTAAGCAATGAAACAAATGACTACAAAAGAGCGGCTGTTGCGTCACGTGTCTTTTGGCTGGCGGTCACATGACATCGCACAGCCTACAGCCTGCTCTAGAGCTGCTATGGTTTTCAAGATGCCTATCTGAGTTTAAATCATCTTCCTACAGCCCACGTCTATAAATAGGATTTCTTATCAAACTGTATTCTCGGACTGCATTTTTTCCAGCCCCCCGTCCTCTTTGGTCTTAGCTCGGCCCAGAGAGCAATCATACTCTCAAAGCGATTTTGAGTCCGTGAACCCGGTGGTGCCGATGCGGAGCGTCTCCGCTTCCGTGAACCGCTTATCGGCTCCGCTAGCCGTCATTTGCATGCCATTAGAGCCCCGCCGCTCCCCGCCTTTCCGATGGAGCGCTGAGGAGGAGGCTCCGGCGCTTTGATTGCCTTGTACAATAATACCAGCGCATACGCTAGCTCTGTTCCCTTTCCCATGCTTCTAGTGTGCTGCCGACACCGCACGCAAAAAAGACAAGTAAAGAGCAATAAAGCCTAACAGGAATGCTTGTAGGCAAGCGGCATATATGCTTACTCGCTAAAGCGGGCGGGTGGAGGGCATTATTAGCAGTCAAGGAACTATGCCATTTTGCAGCCTAATTACATCACAGATACTGTACATCACAATAGACAAATGTCAGTCATAAGTCCGCTTGTAATGTTAATATTTAAAATCAAAATACAGAATAGATAGGGTATATGCGTAGGCAAATTCTACAGACTTTACTGTGTGTATTTCTGTACTGTTTCAGAATGCACCGCATATACTGCAGTTTCCGTTTTTAGGTCCTGAAGATTATGAAACCATCACATTGTATCTAGGTTGTCATCATCTTTGGGCGATGTCGGGATTCTGGGTGGCGTGGCAGTATTAGCTGCTCCTCGGGGCAGCGCTCATCCACATTTAAATGTGACATGGCAAATCAGCCATGCCTTTCCTACTGACTGCAGGCTAAAGACCTTCACTGGCAAAAATTCCGACAAGCTCTTTTGAAGGGCCTTCTGCCCTGAAGTATTGGCACTGTTGATCAAACTGCAAATCACATTTATTCTGTTTTCCTGTCTATATTTGTGAAAATGGGCACAAAAAAACTATAATTTTCAAAATCTGAGTCAACATATGTAGTTATTTCCTGTCACTCACCAATCTTCCATTCTTGTTTTCTCTCTCTGTTAGGTAAGCAAAAATGAGCGACTGAGTACTAACATCCTTTTTAATATTTATTTTCAAAAATGAGTAAACAGACAATAAAATCTTGTGCCCTGTGAATACCAAAATCTGTGTAAAACAGTACTTACAACATTTTCATTATACTGCTAAAACTTCAAAAGGACAAATTGTTGTACAACATAGCAAAAGTCTTCACAGAAATGTGGATATCTTTTACATGTTTTCTCAAGAAATAGTACACAGACTAACAAGATTGAAAAATATACATCTATCAAAAATGTTAATTGTCAGTTAAATGTGCACGTTTAACTAGCACAAACTTGAGTAGTGATGCATGACGGTATAGACCACACCAAAGGAGCATGCATGTGTACAGAGTCCACAGGTTCATGACTTTAGCAGCCGCAATAACAGTAGCACACAAACGGGATGTGGGTGGAGTTAGAGAGCGTCGAGATGCGGCCAGCCTCGGCTTGGCTTTTGAACCGAAAGCCATGACCACCAAGCTAGGGCCCGCAAACAGGTGCCGTTAAACCCACTGAGGCCCACCGACCTGGTGCCAAGCGAATGCTGCCCTCCGGGCGCCCAGGTCCGTACGTGTGTGAAGCTACTACAATGTAAAATCCATGTTAGACATTGACAGTGTACAGGTGGGGTGGTTGGCTGGTAGAGACACGTGGATTTTAGACATGCGCAGGACTGTATTTTGATTCACAGCTACAGCAGATAACGTAATGATAAATCCCTCCCCCCACCTCTGTCCTCTTTCTGTCACACTTGATTAAACTCAGTTTAATCACTGTGAAATAACAGAATTCTATGCCTTTGGAAAAAAAAAAAGAAAACCTAGGAGAAAATAATACTGTCGTAAACTCGCCCCGCGAGTTGCGAAGTGACTCAAAGTAGGAACAGGAAGTGTGGGAGGTGGGACCTTCTGATTGACAAAATTAGGCTTTGAAATCCACGATGAGCGGGGTATCATGTCTTATCAAACACAAGTAATTTAACCAACATTCCACTGGCTTTAACGCACTGGCTTAAGACCAGGCAGTGACTGACAAGGTGATACTACAGATTAACCCCCCCACTCTGGGCCTCCGAGCCTCATTCCTTATATTACATGTGATTATTATGACCGGGGCCAGAGTGAAGAGCCTTCCTGCTCGATAACAGCAAGGATGGGATGCTCGCTTAACCCGTAGACATACATTACAATTTGGGATGGTCCAAGTTAACCTAGACATTAGAAACATACCTATACATCACTTTGCCAAAACAAGTCCAAGTATAAAAGTTTTACAGCACATTATACATTGGCGTCCTTCTAACAGTAAACATTTACTACTGTCACAACGTTTGACTAAATACTATCAGGTCTGAGCAGTTTATATTTTTATATATTTGTAACATTAAGAGAGTAGATTTTACTTATTACGTAATGTTGACCTAAAATGAACCGGTTAATGAAGTTTGTGCAAAATAAGCGAGCCTCTATAATTATGACCTTTTCTGCTTCTTTACAGAGTAAGAACACACAATGGAATTTGTTCCTACTGTCGTTTGTTTTTCGCCAGTGTCCTTGATGGTTGAGGTCACTTCCGTGGCATGTTGTGACGTGGCGTGACGTGGCATGGCTACGGCTTGCCCATGGCCGCTCAGAAGTGTGTCTCCTTTTCTGTGATGGTGGCGATGTTTCCGTCGCCCTTCAGTTTGGCGTCACAGTCATTGATGGCGTACGGACTCAGGCTGCCCCCCAGCTTTCCCCTCATCTTCAGGTCTGGGCAGGGCGTGGTCAGCTTCTTGATTCTCTGCCGGGTGAAAGAGTTCAAACGCGTGTGACTGCACAGAAACGGGGGAAATGAGCAAGGAGCTTTGTCTGCAACCAACATAGCAAATCCATCCATCCATCCATCCATTCACTCATAATTGCTTGTCCTATGCAGGGTCCCTGGAATCTAGAGCCTATCCCAGGATGGAGAACCAACCCTTCACAGCAAAAAAGCTTACGACACTTGATATTCTCAGGTAGGCTATTCCATTCTAGTACTAACAAGGCCCAGTGCTGCTTAGCTAGACGACAAATCAAGATGCTTTACTTCAGTTAAATATCTGCTTAGAAGACTACAGTATGACAACCGCTATATCATTTGTGCTCAGATTCCTCTATGGTAATCCACACATAGAAAAATAGTTTCATTAAAAGCAATCTAAATCATTGCATTAACAGTAAACAGAAAATAATCAATAAAGAATAAACAGCATTCTCGCAACTGACCTTGTCACAAGTCAAATAATCTCAGAGGACATTGCATCGCGACAAATACATTTGATTCTCTGTTAGCAAACCCCTTGTCTCACCCTGCTGTTTAGGGCACTTCCCAGTTCCCCTGCGAGCAGAGATTGCCAACCCAAAATCAACCTATACAAATTACAATTCCAGAGGCATTCACAGATTGCATAACGTCTTGTCACGGGAGAAGCTACAGCAGCAGAGTAATTACAAGACATATTATGCTTTCCGGAAATACTGTGCCAAAAAGCATCATGATGTGCTGAAAACCCAACACCATTGCATCAGCTTGGCTGAGTTCCCCTGCCATTCGCAGTCGAACCTTTTACCATAGAAATACGAAATGCCTTATTTAAGAGGCACATCAGGATTTTCTGATCAGTGTACCAGACAGAGATTTTTTAACTGCTCACAGCATTTTTCAAAAGGTCACATTCTCTTCATAACATCACCGAATTTCTTGCAACGAATGCATAAACTGAAATATCAAAAGAATTCATGTGCAATGATAATGCTATTTCTTTCTGACTAAGCCTGTGTGTGTGTGTGTGTGTGTGTGTGTCTGGATTATGTTTATATTACATTGTGAGAACCATATGTACCCCACAATGTGGTAAAAACCTGTTATTTTGACATTGCATGGACCAATTTTCTGGTCCGCACAAAAATTTGTGAATGCAATCAAAAAACAAAAAATGCCAAAAGTCTCATATTTTGTTTTGTTACTTATGGTTAGGGCCGGTTAGGGGTTAAAGTTGTCATGTTGGGATAATAGTTTTCCCCACAGAAATGAATGGAGAGTCCCCACAAAGATAGAATTACACACCTTTGTGTGTGTGTGTGTGTGTGAGAGAGAGAGATAGAGATTGCATGTTCTCCCCATGTCATGTGGATTTCCTCACATACCCCAGTATTCCCGGCATTCCAAAAACATGCAGCTTGGTGTTCTGTATCTTACAATTGCCCACAGTGTTTGTGTAGATGACTTGTGATGGACTGGCATCCACCCTTTAGTTAGAAAGAATGAGACTAATTTGCAATACACAACAAGACTGAATGCTTATTTAAGACTGGAGGACGATTCCCTGTTTTACCTCTTTAAAGGTTCCTTCTGTTTTCCAGATCTTAACGGCGGCCCAAAGGGGAATGCAGACCATGGAGGAGAGTGCCATCATCCAGCCTATACCATAGCCCCAGTCTGGGTATGTGTATACGTTGTTGTACTTCAGGGGCTTGTACTTAATCAAGAAGAACAGGAAGATCCCCTAGAAAGACAAAAGAATCAATATAATTATGACACAAGTACAATCCGCTGAGGATACCTGGGAAAAGAAGATTCCGGCAGGACCTGAGTCGGGATGACATGACATTATGATCGCCAGCGTAGTGGGGCTCCAATCCCATTTTCACTGTGTTCACCCCCCATGTCACATACAGCCGCGGAAAAAATTTAGAGCCCACAACACAATTTTTTGTTTCACTCATTTCTCAATTTATGGGTGTGCATCTGTGAACAATATTTTTTTTTTCTGGAAACAGCAGCCTGGTTCTTCTCTGTTCCTCATTAATGAAGGGCTTCTTCCTTGCTTTATGGGACTTCAGTCCTGCTTATAGGTACCTGATATGAACTGTCCTAGCAGTGCACTTCACACCTGCACTTAAAGTTTGCCATTCCTTTTGAATGTCACTTGATGTCATCCTACCAATCATGAGAAACTGTCAAATAAGTTAACGGTCATCTCTGGCATTAGAATGTCGCTTCTGCCCTTTACCTGGCTGGTTTCTTGTCATTCCCAATGTCTCCTGTTTCACCTTATTCTTGTTTACTGCTGTCTTAGAAATTTTGAACCTGGAAGCATCCTGCTGCTCATTGTAGCCTTCTGCCAGCAGAACCACGATTAAACCAGGATTTTAACATGCAGATTTGTTAAAAAATATAGAGTGGTCTCATTTTTTTCCGCAGCTGTAACTACAGTTTCCTGCCACAGTCCAGACACTCATGGGAGTTTTACTTACATAAAAGTGTTCTGAGGGCAGAATGATAAATGATTGGTTCAGAGAACGAACCAATCAGACTGTAGAGGAGGTGGGTCCAAACAATTGGAGGAGGTGGTACCAACAAATCAGATGTCCCGTCTCCTGTAGTTGTTTGGACCCACTTCCTCTTCAATCTGATTGGTTATCTCTCAGAACCAATAATTTTTTGTTCTGCCCTCAGAACATTTTTGTAGAACTCACACAATCAGTCCAAATGCTTACAGTTAGATGAAATGGTGTCTCAAATTGGCCATATGGGGTGCATGATTAAAATGAAACTGATGCACTATTTGAACAAATGTGAGTACAGGTAGAGTGGAACACATCTATTCACAAATCCTCTCTTGCTGTCCTTTGAGACCTAAACACACTCACACAGATGAGAGCAAAGCTTGGGGTCAGGTCAGGCATTTTCCTGGCACCCCTAGAGCACTGCAGGGGGTTAAGGGCCTTACTCGATCGGAGATGTGACTTCCAACGTTCAAACCAAAAATCCTCCAGTAACAGGTGCCGAGGCCCGACCCACTGAGCCACGCACTGCCCCCAACTGTACAGTGTATGCCTGTGTCCTGTGAGGAGCTGGAATCCTGTCCAAAGTGCAGAGATGGACATTTCAGATCCAGAAAGTAAAAATGCAGACCAAGATTTTCTTTCAACCATCCAGTTGAGTCACACAAGTTGAGTCACAGTCACACAGTCTTGGTCTGAATTTTTACTTTCTGGATCTGAAATGTATAACTCTGCTAAAGTGCATCCCAGGTCTGTGCTTTATACTGCCTGGGATAGGCTCCAGCTCCCATCCCCCACAACCCTGCTCAGGCTAAGCAGCAGTTTATGGATAATTGGAGTTATCCATGGAATATCTTCGAGAATTTTGTTAAAGGCGAGCATCTTTGATCAGCAGAATTTGACAGGAATTCTGCATTCAATAACACACAGGCCTTGCATTATTATTGTTAAACGTAAAGCATGGAACTCACAGCACAGATGCCTGGGGTCAGGATCATCCAGCACCACTTGATGAAGAAGACTGGCTTGTGGCCAATCATGTCCTCGATATTAGTGTAGAATTTGTCACTACCTGCAATGAACCCATACATACACTTTCAGCAGTGCCTCAAAACTTGTAAACACACTTCAAACAGGGGAACAAATCCACTCAACTGTTACACATGACTGACACTTTGTTTCACACAATTTCAGTGCTTCAATTATTTCTATTTTTAACGCACCGGAAAAGGCTTTTATATCCTTTTATGAAAAGGAATATGTAATTGGGGTGTCTCTCCAGCAGGGGGCACAGTAAGAACAGCAATGGTCCTCGAAAAATTTAATTCTGTTTGTGATGATCATTAGGATATAACCATAAATGTTTCAGAGTAAACAGACAGTGTAAAATGCATAAAATGATAATTATTCTACAAAAACCGGAAATTCAAAACTATGTCTTACTTACCATATACCCAGCCAATGCATATGGACTCAAAGATTGCCACAAACAGTAAACACATCCCACTGGCTGCATAGGAATCGAACAGCTGGAACACATACATCCCACCCTGAGGATGGAGACAAAGTAAACAGTCTGATCAGCTGACAACATCAGGACTGAAATATGGAACGATCTATATTGGTATATTAGGCAGGCATGAGAATTCTGTCTTGCATCTGGATCTGTTTTATACCTGTTAAGCTGCAAAAGCTGCATCACTAGGTAGTCCACGCAATATCATAAAGTGATTTGCATATGAGTCTTGATACAACTAAAAACTATCATTCCCTAAGAAAGGATCTGATTTTTGCAGTTGAACTATTATTCATTGACCAATACATATATTTTGAAATTAATTGATCAGTCTGGAAGGAAATTTCGGAAAACCTTGACGCCTATAAAAAGGGTACGTTTGGGTTAAAATTTAATATGTTACTCCCTGAGAATGTTTTATGTTACCGAAGTGTCTATACTAAATTGCAACACTAGGGGCACTGTAGTACAACTGAAGACAGAATGTACTCCACATATGTGCACAAACTATATCATGTATCTACAGTAAACTGCTTATTATCTGTATTCGCAAGCATTACCAGGAGCACTGACATAATAAGGTTGATCTGAGAAAAAAAAGCTTTTTTAATACTCTGTTTCAAGCCATATTTTCATGCTAATGCCATTCTTTACATTCCAACAACACCACCCTAATATGTGGCCTTGGGGTTTATTTTGCAGTCTAACATACCATAATAAGAACATCTTGGTAATAAAACCTGGATGGAGCTCTTTCTTAACACTGCTACAATAAAAAGAGAATGTTGGGCTCTTCTAGAATACAGCCTAGTCAGTACAGCCAAATCACGCTTAGACTGGATAGTAACAGCAGGGATGATTTCAGCATGTGAATTGTGTCAATTGGGAAGTCCCACAGCAGTAGAATAAATAGACATTGTTCCGCTTGGGGAGGGCGGGATTTCAGTCAGCCAGTGCATCACAAATGGCTACTACTCAAGTGTCCTCCAGCGGCTGCGGTCTCCACTAGAGGGCGCTTAACGCAATGCCCTTTACTTCCTGGCAGACACGGAAGTGTTTTTTGGATGGCAGAGTCTGATGTCAAATGGCAGAGGACTAGAAATAAGGTAATTTGACAATAAATAAAATTAATGAAAAGGGGACTTATTTAAAGTGTAGTCAATCCTGCACATGGCATTTTAGATAGCTGTAACAAAAGCCAAATCAGTCAAAATCTTTACAAGAAGGCACCCGATTTCTACAATCATCACATAATGTAGTGAAATAGCTGGAGTATATGAGGTATTCAATCTAGATCTTGAAGACTTCATTTAGATCTTATACGGACAATGGCAAGCATTCTGCTTCGCTAGGCATTCATAAGTAAGTAAACTTATTTTTATCTTGAGGAAGCTTATGCAATTCTTCACCCAGATTTCACCTGCTGTATTCACACAATTCATTAGTTTGCCAGCGTGTTCACATATAACTGCGAAGTCTATAAGTCCGCAGTAAGCCCCTACAGGCAATGCTTACATATAAACTGAGTCAGAGTACATCCCCAGGGCCTCGCTTAGACATTTCTAAATTAAACAGAGAAGAAAATCTATCTTGGAATATGCTGACGATCAGCAAGAGGTGTTGGGAAAGCGAGCCTCTGTGCTTGAGGCGTGAATGATGCTTTTCATGTCGGGAATGATAACCATTGTTATGAGCGCCCTCTCCTGTTCAGCATTGAGCATAACATCTTCTGTAGGCCACAGCAAGGAAAGTAACACCTTACATCGATTATTTTTGGAAGCTTCACTTCTCCAAAGCAGCACGTTATGTATTAAATTATATATATTTTTGTAGGTAATGTTAGAAAGCCACAGCTACATGCATCAAGACAAAATTCTGCAGATTTGGTTAGCAGGAGCAAGTGCTAACGTGATGAACAGCATGCAGAGCTAATCATTTCATAAAAAACTAACATCTAAGTCGATTGCGGTAGCCATTTTGGTTTTATCTTTCAGTTGGGTGAACGAATTGGCATTTAATGAATTAAATAACACAAGAAATAGGGCCGTAGCCAGGATTTTTTAAATACTGAGGTCAAAAGTGTTAGCCATTCCTAGGTGTGCCCATTAATGGATTGTGGTTATTGGAGTTGCAGAAAATACACCAAGGACTTGACCTCTGTGTCCTCAAGGGTAGGTACAGGCATGACAAGAAATTATCAGGTATAATTGTAATTTATGTCAGACGTCTTTATGGTCGTATGTGAGCATATGTTAATTTCTAATCAGGAAAACGGAATTCTTACCTCTGTCAGCATAATCAGGCCAAGGAAATAGGAGATTATTGACAGGCAAAGGATGAGAAGCTCTCGTCTGTACCCTCTCCTGAAGGTCTGAGGGTACATGTCCACGATGGCAGTCACCAAGCTTTCTACACAGACGAACTGTGCAAAACAAACAGTGAAAAGAAGTAATTACACATTTTAATGCCTTTGTACCTTCACTGTGGTGTGCGTAGTTGGGACTAAACTAAACTGGGCTCTTACTGGTGTGATTGATCAGTTTGTATGGAAATCGGACACACATATATAGTGGTGATATATATGCATATATAATGATATGTTATCAATCTGAGGCTCAGAATTATATATATAATTATAATAATATAATAATATAGCTATTGTCTTCTTATACCCTGTTTTTAATTCTGAAAACACATCATATTATTAGCAACATTATTTGCAAATGCACGTTCCAACAACTTGAATAAATCCAAAGCGTGCTTTAACAAAATCAGTCAGTGATTACATATGGTCGAAATGCCTGACTGGTAATCAACAGGCTTAACATAAAATTTTACAATTAAAATGAAAACGATTTTTTAAAATGAACACACTCAATATCTATACAGGGCCCATGTAGGATATCACACCAGTGCATGCTACTGGAAGGTAACTAGATTTATAGTCTCATTCATTTTATTAGCTTAACATATTTGATGTTTTTTTTTTGTTAGTGCTCTCTTGAAGAGTTGCAATTCCTTCAAAAGTTGTTTCCTCCCATTACAGCTAATTCTTCTCCTTTCATACTGTCAGATTTGCCTAAGAGTTGGCGGGCTGAACATGGCTAATGTGTCCGTTTTTGCACAGAACAAGATATCCTTGGCATCTGAAAGCTTGACTTTTCTTCCCGACTGAGATTTCAAAGCACTCCACATGCAGTATATAGTCAATCCGTCGAGTCACTATAAGCGGCATATATGCATATAAGCTCGCAGTTTGTTTGACTCCCATTCTATATATTGCAAGTGTCACTTGGATTAATCCTTGGTCACTTTCAGTGCTAATTTTACACCAATTAATGTTTTTTTGAGTTTGCAGACACTGCTTTTCTGGCTTCTCTGATGATATAAAAATGTTTTTCTTATCTTTCTCTTTAAGTTCTTCGTCATGGTACTCAAGTATCGCTCAAATTAAATCGTTGTAAGTCGGGGCTATGAGGAATTTTGGCTGCAATAACTATATATGATGAATGCATATTTTCCTCAATGCATTATTTTTCCAAGTCGATGTGTGGGTGTTCTCTTTGGGACTTCTGGACGTCCCTCGTCGGAAATCACACACAGATACCATGTGATCAAAATGTACCGAAATGCTGCTATTCGTAACATATTTACTTGCAGTTTCGCCGTTATTCATCAGCCGCAAGCTTTTCGTTACCTGGCTGTCCAGACCCAAGAAGATGAGCATCATGAAGAACAGGCAAGCCCACAGGGGAGAGAGAGGCATCATGGTCACAGCCTTGGGATAGGCGATGAAGGCCAGGCCGGGTCCTGCAAGACAGAACACGTTTAACACATCGTGTCAAGCAGGGCCACCTGCATTTGAAGATCAGTGCAGTTTCTCCCCAAGCCTACAGTTCCTAGTCCAAAGTCAAGAGCACAGTTCTCTCAGTACAAAGAACACACTCTGACAGTGGCTTAAAAAAACACGTAGTATTGTCCTTCGGTGCCAGCGACATGCGGAACAAGAAGACGTGCGTGCGCCTTCAACAAGAACAAAGAGATCGGTGCCTGTATGGAACTGACAGACCTGTCTGGGAGCACGGTGGGGAAAAATAAATAAAAAATCAAGCTCATTGCCGGTTGCTATGGTAACCGGCAGATCGCTCACCTTCAGCCCTCTGGAAAAGGCAAGTGGGTATATAACAGACAATATGGGTAGCCTTTATAGTTGAAATTGCAAACATTGTGACACGACTGATGATTAGCATATTAAACAGAGGAAACATTGCTATTCAAAGCGATGCCTGTAGAGAAAAACGAAATGAATGGGCACAAATTACCGAACAAAAACTGAAACAGGTGACACGTCACCTAGACATGCTCTCATGGTCTTCGGAGTCAGCGCAGAAAAGAAACACGGAATGATGCCATATTAGATGAATTAGATCCTTATGTCGAGTAGAGCAGAGCTTCTCAACCCAGTCTTCAAGGACCCAGGCTGTAAACATTATTGCTGTTTCCCAGATACCAGCACACCTGAACCAAGCAATCAAGATCACTGATTACCCAGTATATGAATGCGGAGAACTGAGGTGGAGCAACAATGTGGCAGTGGAGGCCTATTGGTTAGGGAAGCATGCTTGTGATTGAAGGATGCAGGTTTGAATCACTGACCAGCAAGGTACCGCTGAGGCACTGAATTAGCTGCCTGCAGTGGTATCGAAAGAAGTCTTACATTGGGGGAGGAAGGAATTAGACACTGACTTACATTGGGGGAGGAATGTCTAACACTGTTTAGAATCCAGTTTCACAATTAAAAATGTCTAAAAAAGAAAACTGGTCTATTTGATAAAATGATTTTGTCTGATATATGACTACAATCTTTGTTAGGTATATGTTTTATCCTTGTACTCTGAATGCGCAGCGAATTGGCCTCAGAAAGACGAGGAATCACAATGAAAGATGAGGGATGTGCCCGTAATTCATCTTATCTGTTTCATCTGCATCATGACAGAAACGTGTTAAATAGCAAAAGGCGATCTGTGATCTCAAAATCCAACCATATTGCAATATCGATCAGCCCTAAATAGATATCTGTTCATGTTCATTTTTTGGGAAGGGGGGGTGGGATTTTCCAATATTTGGGGGGGAAGCGTCCCCCCCGTCTCCTCTGTTTCCGATGCTCCTGGCTGTCTGGTGGTCCTTGAGCACTGGGCTGAGAAACCCTGCGGCATGAAGGTCGGCGCCTACCTGACTCGGCCACGGCCTCGATCGGCACGTTCTGCTCGTACGCCATGAATCCCAGCACGGAGAAAATGGCAAAGCCGGCAACAAAGCTGGTGCCGCTGTTCAGGCAGCATAGCATGACACAGTCCCTGTAATGGAGAGCCAGGTGTTAACGCCGCGTGTGGCCCATTCGGGTCGCCCCGCCATGCCTCCCTTCTCCATTAATCTCGGTAAGCTTCTCATTTTGTCAATGACAGCTGAGCTTAAGAAATGCTGTGAAAATTCTGTCAATCGCCTAATTGTGCCAACCAACATATGTCGAACAATAAAAGGACAAAATAGAAAACAAACGCAGCCATGTTGTATGTCTTTATGCACAGTATTTTAGCGATACGGGGTGTTTATACGTTTATGTTCTAACCTATTATATTAACAACTGCCGTAGCGAATTTCAAGGACAATGTAGTCTCACATCCTTTTTACTCATTAGTTGACCACATGTTACTTAGCTGAGGTTTACTCCATGGATAATCAATATTTAATGGGTATTTAACACAGTAAACCTTGCACTTATTTGGTTATCACAAGGCCAATGAAGGTTAAAGTAGTCAAAGTTACTCGCTACTAAAAATTGCTGTCAGTTGTATGTCTTACAATTCTCTAAATGTGAAACCTATAATGTTTAGCTGTTCCAGAGCAAAATCAATAGAAATATTACTGTTGCTTGTGATTCCATAAGGTAACTCCTACACTCTTTCAAGCAGCAATGTACAATTGAAGCTCCTGTATTCAATCAAATGCATTTGTTCATTGTACCATTACAGCTTGGCTATTGAGCACCAGGCGCATGCTGAAAGATGCCCATATGTAAAGGTTTTTTAAAAATAACATACGATTCATTAATGATTATTCATTATTATCATTATTCTGCATATGAAATGAATATTTTGTCAGTATTAGTTTTCACTAAAAGGAAAACATCCTTTTCAGTTGATTCACTTTGTGTTCTGAGAACATAACAGTTTAATTAAACCAACTGAATGTGGAGAGATCATGCATGTCTTTCTTATGAATAATGAAAAAGGAATATACATTTTTATTAAGAAATAACAAAAAACTTGTGCTTCCTACTAAAACCATATGCATGGTAGAATGTAAAATGTAAAGTACATGTAAAAGTTTTATATTTTTCCTACAGGCTTCTCTCTTGAGTATATTACATGTCATGTGTGTTTTTTGATATGAATGTAGCCATAATCATACAAGAAAAAACACTGATTGTAGTGGACATATAAAAAACCCATGTGTTATATATCATTGAAATAAGAAAAATGTTTGACAGCCTTATATGAAGCATATGGTTTCTGTGATATGGGTGAGCCTCATATAGTTAGATGCCTGTGACATTACTGCAGGGTTCCTGCTTTCAGGCGTTACATAGTAGCTTCGCTTATATTTACAACAGGCACAGAGTAAGGATCCAAGGCACAATACTCCCTGATGTCATCGCGTTACCACACAGGAACAAACAACTGCTGAGAAGTGAGAATGCAGTCAGTGTGGTCAGTTTGCCAAAGAGTGATGGGACTTCGCATCAAGAACAATGCAAGTGTTCCAGTTAATTTCATTCCTTTCGTCAAGTCAAGTTAAGCGGGTTTTACTGTCATTCCATCCATATAGAGATACACATTGGCACGTAATTACGTGCCCCCAGTATCACGGTACAAGATGCAAACAATAAGTGACAAAGGTTTTCACTATACTTCAACTGCGCAGTACAGGGCAGTGCAAAACAGAGGGGGGGGTGGTTTATATACATGGTGTCATTAATGTGTATATAGACTGCAGACATCAAAAACATCACCTGAAAACCCCAACAGCTGAAAAGAAACATCACCATTTCCTCACCACGCTCTAGTTATGGCGCCATGGAGAATTTGCATATTCATTTGCATATAGCCCATATAAGGAAGCGTGTTTAAATGCGTCACCTGTAGCAATTGTTGTTGTAGCTGTTGTAACTCCCCAGGGCCGTGAGACAACCCAGGCAAATGGCATATGAGAAGAAAATCTGGGTCCCGGCGTCCACCCAGACCTGTGAGACAAGATGGTATTCTTTTGTTCAGTGGTACTCAATAAAACACATGAGCAAAAGGACTTGTCTGTCATTCTCTAACATGGCTTATCAAGTTTTTCCATTTAACTGGACATAAATAGGCAATGGTCATTAACCTCACGTTTTAATTTCAACTTTTTGAATTGTTAAATAATTCTATACTTTTTTAGTTCCTGATAACTTCAGAGTTATTGCATACCTTTCAGGGGATGTACATTTAAATAACCCTTGGAAATATGAATATGTGCTTAGACGATGGGTAGTTTACTGAATCGAGTGAAATGACTGAGTGATTTCTTGGAACTGGAGATGTTTAGCAGAAGAGAAATAATGACAGCTCTCAGCAGAATAACGCATTAATATGAACAGCAGGATTGATGGAAAAGTCATTCGAACCAAAACAATGCTTTCAAAAAGTGACCATAAGCTATGACCTCACTTCCTTTTAAACTTCTGGGTATGATCACATGTTGAATTTCACAAATTTATTTTTCATTGCACAAACCTTATATGTGTAAGGCACAATTTTCCAATAAATCTGAAAACAGTGTCACATAATCCATGCAAATCGTAAGTATGGACGTATGTTTTAACTTAGGATTCACAGTTATAAATTTTGGTTGATGGCCTTTTCACCCTTACCCTGTAATAAAATATACTGTGACTTCTGATATGTTCATAACTAATAACTGTCAGACAAAGACCGATAATTGGCCCATTATATGACAAAGTGGAAGGTAAAATTCACCAAAGGGGTGTGCAAGGGTCCCCTGTAAAAATGCGCCCAGATAACCATTGAGCCACTAATCTCCTTTACAGAGGAAACAATTGACAGTGCGCAGTATTTGCTTCTTCCAGCTGGTTTCCAGGGAAACCCCTTTGACCCAACCAACACAAACCTGCTTCCCTCCAAGAACATCCTTTCTGCGCTGATGTTCATTTATGTCCTTTTTTATCTCACACACGACTACCGCTGATGCCTTTTCCTGGCTCCCAGTCCGGAGGCTCCCATCCAGGGAATCACTTGTTGATGTTGTGGCTAATTTGAAGGGGGTTGTGTTTAGTCTTGTTTAGACTGCAGGACGCTACAATAAGATCGCCCTGGTCCCCTTATTCTCTTAAATCCGGATACCTCATCTAGGGCTCCCACGGTGCCTACGATTTGTCTGGATCAAGTTGTCGGTTAAGTTTGTATGTTGATGTTTGGGTTTGAGGGAAGCGGGGCTAATTTCCGTGCCCAGAATATCGGCTTCCTAACTAAAACGGCTTAGATCGCAGTTGGAGAGCCGGGGACTTATAAGACCCCGTCAAACAATTTAGCTGCAGCTTTGGACTCTACAGCTTAAGCCACGGAAAAACCCTAGACATGGCACTGCTTGTTCTTCCATAAATGTTCCATATTGCCAAATGCCAAGGTGCCGAGATGTGAGACCAGCCATGGCATCAGCATGTAATGACTGTGATTAATGTACAGGTGAAAGGTAATTGCAAAAACAACAACCCTCATTGTCCCTCTGATGGCTAAATTAACATTTTTAGGTAACAGCTACCTCTCTGAGCATCAAACAAGATCCATTTCCCCCCTGTTTACGTTAAGCGGTGCAGCCACGGTGCGATTCCGTGTGCATGGCGGTGACTCGTACATCACCGGGCCCTGAGGAAATTTGCCAAGATAAAAATATTGCTTCACAGATAAGCAAATGCACATTAAAGGTCCAGACCGATTAAAGAGTCGGTGTGTAGGAACACGTAAACACACACAAGGTGTGACAGCTTCCTGAAAAATTAGATCGCTAAATTATGGAGACCGCGCAGGTTTGATGTGTTTCTAAATTATCTGCATCCTGCTTGTCCTGGCATAAAATGCAACTATGTATTATTCCAATCGTGTAAGCCTTTTCCATAAAATGATCTGAGATCCATGCATCTATTGTGTAAGTTTCAAAATGACCGAGTTTTCAGTTTTTATCAATTCCTACTTTTATTCCTTGCTATTTCTATTTACCATATTGTCATTATTTCACTCTCCGATAATCTCCGATAACCGCTGAATATTAAAGAGTTTTTTCCCCTGCCCACCTCTGAAAGGCACTCAGTAGAGGGCACCGTAACAAATCAATTACCGTCCACCAAATGGGCTAATGCAGCATAAACAAGAATGGCTTGTTACAACAAGGCTGGCAATGTCACGAGAAAAAAAAAAAAAACAAAACTCCCAGTTTCTCAATCTACTTTTCAAAGCCCTTGAAAAGCCCCTGCCCCATTAGCCCATAGAGACCCAGAGTAATGTGGTGCTTCTGCTCTACAGCTCCGTGCCGTGGGAGATGGAACAGAGATGGTGAAGCCTGGATATGCTGTCTCAAAAATTGATCTGTTCCTGTCTCTGTTTGCATCAACACGTTGTAAACAAGAACTGTGGCACCTTCCTCGTATCTCTGTCGCGATCTCAACCAGAGAACAATTATTTTTAAACGCGATGCTTGTCGAGGAGGTCATTATCTCTCCATCCACATGTCTGATAAGTGCTTCTCCAGCACAGGGCAGCCTGGAGCCTATTCCAGCCAGCCAAGGGCAGAAGGCTGGGGTAAACCCTGAGCAGGAAGCCAGTCCGTTACATGGCACACACATGCACACAGCATGTCTTTGGACCGAAGGAGGAAACTCACACAACATGGGGAGAACATACATGCTTCACACACACAGAGCAAAGGTGTGGCTAGAACCCAGTGCAAGAGCTAGACCACACAACGAGCAACATCAACTAAATGAAATGATGCTTACATAATGGCTGGGTTACTACTATATAACTGGGGATAAATATGTGGAGAAATCTTTTGGTAACAGTGTCAATACCCAAGAGAAGATGTACAATATACAGCCGTGGAAACAATGAAGAGACCACAGTACTCAGTTTATGGGTGTGCGTCTGTGAATAATATATATAGACGCTCCTCTACTTACAAACTTTCAATTTATGAACTTTCAGACATACGAACGAAAAGGACTGTAAGCGTACTCCCAGCATCCTAGTTCTTTGTACTTGCGTATACCCTTAATATGATGTTGAATAGCGACTTACGAACATTTCAAGTTATGAATGGCCGTTTGGAACGTAACTCATTCGTAAGAGGAGAGTCTGTATATTTATTTTGATGCAGCCTGGTGCTATTTGGGACTTCAGTCCTGCTTCTAGGACCCTGATATGAACTGTCCTAACAGTGCACTTCATACCTGCACTCAATGTTTCCCATTCCTTTTGAAGGTCATTTGATGTCATCCTATGATTCATGAGAAACTGTCGGATAAGTTAATGGTCATCTCTAGCATTAGAAAGTCGCTTCTGCCCTCTACCTGACTGGTTTCTGGTCGTTCCCAGTGTCTCCTGCTTCACCTTGCTCTTGTGTCTTAGAAACTTTGAGCCTGGAAGCAGCCTCGCAGTGTAGCCTTCTGCCAGCAGAATCACAATTAAACCAGGATCTAAAAATGCAGATTTTTTTAAAATATAGAGTGGTCTCTTAATTTTTTCCATGGCTGTATATACTGTAGATCCTCACCACATGTATCTAGATTTCTCAGCATTTTACAGACTTGGGATCTCAGCTTTCAGTCCATTGTGACAAAGAGTATAACTATTTTATTTGCTGTCTGGAACACAATGCATGTGTAAAACACTGGTAAAATTCAGTTAGTTTGAATCATAAGATCAGATATTATTAAGTAATGACTATTTTTATTTACCATTTTTCCAGAGTGAAAACTAGCTGTAGTAGCTCAGAAGCTGGCCAAAATCTTCCCTAGAGAGGACCTGATGTTCTGTACAACATGTCAACAGAAACTGTCCAACTGTAAGAAGGAATAGTTGCAAAGATGTCTGAATGATAAACATTCATACATTCCAAAAAACAAGCCTATATGAACTCAACAACATTCCCACCAACCCAGAGCTGTTTTTATTTATTTATTTTTTGGTCAAATTAGAATAACAAGCTTTGGGCATCAATATTTTCAAGTCTCAGAGCTACAGTCCAAAGGGATTTACTGGACACATGGACAGATGCTCACAGGGGTGACATTTGCCTGGGTTACCATGGCACTACTAAGTGTCATTTAGATTGGCCACATTGATGAATCTCATTATATGTCGCCAACAGGGGAAGTGCCAAAACTGCAGTGAGCAGGCCATCATTTTGCTAATACGAGTTACATCATTTCTGTAAAACTCAACAAACCAGTCCTTTTGACTCATTTTAGCCTCTGAGACACCACTGCACTTGTGAATGAAAGAGTGAAAACACAAGGCTTACAGATCTCAGATTCACATGGTAAAAGTCATCCAGATCTATCGCAGCTAAATGACTTCAGGACTAGAAGCATTCACCGAGCTGTTGCTTAGCAACCTCAGATGTCTGTACTCAAGAGATAGGGTCAACCCTTCTGTTCTGTACAGTGATGCATACTTTATAATCAGATGGAGACCTGAACCCATCTTGAGAGGAAGGATGTTTTCAAGGATGACCCCTTAACGGATTTTTTGATACTGACATCAGAAATCCTGCACACTCCTGTGCCCTTTCTAACAACATATCACCTCGAAATGCCCGCTTCCGTGTCAAAAAGCAGTAAATGAGAAAGTGCCCAGATCTCTAGGCCAAACATGCAAGATAAGATCACTTGAATGCGGGACACCACACTGACACCAGTAGAACAAAACACTTCATCACAAATGAGCAAATTGCAGTGCTCGTACTCAAAGGCCCTGTGGAAAAAGTCATCGATGGACCCAGCAGGTTATGCAATTTTATAAACCCTGGGTGGCTTTTGTTTGCAAGGAACATCCTATGAAACATGAATTTTTCATATGTTTTGGTTGCAGATTAACTGCTTCTTCTCCAGAGGTGTTGCTTGAAATACTAATACTGCTGTTGCTGCTAGTACTGCTACTACTGTTACTAATGATAGTAATGCAGTGCTTAATTTGTAAATAAGAAGGTGCCAGAACACAAGGGGCAAATGCGGGCAGGGGGATAATGAGGCGGGTGCTGGTCCCGCAATGCGTAAAAAGCAGTGTTGAAAACATGCAACGTATTTTTAAAAATAAACCTAAACTAATAAATGTTGTGAAATCACGTGAAAATTGGTCTGTAAATTAAAATACATAGTTATTTTATTTTATTTGTTTATGTTACTGTTGTTTTTTAAACAGAGACAGCACAAATAGGTGCTGGAACACATACAGTCAAAAACAGAGGTGTCCTGGAACGCATTCCGGCCAAATCCTGCACAAATTAAGCACTGTAATTAAGTAATAACAATAACGATTATAATAATACATTGAGTAAGAAAAACAATGAGGTCCTTGACTCGCACCCTACCTGCGGGTCCGACAGCCGAGACATATCAGGGTACAGGTAAAACTTGATCCCATCTGCGGCTCCAGGTAGAGTAATCCCCCGAATTAACAAGATCAGCAGCATCACATAGGGGAAGGTGGCGGTGACGTACACCACCTAGAGACACAACACAAGAATCCATTAGCATATTAGCATTGATGCGAAGAACACATCTTGTACAGAATTTAATTTCTATTTTGTGCAGAATTCATACATTTATGCAGAAGTCACATGGTCATGCCAGGTGAGTTAAAAGGCAAAGCATATCTTTTAACGTGATCACTCAAAATTTATCTAAAGGACATTCGTCAACTAGTGGTGTCCAGTGTCATTCGACACAGGCCTGGAGCCTAACCCAGGAAGTACAGGGCACAAGTCGGGACATCCGGGATTTAATGCCGGTTTCTGACACGGCACGCACACTTGATAACTTCTTATGAAAGCTATGTCATCAAAGGCATAATCCCACTTCTTCATTGTGTGTTTAAACTCTCAAGGTGAACAACAATACACCCTAACTTAGCGATTTATTTGAAGTCAACCGTGCATTTGTATAATGATATACTGAAATGAAAATAAAATGAAAATAATGGAATAATAAATTTATAATATAATGTAAATCAATATACTATCAAACCATAAATCAGCAAGCTTTAAAATTAGTTTGACCATGGTCATATTCCTTAATGTTACACTTAACATCAAACAATATAGTTAAATTGATTGATTCCGCCTGGAGAAAAATGCTTGTCAACATTGCTCATATATACAATTCATTTAAAAAAATGGAAAAAAATGGCTTTTTAGAATGGAGTAATTAAACGCCAGCTTGGTGCCTGGAGCGGGTTAAGCGGGCTCTGCACTGGTACCAGCTTATCAGCTTCTATTCTCTACGGCCTAACTGAAAGCAGTGAAAGACTAATACTCTGGAGGATGGTGAACATTAAAGTCCGAGCCGGAAGTTCTGATGGAGAAACCATGCTACACCACGTCTCCTGCAATATACAACAAAAATGCAAAACAAATATAGACCAGCGAGGATTTTTAACGTGCCGATGTGAGGCTCACGGGCAGCTCGTTTGGGGACCCCCCACCCCCCCCCCCCCCCCCCCCCGCGCGCAAATCTGTGCTTTGAAAACCACCCTGAAGGACGGGGGGGACGTCTCGAATGTAAGCCATGCAAAGGTACACAGTGGTCAAACATGATAATGTGATTATCTGCAACACAACTATGGGTGGCTTCTGGTAAGCGCCCCCCTCCGGATCCCACCTTGAGGCCTAAGAATTGTGTTAAGCATTTAATAGCACCATCCAAATCCCTGGAATGATTCCACCCCTGCCCCCCTCCCTCGCCCCCCCGCTCTTCCTCACACCTTGGAAATGGCTCTGTGTCCTTCTCCCCCTGGCAGCCAGTCAAGAGCATGTTAGGACAAGACGGGGCGTTAAAACAAAAAGGATCCTTCCCAGTCCCCGGCTCGGCCGAGCTCTGTTGGTGGTGTGGGAAAGAAAATGTGCCTCATGGAACCGTCCAATTACCGCAGCCTTGCGGCAGACCTGTATTATGTCACTGTACTTTAAAGCATACATTAAAGGATGTAAATGAACAATAAACAGGCCTGCATCACCAATTAATCATTTGGGTTCACCGCTGGTCACAGGAACGAATATGGTGTACTTTCTGTCAGAAAGCATAACATGCTATGGGATCTCAGAAATCTCATGAGTAATTCATTGGGCAGTAGCCGTATCGCTGTACACAGACAGACACGCCACCTGTAACGCTTTACAGAAGGCTTCTAGACACACACAGCCTTAGATTCCTACTTAACCTTTCAGTAAATCCAGAATTGTTGACAGAAAAACACCAGTGCGAGTATATGCTCCTGTTATCCGATTCAATCCAATTGATTTGTGCTTAGAATGCTCTTTCCCAAAGCCTTTAACAAGGGTTTTGCAAACAATCAGCATCACGGGCATTAAGGTGAATGATATTACAGAGCATCAAAAGTCAGAGCGCTAAGAAAAAAAACAGGTAGAAAGCTGTCAAAAGGAGGAATGAAATCACCGCCTTGTTTGCTAGCCACCTAGCCTGCCAATGAACGGCTCTTCATAACTTACTGGGCAAGGCGAAGACTGAAGGCTTTCGTGCAGTTTTGGGGAAAGAGCCCTTCAGCCAATGTGAGGTCCGACGTCGTCAGGCTACGGCTTGTTAGCGGGTTAGACCCTATTCAGCGAGCGCTAAGCCTTTATGTCTATGTGTTTACATGTACTGTCACAGGTTATAGTGAGGCTTATCAGTGCACCGTCTCTCCACGAGTCTCCGACAGTCACCACACTCCCCCAAGCTGGCCACGGGGGCTAAATATAACGATCAGAACTGCTTCCATAAATGTGGAGACCGCTATGTGAGACCGGTTCTCTCCGAAGGGCCTGTGGCAAACAGCTTAGCGATGGCCTTGAATGCTCAGATCTGTATGGGGGTGCAAAAAAACAAAAGAAGAAGGAGAAGCAGAAAGAATCCCACTCGCCGCAATAATTCCTCATAGAGGGGAGAGGGGAGCTGGGGAGTTCTGCATGCTTCTCATGAACGTTCTACTTTTCTCCACTGAATACAGAAATCAATCTTGGACTGGCCGCTAAAGTCCTGCCTTGAAGGAGCATTCTTCCCCGTTACTTCATGCCCAGACAAAAGCCACTTCAGGAGATATAGGCATTTCTGCCCAACTCTTTTTTTCCTGGACCTGTACAATGTGAGCCCATTCATTTTTCCTCAAACATCTCTCTCTCTTTCTTTCCAGTTTCTTTATGCCTCATTGAATCTGTTAGACTTGTTTAAAGGCTTAGGGGGGAGGAAAGGGGAAAAAAAAGCACCCAGAGGAAGGATAGTGAGTTTTAGCTGTTGGCAAAGGCACCAAAGCCCTCATAATGTGGGGATTCTGGGTAAAAGGCTAAGGTAGAGGAAAGCTGGGGTCTTTCTTTGTCTCTATGTATGGGGATAATAAATTGCTTTTCCTTGGACATGTTTTCTCTCAATGAGCTGCAAAAGTTTTTCCTGTGTAACGTTTTTTTCTGGCTATTGATCGACTTTGTCATTATAGGCCACTCTGTTATTTTTTTAATGATGCAATTAATTTTAAAATGAAGTACCAAACTCTTGTTTCATTACACTTAGAGGTATAGATCATTTATTTTGTGAACATATATAACAAATTTAATATTAAAATGCGGTTGCGTTTCAACCCATAACGCTTAGAGAACAGGTGACAATAGGTGCCTTCTAATCAAAACACGATGATGCTGTCGAAATGTAGATGACTAAATTACACTTTATATTTGATGTGAAGCATGAGATGTTCTCCTTTCTGTGGACAAAACATAATCTGAGTATTAACTGAGGATATTGATACATAACACACCACCAACATATACCCTGCTAACAAGGGTATTCAAGCACCATGAATGTTCTATACCACATAAATGGAGATACACGAATACCGCGCTAGATGTGATCTCTTTGGTGTAACTCCCTACACTTTTTGGCAAGCAAGCTTGACGACATGGTGGAAACGAGACCAAGTGCAAAGTGAGTCTTGTACAAGTACATACCAGGCAGGTCCATATGCATTTTTATGCAATAAACAAAAGGAGATCCAATATTATTGATTAGAATGTGTCCATTGTTAATAAAACAGATTCGCACATGTTATGTACCTGCCGCAAATGTTAATCTAATCTGGGACCATTCATAATCGGATTAGTTTTGGTTCTGATCTCTGATATGAGCTTCTGCGGCAGAATTCAGAGTGGCTCTGAACGCTTAAAAAATACATGGAAAAGAATCTTGGCTTTTCCTTTACTCTGACCACATATGCTATTAGACAAAACCCATCATGCATTCTGTTAACCCAGAAGCTACATTTTCTAAGAAAAAAATCCTCCTTGCACAAATAGATAGATAAAATAATAAAATAATACATTATAATAAAATATAATTAAAAATATGTTTTTAAAATATATTAAAAAATCTCAGGGAAACACCGACATATTCCTCTTGAGTATGTCACTATTATGGGTGTAGAGATGAGTTCTTCCAGTGGGTTGGCCCCCATTACTTGTAATTCTACCAAATATGCCAAACATTCACCTAAAGGTTATTACCTTTTTGTGACAAATACTACAATGTGGAAGAAGACCTGGTGTGTGTGAGTGCTTTTGTGTTCTTTTGTTACTGTCATTCGTAATACCAGCATGACCCTCCATTAAAGAGCTGGTTCTGGGAAAAAAGATAAATGAATGAATGAATCAATCAATCAATAAATCAATCAATGAGTGACAGAATGAATGAATGAATGAATGAATGAATGAATGAATGAAATATTACTTTTCTGTAACACATTAGTATCAATATTCAATATGCTACTGTCTGCCATTTTCAGTCTTTCTCTTTCAATGTTTCCTACTGCAACATTTATTATTCTTTGTGAGAACGATAAAACAGCTGATTTTATTAACTATTACAAGCTGACTCCTGTGACATCTTTACTTGGCCAAAACTCCCGCTGATTAGAAATTCGTTGGAAGGCTTTCCAAATTACGGTTCTTGGGAGTTTAACAGTGATTTTTGGAGCAGTGGGGGGATATTAATGGGGAAACGAGGGATTTATCCTGAGATGCGTTGCATCTGCTGCTTACGCTGGGGGGGGGCACATCTCTGCTGAGGGGGTGCTGTAGGCAGCCGGCAGTGCTGCTCTGATGGTTGACGGTTGGTTATAGATTCGTTTTTTTTACTCTTTTTTTGCATCTTTAAGACATCTTCGGCACAAACATACACAAGCACTGACTTGGAATATTCATGGTACCCAGACAACATAACAGCTATTCTGTTACATGCATCAAGCTGATATAGTAATTATTATGGCATCATTTAAACTGCAAATCATTAGTCAATGACGGCAATTGTGAGATGCTTGAGAAGCTAATCTGCAAAAGAAAATGACTGTTTGATAGGACTTCAGCGATGCATTGGTGCCGTTAATTAGTATAAACAAGCCATCAAAGAGAGTGGGTAACTACTAGGGTATAACCAATGTCAGTGAAGTAGGGGGTGTTTCTTTCTCATGCTGTTTCAGAAGCAGGTCGCACTTAGACCTCTACCATAGAAACCACGCAAGCGACTCATCCAACCTTCCATCCATTTTGCATAACCGCTCATCCATGGGGGGCCTGGAGTCGATCCCAAGCAGCACAGCACCCGTGGCTGGCTACATCCTGGATGGGACGCCTGTCCATCGAAGGACGCGAGCATAACGACGCTTTACCATCAATTTAGAGGTGTTGACTCGCATAAACCACAAAGAGGCCAAAATGCCCATAAAGACCAGCAGAACACAGGGAGAGCAGGTTGTACACACAGAGCTAAGGGCAGGAGCCAAGCCCACGGTGGTCTGAGTGTGAGGCCACAGTGCCACCCACCATGCCAAAATAAAATAAACAAAACAGCAAAACATTAGCATATAAGTAAAGGTAACATAATTGCATAACATATCACCACTGAGAATTTATTTGGAAATGATTCAAGCTAACCTGAACAACCTGAACTAATGAGCATTATACGTAATTGATTCAGTGAATGATTGACATAAATACCATCTTATAAAGACCAAAATGCACCCTGCTGATTTACCCTGCTGATTTGTTCTGTTGGTAACTAAAGAGCTCAGTGGTATCCGGCGGAATTTGAGTTACCTTTCCGGTGGATTTGGGCCCCTTCCAGATGCAAAAGTAGCATATGAACCAGGCCAGGAGCAGACAGAGTGCCAGCTCCCATCGCAGGCTTCCAATGTGCTCGATTCCGCTGGAGATGCTGAGCACGCGGCGCCTGTAGGGGGCGAAATTGGCCAGGTGTTACTGATTGATCGCGCTTGGGTTTTGTTGCTGCAGGAGAAGGGCGTTTCCCATGAAGCCTTTAAGACTCAAGGTGCACATTAACCCAAGAAGCTGTAGGAAACAGAATAAATATGACATATATATGTAAAAATGCAGGACTACAGCTAACATAACTATTGTCAGTCATACAATATAATGAACAAATTACACACTCCAACACACTCCTGTCATTCCAGTGATCTGGATAGTCAGCACAAGCATTCTGGGCACCATAAAGCATACAGATGTAGCACAGTGCATATCTGTTAAATTCTACAGCGAATTTAGGTGAAAAGACAATTACATGTGAGGGTTAGCGATTTCTCTTCAGGTTCATGCATGCTTATTCTTTCATGGTGCACCCCTTTGCCCAAGAATGCCAAGAGCAAGACCAACAAGCTATAACAGCCATTTATTTACCAGCTCATTCATTCTCTCTGGCATATATTTCAAAGTGCATGATGCAAACAACAATATGTAAATCCACCCGATTTCATTGTCGTTTTACACTGACAAAGTAGCTTGATTCCTATGATCTGGAGACTTTGCTGCTGGTTGCTAAGGAGCATCCTGTTTTTCCACAATGCTCTGCCTCATATACAGTACCAAGCAAATTTTGTCTAGATGAATATTTTTTTGTTCGTTTTAGATTTTTTGAAGCAAAACTACGGTGTCAGTGGTTTGGCAGAGTAGACTCAGTCTTTTAAAAACACACTTCCCTCATATTACATAATATATGGTATATTTTTGATCCTCTGTTCCAAACTTTGCAGTGCCTAACAAAGAATATATTTCATCTGCCAGCTATGCTTAATATAATTTCCAAACTATATTAGAATGAAGTAAGTAATTTAACGATGCCCCGTTACAAAGAGACTCCATTTCTTAATAGGAGGGGGTCACAAGTAGATGACCATTTTTTTAACAAGAACACGGCCGTGTTTCGGGTCACTGCAAACTGCCGCAGTTAGAGCTTCACTGTTTCCTCTGCGCCTGCTACTGGCAACAGTGCGGGAATTCAAACAAGATGACCGGGGGCCAAATTTGTGTCCATACCATCTCTAGCGGTGCCAGCAGCCTCCTGAGGCATGTTGACAACATCAGTGTGAAAGGAAGGACAAATTATTATAGTAAAGGTTATGCATTTTTCGATCATATGAGACCAGAAGCTTATTGCTGAGCACATGCCTTATGCCAAGCATTCTCGCCTGAGCCACCTTGCCTGTGTGCTCCACTTCTTTCCAAACCCTCATTGAGCATCCTATGCCGTGAGATCATTCTAAGACAGTGTGTTTTTATCTCTAGTCAGAGTGCTGAGATTTCGCCACTGAAGTTGACAGGGATGTTTGTCATGGGGGATTCTGCCCATGAAATCAGCCAGGCAGCAGATACAGGCTGCTGAAGACAGGCACTGACAGGAGAGGTTTGCCTTCATCCGTTCCGAAGCTGTTTACAGGCATCCTTCTCCGGTGGCACTTTGATGGGAAAAAGGACGGAACAACAAGGGCCTGTTTCTGCAAACAAAGCTGGCGTTATCTGACACCTCGCTCGCCGAAACGAAGGGAGTCCCGTGTCTCAGTCGGCAATTTTGTGTCTGGTGAAATCACCGCCACCTCCAATGATGCCCCTGCACCACACTTTGTGGTTGCTGGTTCGAATCCCATGAACAGCATGCCCATTGAGTTATGAAGGGTAGTAGCGGGACTAAATTTCACACCCAAGCATAGAACTGCAAAGAATGTTCTGAAAATGCAAGACTTCTTGCATAGTCGGCAAAGTAGCTAAATGTTAACAATGACAATACACAAGCGATCCATCCATGAAAATGAGCTCATACTGGTAGATGCTAACATGCATGCACTAAAACTCCAGTTAATATTTGAATACCTATATTATTTTTATTATGGTTTCAGGGGAGTGTGTTATTATAAGGGAAAGATATTCAATATTAAACCGCATATTAATGAAAAGCACTTACTCCCAGAACTCTATCACTGGGGATGTTGCATTGGGGTTGGTTATGTTGGTTCCGTTCACTTTCTGGAATTCTATGCAGTTCTCTAAAAAAGAAAAAGGAGTTATTTTAAAGTGAGATGAAAAGCAGTGTAGAGATCTTCAGAACCACTGCTCTAAATATTGTTATTCATACTGGAAAAAACTAGTGCCACTTTCCTAAAACTCTAATTTTCAGAGAGAAGCCACGTTTAAAAAAGGTTACTAAGATAACCATGTCTGCTTTGCCTTCAATGCCAAACATGACTGTTAATATGCTCTTGACTCTGAATTACTACCAAAGCATTTGGTTAATAGAAAAGGAAAACAGGTGGTATCATTAAATCAAAAATCAAACGTAGGCACTGATTAATGAGAGTCTAACCTGTATTCCACTCATGTCCACATGACGCCCAGGGCAGATCAGTCGTGAAGCAATTAAACAAGTAAAATATAGCCCAAGCCAGAATGATGATGTAATAGACGTTGAGATGCGCTTCGATAACTTGGGTAGCATATCCAATACCTGCAGGTTACAAAGGAACGTGATGAAAAACAAATGTGTCTTCTCAGATGACCATGGGACAGTTAACAGGTTGCTTTCTACAGGAAGTAAATAGATAAATGCATGTCATAGTCACCCCTCCAGGCCTCTGCATGACCGCTTATCATTTAATCTCAATTCATGATGTCCTTAATATTAATAGAGTTCTTTCCATTCATTTGAAATTAGCATTTTGCTAGAACGATGGACTTGAATTATAGATATTTCATAAATCTACACAAGGGAGGCACATTTTTAAACCAGAGTATAAGACTGCGTTTTATACTCATGAGACGTCACAAGTATTTGTGTACGGCCGTGCAGTATTTGTCACGCAGTTTGACCCATTACCCTCGAAAAGTGGACACACTTTCCGCCAGCAGGTGATTCCCCCTTCACTAGTGAACTGGCCCAGTGCCGTCTCCAGGAAGAACACTGGGATGCCACAGCAGACAAAGAATATGACATATGGCACCAAGAACGCACCTGCAACATATAAATAATGTTAGCTATACGCTTCGCTATGCTTTGTACCTGAGAAGACAGTGCCTATGAAGAGGGAGAGGATGTCTTGGTCTAATGAAAAGTGGCAGCAAATAGCACCAAAGAAGAGGCAGATCTTAGAATCCAGTGTTGTTCCAGCTCTAGGCATCTGTCTCCACGGGTTTCATTTTTATTTTTTATTTTATGTTCACACACTTGATTAAATGATCTGTTAATTGGGTACAAAAGTCCATTCCCGTGGCTTACATCATGTGATAAGAGAAGGCATGACATCACAAACAAGGCCCCCTTAAGCGAGTCTAGTAGGGTTCATCTTCAGTCGGCCAGAGTCGGCTGAAGGTTGCAGCAAAGCAATTAAACCATCAAGGACAGACCCGATTTGAATGTGAAAGAGTCTCCCTGTATTCCATCACTGCCGAACGGGGGAACGTTTGCGCTGCTGAGAAGAGGCTGTTCTCAAGTCACCGAGTGTTTCATTCCACTTAAACTGACAACCGTTTCAGATATTCCTTTGCTCTCTTCTTCCATCTGCACACATCGCGTTAATTCTTGATATCTGCAACCATCACATTAATTCTTGATACCTGTAACCATTATGTCAGTTCCCCTGATCTCCTTCTCAATGTTGGTAGTCCTTACTAAATACACGTTTTATCATTCCCAGAACCTGCAAGACCTTGCATTATCATGGCCTAGAGGATATTAGCTTCCATTTACACGTTCCGTCCCACGTAGTAAAGGCAATACATTGTCACACAGCAGGCTTAATAGTAGGTCAGGGTACTTGTTATATCAGGTCATGTTATATAAATTATCTGAAAACTTAGATTCCATTGAAATTACTCAGAAGAATTGTACTTGTTAATCATTTGCTGTTTACCGAACAATGTAAGAATTATATCACATATAACGATAATAATCAAATCACATACCAAACAGAATCTGAGGTCAGTATTTAGCAGTTTGTTTCCATATTCAGAAATGAACATTTTTAACACAAATATACTGATGTATTGACAAACTGCAGCTCCCTTCATTCACACTGTTTGCTGTGCTTTGATTTGATGTTTGTTTGCTATGTTCTCATACTTCCCATTGACACAAGATGTCAGTGAGGCTGGAATGTCATCTTAGACATGCAGAACGGCAGGTAATTATAGTAATTTGTACAGATGCCAAGGAACAAATAGGCATGCAGGGATAGATATGAAGTGTCAGATGTAAACCCTGGAAGCTTACGCTCTTAAATACCCAAACCTGTATAGGCTGAAATTCAAAAGCAATTAGAAGAGACTCTGCAGTACTTTCTCAACCTGTTGAATGCCACAATCCACATTAATCGTCCTTTCCGGAAGTCTCACTTACTGACAATGCAATACATGCAAAAAAAAAAAAAAACATTATTTATGTAATCATCGTAAGAAGCAGTGTTTTATAACCAAGGAAAAAATCTTACCGCCTCCGTTTTTATAGCAAAGGTATGGGAATCTCCACACATTGCCAAGTCCTATGATCTCTCCAGCGACAGACAGCACAAACTCTATTTTATTGTTCCAGTGTCCCCTCTCATTGACTTTCCTGTCATTGCTGCGCACTAGGTTGGTGTTGGAAGCTTCGGGGTCCATACCATCATCTGCTTTCCCATTAATAATTGGAATAGTCTTTTCGGCTGTCATGGCGCTTTAACAGCCTGAAACAAAACAACTGTATCACAACATGTGTATACGATTAAACGCGATACTTTACGCGTATTGTATATCTAATATCCTTTTAAAGGGTATTCTTATAATACCGCATTTCTCACGATAACTCAAAACTTCTGAGGTTAAATTATACGACGCATCGGTTACACTAGTGCATCCAAATCCAAGAACCCGTCACCTGTTTACCTCCATCGCTGATCTCGGAAAGAGATTAAGTAAACAGCAACAAATTTGCATATTCAGTTAAATCGACGTGACATAACAGTTAGAGTCAAAGCGAGACTCACCTTTAAATATCTATTCATGAAAAAAATCATTATCGACCTGTACTCACAATGAGGAAGAATGCAGAACCTGACAAGATGAAGACATATTACTCACCGATATAGGTAGTACAGTATGCCTTCTTGGCGCACACGATGATCACAGTATTTTTTTTTCTCTTTTTTTTTTTTTTTTTGCAACACAAGTGACGGTCAAGGCGAGCTTGTCCCAAAAGGGTGAGAAAAAAGGAAAATTCTGGATCCCCTTTTTTGGATTTGGATGTTTTGTTGTGTCCCTCTATATAAAGGAAGATCCCCAGTCAAGGCGATGCTATGTGGTACCAAGCCGATGGAAACTTGCGACTGCTTCGCTTCAGTCTAAGCGATGTGAGCGCAGACGCCTCTTTTTTGGAGCTGAGCCATGTGGAAACAACGCTTTGATTCTGCCAGCGCACCAATGTCATTTACCACACAGCGGAAGACAGAGAGCAACCACGACGAGTACCTGGAGAACGAGACAACCCTGCACATCTCCCTACTTTAGTAGACACCACAAAAATCTGTATTCTTTTTCCCATGCACGTAGGTAAACATTTAGTGATACGGTCAAAAATATTTTTTATCTTTTTTGATCTTTTATTCCAGGATGTATTATATATTGTACGTTTACAGACACAAAGCTGGACATACAGAAATACACATCGAGAACATTCAATTCAGCCGCCCAGGCAGCAGATGTACATATGAATA
>JAODJU010000130.1:6756655-6771779 GCA_026776725.1 Gnathonemus echidnorhynchus
GCTTCGCGTCGGGTCCTGATCACACTGTCGGGGCTTATTTCGCGATAACTACCTGCTGCCTGTACATTATCCCTTACGTATACAAGCCACTTATGCATCGAGCCATCAGCACCTCGAGTGACAGTGACGAGGAGGACATTACTGCCCCAGTGCTCTCTGGGGCACAGAGGACTCAATCCACACATTCGCTCCGTCTACCGCTGATGTCATTAGGCAAAGAGGCTTTGCTGTTTTAAATAGTGATGCATTTTTAATTGTTTCTAAAGGATACATTTATATTATGCTCCGGAATGATGGATTGGAAATCCTTCGTTCCACAATTATTTCCCAGTCTCTTGTCTTGTTTGTCTGGGAATGAGAAATCCTTTAAAGTGTGACAGTCATTGATGTGTCTTGTGTTACATTTATTTGAACTATATTCTATGCTTTTTCTTATCAACGGGATTCATTAGTTGGTCCCAAATCAAAGGGACATGCATTTACATTGCCAATGTCCTTGTTACCGTTAAGAGTTATGAGATAAAAAATGGGATACAGTCATGATTATGATGTATAAGCTGCCTAATTTAGACATTCACTAAAATAACCACTGATAATATCAAGTCAAACACCTGACCATACAGCTTGAAGTATCTTCTGATTGGTTTTCAGAAACCACGTATCTGAATGGAAAACTGAATTCTACTAATTTTAAAGAACATTGTTTAAAAATGTAAAGTATGATGATGGTGGCCTTGTTAGGGAAAGGATTGATGAGTAATTTAATCTCCTTTCTAGAGAGTATAGGTAAACAGCTATTTGGTAACTATGTACTTTTAGGGAAAAAATAGTAAATCAGCCATGTTTTATTTTGCTGAGCTTTCTCAATAATCATTCTGCCCACCTACAGACTGAAAAATGCACAATAGCACAACCTTTAGGCTGAACCTGGGCTGTTAGACACTAATGTTATCGTCATGTTTGCAGCTGTTGATCTCCTGGTACATTACATTGTTGCCGTTCACAAGGCATCACAGTCAATGCTAGAAGGTGAAATCAGTCTGTATTCTACTTCAGAAGATTTCTGCCAATGACGATGACATTTTTAGATGAACGGCACCATCTGGTGGAGGGTGAGGAAGTGACAAACTACAGAAGGAAAACGTCTCAGTTAACCTTATTTAAGACTGTCCTCTTTAGGGAGTTTCTAATGAGCTACTCATCTGAATGGGATACCATATTTGGTCAAGCTGACAGTAACGAAAATGAATTATGTGCAGCACGTGCACTATAAAATTGCATTATTAAATGTTTCAAGTTTAGTGAAAGAGGCAAATGTTCACTCGATTAAAAATTTTGGAAATGAACTCAGTAGTCGGCCTTGTCAGAATACGGTGTTGTATTAGAGAGAAGAAAAATGTCAATTTCAGACAATATCCCAGCATTAGACACAAGAGTTATTTTTAAAGATGATTCTTTGTTCGTATACAAGCCCTTTTATTCCATCAAGACGGATTATTTTATGTGGTGACAAACTTTGGATTATGAGGATGGCCAACACCCGTGAAATGCCATATTTCTCACAAAGGGCATCAAAAATGTAGGACGTCAGACGTTTCAGGAAGAAACAGAAGAGCAGAGGAGGGAATGAGCAATCGGGAGAAGGAAGAGGAGTGGAAGTCTTCCCAGGCAGAGCAGATTTCATTGGTGAGTATAAGAAAGCGAGCGCCAATTCAGCTGTCATGACTGTTCTTTGCTTTGGTCGGTGAATTTCAATGAAGGACATTTTCTGTGACACCTCATGGTTTTGGAATTAGCTGAGGATACGTTCAAGCCTGAGGCTGTGCATTAAACAGTGCATTGGCTAACTGGCAGGAATATAAATGTGCACATTTTACAACACGATGTGCAAAAATGAGATTTTATGTTTGACTGTAAATCTGGCATATTTAGCAAGAGTTTTTGAAAAGTGTTTGATCAACTGGACAAATGGTTGGAAGCTGGATTGTTGGGCATTTTATTTTAAACTAACAAGCACAACCGCAATTCACAGTGTTCTCTAACCCAAATTCAGCTATTGATTCAATGTCATAAGACTCTGACAAAACTCCTGATATGCTCTGATAAACTTTGCATTACACTCATTTAAAGATTACAAAAGGAGACTGATTTTTTAATTGTGTATCATATGCAGTTTTATACCATGCAGTACCACTTTTACTCATCCAGTTGTTACAAGTATATCTGGTGCATAAAGACAAGAGGACTATTATTGGTTGGTCACTGTAAAACAATGCTCCATTTGCGGTGTTGGTGAAATAACATTTTTCCCCCAAATGTAAGCATTTTTTTTCTATATTCCAGCAAAACATAGAAATTTAACCAAAATGGAGAAGCATGGCTTACCCAAGGAAGGAAATGAATAAAATAAGCACACATAGTTACTTACCATTTATGGTATCAAAGAGGACGTCGTTTGTTAGACAAAGGAGCAGAGGCCTTAAAGGTTACATACAATTGAGCTTACAGATGGCTATCACACATTACAATCATGCTGGAGAGTCACTGGATACAAACAAGAAATGTTCGGTCAATGTTTTCATATGGTTAGCAAACTAGCAACAATAACAGTACTCACAGCAAACGTCATGACAATCTTGCAGCATTCCTTTTGCGAGATAAAGCATTAATTCTGTCTTTGAAATAATAAGACCTGAGGAAAAAATACTGCTGGTGTTTACAACTGTTATTGCTTTACAGACCCATTTCTTTCCAAAGTAATTCACAATGCCCACAGTTCTGATGAAGCTTGGAGGTCTTACCAATCTGTACAGTTGAAAATTCCACAGAAGTGCCTGGTGTTAAGTACCCTTCTGAACAGTACAACAACAGGTCCCATCCTGAGATTGAAAGTGATGACCTTTCACTCACAAGTGCAGTTACTCAACCACGTGCTTGGCTAATAAAGGCAATTATTACCAGGATCTGTACATGGGCTGTCAATCCGCCTCCTTACAAGACTGTACATTAACATGCTAATGACATGCTGATGGGATTCTAATGAAGTGAACAGTTAGCGAATCACGTTATCCGGGGCCCCGCTCAGCTGCTTCCCATTGGACAGGCATGCATTTCCTGTTTGACAAGCACGTCAGAGGTCCTTAGAGTCCAGGCTCGGCAAAGTAAACATCACACAGACGCCACAGTGCTCAGGGGACACCATTCTGGTTCATGCTGCTCTGGGAAATTTATTTAGTGCTATTTTTTTTCTTATTTGTTTATTTCTTTCACTTGCGTTTCTGTCTGGAGTTATGGTCAGGACAGTAAAGCAGCAAGAGTCACAGTTCGTTACTTTTGTCAAACTATAAAATCATTTACATCACATTGTTTACTGACTGTTGAGACCACAGACATTCCAGCAACACACTCTAGGGTAGGTGGGTAACAATCAGAAAGCATGACGTTTTGCATAGTATTAAATGAACAAAGACATTGAGTTCTTTATTTACAATTATTGTATAGATAAAAAAATTCATAAAAACAAGATGGATGAACACTTATCATTTACCCATACATGGAAAGAATGCCAAATTTACTACTGGCATTTCGCTTCTCATTGGTTTGTTCCACAAAATGCATGCTGCTAGTTACAGTACATAGAAGCATTTGATGTATTGCAAGAGATATTGTCATCATTATTTTATTATCATCATCATTGTCATTATTCATAATAATATACTTCAATATTGTCGTTTAGGTATATTAGTCATAGTGAAACGGCATGAATGAGTTTGCTCACCAATGTGGGCACTCTGTGCAGAATACTCGACCTGTACTACAGTAATCATACAAACAAACAGACAAAAAAAAAACGAAAAACAAATGCCGCATCACACGTAAAATGTCCCTGTGCGTATAAGCCAACATGGATGTGCATCTCCAGTGAAAATGATTGGCTACACTATTTACAAATAATACTCTATGTTTCTCACTGTTAATTGCCTTAAAGCTGACTGTCGGGTTGATGTACGAACAGGTGCAGGATGTTGGCGGAATTTGCATTGTGAGGGTGTGAAAATGACCGGAATATCAGACAAACGTGCCAATGCCAGACTCTGTGACACGGAAAGGCCTTTCCTGCGGAAGGCATTTTCCCAGTAGCCTCAACCCGAAGTGTTTCTTTTTTTTTTTTTTTCTTTTTTTTTTTTTTTTTACATGCCTGAGCTAACCGTTTAAGGTTGTTCACCATCTAGTGATGACAGGAGCCACGGATGCAGATTTTAAAAAAAAAAAAAACAAAAAAAAAAACAGGTCAAAATATTGAATTCAGAGTAAAAAATGGATTTGTTTAACTTGCATATTGAGCATATTCCACCATGCTTCCTCATAAGCCAGAATTAGTGATAATAATAATAATCGCCTTTCAGGACCATAAATCCGGTTGCTATGGTTGCACATCTGCCTTCCATGACCTCTGCCCTTCCACTTGGAAAGCATAATAAATAGTTAACAACTTGTGAATACTGTTGGGATGCTAGAGTATATATAGTGACTGCAGGAAGACAAGCTTGATTAAAAACACACAAAAGCACATCTAAATATACAACACAGAGGTTCGTTCATATCCAGATAGTGCAGAAAAAGGATATTTTTCTTTAAAAAAAAGCAACATTCCATTTCGTTTTTTTTCAGTTGGTGTTCAAAATTCCACAAGCCCAGAAGCCCGGTTAATTTCTTATAAGGAAAACAAATTCAAAAATAAAATAAAAAAAAAAAAGAATCAACACAATATCTCACAATATTTCAACACAACTTTTGATTTTCATACAGATAAGCCCAATATAACTTAGTTTGCAATTGTTTCTAATGTTATAAATCCATCGCAGCCTTTGATGGTCACACAGGTTTAAAACATTTGTGTTAAACAAGCAGTGTTTATATAGTAGATAGTTTAAAAAAATCAGTCCTGAATGTCCTTGATCTTGAGAATGATCTCAAATTAATTTCAAGCATCGAAAAAAAGGAAACGAACGGAAAGAGACAAACCTCTCCATCTTGAAATCTGTGTCTGGACACGATGGATGCCGCTCAGAGTTGATCCCAACAATCAGGTAATACTAAAATGCCACATTAATTACGTATCCCATTATATTTTGGTGTCTTTGTAACCTAAAAATATCTACAATATTTAACAAAATAGCAGGCAAAATCCAGCACACAGTTTGTAATAAAACACCTAAAGTCCAATGTTACAGAAGTATTCAACAACTTGAGCTGTTCCTACTACGTCTGAAGTATGGTTTTTGTACCCTACAAATAAACCAGGAAGTATCTATGGGTTTTGTAAACAAATCACATTCTCTTTAGGACGTAAATAAGTTAAAGGAGTAAGGAGTAAGCCATTGAAGCAGAAACAAGGCAACATGCCAACAAACAAAGATAAACTCTGTGTATATATATTTATATATACATATATATGTATATATATTTCAATAAATTCTATTTATTATGGGTTTCTCTTTTCCGACAAGTGCAAATCTACTGTGCAAGTTGAGTCCTGCAACCTTAGTACACGTCATTTTTTTTAATCAAATAAATCTATACAGTTTAATACATGCCACACAAGAAACTCACAGACCAGTGAATCAGATAAGCTGTCTTAAAATATCAGTCCACAGCACTTCCCACCAAAATCAAATCAATTCAAAAAAAAAAAAAAAAAAAAAAAAAAGTAAAATCAAAATGAAATTAAATAAAAACTTGGGTAATATACATTCATGCAGGAGTAATTATATATATTTTTATTATTTAAACTATTAATAATATAGTGATTTTATTCTCGTGAAAGGGTAGTATATAGTTTATAGAGTTTTCCAAGTCACTCAACAGCAATCTCTGCTTCCTCTGAATGCTGCCGAATAAAAAAATCAGCTTCGGAGCATGTATACATCCATCAGCCCGAAGGTGCTCTTCCTCCTTCTTGGCCATGTTGCGCTTGGAGAATGTAGCTATGTGTGTCCCCAACAGGAGGGCTAGAGGGACGTCTCCAGGCTATGTAGGGGACTGCCCGGACTGGACGAGGCAGCAGATTTACTAGTGTCAGTGGTCAGGTTGATGCCGCTGTCAATGGCGTTGTTGTTCTTGTTGGGTGAAGAGGGCTGGCTAGAGTTCTTCCTCAAGGCCGGGTCCTCTTCGGCATCAGTGTCATCGATGAGGGGGATGTGAGGCTGAGAGTCTTCTATCCTAAACTCGGGGTGAGTCATGAAGTTGTGAATGGAGGTTCTCGAGTCGGGTTTCTCCAGGCCTTCATAGAGGGAGCTACGGAATGCATTCACAACCCGTATCTGGGAGGGGGGGAGAGAGAACCACACTGATTATGGGGCTTCGCGTCACCAGGCTGGAAGGGTGGGGTAAGGAGAGGTGGGGCGGAAACGGGTCCTGGATCACAGGACCTCTGAGGTACACAACTCATTGTTTGGCGTGCATTGGGAGGGGACTGCAAATGAAATATAAAAATAAACAAAGGGGAAAAAAAGACTGGTAAAGCAAAACAACTGTACTTCTGTACAGCAGAAAAAGATGGGCAGCACTGGTTATAAATGCTAAGGTCCACTGTAGCGTACCCCTAGAGACAAGCGACGTTAATCCAAAACCCATGCATGGTGAGAAATCTTTCGGTGAGTTGGTAAGTAGGAGGAAGAGATTAGTTTCCAGACAAGTTTTGGAAAGAGGAAAACTTAAAAAAGAAATGCATAAAAAAAAAAGACCAAACACGCACATTCACAAAGACTCCAAGTAAGGACAAGATAGAACACAATGCATACACAATGGTGTGCACAGGGAGATGAGGGGTATGCCAACACTGTCGCCATTAGCCACAAGCTGGAAGCCAACAGGGCCGCGCACGCATGCAGCTCCTGACAGGGGGCGCTCTAAGGAACGCCGGCGACGCACAGGAGCACACGGACAGCCGTACTGTGAAGCTTGACGCCGAAACGTCTCTGCAGCAAGCTTCAATGGTCATGCGCATCTGAATAAACACTCAAGTATAGGCCCCCAGGTCCCTCCTGGTCTATGGAGAGTTCGATGAAAGTCATAATTTCACTGACGAATAGTGCGTTTAATTAAAGAAATTAATCGTCTTTGTTACAAACTATATACGGTTTCATTTTAAAAAAATAGTGTTTACCAAATTTTAGAGAAAAAGTTATGGAAAAAATAAATTTTTGCTGCGTTTACTGCTGGAAGACATTGCTACAACAGAATAAAATTACTGTTATAAATATTTAATTAATACTTAATAAAACTACTGCTGTGAACGTTTTTTATCATAGATCTTTCACACACTGGCAATCTATTTCATTGCATCTGCAAAATGTTACTATTTACAAATTTAAAAACTTCTTATAGTTTTAATTAAATTCCGATTTTTTAAAAAAAATTTTGAGCATGTATTGACTATAGCTCCCCTACTTTATAACCTTATTTCTCCTATATATTTTTTTGATTTGTTTAGCCCTGTGACTGTAACTGCAGTCGGGGTCTGAGACATGGAACAGCATGATGCATACAGATCCGATTTGACCCGACTTTCATTGTACACCAGCAGCGCGTAAAAAGGCCTCAGCGCGGTGGGGAATTACGAAAAATGACATGGTCAGAGAAGAAGCCATGTGACCGACGGACAAGAATGAAAGTCAGGACAAATCGCGCTGACAGCATCTGCCTGGGGACAACTGCCGCCACATAGGACACGGTTGACAACGGGAAGCCACGAGACGTCATGGGTTGCTTCAGCCCCTGAAGCTGTCTTTTGACACACTACACATGACAGATAAGACAGGATGCTCTGGGTCTTCTCAGCTGCCTGAAGATAAACGCCTTTGTTTTGGTTTCCCCCTGAAAAATGAGACTCTGCTTAGAGAACAAAACAGAGTCAACCTCAGCGGTCAGGAAATACACACATCGGGCCAGTGTGAAATACTTTCGTTCTCAACCCAGTCTTCGGGCCTCCTAGGCGTGCGTTCTACCGGTAATTAGATGACTAAGAGCACAGATGACGGAACAGAACATAGATACAGACCAGGCTGAGAACCACTTATCTAACACATGGTAAACCGAATACAGCATGAAAATTGTGATGGCTTATACTTGAATGTTTACCCATTCTGAGTTTGTCATGGGTTAATTAGTTCACATTAGTTGCAGACAATTGAAGGACTCACAACCTGAAATTCACTCCGTTGGCTGCACCCTTAGTCCAGGGCTCTTTAGCACTCTGGGGGAAACAAAGACATTTAACATTGAGACAGAAACCAGGCACTCTCAGAAAGCGGTGGCGAATGTCAAATGAAAAGTGGCGAGAGGCTTAAGAGTAGAGGATATGATACGAAGGAATGAGCAAAGTCGTCTTCAGAGAAGCCACCCTTCACAATAGCTCTTGGCCAATGATCCTCTTGTCAACCACATGATCAAGTGTTCCTACATCAAGTCTAGTCCAGTCCACATACAGAAGGACCTACCTCAACAGAAAGACCTGACTCAACTAATCGCCTTGATTTATTGACAGTCTACTGAACCACCTTTTTAAATTCTTATTAGGACAACAAGGTCTGAAAAATCAGGTATACTGATATACTGCCCTCTAGGACTGGAAATGAATCCCCCCCAGACTGTTAATTTTATAACAAAAAATGTACACAAAAAACATTACATTTAACAGTAGCTAAAAAAACAATAATGTTCTAAACAATGAACTGTGACGTAGGCATAGAGCTTCAAAAAACATAAGTATCAAAATATCCCTAAGATTACTGTAAAAAGCCAATTTTTCAAACTTAAAAATCAAAACACAAATTAAAACCATGCAATTATTGTGTAGATACTCTGACCAAGAAAATAACATCACAGAGATCACCACTCTCTGATTTAGTCTTCTAGGAAGAATATTTTTTTAAAAATGAGCACGAGTATGGCCATCCTCATATGACAGCTGGGAGAATCTGGCCTCCAGTGATTGGTCCTGAGTGACAGGCGGCATCTCTGAAACGCGCTCTGAGAAATCTCACTCACGCCCAGCGGGAACGGCAGTGGCGTTGGTGGGAGAGGAAAGGGCATTGGACACGGACACGTGAGTGGGGCTAGACACATTGGTAACGTCCTGGTTCTGGCTGGTCGTCGAAGACTGGCGCCTTAGCGCTCCCTGAAAGGAGGTCCCGCTCTTGAACGTGTTCACTACCTCGATCTGCAGTGGAGGAGAGAATGAGACAGGTGGCTCAGAAGGGGAGCAAGGGAGGGAGCGAGGGAGGGAGCGAGGGAGGGAGGAGACAAAGGCATGACGAAAAGCCGTACCGATACGACGGATAACTCCCACAATGCCACACTAATCACATGACATGGACAGCATTAGCCTGTGTAGGTATTCTCTACTGTACAATGATGGACAACAAGAAAGCAATGGTAGCACACGGGGCAAAGAAGTTCAAAAAGCCTTCAACTCTAACTTCAACTGAAGCATGACTTCAGTGCTCCACAGGCAACCCCATGACCTGAAGCTGCCATTTAAGGGATGTAGAAGGAATTTTGATCCATAGTGTCTTCAGCTGTCCTCTCCTGTGACAAGTTGTACTATGGCAACCAGCTTTATGTAGCCGACAGAAGAGTTTAGTGGAAGATAATTAACTGAAGTTCAAAACCATCAACAAATGATATCTTCATTATGTCTTGAAATCCAGGTGTTATCATTTCAACAAAGCAAAAATGGTTCAGTAAAGTGAAATAGCAGAAAACAAGGAGCTATAGGCAGAGTGCAGCCTGATTGGACCAGGAATCCTCTATGAGTGCTAGACAATTCCACGGTGATAGATGTCTACACCACCATCTGCTACAGACAATATTAATCGGGCTCCTTAAAATTGATACCATGTCCTTTCTGAATGAAGAGACCATGCTGTACCCATGATCCAGCTCTTATGTACCTGAGTCTGAATCCTGTTGAGGCCACGGAACCAAAGAATCTGGCCTCGTCTCAGCTCCCTCTCAGCATGGTCGATCTCCTCATTGTCCTCGTTCATCTCCTCCTCTGGCACCTCATCCTTCTCTGTCAGTTGGCCTGCCCCCTTCAGGAACTTCAGCCTACTGTTGGGAATTGTTGATATCACCTGATCCAGGGTGGAATTAAAAAAAGAGGTGACAGGTTACACAGTGTTTCTCTGATATTTTGAAGTCATTGCTGTTCAGGAGACAAAAAATTAGTTGTCCGTTGTACATTTGCGACATAAGTAGCGTTTCGCTTTGTGCAAAAAGCTGCTTGTGGGAGTTTTACTTACACAAAAATGTTCTGAGGGCAGAATGAAAAATGACTGGATCAATGAAGTATCCAATCAGATTGTAGAGGAGGTCATTATCAGATTAAACATGTCACAGTATGTTTGCAAATTCATTGGTTGATTTTTGTGATTAGTAAGAAATGAGTTACCTGACCCCAAAGGAGCTCTCCTACACCCAGAAACACACACCACATCCATTTATCCAGGTCCAGGGGGGAGCAACTGAAGGGTTTGCCCCCAAATTGCACAATTACAATCTGAAATAGGGGTCAGAGCATTATATTTAACTGAAAAGCACTGAGTAAGGTCTTGCAGCATCCTATGGAAAATTACCATATTCAATAAAACATGCATGTTCATATAGTATTACCTGAACAGCAAACGTCCCCAGTACAATGGTACAGAAGATGGGATTCCTGAAGATGCCATTGAAGACATTCCTCTCACCGTGTATCTTGCGAGCATTGATCTCGTTGAAGAGCTGCATCATGACAAAGGTGTTGAAGATGATTGTGTAGTGTTCCGAGGGGGGGGCGTGGAGGGGTGCATTCCTGCCACTGTCAATGTCGAAAATGTTCTCACCTAAGGGCAAGAAACCGCACCATCAGCAAACGATTTTAGGCTTTCTGTTAAATCACAAGAAGCTTGTTGAGGCTTGTTAAAGGCTTAAAAGACAATAACCATCGTACACTTACCCACAAAAAGCAGTGTGAAGATGACAACCAGCTGGTAGACACCGTGGCCCAAGATGTTCTTGGTCATGGTGCTGGAGATGAGTGGCTTGTTGCGTCCGTAGGGCTTCCTCATTAGGAGGGATTCGGTGGGAGGCTCTGTGGCCAGGGCCAGGGAGGCGAAAGTGTCCATGATCAAGTTCACCCAGAGCATCTGCACTGCTTTCAGAGGGGAATCCTGCAGGAACACAAGACAGGGACTGGCCGTCAGTATAAACACAGAGTCCTTCTAACCATCACTGCAATTATAAAGCAACAAAAAATGTATACAAACAAAAAACAACTTTATGACAAACATAAAACCAAACTAAAACAGAAATATATATGCAAAGTAATATATTAATTATGTTTTAATGCTATATTTATTTGCTGAGACAAATTATATTTCTCTAATAATTCATAATTTATCTACTCTTATATCCTATTCCTTACAGTCCCTGGGTCAGTGAATTTATATTGTTGTTCAGAATAGAAAGTCCATACATCTTTGAGTTAACATAAATCCCAAATTCGCATATTACTGATAATTCAGACTTATTCCAGTCATGTTCCTAATATCCAAGCATGGCGCATAATGCTATGAAAGAGGTGAGCTGGCAAAAGCTGCTGTAAATGTCATAATATCTGGTGATCAGTCAAACACTAAAACTTCACTGCTCTGGGAAGGATGTGAGAAGTAAGCATTCGTAATGCTCAATGATCCCAGGCAGATAAACTCCACCCCCCCTCCCTGGGCATGATGGTTCAGTCCGAGGTCCCTCAGTAAGGGCTGTGCCTACCTGTGTTATGCAGGCTCCAGTGAAGGCCACGATCACAGCCACCACGTTCACCGTCAGCTGGAACTGCAGGAACTTGGAGATGCTGTCGTAGACGTTACGGCCCCACATCACCGCCTTCACGATGCTGGTGAAGTTGTCATCCGTCAGGATGATGTCCGAGGCCTCCTTAGCGACGTCTGTCCCTGCAATACCCTGCAGCGACAATATGGATCTCCAGTCCTCTACTGCACTGGACTCCATGTGCTGTATGTGTGATTTACCCACTTACAGATGCACAGTATTAAATGCATCTCATTGAATGCCAGAGCAGATGCCAAAGCTATAAAATGTACACAGAACGTAGCTATGGGTCAGTGGGCAAGGTTCAAGAAGACCATTTTGTTTCCTTTCATGAGAAAATCTGACTACAGCCCGAGACAGACACAATGTGGTCATTCAGTACAATTCTTTACCGCTGCATGGCCAAGTGTCTGTATGTTTAGAATTAAAAAGTTTGATTTAAGACTTACTGAGCCTGATGTGAAGTGGTTAATTAATCTGCCCCTTTTTTAGGGTAATAAACACTTCCACGTTGATGTATGAGATTCAGTCTAGTCCCATAGGCAGAAATGCATGTGGATAATTACAGACCTGTGGAGTGTTTGTAGCTTAACTCTATGTGCGGTACGGAGAACAGTGAACCTCTGCTTCCAGCCGCTGCCAGCACTTGGCATAACCTTTTAATTATGTTATGTTTACATTTATTACACATATACCAAAAAAAAAAAAAAACACGCTTGTAAATGTAAACAATTAATGATAACATCTTTAGATTATTAAAATGACTTGCTATTCTAAATCTGTTAAATGTGTATACTATTAAGAATGTCAAAAATAAAGCTTGTCTGACCATCAGCTGAAGGTGATTCTAAGAGCATGTGCATACTGCACGTGTACACTAAGGGGTGCTATGGTTCCACAATGAATCATTTGGACTTTGGGGAGGTGAGGGATGCTCTAAGAAGAGCGTAACGTTTTCAGCTCCCCAGACACACAGGGGGAGTGTATCACCTTTGTAAAAGACGGGATGAATAACCAATCATCTACTCACTTTCCATTTCCATCCCCTAAACCTCTAAGCCATCTGGCCAATGACAAGCTGAGACGCGGACGAAGAGGCACTCCCTACCATGGCAAAGCCCACATCTGCCTTCTTCAATGCCGGTCCGTCGTTGGTTCCGTCCCCCGTCACGGCCACCACCTGTCTCTGTTCTACCATTGTGCTGTCGATTATACCTGGCAGACAACACACGTTGATTTTTTTATGACTGCTCAAGGCAACACAGGTAGTCAGACTCCTGCATCAAATCAGGCGTGGGTTTAAATTATAGGGGGTGATTGGGGGTTGTAACTCTCCAAATAATCAAAACCGGCCAATACAACCCCCCCCCCCCCCCCCAAAAAAAAAAAATCATGTCTCCCCCTATATGGGTGGAGACCTCAACCCCCATAATGTTCAAACCAAGGTTACACCCTTGAAATCAGGCTTTACCCACCTTTGACCAAAGTGTGTTTATCAGTGGGAGAGGATCTTGCCAGAACCCTGAGTTTGGGCCACACCTTATCGATACGCTCTTGTTCGACCTGTAACAAGGAACAAAAGCGTCTGAATTCTCCACGCATTCATTTGTATTAATATTTCTACACACATCTACTCCCATGGAAATTAAATGTGCTTGTAAAGTCTGATCTTGACACTCATCTTGACTAATATCTGGAAGAACCTGTTTATCAATCTGCAGAAACAAGTAACGCGAGTTTTTACCCAAGATTCCCTTGCGACTTGTTATGTTTCTGAGCATTACAGTAGCATTTTAATTAGACCCATACAGTGAAGTCATGTGTCCACCATAATCATGGTGGGTGAGTCCATTGTGACATAATCGGTACCTCTCCCTTCTCGTTGCGGATCCTCCTGTTGAACTCCTTCCCGTCGATGCACAGGAAGTCCTCGCCGGGGTGGATGATGCCGCACTTGATGGCGATGGCGCGGGCCGTGTTGATGTTGTCCCCTGTCACCATGCGCACCGTGATGCCAGCTCGCTGGCACTTCTGGATGGCTGCCGGAACCTTCGAGGGAGGTGGGGGAGGTTAATTTCCCCGTCCGATACTTCCCTCGGGAATCTTCAGGGGCCCGTCGAACCCACGACATTTACAAGAACAGCCCCGGCCTGGCCAGCGGCCTCATTAAGCTAGTTCCTGTTATTGCACCGGGGACATAGATTAGATGATGTCATAGGCCGAGCATGGGCATGGATTTTTCCACTTGCATCAGACAGTCATAATGACCAGGAACAAAACAGAAATGAGCAACAGTCTTATTAGATGACCGATATTATGTAACCTGATATTTTTATATTTTAGTCAGAAAAATTTAAATATGATATATCCTGGCACTTGTGCACAGTGACACCAAATAATGGTGTTAGTCCAAAGGAATCTGGTAAAATAAAGTCAACGGAGAGCATATCGATTAATATTATTTGAACTTATTATGCATCAGCATGATGATGGGACTGGGTTAGGACACCATGTCTGTGATAAGAAGGTCACCAGTTCTAATCTCAGGGTTGCAGAGTGATTCTACAGGTGGGCCATTGAGCAAGGCTATTGACCTTACTTTCTCAAAAAAAGAAAAAAAATGCAGCTTTGGACAAAAGCATATGCTAAATAAATAAAAAGTAAATGAAGATATTACACAGATTATAAAGCAGAATAGAAATTGGAGGGTTCCATTAGAATTTAACTGTTAATTATTTATATGGATCATCAACAGTGTTTTTCACTTGAAGAGTTATATATTAAGCAGAATATTTCTGGTGCAGTTTCTGTACAACATTGTGGGTCAGCAAAGGACATATACTCAGTTCCTAGAAATGAAGTGATTTCTGTACATGGTGCTTCAGGCATTGTCTATATGTGACGTAGCTGGTCAGTGCCGTAGAGTGGAAAAGCTTCGTTATAACCTCCGTAACAATCTATAAATTCGCGACGGCATTAGTCAAGCCGTGAACATTAAACTCTATCCAGGGATCCTTCTAGAGGTTTATTGCTGATGGCGTTGTCGTGGATTTATCTCAACATTCACTTATAACGTTGATCGATAATTTATGGCAACTAAACGAATGATTTCTCACATGGTGAATGCAGTGGATCGCATCACCGCCTTCGCGTTTATGATGTCATGCGATGCGTGACAGGCCGCTTTAGGTCCAGGAGTGAATAGGGGTGGGGTTGGGGGGGGGGGGGGGGGCGACCCTTTTCGGAG
>JAODJU010000130.1:6771879-6790921 GCA_026776725.1 Gnathonemus echidnorhynchus
GCGACCCATTTCGGAGGTTTTAAGTGGATGGCATCACCTGACTCATCCGAGACGTGACGTGCAAAGGAAGAGCCTCTTTAATAATGGACGGCAAAGGCAGCTGAAGGTGACTTTGTAACATTACACCATTTTACTCATTACTCCCTAATGATATATTTTTCACATGCACACTGTCTATTCTTACAGGTGTAAGAGGTTAGTCAAGCATTTTGGGAGTCTTAAGTGACCTGAAATGAGACTCCAGGAATAATTTTATAAACATCAATCTGAAATTATATACAATTATAACTGCAATTACATATATAATTTAATATTTTATACATTAAAAGCAATATCCAAAAGGGTTACTCTTGACTGAAGGTATTTTGTACATCAAATGGATAATTAAATGTAAAGTTATTTGCATTTAGAAGGGGATTCACTTTGAAGTGCCACACACGCAGAGACTTATGAGTCCATGCTCATAGTTCATAGAGTCAGCTGAGCGATTCAGAGTCACCTGACTGAGTCACAGGGGGCTGAGTTGGGGCTGGATTTGCAACTTGTGAGATAAGAGACATGTCGTTATACATTAAACCCCATGTTATCAAAGCAACAACTATCTTTTTTGCATTCATTTAGATGAATTTAGATGAAACACAATTATTCTTTTGCCTGTAATTCTGATCCTAAAAGCCACAAATGTTCCCAGTGATTATTTTTTCCTCTAATTTATATTCATGGAGAGTAGTTGTCAAACTTTGACAATTACGCAGTGAAGCCCAGGGGATGAGGTCAGAAAGAGAGATTGGAGAACAGGGAGATAAAAAATAATACATGCTTTTTAAATTCCTTTTTGATCATGAAGAACTGCAAAGCTAATCCCATTGGCTCAGTGAATTGCATCTGAACTAAATTTTCATTTTATCATAGCGCTTGTTTGAACATGCAATAGGTTTGGTTATCAGACTAGCAAAATTCCTTCGAATAGTAACAAATTAGCAAGGAACGAAATGCTCAGAAAGTTCTTGAACAGGGCAATGATCCAGGATGTGTTTATTCAATTCTAGTCAAAATTAATTTAACATCAGTGACTGTCCCCGTGACCCTGACCAGGGTAGATAGCTAGAAGATGGATTGATGGATCAATGATTGTTTTGTGAGGCGTAACCTCAGAGAGGATGATGCTGTGAATTTTCGTATTGATGGCTTATTATAGTTCTATTCTGTTTGCGTACACAGAGCAGAGGATAATGCAGCAAAACAGTGATACTTAAAGTTACTTAGAATTCTGACACCCTGAAGACCAGCAGTGATACCCTGTCACAAATGGAATCATTTTGATATTTTGATGGGTGCTGGTTTTTGAGAGGAACCCTCAAATAATAAGACACATTTAAATGTTTTTTTTACCTCTGGCCGGACTGGGTCCTCAATGCCGACCACACATATTCCGGTCAGCTCATTGAGGATGTCTGCCTCGTTCTCCCAATCAGGCTCGGGGCTGGCTGGGAAGTCACGGTACGCCACACCGATCGTCCTCAAGCCGTCACACGCCATGGGCTCGATCACTTTCTTGACCATCTCGTCCCGGTCACGTGGGCGAAACAGCTTCTCCTCCCCAGTCTCGTTCAGGATACGAGAGCATCTGCCAGGGACAGGCCAAGGGGCGATGTGAAGTGTCAACATTATCTAATGACCTGTAAGGACCTATAAGGGTGGCCCTAATATTGCCAGTTCAATTGCTGGTGATGCCCTACACTTGAACCTTTGAGAAAAACATTGTTTCAGCTTAAAAATACAGGATTAGGTGAATCTGTAAACTTTGCAACTCACTTTATAGAAATTAAAATATTTAATAATTAAACACATCAATAATGTTTGACAAATAATGACATTTGTAAACAACTTTCAAGAAGATGTGACCTAATGAGAGACATTTTGAGGAACTCATTACTGTAATATTAATTTTTATTTTAAAATTCGTCTGAAGACAGACTCTAATAATACAGCGTCATTGCCTTAACTGTCAATTTTGCCTTTGGGGTAGTTAATCAGTTTTATAATATTACCATGAAGTTCTGTAATGAACTTCATAAAATCCAAGGCAAAAGTTATGAGATGAGAAAAAAATGACAAAACTAACAAAAAACTGAGCAAAACATATATCTATCTTATATAAATAGATTGTTTATTGTGGGATAAATGCAATAAAATTGCAGGACGTGAGAACATTTTATCTAGTTTTTGGTTTTATTTGATCTTTTAACTATTACAGTAATAAGATTTTTGGCTAGCTATTTGGGGAAAATGGTTAAAAGATATAACAGTGCATAATTTTAATATAATCAATTTACCAACACATAGTGAAGGTGATTTTGATTACTGCACATAAAAAAACACAAACAAACAAAACAAATAAAAAAAATGTATGTTTTTGAGAATAACCCATGAGTTTGCTTCGGGTATCCCTAGTCTCGCAATTGTGACCACTGGTTGTTTTTATTTCCAGTAACCCTAACCCTGAAGGACCTTAATGGTAGTCCTGACCACTCATGCTCCGAGTTTTTTCCCCGCTCTTTCCAGCCCCCACCAAAACAATAACTTTTCCTTCGTCTTATGTCATACTATTTCCCCCCATTTTGGCTGCAGTGTTCACCACCCTGTGAACATGCCTAAAATAAACCAAGATTCTCTGTCCTCATGGATAAGTCAGCTCTTCCACAATCACCTAGCTTACCTAACCTACTTAATAGAGATTAACTTCCATACACCTATTTATCTTCTATCCGCTTGTCCTAATCAAGCTCACAGGAGCGATTAACTTTCAAGTATTTTAATTCTTTGAACACCATCAGTCATTGTGATTTGGGCTGCATCTCCATGACTGACTGCCAGTGTAGATTCCCTCTTCCAGAATCCTGGATCCACTCACTTCTTGAGCAGAATCTCGGAAGCGCCCTTGCTGTACATGCGGAAGCTGCCGTCTGGAAGCTTGATGACCGTGCTCATGGACTTCCTCACGGAGTTGAAGGTGTAGACCTTGTAAAGCTTCTCCTCGGGCATCTGGTCGCGGATGGGCTGGTAGTCCCGCTTGAGGTCCAGCACGAGGCCCAGCAGGCCACACTCCGTCTTGTTGCCTACCTGCTTTGGGAGGCCGCCCTCCTTGTCGGGAGGCTGAAAAGCAACACAGAGAAAATTATCTCGCAGGGCCGACAAAATGGACGCCCTTCTGGACCAAAAGAGGCTGTAGCTCAGTCATAAGCCAGACTGGCAAAGCCCTCTAGCATGCACTCAGTTGTATGCCATGTGTTCTGTGAAGACTGTGCCTTCTGTTTGAGGACTGGCAAACTGACAACACAAATATATCTTATCGTCAAAATTTCATGCGTTTTTTGGCATTCATAGTGTTGTTTTGGAGTACAGTGGGGGTTCCCTGTTACGTTTTTATTTTATTACTGATGTAAGCACACTTAGGGCCAGTGGTGACCCCCCTGTCCTGGGATGCCCCCTGTTTGTGATGTCAGTCATAGAACAACTATAATTTTAGCATTACCTATAACTGCATGAATATGCACAAGTAATAGCCATAATTATCATGTAATGGTGTTTTTATTTTGTGCATCCACCCAGAAAGTTGGTGACAGCCTTTATTACTATAATTCCAATGCCACCCCCACCCCCCATTTTATTGTACTATAGGCATGTCAGTTTTGTGAAACCAGACTTCAGCCTTACATTGCATTCAGGACTGGGACATTAGCAGGGCATATCTTGATATTGTATCTGTTCATCACATATACATTACTGTATATGTACTGCATTACAAGTTAGATATGGACAGGAGGTCATTATATGGCTGACAGCGCTACCCATCCTTCTGCACACTAAGCAATACACCTGCTCATGTCCTACTGTGTCCACTTTCCAGCGTCTAATGAGAGTATATTATTTACCATGGACCTCGGATGTAAATGCGATCGGTCGATACTCAATCAGGCATAACCTGATGTAAGACTTACTAAAGGTTGGTTCTAGACAGAATCTTTTGGAACTTCAAATGGTTAAGGTGCTTTGATTTAAGAGGAAGTTGTATTTTACATGCCAAGATGTGCATAGTGGAACAATACAATTATTGGGCAGGTGACACTGTGACAGTGATGAATTTATCTTCATTGTCGATAAAGTGCAGTCAGTCCCAGGGACCCAGAGGCTTTACATGATGTCACCGATCATCCACAGTCTCCTATAACCAATGCATGCATCTGCTCGCCCAGATAAAAGCTTTTTTTGTACCTTCATGACACCTGTTATCAAATAAACTGCATAGGACAAGGCTGTTATCCTTGACTTTAATAATTTCAAAAGTGAAATGTTAATACATCGATGGCATTTTTTTGTAATGTATTTTACAAGCTAGAATGACAGATTTTTTAACCAGCAATGTAGTACAGGGCAGATGCCAGAGCAAAGGACATGCTTGGTTGTCACGGTTGTGTATCGTGACACGCTACATTATAACATAGTAAATCTGACTTCTTTATCATTGCAAACTCACAAACTGCAACACTGGGTAATATCACACAATTCAGAAAGCCAACTTCGAAAACACACAGCTTGACTTGCTCTTGGTCTTATCCACAAAGGTACCAGTTATGTAAAACAGCAAGATTAAAGGAGTAGAAGATCTTCAGAGGGTTTTATTTTACAGCTTTCTAGAGATGAAGGCTCTCTGGAAATAATTTTCAATGAGATGGATCCTATTTAGTAGTCCTAAGCTCACCTATTGATCCACCCTCCCGCCCCCCCCGGACTAGTTATAATAAGGTTTTACTGGGGGCACTGATTTAAATGGACAATGCTCCCTCATAGGGTGTTTAAATAAACTCCCACACCATTTAATGAGATGTGTCTGCATTGCTCACTCTTGATGGCCCGCAATAAGGTAGGAGATGCACTCGGCCCAAACGAAAAACTCAAGGTACGAAAAAACACAAACAAGCAAACGATATACCGAACGCGATTGCTGACATCTTTTAGATGAGCAGACACCTGACCGCAAGTCTGAGTGCCTCTAAATTGGGCTGCGCAATCGAGTCTCCCAGGTCTAATTAGTGGAAAGGTTTGAAGGAATATTCTCCTTCTCCCAAAAGATACATACTAGAGGCACCAAAAATCTCTGCCACGCCTCCAGCCGACGGCAGTAATGATTCGGCCCCGAAAGGCTACCGCTCTAAATCGGCTACGTGGCGTTGGGGCCATCGCAGGGTCCCCGCTCCTGTCTGACGTCGTCCCTAAGCCCTTGGCAGGGACCCAGCGCACTCGTGGTGCAGGGAGCAGCTGCTTGCTCCGTGGTCAGCGCCTACTCCAGTAGGCAGAGGCATATGGTCAAGGGGGAGCTGGCACCTTCTACTTCCTCTTCACCTCTCCCCCACCTCGCTCACCCCAGGCGCATCACTCCAATTTCCAAAGCCCCGCCCCCCCAAAACCCCCCTCCATGCCTCCACCAATAAGGTCACCACCGTGTTCACGCTTCTGAGGCACAAGCTAGGAGGAGAATTGGGTTTTTGGGGGGGGGGAGGCTTACAGCAGTACATATGACAAAAGAGCTTCTGAAAATATTATCCATCCATCCATTTTTCATACCCGCTTGTCCCATGCAGGGTTGCGGTGCTCCAGAGCCAATCACAGAAGCTCTGGGTAAAATGCATGCAGGGAATAACCCAGGACCAGGTGCCAACCCCAAAAATATTATTTAATTGCAATTATTTTCAGAAATACAAGGTTGATTTTCTTGGAATCCCATTCCAAAGATGTCTTAATATATGAAACACTGTAGCACTGAACACTTTTTAAATAAAGATGTACTTTTTAATACTTTTAAACCTAACGCCTATTAAACCTATTAAACACCTAGTCAAGTATTGCTATAATTTGACTGTTATGATAGACCTTAGGGTCAGAGCAGATGCTTCCTCTCTCGTTAGTCATGTCAAAGTAAATTATCGGCCCCCAGGCCTCTCTGCTTCACACCTTGTTAAAAAGAGATGCCATGGAGGATCTGTGATGCAGAGGATGTTTGCCCCCTCCAGGGAGGACACTGTTATCCAGGCACAGTGTCACGCATATCACACAGTGACGGAAACACCCTCTATAATGAGCGTATTCCTAGAAACACCATACGCTCCGTATCAGTAGGGAACTAATGCATCTGCACCTGAAAAAAATACAACTGCCTCTTTAGGAAGACTGTGAATCTGGTATAGATTCCCTTCATATTTAGGTGCAGGAAGTCATGGCCTCTCTATTCACAAATGTACTAACCCTAAACATCTAGTTATCATATATAGGAACATACCTAACCCTGCTAATGTTTTAGTTTATTTGCTGGTGCGAGTACCGTACCCACTAAACTATGTGTGCATATTATTATGTGCATGTGCATGCAGTGCCAGAGACCAGAAGGTCAACGATTCAAAGCCCATGGCTGGCAAAGCGACTTCACCGCTGGGCCCCTGACCCTAACCCTCGTGGTGGTACTTCTCCTGCTTCAGTGTTTCTCACACGGGTGCTTTGAAGTGCCCTTGCTGGCTTGTTACGTCTATGGCCCATAAAGCAGAAGGTAAAAGTAAGCTGAGATTGCACTCAGAATAAGCTACGCCACCAACCAGCACACATATAAACACAGACCTGAACAATCTTTCAGCTAAATGCTTGATCTGTGGCTAAAATATCTATCGTAATTGAGGTTAGACAGAAAATAGCTACATTGAAACTAAGCTGAACAACAATCCCAATTATCTTATACTGAAAGTAACCATTTGAGTAGTACACTGCGATTGAATTGGCACTGTTATTATTTTGCCAAATGTCATTCTCCTCAGGCTATGCAAAGGAATGACAAAGAACGTGATCCCATCGATCTAAAGAAGATGAAACGTATCTTGGATTTCTGAAAAGGTGCATCACGGATTTCCTTTGAAGTACTTAAATAATAGTAATGTAATACTTAAATAAACCGTCCAGTGGTCCAGAGAAGTTGACATTTCCTGGGCTTCTGGAACAGTGCTGTAAATATTTGACGGGGAGGGGGAGGGGTTCCATTCAGCACGTTATTAAAGCAATAACGTGGTTGGGTGAACAGGACCTCCCGCTGACGGGGGTCTACATTACAGAGGAGATGCCTTTATTGAAATGGATATCAGGCCTGGCTTTATGTGAAGATCAAAGCCTTTCTTCTGATTCCCGAAGAAGTTGACACAGCGAGACCAGCAGCCCCAGGAGATTTGTTTTTCCGGAAAGCTATTGGCTACTTCACCTACAGGACTCTCACACGTCTAGCTCCAGGTTTGTGACAAACTTTACTGGATTGCCTCATATGTACATGGAGCATGCATTCACAATTCTTTGTTCACTGGACATTTTTTGTTTGGTGCGAGGATACACTTATCCATAAACCCGGCAGGAGTCTGGATAGAGAGTTACCTACTTCACACCTTGGCACCATTTGAATATAAACTGTTACGTGGTCCTCATGTCTTCTGCAATGCAGTGTCCTACAGAGTGTGATGAAACACAAAACACCTTTGTTTTTGGTTCTCCACACTAATCAAACATGGTGCCACCAGAGTTAAACCAGTGTAGGCTCAGTGTGTATTTTACTCTTGTGCTGATGTAACGCATGTACTTTAGATCTTGAAGATGAATTTTACACATTGTGAAGCCCACTTAGAATAGATTTTGGTGAATTTTACAGCATCTAAGATGCAATTTATGCCAGTAGGAGAGTGACAGCTGGATATACTGTATCCATTCATTCAAAAAAAAAAAAAAAACTAGGAAAAATGTAAAACCACATAAAATGTACAAAAAAATACCTATCTAAAAGAATATGAGTCATTCAACTACACTGTAATCATCCACACCTAATTATTAAAATAATTGTATGAGTAATTGAATCAATTTACTTCATCATTGCTTTGCCGACATTCACAATTTAATGTTATTATGCAGATGGAAATTTGACCGATTTAGTACAAGGTACAAGAGCAAGACTCAACATGGCCAGACCAGTAACCTTCTGGGTACCAATCCACTTCTTCAGCAACTATCCTACCTGCTTCTTTGTATTGAACAATTCTGACTAATCAATATTTGTGTTTCTTAGCTTTACAGCTGTGAGTCTGCCAATCAGCTCCCTTGTTGAAAGGTGCCTTGTAGCTAAAGAGTTGAATCCAAGCCTGTCTCCATCTCTGTGTAATTCACATGTTCTCCATGTGTTTGTGTTTCTGGATTTGGCGAGGCTGTAATGATGAACTTGTAAAATGCTTCTGCGTTTAACTGCAATTTAAAACATGTGGTGATCTACAACAGGCTGTTATACGTAACAGGTACAGAGAAGGTGGTGTACAGTGGGTTGGTTTGGGATTGCTGCGTTCATGACCAAGTCTGTAGGAGCATCTTTGGGCAAGATACTCAATTTGAACGCGGTTCGGGATAAAAGCATCCACTAAACAAGTAGGGCAACAACAAATACAAGCTTTACACAAATACCATTATAGATAGTATTCCAATTCAATCCCTCTCTTGACTAAACCCAACTTAATTTGCAAGTAATTCTAGATAGATAATCAATTGCTATGCTAAATGTGCACAGGGAACGAAAGTCATCAGAGAAAGCAAAATTAACTTTTTAATTACCCTGAACAGTACGTGTAAATCCTAACAAAATAAGGAGAGTATTTCAGTTGCACACGGCGTGTGACAAGAAGCCTTTGATTAGCTCCTCACTCCCTGTTAAGGGAAGCAAGCTGTGTCAGTCAAACAGATGGTGGTGTGTGTGTGTGTGTGTGTGTGTGCGTGTGTGTGTGTGTGTGTATGTGTGTGTTCGTTCCTCCCTGTGTGTGTTTGTGTTTCCGCGGCGACCGGGAGGAGGATTACTCGCCGGTGGAGCCATGAAACATGACACAGGTGGCTCGGGATAGAGTCCAAACAACTTGTTTGGGACCAGGTGGGAGCGCATGGTTTAGCGGATCAGAACAGGCCACACCCTCACGCACGGTACACAGACAGCGGGGTGTGTCCTGCATGTCCAACTGCCACCGCCCTGATTAATACGCCGATGACATTTCACTAGGATTTCAGTTTCATTTCAACTATTCATTTCTTTAATTCCATCATAATTAACATGCAATATAGATACTTTAGTTGGAATGCTATTCACCCATTCAATAAATGTTGCAGTAAAGCTACCCCCCCCCCTCCAACCGACTAAAATAAATGATGTAAAACTTGCTAAGTAACACCGTAATGAGACAGAACATACATGCCAATTCTTTCTGCACCCAAGACCCAACGAGGTGATTCCCAGAAGCAAACACTGAAACATATGAGTCCGGTACTCTTTAATGGGTCTGACTCCCAAGACAAGACCTGCCCACTCAGATGGCTAAAAATGCTCATTCCAATTACCACCATTTCATTGGAGCCATTCAGAATGTAGGGCACCTCCCACGTCGAGAACGCTTTTAGGATATCTTTGGAAATTCTTACTGGCTTCAGCTGGATCTGATTCAAGGCTTTTAGGCCTTTTATTATTTACTATGCATTCCTATTGATGCAATAAAGCAACTCTATGGCAGGACATCTTTAATTATTGCATAACTAGTACCATGAGATTTTTCTGTGTCTCTTAGCGACAAACATGTCAAATTGTTTAATTCCCATCAACTGTGTGAGTTGCAAGAGCATAACTTAGCTATGGTAACCAGCCACATGCGAAATGCATGTCCCAGAAGCTCAGAAACACAACTGTTTCTGGGAGAAAAACCTTACCAGAATCTTAGTGGTGTAGGCACTGTTGATGGAAATGGCGTTGATCAGCATCTCCAAAGTTTTGGGGGGCAGGACGGAAGGGTCAGGGATCTCTTTGTAGTGGACGTCGGCCACGTAAAGCTGTACCGCCGTCATGCGGTTGGTAGTCAGCGTGCCCGTCTTGTCCGAGCAGATGGCGGTGGCATTGCCCATGGTCTCGCAGGCGTCCAGGTGCCTCACCAGGTTGTTGTCCTTCATCATTTTCTGGTGGTTTTGGGTTAATAAATGCAGAGTTAATGCAATTGGCAGCCAGCGAATTTGTTGTGATCAAGATAATCATTGTATGCCCATGACCCAGCAACCAGGCTCCATGTCTGTTGTGGGAACCTTCACTCAAACTATCTTGGCTCCCCTGACATTGACACCATTCATACTTTACAATTTAAAAAATAAAAATAAAAATAACCTTTATTGATAGTCAGGGATATGGCAAGAAATTGATGTGGTTTCTATTTTTAGCTAATGCTCTTTTGTTTTTATGTAAAAAGGACTTGGGGACCTTGTATAAAATTGGACTTGTGGCCTTGTCTACTGGGATCTGTGGTGTAATCAACCCACTGGCATAGAACATGACCGCTACCAGATGAACTTATTCATCATTATACCACAAGCATCTGAATACAAATTTTAGAGGGAAGCTAGTCATCGTAGAAGCAGACCTGGCTGAATATTTAAAATTAATTGTTCCACAAATCAAGGGAATCAAAATGTTAAAGGATAACATAGAAACACAAATATTAATTTCTTCTTTTTCAATGCAGCACATAAAACAGAGTGCACCATGCAATAGCTTATGAGATCAAAGAACTCAAATTCAGTGAAAAAATGTTGTGGCTACTTTGGAGGGGTTAACTTTTGTTGAGTTTCTGAAGCTTTTTTCCAAAGGTAGTTTTCGGCTTGCTTTTATACATGAAACTATCCTTACACTTTGGAGATATCTAGATGAACTCAAGCTACACTTTGCAAGTGGGAACTAACAAAGACTTTCCCACAGGGGCACTTATGTTTAGCATCTATTAGGGAAGTACTAAAGCAGATCACTCGTCACGTTGTGGATACCTTGACGGAGTAGGCCAGAGAGATGGTAACGGCCAAGGGAAGGCCTTCCGGAACAGCCACTACCAGCACCGTGACTCCGATGATGAAGAACTTGACGAAGTATTGGATATAGATGGGTGTGCACTCTGGCAACCACGGCCTTTTCAGGACCACAAAGTTATCAATGCAAAAGTACAGCACCAGGATGATCACCGTGATGGCAGACATCACCAAACCTAAAGGCAGCAAGAAGACGGGCATGTTGCTTACTTGGAGCTTCTGTCCAAATGATTATGCCTGGCAAATACGTTTTATTGATATATACTTCATTTTTTATCAGATGCTCAGCTTGAGAATGGTTCTTAGGCATTCAACTATAAGACTCCTTCCTGTAAATGATTTCCTATTTAGAGCAAATGATTTATGAAATCCAACAGGTTCACTTTGAGATTCGTTAAGGTGTCGATACCGCTCATGTTCATTACCTGCTTTGCCGATCTGAACAGCTAGCTTGGTCAGTTTGCCTTGAAGGACTGATTTCTCTTTCTTGGAGACGTTGATCTTTTTCTTCTCCTTCTCATCAGACTCGCCGCCTTCGGCACTCTTCAGAGGCTGCATCTCCATGGCTGCCGCTCCATCCTGTTTCTTCACTGTTAGAAACATACAGTCGCAAGACTCAACAGGATGCTTCTGGGAAGAGTGCTCCTCAGCTCGCCACACTGGCTAAGTGTCTGCAGCATCCATTGCATTGAAATGGGTGCAATCACCGATCGCACAGTACCACAACATGGCCCACATCTGTGGTGGTGCAGTTGTAACTCATAAGATCTAATAAAATCATCACATGTCGGTCATTAAACCAGTCCTGAGCACCAATAACTAATCCATGCCGCATGATTTCTGGTAATAAACCAGAATAAACAATTGTTACCAAATATAGGATATTGGCAACACAATATTAAGTACAAGACAGCTTAATATAAACAGACAATGTTTCAGAACTGTATGAAGGTGATCCACCTTACTATATTGGCATAGACCGTCTCTAAATTTTCAAAAATATTACACTATAGTTTGGAAGTCCTTCCACTCTACTCTCTGCTGAATTTCTCACCAAAACTTTGAATTTCCCATTCAAAGACCAAACAATATTTAGTTTTATTGGAAATATCAGCGAGGTGAGGTACAAGTGAAGTCAATAAATCCAAGCAATGACAATCAACTCCAATAGTTCTTATCTCACAGTTGATTACATGTCTTAAACTGCAGATTTCATCTATCATTATTTCACAGACACCAAGGGAAAATACAACATACATTTGATCTTCAAACACCACGATATATATTCCCTATGTACTGCGGTAAACATGAGGGCAAACAACTCGGAAAGAAGACGTTACCTAAACTTACGGGTATCACTGACAAACATAATTTGAGGCTCATACTGCACCATGATCATCGAACCAGCAAACAACCCACAAAAAATAGTCACAACCACACGTATAAAGAAGAGGAGGCTTGAGATTGCATTGGTCTGCTGTGGCTACAGACATGGGGGGGGGCGAGTGGAAGGCTTAGTGATGCACTGTGACAGGGCGGAAGCACACATCGGGAAAGCGAAAGTGGGGGTTACCTTTGGTCTGGCTGTTCTCCAAATTCCCATCTTGCATTTTACCTACGATGAAGACATACGAGACAAAGAACAAAAATAACAAAAGCAGACGATAAAACATTCATCACAGAGACGTCACAGTGAAATCAAAAAAAAGGAAGACAGAAAAATGAATATTTATTTCACATCTCTGTGACAATAACATACATAACAAAAATGCTGCATCATAAATGATTAATTTAAGCTTCAGCTCAGATCAGCTTCAGTCCTTTATATTATCTATCTGTATCTGATCCTACAGCATGGATTTTTAATTGTAATTTGAAAAATTGTGAATAATATATGTATGCATTACTCTCATAGTTTATTAATAACTGCCTAAACTATTATATTTTAAGATTTAATTAAAATTTAATAACAATTATTCTCTCTTTAATATAACTAATGACACCACTTTTAGGAGTTTGAAGAATGTGTTACACAACCAGATATCTTATATTCTGGATATGCATATCTAAGACAAAAATAAAGGAGTAGAGGGCGGGGAAATTTTATAGCCGATTATTGAAAAAGGATGCAACTTTTATGCCATAGAATGTGGTTGGAAAATTTTGCCAGGGAACGCTCTGATTCATTGAACTTGATTAATTGCTTCACAGAGCTCTCTTGGCAGCTGAAGAAAAAATGTATCTGCTTCCATTGGGCCAAAACTGACCTTGACGCTGTTTGAGGTCAACAGAAGTCAGAAATCCATCAATAAATACAAGACTTTATATGATATGTGAGGGTGTAAATATTAACATTTATCATTTGTTAAAGAGTTTATTGCATGCATAGATTTATTAAAAGTGGAAATGACTGTAATAGGATTCAGTTAAACTTGTGTCTAATATCTGTGCCTGGTAAAATCACAGTGCGAACCTGAAACTCAAGAAATTCCCTATATATTTGGTCTGTTTATGTCAAGATTTTTACAAGCGACATAATCAAGGCAAAGCGACCAGAAGAAAGGACAATGTCAATCACATGAGAAAGGCCATTCAGGTATGAACCAGGACGCACAGGTCACAAACTGAACACGTAGGATGGGGGAGGGGGCAGACAGAGCCAGAGTAAGACACACAGCATGCATGACGTCACGCAGACGCAGGATGCGCATGCAACACCACCAGAGGGAAGTAAAACATGGGAACTGAGCGGAAACGTGGAGCTTTCGTCATAAGCTAGTTTAATCACTTGCCGAGAGAATTAACGAGATTACTAGTTCCAGCACTAGACATGTGAGTCCTCATTAGACTGGACCCTGCCAGAGTAAACCACATACAGTATAATCTTCCTCATTTCTAAGATATGTTAAGTAAACATTAGGTCTGCATGTTTTTTGTTTTTAAGATTGTTTAAATACGTCTATCAGTATTTCTACAAGGTCTGAAAATGAGGAAAGTACAAACCTTTTGAAACACTATTTTATATAAAACACGTTTATAAAATGTATACTCAAACAGTTTTCCAGTGTAAAACAAAAGATACCAGTAATAGTATTTTACACGTTTCTTTATTTTGTGTTAATGTATATAAACTCTAAAAACACTAAAAAGTTTTTTTTTTACAAGATAAGAGCACCACAACGTTTATGCTTATCGATGGAAAAAGGAAATATGAGGACAATTTAGACAGCTCCACTTCTGTTCTCATTATCTGCTAATTTTGGATATAGCTAATTCTTCTGTAGTGGTTTTAAAATCTTTAAGCCTGCAACAATTAAATGAATTGTATAATTACATTAATTTTACTAACTAAGTCTTCCAGGGACATCTTCCCTTTCAGGTGTAATGTAGGAAGACAAAAGTTCAAATAAAAATAACTCATGAATTGTTGTGAATTTAGTAGCCAACATGCTATCTAACTGTTAATCGAGTTTGCATGCTGAAGGAAGTGCCACAATACAGGTGTACGTTTTTGTAATTCATATTAAGCCTGGAACTCAAAATGATAGCCCTTCTGTGATTGGTGTAAGACCCACACGGTTTTGAAAATATAGTCTCTCGCACGCACGCACACACACATGTGCACACGCAGGCACGCACACGCAGGCACGCACATGCAGGCACGCGTACACACACACACACGCACACACACACACACACACTGAAGACTGCGCCCTGAGGGTACTGTCCCACTTTCATGTTCTAGGTCTGAGAATGTGGGCCATCACATTTTGGGCGACCCTGGAAATCTAGGCCTATATAAAAACTTCATATAAATTTTATTTTTTAAAATGTCTTAAAGACGTGTTATAATTTAAAGACATATGGCACAGTGTGCAACCAGTGTTGACTCACTGTTACCCGTTACAATCACTCTCAGCTTAACCCTGCAAAAAAATAAATAAATAAAATAACGAACTGTATAAATTATGCAGATCAGACTAAACCAACTCTTTATGCCACCCCCAGACCTAAAAGCCCAGTGCATCCAGAGTGTGCCAATATGCTGTGTTTTAGCAATGAGCTAATTATGCTTAACGCAATTACTTATTGTGGCATTCCTAGTCAGTCAATAATATTTCAAAAGGGAAAAAAAAAGAAAGGAGGAAAAAAAATTTAAAAAAGAAAGTAAAAGATTAAGTTCCGGTGACATGCATATCAGAGGAATGTACAATACAGTCAGCAGAGAGAGGAAAGTCAAGACAGCTGGAGATGGAGATACCCAGAGCGACTGGGAGGTCTTCTCAACGTACCATTGACTAGACTGGCATTACCAGCAGCACCTGCAGCCCCATCGGTAGTTATTGTTGCGATGGGGGGGGAGGACGGATGGGAGTGGTCTAGCAAGTAATAATGGATAAGAAGGGCAACAGTGAACAAAAATAGCATGGTTAGGAGCCTCATCACCATGATTAGCACTGATCTATGAACTGCTCCAAAAGAAAGAACTAGAAGAATACAATCTATTAGGCATAACGACGTCCACAGTGCAACATGACAGGTCACGCACAGTATGGATAAACAACAACACAATAAAGTAAAATATAACACAACACAATGACCAATGGCACTATAAGCAAGAATTGACCCATTTCCCTTTAACAAAACCTGTAACCAGTAAGGGGGGGGGGGAATCAACTTGTGAATGAATTCATCTATATAATGATTATAGATCATTGACTGCCAAAGAGGTCACAGGAAATGAAGCAACTATGCACATGTATACTGATTACTCTTATCAGTGGCTACAGATTTTTAGGGAACAATGATATCAGCCCAGGCATACATTATAGATTAGTGCTTCATCTACAGACAAGTTAAAAGCAATGGAATTTATCAGATTGGTGTGTTTTTTCATTTCTTATTCAGTCACTTGGTAATTAAATAAAATTTCACAAGGTTGCAGTACAAGCAACAAGGTTCCGTTGTAAAACAACGAATGTTTGTAGGCATGCTGCTTGTCTCTCATCTCATTTGGGACGACTACATTGCAGTCTCCTCCAATCATTTAAGGCAGGGTTTCTCAAACCAGTCCTCAGGGACCCCCTGAGAGTTGGGAGGGATCAAAAACATGGACTGTCTGGGGGTCACCAAGGACTGGTTTGAGAAACACTCATTCAGGGAGGATGCCACCAGACTCCACCCCCGACTGACACTAATTTTAGCTGAAGGGGTACAAGGGCAGGAATGCAGCAAGATACACTGCAACTGATCTCAGGTCAGTGTGTTCACCTTTGCAGTGAAAGAGGTCATCCTGCAGTAAAGCCTCTTCCCAATCTAGCCTTCACTGCAAAGGTGAAATAAAATTACTGTATATATATAAATTTTTATTTATACAGTTGGGCCTATCAGACCACTGTTGAGCAATAGCTTAATCTATATGTGATTATGGTTTTAATCAAGTGACACTGGCAATTATGATTGAAATCAATATCGTTTCCGTGGCTGCGGTTGCGTAAACAAGGGCAGCGTTGGGGTGATGCTGACATGCAGTGCGATGACCCCTCATTCTGTCATTGGGGGATTCACCCCCAGGTCAGTTCACTGGTACATGAATGTGATGTGTCTCCCTTTTTCTCCCCCCACACTTAAAAGGAGGAGATGGTAGCGCTCCTCTTTTTAAGCGAAAGAATCATTCGTGATAGAAGCTGAGTCAAAGATGGCGGGGGGGGCAGGGGTGAGCGGGCTGGAGTCGGGGCGATTTACAGGAGTGGTCAGTGGGCAACGATCAAACTATGATGGCACCAATAAAACACCCCCCCCCATGCCCTCGGGGGGGTGAAGGGGGGGTGCACGGTGGTGCAGGAATATACTCTACCTGTAGTCTGCTGGCCATTCTCCACTGCCTCACCTGTATGGTGATTTCCAGAATAAGACAATAAGCCGGATGTGACCAGACGCTCATCGAGAAGGTTACACTACTAGTCCTTTGTGAGTATGGGGGTATCACAGTCCTACAAACTGCTCTGCCCATGCTGGCATAGAAATAAGTTAGGAACGCTCACGATATTTCAATATTATTATACCTGCATGGAAATCTATGCTGCTGGAAAGTTTTCACAACTGCACTGAATCCTTTGTTGATATTACAGAAAATACCCAAATGCTGGTCAAATATGACAAATCATTTTAGACAAGCGATTTGTTTTACCTGCATGTGATATTTGCACTTGTCAGACATTCCCTCCTTTGTCTCTAAAAATAAGCTAAATTGCTTCATTAAGTACAAGTCCAGTAATACCCAACCATTTCAGTGAAAAAAAAACCCATCGCAAAAAATAAAAAAGTCATAAACATTTCATTGCGCTGGTGCGCATGATAATCACCCGAAACTAAATATTTCTCAAAAACTCCAGGACTCTAGGAAATGGGAAATATCAAACTATGCCTGTAGCTTTTTACTCTGCAAATCCGAAACACCAGATGGAGTCTGAGTCCCATCGGCGCTTCTAAGTACTGAACTGTACATGACACAGAATGTGACTGATGGACATACCTTTCTTTTCCTTTTTCTCCTCCTCTTCTCCGCTGGCACCCAGAAGTGTGAAGATGATGCCCGTCTGGGAGTTGACCCCCACTGCGGTGACCAACATCCGCCCTGAGCCCTCCATCACGTGGGTACCTGTGTGGGGGAGCCAGCTGTTCTAGGCACTTGGAAACCAAACCCACAGTTCCAAGATTCCATGTTCCACAGTTCAGCTCCTGGACCCAACATGTGGAAAGAAAGCTATCCGAAGGGCTATTCTGGCCCTCTTAGACGGACTGATAAAGCTGGATCTCTGTTGCTTATGCGTTGGAAAAAGATACAGAGGTCATAGACAGGTGACATACCTGTAGGTGTCAAAACAGCATAAGGTGGTTGACTGGTGCCAATGAGGACTGTAATATGACTTGTTCGATGCTTACTCACTCCTCTAGATGCAGTATATACTCTGTATATATGCAACCCTGAACCACTGAATGTAACAGGACAGTGAAACATTAATTAGGTACATACAGACATGGATAGTTCCGGTCCAGAAAATAAACTAAATCCCTAAGCAGATTATTTTATTAGTTGTTATTAATTCAAGAACTTTGACATTAGGAAAAATGCCTGCTTCGTGTACTGTAAATTTCTGAAAGTATCTCAATATATAAGGTAAGAACCACAATACTGTAAGGTCATATAATGTTAGTTCTCAGTTCTAAGATTTATCATTAAGGTTATAAAGAAAACATCGGGGACAAGGGAGGACTTCAGAGATAGAGAGCACAGCATTAAATTTCCTGGAAGGAAATCTAATGTTTAAATTTATGTAACAAAAATAGCTACTGTCCTCCAATCTGAGAAATGAGAAGTGCTATTGTACACGATGCTAAAATAAGTTAGCATGGCAGCTAAACATACTGTTCTCCCTCTGAAATTATGATGAAGGTCCCTTTCCATCCCTCTGGAAAACATCAGAAAGTTGTGAGTTGAATGATCGATTCTGTGCACACGAGGGGACCCGGCCAGCAGGGAGTAGCAAACGAGCATGATGTGATGGAACGTGGTTAGGAAAGGATGGCACGGAGACCTGGAAAATCGTGCCACGACCCAACAGCCCTTTGCCTCACAATGAGACACGAGGTTGGGCACGAAAGATGGCCCATTGCTAGACAAGCGCCACAAAAGCCGCACTGACCAGAGAGGAGCATGGGGTCTCTGTCCGGCGCTTTCCGTACGTGATCCGACTCCCCCGTTAAGGAGCTCTCATCAATCTTCAGATCATTTCCTTGTATTAAGACCCCATCGGCTGGAAGTAGGTCACCTTTAATGAAAAAAAAAACAAAAAAAAAAAAAACGCAATAAAACGCACAGCTATTGCACCGTTGACACGATTGGGAAAAAAAATGCTAAATTGCATCTCGAACATGAGTGAAATTGTACTTAAGGTTCAATACGTAATATCCAAAGTGAAGTCGGCCGTGCAGGCTTTGAGCGCTGCTCTTTCTGCGGCTGTCAGGTTAAATGGTTACCCCCCTCATCCTCTCTAATGGACTTAGCTGCTGCTGACCTCATCACACTTCA
>JAODJU010000130.1:6813116-6834848 GCA_026776725.1 Gnathonemus echidnorhynchus
TGGGGGGGGGGGGGGGGGGGGGGGGGGGGGGGGGGGGGTTGGACAAATGCTTAAACTGCGAGACTAGATTAGTAAAAAATCATTAGGGAACCAGGGACCCTTTGGAGGCTGGAGGCTGATGAACAATTCATGGGTGAGAGTGACGGAGCTGAGGTTAGCAAGGCTGATGCTGGAGCAGATGAGGAAGCATGACTCTGAGCCATGGAGAAATGCAATAAGCCAGACTGATGCATGTATTATATATGGTGCATTTATCTTGATGTGCAGTATGCATAGCTGTATGCAGTGAGTATCAGATAAACGGCATGCCATACAGAACAGCTGTCACAGGGCAAACGGCTAAACGGATCACTTTAATATTTATGTATGGAGCCACCGTGTAAACAAATGAACTACATTTTTCCATATAAGCTGGATATTCCCGATGCGATCAATTGCCAGACTTCAGGGCTGTTTTTCCACTTACTAAGGAACTATCAAATGATTCCTGGTAATATGCTGGGACAATTTATTTCACTTCTGCAAACATTTTCCCACAGCAAAATGCTACGGGACACCCGAAGTTCCTTCGTAACAACAATTCTGTATAATCAAATTTTATCATTTAATATGTGCATATTATTTAATTCCATATGTTATGAATACTGTTTGTTCTGGAAAGTGAATTGGATGTTTTACTCAATATTAAAACTGCATGTTCTTCTTATCTAGTGTCATGCTGACGTAACAGTGCCCTTACTTCGTAACCCGCTCCTTCCCTATCAACAGATTTCCATCTGACTGAGAATCAGAGCACTTTTTTTTTTTACCTTTAACCTTTCTGTTACGCCGCCTCTCAACCTCACCCCTGATAAATAATAGATCTACCCTAAAAAAAAAAATACATCACTTCAGTGTGCAGTGGGAAAGCGCGACTTGGGAAATGTGGTTTATTTTTAGAAATAGCACAGTTTGGGGGGGGGGTGCATTTCACTGAAATGTAATGGGCTACCAAACAGAAATAGAAATGAGAGCAAAGAAAGTCATGGGGGAGGACAAGAGAAAAAAAAAAACAGTACGTTCCACCGGCAAATATCGGGTACGGCATGGCCAGAGCACCTGTCAGTGCACGGCTGCATAGCCGACCTGTAAAGATAATATCATAATGATCAGGATAATGTAACACTGCAACCTTGGCCCTTGGTGCTGTGAATCATCATCACTTTCATTATTATTATTATTATTATTATTCTACCCATTCATCTTCTGTAACTGCTTGTCCTATGTAGGGTTGCAGGGTCCGGAGCCTATCCCCTGATTTATTATATTCCAAAGTGAATTACATGACATACACAACTAATAGTTGTTTTTGCACACCCGTACTTTTTTACCATAGTGACTTGCCCGAAAGGTATCACTCCTGCCCCCCTTCAGAGTCTAGAACCAGCGACCGACTACAGTACACAATACACAAATTAGCCGTGTCTAACGAGGTAAGAGTGTTTCCCTGAAAGACCTCTCACCGCCGCTTTCCCCACATCATTATGCGCGCACATTGCGTGTAAAATAAAAATGGCTTCTGTTGTTTATTTCCATTGCTGTCGTATATATATCCTCTCCCTACATCCATAATGAGTCACCGAGGGCTAGTTCCGAGGTTATTTCCCTCAATGTTTGGATGTGTGTTGCCAAGATATGCACCTGCTGTACCTCACATTGGAGGATAAAAGACGTAAGAGAGCTTCCCACTCCAGCTCTGGGACGTCTCAGCAGCTCACTGGTCCTGTTAGAACTGCACGTTGCAGAGCACCACCTGCTCCCCTGACCCCTCCCACAAGCTCCGGGACAGCCTGCGCACGGCCGGTGTGATGGGCACACGCCCGGACCCCCCCCCACCCCACCGCCCCCGCACCCACTCCCCCCGACTCTGCGGGCTTGAGGCCTAGCATCCCTCATGCTGAAACTCAGCGGATTGCCATCCGTCACCTTCTCCCATCTGCCTAGCAGAGGGTTTTGCCGAAATGCCCGTCTTTCCTTGATTTTCACCGTTTGATATATTTTTTTCTGAGTTGAACAACCTTAAGTCCCTACCGAAAAAAGAGCGGCCCCTCCCTACGCATCAAAGTCCTCACTCCCGCCGCCTCATGAGATATTACTGAGTGGACAGCTTCTTCCAAAGCATCTGACGTGGCCACCTGATGGTTCTTGCAACTTCGACTTAATCGGTGAGGCACATGAAGATCCTCATAGGGAAAGAGTTTGAAAAAGTGAGGGAGAACATGGCTCAGCAGCCAGCTTTTTAACATGAAAAGACGCAACCGTTTGTCTTCATTATCAAAGGGCACTTTCAGCACCGCTGAATTGCTCGGAAGGTGCTTTCCACCCAGTTACCATGACGCCAATTATACCTGTGGTTACTGGAGCAACAAGCGGGAATGATGCTGCATTGTATCAGGCTGGAAGATGCAGACCTGCACTATGGTCACTAAAGGCTTCATGTGGTTCATCAGTCAGAAGCCTTTGCTCCTCACAGACTGATTTTACCGTGAAGCCAAAATGTGTCTTGCTGTCCTACATATCTCGTTGAATGATAATGGCATCTACATGACTATAAGACACAACACTCAAAAGTTGCACGACAGAAAGCAATTTTTGCTACAATTGCCTAATTTTGTAACCTTCTTTTTGTCCGGTTTTTGCTACTAAGGGAGGAGTTATTGACTAGTGCATCCTCTAGTTTTGTAAACTAACATTCCTACGTAACAGCAAGGTGAATCTCCTATGATAGCTCGGGGCAACACTTTGATTTTGTTTTTCTTAAGAACATGGTTATGTAACATGAATCAGACATCTGCGGACTTAAGAAGCTCCTGCCACAAAAATGCAATGGGACAGGGAGGTGAGGTTTTACTTTCCATCCAGCTCAGACGAAGAAGTTACCACTCGCCTTCTCCAGCGTGAAACAGAGCCGGTGAATGTAAATAGACTCAGAGGCGACAGCCATATAACGAGTTAGCGGTGTGACAATTTACAGCTAATGCAACACGTTCACAACATGCAGGAGATGCTATTGATTTTTTTCTTTCATGATCATGGTTCAGTCAGCAATACGACACATGCCAAAGCTTAGCACTGCTTTAATTCCGCGAAGTAACACATGTGGAGTAACTGTCTCTTTGGTTGCCCTGGAGACATTTTATTTAATAACTCTTTTGTTGAAGTGCTTGTTAGGCTGTAGAGAGCCCAGAGAAACAGGGACCCGTATGACCCCCGGCAAGTTAGACCTTTGTGAAATTCAAGGAGTCGTGAGGTGGTCGTGGCCGTGAACACGCCTGCCCGACGTGCAAAGACGCAGACTCACCCTCCGTCGGCGACGTTTTCAAGCGCTTGCAGAGTCCCTCCACGTCCCCATAGTCCTCCTGAATTTTGACGATGGCGTCGTTGCCCCGCAGCTCCATGAGCGTACGGAGGTCCATGAGGGAGCAGCCGAAGCCGCCGGCATGGCTGCCCTCATTTCTTTGGTTCTTGGCGTAAAAATCGCTGTTGGTCATGTCCCCCATGGTGTCTCGGTTATCGCTCGGAAGCTCGAGCGGCGAGCGGTGACAGTGGTATCAAGAAGGAAAAAAAAAAAAAAAAAAAACAGAAAGCCACCGCTGAAGAAGTCTTAGATCGCTGGGTCGGGGTGAGAGACGGGAGGGGGAAATCCAGTCCAATGTCTGAGGTGCAAGGAGGGATCCTTCTGATTCAGGGAAAAGAGAAACGAGTCCATCCAGGAGCACTAGAAAAGCCAAGTAGAAGTCCAGGCAATTCCTACGTTGAGGGCTGCAATCCTCTTCTTCTCCATGTGTAGTTTCCCATTCTGCTTGTGTCAGCCTGCTGCTGTCTACATGGTGATCCTCTCCATTACTCCTTCAGAGAGAGAGAGAGAGAGACAGAGAGAGAGAGAGAGAGAGAGAGAGAGAAGCAGGAGGGAGGGAGGGAGGGAGAGAAACAGAGAGAGAGAGATGGGGATGAGGATTCGGTCTCACAAGCACAGGGAGACATACAAAGGACAGAGACACGGCTGCATCATGCTAGCGAGCCCCGTGGGGGGGTTGCGGTGGAGCTCCACGCCGGATGCAGTGTCCGGGCAGCCGTTGTCACGCGGGTGCCTGGGCTCCTCTGACACAGCGGCAGCAGCGGTGCCACACGGTGAACTGTCCCCGGAGCTGGTGCTAAATAAGGCAGCTCATTAATATTAATGAGCTAGCTAACCACTCGCGCCTTTCAGCTCGCCTCGCAATGTGACTCGGATCCAGCGGCGTGCATGGCACCGCGCTCTCGCCACTACGCGGGCCGATTCAGGAGACGGACAGATCTCTCCCTGCCTGAATACACGGAACACAGCTGAATCTTAATGCTGAAAGACCTTGTTGTTGCTTAAGCCTTAAATAGCTTTCCTGGGCATTGTTTTGTTTTGTTGATTTTTTGATTGTATTTACGTCATGATAGCCCCGTTGTTGGCTCAGCTGGTAAGCGACTGGTAAGATTTGAGCCAGCAAAGCTGACTGGGGCGGGGGGTGGGGGCAGTAGAGTGGGGGTGTTGTCGGGGCTGTCAGAAGCTGTTCTCCTTTTCAAACCCACCAACAGTACATTCAGCATGAGTTGTCACCTGTAACTAACAGATACTCCTGGTCCCGCACACCAAGCTCTCCCAGTTTGTGGCTATGGTGACCCTGACGGGCGACTCCGCTGCTTCACAGGGAGACAAAATCAAAATCTGACTGTCAGGTTGGAAATCAGCAATGTGCAAAGCAGCCCATTGTACTGCACTTGCAACAAGCTTACACACCCCATACAGTATGCGGTGTTGAATGTTGTACTGCTGGAACAAGGACGACGGGTACTCATGTCTATTAGCATTGTCGCTAATCCTGCTGTCTTTTTCAAACATGGACGCTGACGTACAGGGGTGCTAATTTTTGGCCCTATGAACACATAACATATTGGGCCCCCATTCCAGACCAATTATGTTCAAAAACTTTTAGGGAGCTTGGAAAGATCCTAACTTTCCCCTCCCCCTTTATGGCACCCCTGGTGATGTTCCCACAGGACAAATAAAGCCTTATCTTATCTTATCTTATCTTATCTTATATCTTATCTCAGTTGTAGGCGAGTGGCCCCAGCCATGCTGTGTTTCCAGTTTTACGCTACACTGAGGTCCCCTGTCATCCGTCATGGTAAATGACATTCCTGATGCCCATTTTACCCACAGTATTAAGTTACCAATGCACCACAAAACTTTCCTAACCCCCTACACTGTAACTTTGGCACACATTCACAACGCATATTAGAAAAAGAAAGTTTTTTGCATGCTTAAATGCTTTTTTAAATAGCTTTTTTAAATCGCTACTGATCAACTCACTCTGAGAGCTATGCCAGACGCCCAGTTCATTCAAAGCACTGTTTGCTTTTTTTTTAGTTGTCCCCATTAGTGGTAAAGCCGTTCGTATATCAAATAAGCTGAAACACGTTTGTTGGTGAATGTCCAACCTCACTGGATGGTTCCCTGACATGTTAAATACCGGAGTGAGGAACTAATTGCAGCATCCCTACCACTCATTTGTGCTGCCTACGAACGTGCCGTCCTCAGACGTGACCTGAGGCTGTTTGGCGGAAGGTGACACACACACAACGCCCAGTAGACTCCCAGAAATCATGGGGATACCCCTGGGTAACCCCCAGGTAAGTCAGAAAACTGCACACATACACTTCTCTCCTGTGTAACAGCTTTTCTGGGCTAGTGATGCTGGGCAATGGTCAGTAAAAGCCAAGCAAATTCTGCTAACTAAAGCTGACCCCAGCTAACTCTTGATCCAAATATGGCACTGATCATTTTTTTTCCACATACAATAATCATAAACAAATAAAGTAAACATATCAGAATATAGTTGGAACCTTTATTTCTGTTTTGTTTTCTTGACCAAACATATTTGTCTTAAATGCTATAAACAAAAGCACAGAACACAATGGAGCACAAAAGAACGTTGTGCTCCAAAGGCATTCCAGTGCCGCAACCTGCATTGTGCTATTCTAATCCGTATAATACATCCAGCAGCATTTACAGTAGAGGCAGATGTCAAATGTAAGGAAATAGCAAGGGTGAGGGTGGATTGCGGAACGTGAAGGTGTGGTTATATGTACCTGTCGTTTGTATTTAGAGGCAAACATTCTGGTGTTTTAGGGTTTAGGGTTTTCTTTTTAACATAGAGATGTAAAAATTGAAGGCTTCTATCAATTTCCGCCCAAGTAAACTGGGATAAAAACTTCAGTGTAACAGACAAAAGAAAAGAGAAGCCATAAGAGAGATTATCTGATGGCAAAATGTGAACAGCGAGTAGTAGTCAGAGGGCAGTAAATCCAGTCCAGCTCTCCCACAGTCTTCATTTTCCGTGAACTGATTAAGAGGAAAAGGTGCATCACCAGCTGCAAAGAGCAGGGCTAAATGCACACAGGGGAGCACGTCACTGGACCATGATTATATCTTTCCTTTACCCCACTTAGAACATGACCTGTACATTACATATCTGCAATGGGCAGACAATCAGTGGGGTACATTACCTGGTGCTCTTCGTTTCTTGGAATGAGCTTCAGCCACACCTCCCGCCCCCCACCCCACCACATCCCCCATGACACATGGAAGTGGTTGGAAAATGGGTGGACGAATGGATGATGTCCTTTCATAGCCACACTGCCACTAAACATCTCCAACCCTATAATAATTCACCATAACCCTCTGAACCTCTCCTTGATTTGGTACTTCAGTAGTGACTTGTCTACATTTATTTATGTGAAATAGGTTTTCTGAAATATACCTAAAATCTTCAAATATATGAATGAGTCATCAGAAATACAGTGGCACCTTGGAATACGTCCTTAATTCGTTCCAGATCCTTGGACTTATACCAAACAGGACATATACCAAACAAATTTTTCCCATAAGAAATAAAGGTAAAATATAAAATCTGTTCCCATGAAAAAAAAGTCCTATTGCTATTGGCATATTATACATTTATGGTGTCCTGCACTTGCTCGGTCATGGAGCGGGGAAGCAGCACAGGAGCTGGGAAATCGGGCGAACGAGGGATTTTAATAAGAAAACAACAAAGAACACTAAACATCATAAAATGGATGTTAGACGTTAATGACCGGACTGGGGAAAACATACCTTAAATACATTGGACTAATGGCAGCAACAAGAAACAGCTGATAAACACGGGGATTCCACACGAGGTAGATGAGGGGGCGTGGCACACGGAAGGAGCAGACGAGCGGGGCATGACAGTTGGGTTTGTATAAAATAATTTAAACACTGCTTAATACTAAAATACATAAATACAAAAGCAATTACATGAAATAAATGAAAAGAGAGTTATAGCACGGGTTGTTCACTGAATGGTAGCAACTGGCGTACTGACGCTCGTGGGCAGTCCTGGCTTTGTCTCGAGAAAGGTAAACAAGGTTAGCGCGCAGTGTCATGACTCATTTTGACCTATGCAAGTTCTAGCACGCGAGTCGTATTCCAAACAGAGGTCATATACCAAGCAAAATTTTTTGCGTCCAAACAGGACATATACTAAGTTGGGTTTATTCCAAAGTGGACGTATACCGAGGTACCACTCTACATTTAAATTCTATTCCTGCCTGTCCATCAGTATTCTTCTCGAAAAACCGCACAAGGGTCTAAACTACAAGGCTTCATTGTACTGTTTAGATCCATATCACCAAACAGTTTATTCACTGCGACCAGCCTGGGGCATGTCCCCGGAATGCACAGTGAACGGGATGCCAGTCCATCACCATACACACACACAGCGAACATTGCAGACACCAGTCCACCTAAACATATGTGTTTGGACCTTGGAGGAAACCCACACAAAGACAGAGGAGAAGATATGAACTTCACACACACAACATCCTACAAAAACTGAAGCCACAGTTGTGAGTCTGTGTGCAAGTATCATACAGACATCTCATTGAACATTAAACATTAAACTCGGGAGGAGAAGTACGTCGAGTTTTTAAGGTCTGGGACATAGCAGCACCTTCATATTGCAGAAAGCCTGTTGCAACGAGTACACTTAAAGTCCATCCCAAAGCTGGACACTTTCAGTCCAGAATCACCAGCCATCATCTTCCTCATAACGCAGCTCTGGCACAGAACTGGATTGCGAAGCTTTATTGTAATTTGAAAATATATAGACCAGGGGTTTCCAATTCTGGTCCTGGAGAACTACTATCCAGTAGGTTTTCTATTCTACCTGCCTTCTTATGAGCCACACCTGGTCCTGGTATTTACAGAAACAGGAAAAGTGGGGTCAGGAGGAGAGATGCCCATTGGTCACATGTAGCCACTGAATAACATGACATCAGCATGGGGGTTCTAAGGTCTTTTAAAGTCTTGTGTAAACTAGCCAGAGTCAACCCTGAAGGAGGAAAACAGAAACTTCTGCAACAGAATGGTGTAAATGGGTAAGACAGTCATTCAAGGCAAGGCGCAGGTATTTGAGGCCTTAATACGTGCTTTTTAAAGTAACACTTTACAGGAATTGACGAGTATCCACAAGCAAACAGGCCTAACTCAGGTTGGCTAAAGTATGTGCCCTACAATGAACTGGCATCCTGGACCCCAGCCTTAAAGATCACTTTTTTTTTTCTAGTAATTTAGCATCTTACACCTCCCCCATCCCCACCTCTGACCAATCTCTTACTCCACCATGACAGATGGATGGGAATTTACTTGCTTACTAGTCATTATATTTATTTAAATATAACCCAGAACACGAACGTGTTTGATGTAAAGATGAGAAACTTCTAATTTTTTTTCCAGCTCTAGACTTGCCCAGACTCTCTTTGAAGCTGAAGTCAGAGAGGAAACTGCTGGCCAGGTTTCTCATCATCCGACGTTCACAGAAAAAAAAAAAGAAAACCTTCTTCACCTACCAGGTGCAGAATCGAATCAATTCAGCCCACACGGACCTAAGGGCAGACACAGGGCCAAATTTAGCATCTGCGTTCACCCAGAGTTCAGCTGTGGACAGTGTTTCCTAAATCCCCAGAGTTTCATGTGTCCCGCTTTCCCCGGCTTGGACACCTGCCCTTCCTCCTGGGCACCCTGAGAGTTCCGCTGTCCCGTGGCTGACAATTCTCACTTCTCAGCACTAAACATTTTACGCTCAAATAAGGCTCTAACCCTCGAGCACACATTCACTACACAGCTACATAGCTGCACCTTTCACAAAGTGACAAAGAGCCTTTCATAACTTTTTGCTGCTAACCTTTATTAACATCCACGCTTCGCTTCATTAGAATCTTCTTCCGAACAAACACTCAGTAGCAAGTGCGTTCAAAATTTAATTAGCCATGTTACATACATAGACGCATACACTTATTAAGAATTTACAATATTACATAACATTTGCAAACACACAGAAAATTAATTAATGGAAATAATGCTATTTAATGGAAAACTGTTTGTAATTTATTCACATCTGACTCATTGCCCCTTACACCTCAAGGAACTGCATCAATGTTTTCTAAACACCATCCAGCTGTCAGCCACCTTCCCTTCTTCCATGTTGCTTTGCATGCTGGGATGCTGCTCTCTTATAGTGTCCATCACAGAATATTTGAGTTTTCAGTGAATTTTATTCATGTTCAGTGTCAGTACTGCTGGACTGACATCCTGTGCAGAGTGTCCCTTGCCTTGTGCCCTGTGCTTCCTGAAATAGACATGAGGCTTTACCTTGACACTACATTAAATAAGTGATGATAAAAAATGCATGAATAGATTTAACATTTTAGAGGTACTATACTTCAGTGGTAATATACACGCTAAATTAAATTTAATTAGTGTAAACATAATATGAGGGGCTACATTTTTATTTATTTAAATTAAATTTATTTAATTTCTTGGATTTGTGATGTATTGAGGATGAGGTGATTCTGGAGGTTTTATCAAATGAATCTATGTCATATTATGAAGAAAGAAAGACTCGAGGGCAGGGGTTGTGGCAAAACAAAAGGTCTTTCATTAAACTCACAGAACAAAAATGGGAAATAAGATCGTGAGGGAGTAAAAACAGCAGGAGCAGAGTAAGGCAAGGCACAGGCAACACAAGGGTACAACATCAATGACCAGACTAGCAGGGCATGTGGGACAGACACCACAAAGGTCCAGAGGGACAGAGCCCCCCGGACAGGACATGATGGAACACACCACACCAGGGATCACCAGACAGACAATATGGACATGGGACAAGATACCGACACCACGAGGGGCACGGAACAAATCTAGGTAAGACTAGGGACAGCAAAGAGGACATCCAGCAAGACACACACCAGGACAAGGCAGACAGGTGGTGGAACCACAAGGATAGAAACTCAGGAGAGGACACACAAGGGACACAAGCCAGGGCAAAACAAAAGCAAACTGGGGTAATTGGACAGGAACTGAGGTCCAGGAAGACCTGAAGAGCTAGGCGAATGTGGTTCCTGGGTCCTCTTTGGCCCCAGTTTTCCCCAGTGAGGTGTTGGGACCGCAGGGCCTCAGAGGGCCCACAGGGTTGGATGGCGCCAAGGGGCCAGCAGGGTCTGAGGCCGTTTGAAGGGGGCTGCAGGTCAGGAGCAGGAGGGTGTCCAGGGAACTGCAGGGCACATGCAGGAGGATCCTGTGGTTCCTCTCCTCAGGGCCGCAGCATGACAGGTGTCCAGACGGACATCATCAGGCAGACAAGGGTCTGAGCGGTTGACGCGAATAGTGTGTCCCCATCTCATTCTCCGGGAGATAGAAACTTGTCCAGCCCCACTTTTAAGCCCCAGCTGACACCGACACTTTGGACTGGGTTGACACGGATGTTGGAGACTTATGGCAAGGCCCAGAGGGTCCCACTCCAAGTCCTTCAGCTGGGCATCACCAGGGTCAGCCCAACCCAGCCTGGTGGTGGACGAGGAGTCAGGTGTTGGCCTGGAGGCAGCCAGGGAGTCAGGCATTGGTCTGGATGATGACAGGAGACAAGGTGGGCCTGATTGGACATCAGGGGACAACGGTGGATGCGATGGAATACCAGGGGATGAGGCTGGATCAGGCGGGACATCAGGGGATGAGGCTGGAGTCAGCAGGACTCAGGAGACGGGGTTGGATGGAGATGCCTGGAGGCAAGCAGAGAGAGGCCGGGACACCTGGAGGCAAATACGGGAACATGGCTGCTGTGGGGTCAGGTATGGGCAAGGTGGCCCTTCTTGGGCTGGGAGCCTGGAGTGTGGGTGAACTGGTCCCCTCTGGGCTGGGAGCCAGTAGCACAGCCCCTGACACCACAGCAGCAGGGAGAATAGACTCTGGGGACGCAACAATGGTGAGAACAGGCTCTGGGGACACAGCAGAGGTGAGAATGGGCTCTGGGGACACAGCAGAGGCAATGATGGGCTCTGGGGACACAGCAGAGGCAAAGGCAGGCTCTGGGGATGCAGCAGAGGCATGGATTGGCAAAATGGGCCGGATTCTAGAGGCTTGGGATGAGCAGTTGCCCCTTTGGGGCTGATTCGAGATGAGAGGCGGACGTCCTCGGGCAAGGCTCTGGAGCAGGTTCAGCCTGCTTCTTCATTTTCCACAAGTGGGCGAATCTGAGATGAGCTGAGTGGCTTCACACAGCAGAGAGTTGGTGTGCTGAGCACGGTGGAGAGGTGATGGGCTAATCAACTTCATGTGGTGGAGAGACAGTAGGCTGAGAGGTCTCACGCTCGGCTATTCCCCACACATCACCCAGCAAGTGCCGGACCCTCAGTGCCTCTTGGGGATCTATGCCTGAGGTAAGTCCCATGAGTACCCTCTCCATAGACCAGAAGAGAACCATGGCCTCAGGGATCCTTCAAACCACATGATTAGTCCTCAGCTCCAGGATGGTATCTTGGAGGGAAAAGAAGTCCTGGTAACCTCGCGCTGGTAACTCCTTCGACCCCTGAATCTGAGGCACTGGGGGAATCCGGTCGACCGGGTGCAGGGAGGCATGAAAATTGAAATGGAAATGCAGGCTGCTGGGGTTGTTCGGGAGTCCAGGCATTCTATCATGACATGAAGGACGAAGGACTTGAGGACAGGCATTGTGGTGAAACAAAAGGGATTTTATTAAACTCACAGAACAAAATTGGGAATTCAAAAACAGGAAGAGTGGAGCAAGGCAAGGCACAGGTAACACAAGGATATAACGTCAATGACCAGACTAGTGAAGACAAGACAAACAGGTACTTAAATACAGAGACTAACTTGGGGCAACAAGCATCAGTGCTGGTCCATCAGGACCACGTGAGGGAGGAGACAGGAGGGTCAGGCAGACATGGCAGGCAGGACGTGACAATATACAGGCTAAAGATTAAAAATACGTACAGACCTACTACTACTATACCAGCGTCATTTTAAAGTTTTAAAGGTTTTTGTTGTCGTGTACAGAACAAAAAAATGCTTGGAAAAATTAGCGCACAAAATTAAAAGACAGTAAAAGATAAGCAGCTAATAATTACAATTATTGTCATGATTGTAAATAATTTTTATGCAATACCTACAAATTAAAAGCATATTCCTGGTTCACCTGTTAGCCAAAAGGTACAACAGGAGCCTCAGTCAATTTAACAATCAACATAAATTACCCTAGAAACAAAAGAATCAGTCCTCCTCTAATAACAGTTAACTTGCCTTCCGCATTACAGCTTTACCTTTAATGCCACTACAACACTTACTATGCTATTCACTGAGGAAATGGAAACTCAATGAGCGGATGCTCTGTTAATTCATGTGTCCGCTCTTTCGTGCTGGGTATGAAAAGTGATAGGGGCAAGGGCCCCTGTAAAGGAAAACAAGCACCATCCTCACCATCTGAGCCGCCAGAAAGGCCCCTTTGCGTACTATACAAAGGGCAATAAATATTTCAGTTTTCTCAAGTTTTTAAATGTCAGTGAAACTCAGAAGATGCTCCAGAAGAACTGCATTGCAGAGTTTTCTATGTTTAAATATTTAAAACAGAAAAATTAAACTTGAGGAGTTCAAATAAGTAAATCGACGTCAATAGCATCAGTGTGGACAGAAAAACGCACCAGCTTCCCAACATCTGACCATGAGGAATGGCAAATATATTACTCTCTACACAAAACAAATATTAATGTAGTAAATCTAAGGAGCTAAACATATTACTTTATTCAGAATGGCCCATAAGTACAATGTATATATATTTATGTGTGCATCATTTAAAAAGTATGGAAAGCTAGCTAATTATAGCTGCATAATTGATTGATATCTTAGAGCTTTTAAGTTTGTTACTTAATTGTGCCAAGAACATTTGCCAAGAGTGTTAAATATCATTATGAGCCAATAAAAACATTTGCTTCTGAAATTCATGATGGGGGAACCAGGAAATTTCAATATAAAAGTAATTTCCATTGAGTTTCAAAGTGAAAGAGACACGAGACTGCATTGGGGTTTACACTGAAAATGGCTTTTATTAATTCGCACTGATGGACAGTACAGAACTGCAGTTCTTGGCAGGAAGAGCAGGTGACTCACTCACAGGTGAAGTCTATTGCATCATCATTTACAGACTGCAACTCGAGTGACCGGCCTTGTTCCCCACGGAGACGCCAACACGTTCCATTCCTGTTTGCACCGTGGATGAAAGCGGAAAACAACAAAACACGCCTTGGCACCTGTTTCTCTTGATGTCAACATGGCATCTGACAAGTGATAGAGACAAGTTCCAGGTAACTCTGGCATTATACAAGGAAGCATGGTAGTCAGTCCATGTTCTTCAACCTCACAGTGTAAGGGCTTCAGGACAGGCCTGGGTGATCATTTTCTGTGGAGGGCCAAACCCTAGCTTCACCATGTCAACAGGGGCCATTTTAAGGATTATTTTCGTGTCCCATGAATGCTATAATGATAGACATTAATTAAGGTTAATTTTTCTCATATTTGAGAATACAGAAATTACTAGAACCAGTGCATTTTCATATGTAAATTAACTAATACATTTATTATCAGCTCAAAGAAACATTTGAGAGCAAAAATCTGTTCATAGATTAAAGCTTTACAATTTTTTTTCTGTTTTTATTATATTCTATTTTATAGATCCATATCTGGCTCAAGGACTAGTTTTGGTTAGATGGAGATAATCATGTTAACATTATAAACAAAACTAGTATATATATGAATTCATAAGAGAGTAATTTCTTAATGATCAAATAGAATACTATCACTATTGGCCCTCTAGTTGGTGTTGACTACTGGCCACCATATAGACACCGTTTCTCTAGAATGTTCTGTCCTCTGTCTGGTTCTTCAGGCTTCCAACAGCCTCTTCATTGATGCTATGATGGGCCTCATCCTTCTTATTGCTGGTTCTCCACTTCTTTTATCATCAGCTTCTCTAGGAATTATGGACTTTCCCAGTGAACTGGATCTTCTCATAATATGTCCAAATTAGGGCTTCAGTCCGGTCATCTGTGCGTCTAGAAAAAGTTCAGCCTTGATCTGATCAAAAGCTCATGGTTTTCTTAAAGGTCTTCAAAGGCGTCAGTACTTCTCTTGTCCTGCCTATTCGTTGCCCTCCTTTCATATCCGTAAAGAGTCACAGGAAATGAACAGTTATGATCTTTTTCTAGTATATCAGTATTTCTTGAGATTTTTTCGCTCAGTCCTTTATTGTGACTGTGCCAAATGCCGTTCTTGTATAACTGCAGGATCTTTTCTTCTTCGTGCCTGTATACATATTAGGTCAGATAAATTTTTTATGCTGCCCAAACAATTAAGGTCAAATTACAAATTACGATACGGTACGATACTATACGGTGTGATGTTAAATAAGTCTGACACACTGACGGCATCCATAATCAGCTGTTACGCCCATTGTAATGGGCATTGTATTACCGTGTGTAATCAGCAGGATGTAAGTTATGATCGTTTTACTTGTGTTTGCTGGCCTTGCTTACAGAAAAGGATGTTCCTTTCCAGACAGACCATTTAATAATAAACGCTTGTGTGTTGCAGGACGTACAATAGGATCAATGACAGATAAAGAGGTGACTGCATTTTATATAAAGCTTCCTGGAACGGTGGTTGTCAAAAAAGTGTGTTTTGCATATCCTGGGCTGGCTCTACGTTCGAGACACGACTACTACATACTGGGAAGAGTTACACAGCTCACACCCAGAGCCCCTGGACTGTATGTCTTCAATCCTTCCCTGCACCGGAGGGGTGGGGGTCCTGCCGCAGAAGCCTTACGTAAGAAGAACTTCTCCTGCCCTTAGCAACAAGCTGAATTTCTGAACTATAGCTTTTTTTTTAAATTCAGATTTCACAGTGCACAAAACTGGCTGCGATGGACTGAACTCCCTGGCTTTGCCACAACCCAGTTCCGGATGAGAAGTTATGGAAAATGAGTGTGTGGATGGACCTGCTCTTCTGCACCTTTCGGAGTCATGTTATGTCATGTTAATGAAATCCGTTAATCGAGGGCTCTATGCTATATTATACATATTGGCATTTGTCAAGTAATGTGTGCACCTTTTAGATTCAAGCCAAGAGTATGATGTGATGGTGATGCCATGGTATGGAAATATCTTTCAGTAAACATTTATACACTGAACCTGAACCATCCTCTCTCTGCCGGTTTTTACTTCAAGTTCAATTCCCGGCTGCTCTCCCAAGTAGGGAACCATATGGATCATAAATCACATTGCCTGGTGCTCCAGATGCTGATCAGGACGGAATTAAAATCCATCCCAGAATCCCATGTGGCTCTGTGAATCAGAGCTGGCCACCATTTGTTCAGAAAAAGTGGCATTCCAGCCTCAGAAAGGAAACAGAATTTACAGCAATAACACATACTGAACTAAATCAGACCCAGTCCCCAAACAAGACCGCCACCCCCCAAATGAAGACTTAGCACTCGGTTAAGCACTTAAATATCATCAATTATAAATATACTGTGTTAACCAACATAGGTACTATCTTTGTGACTTTGCATTTTTCAGATGCTGATACATTAAATACAGACGCTCCTCTACTGACAAACTTTCAATTCACAAACTTTCAGGCATACGAACAAAGAGGACCACAAGTCCAAATTGTGTTCGTTGGGCTCCCGTTTCCTGTCCGCAACATCATTTTTTTCTTTCTCCGCGGCAATTCCGCCTTGTACGACTTCTGGCCGCTACTCCCACCGCGCAGCAGCGTAGCGTCCGTACTCCCAGCATCCTAGTTCTTTGTACTTACGTATACCCTTAAAATGATGTTGAATAATGACTTACGAACATTTCAAGCTACAAATGGCCGTTTGGAATGTAACTCATTCGTAAGTAGAGGAGCATCTGTATATCACATTTCTGACAATCCACCTATGTTCTAATCTCCTGGTATAGTATACTGATTATCTGAGGTTTCATCGGTTTATAGTAAATCCAGCTAAAACATGAGATTCTGCTGAACCATGTACGTAAATATAATAATGTCAACAATGACCTACAGCCCAAGTTAATAAGATCATCTGCTGACATCCACGGCTCACCTGTAGGACACTAACCTACTGAGGAAGTTTCACAGGAATGTGAAAGCTTGAGTGCTGAACTTGCTCTCAAAGCAGCAATAAGACAAGATCATCACTCTTCTTAATTGGTTAATTGAAAACTGACACTGCAGACTGGCCACTGATTTCAATGTTATTTAATATTAACCATTTAGTCTATGTGTGTTGTAATTAATATTTCACTGTCAGCCATTAATTTGGAAATAATGCAGTTCATTTAGACACTTTCTTTACTTACAGGCAATTATGAGGTATTGTAAGAAAGAACACTGATGTTAGGCAGAATATTTTTAACTCACGTTGTCCCTTCAAAGTGTCCATCAATAACAAAAATGTATTAATTACAGAATTCTGGAGCTTTTGAGTCAGAAAATGAGGCCTATGGAGTCTACTACACTGATGCAACTTTAATATTAGAGCTATAAATATTAATCAAGACACATGATACACATAAAAATTGGTGTAAAGGATCTCTCTGGTTTCTGTACACAATAACACAACAACAGGAGAAAATGTGTAAGGCAAACAAAAAGCAGTTTGTTTAAAATGTTTACAAAGCCTTTGAGGAAGTTTGTACTAGTTGTGGGTTTGAATCCCATAACAGGTAGAGCAATCAAATCACCTCTAGGCCCAAGGCTCTTAACCCCCAGCTCCAGGGGGGCTGCACGCTGGCTGACCCTGTACAGTGACCCCCCACGCTTGCTCTCACCTGTATGTGTGTCTCATGGAGAGCAATGCGGGGTGACAGTTACCTATCTTCTCCCCAGGGATAAATAAGGAACCTCCAGTCATGCTATTCTGAGGGATCAGCCCAGCCAACTGCCTGCCAAGAACCCAGAACCCGCCAGCTTCCAGTTCAGCCGCTAACAGCGCCAGCTGAGGAAGAGGCTGCCGTGCCCGTTCTGCGGAACCACGTGCGGGAAAAACGGTCGTAACTCATCCCTCCGGTGGCGCACAGTCCTTGTCTCACCCGAAAAGGTCAGGAGAGAGGGAGGATGGGGGAGGTGAGAGATGGAGCAAGAGAGAGACGTTGACGCTCACTGAGGTTTATCAGCCAAGGTGTCAGAGCACCACCGAGCGCGCGGCAGGGAGACGCGGCACCGCGGTATTTGGCATCGCGGCTCTGAGTTGCTTTTCTTTTTTTTTCTTTACTCACAGCACAGATATAAACGATGCAGGAAAGGTCATCCAAAGATAGCAGGGAGCAAAGGCAGCCAACCCCCCCCCCCCCCAACCCCGAACACCACGGCGTTCCCCAACCAACTCCCTCGCCAGGGATCGCACATACAGTTGTCGCGGAAAGTATAAATAGTTTATTTTAGTAACCTATGATTTAAATAGCTTCCTGGAGTAATCTACTGACGTCAGGGAAACACCGCGACGTGGCAAAGGTGTGCGTTTTTTTCATGTTTGAAAGCATGGCTACTCAAGGATTTGATATTCTTCTGGTTCACCTTCTGCAATCTCATTCAGAGTGCCTTAACTCAAAGTGCATATATATATATATATATATACACACACACATTTTAATTTATTTAGCCAATGCAACAAATGCTTTTGCGACAGCAGGTTTAGCCAGTCCTTGGGGGTTACGGGCCTTGCTGAAAGGCCTAACAATGAAATCACTCTGCGTGGGATTTGAACTGGTGACCTTCCGATCACTGTGTGCTAACCTGCTGAGCCACACCGCCCTAAATTTACTGGCAGAAACTTTCCTCTAAAGTGACGTACAAGTGAGGAGAGCTTGGGGTTAGAGAGCAGGGCCGGCCAGCATCCAGAACCCCTGGCGCAGCTGGGGCTAAGGGGTCAATGAAGATATGACTGCTCAAGCACCCATACAAGTCAAACATAAGACCTTATGGATGTAGACAGAGATCTGTAATCTACCGAGCTATAGAAGCAGATGACAGTAAGCGCCTGGCTCTGAAATGCAACAGGGGTTTCAATGATGAAGCCCCGAATGCCCAAAGGAGGAGCCCCGGAGGAGGTTATAGACACAGAGTAAGATCAAAAGAACTCATCTTTAGCCGTTTGGTGGAGCTGGTGACAGTGTGGGGGACAAGAATGCCAGGCAGTGTCATTTCCTCCCGATTGAAACTGACAAGCAGACGGCCCGCTCAGAATCCACACGAGGGGGGGATTGATTTTTGAATCGATGGGACCTGAGGGCTATGACAATTCCCTGGGACGTTTCGGCGCACGTGCTTGGCACGAGGCAACCGCGACATGCTTCGTGCCAGAAAGGCCGCTCCACTCCCCGCTGCAGCCGTCACAGCGCCTGTTCGTTTCAAACAACAGATTTGCGAATGAAAAACATCGTATAAGGTACATAAATACAGACGCTGTCAGCCGTTCGTCACGTAATGACATCGAAACGGGGGGTGTTTTCATTTCGCTCTGAGACGCAGAGACTGTCACACATATCAAAAATGATCGATCTGTCTCCAGTAATAACTTTACTTTTCCAGCCTTTGATTAGTTATGCTGTTAGCGAAACAGCTAGTTTTATTTTGTTTTGTTTTTTTTCCCAGGGGGTTAAAAGAACAGAAAAGCAAGATGGCCAGAGGGAATGTGAAAATAAAGGGACACAGTAGGAAGTTCTTGAATAATATATTGAACCAGACTGGGAAGCCCCCCCCGCACAAATCTGCAGCTTAATTACGGAACCACCAGTAAACAGCTGTGTGCTTCCCTGCTGAATGGAGAGAAACAGGTGTGTATTATTTTAGGAGTCATATTATGATGCTGATATTTTGCCGATGTTTTACATAAGGGAAATATTTCTGGTTCTTAACCATGTTCCCAGGTGGGATTTTCGAACCTGAGCTCTTCGGTTGCTGCGTGCAAAAGCGGTATCCCTAGGTTGGTCTCTGACATCACAATTATAGCCTACCTTAGAACCGTGCGATTCTCCGCCCCATTACAAGACAATCCCTACGTGCATTTGACGTGATTTAAGCTGTTAACAAAAAACACCAAAGACACACAAACAAACAGGGGCGTGAGGTTACAGGCGGGGAAAAAAGGAACAAGGGCACTTCCTTGTTCCAGATGGTCGTATAATAATCATCGGGGAGCTACTGCTCTAATTAAATTCAGCGCATAGTCAGAGCACGGAGGACAGAAAGTACTGCAGATAAATCACATGTGACGTCCTGGCTCCGCCCTGTGGGAGGGGCAGAAGGGCGGAGCCATATGCTACAGTAGAGTAAGAACAGAAGCTGCTTAATTATTATGGACTCAGATCTGCTGGCTGGCAACATAAAGGAATCTCTTGGCGGACACGTATTGTCTCGGGAGAATACACCCGCCCATCCCAAAGGGAAAAAGGACGGAAATCAAAAGCAGAAGTTTGATTCTGAGAAAGAAACTGGGACATACTGGAAGTGTATGTTATCAGCCGGCCGATGGGGGGCTGTTTTCACCGCGGCCGCATCACTATCATTCAGCGTGTCATCAGGTGTGACCTATAGGTGTTAAGCAGCCGTGCGGGAAACGAAAGCGCTACGTGGCTGTCCTTCGGACCACAGAACATGCTCATCACACCCCAGCATGGGTTCGAGCGTATATATGGGTGGTGCAGCATGCGATCAAGCTGTCCTGTAGAGGAAGTTCGAAGCAAATGGTCGCTGCTCTCCTCGCCACCTCCTGACGACACTTTTCTCGGAAAAGTGTGTGTGGGGGGGGCTGCTGTTTTTAACTGTCCAGATCTTCAGCCACAAGCCCCCCCTCCCCCCAATTCATGTACAATTAAAGGTGACTAGTCGACTCAATTTATAGTCTCTGATGTAGATTTAGTGAATAAATGCAGACAAACACATATCCCGTACAAATAAACAAACAGGCAAAAGGCAAATATTAATATAACATCAGTGCTTTCTACATGAGTATTTACATACTGCCACACATTTCAGGGTACAACAGCTATATCTCATCAGGATTTTTCTGCCTGCTGCACAGTAACTCACTTAAGACAGACCTTTGATGCCATAACTGCCCAAAGTAAACGCGCGGAATTATTTTATAGTAGACATTCAAAGACGCCTTTCCGATTACATTTTTTGGGGGGAGAGGGGTCCAGCAAGTTGACAGCGCAAAAACTGTGAAAACTTTTGAAATTAAATTATTTCAAATGGCCTCTCTAATTAGATGATGTATCGGTACATTTATTAATAGATATCTAAGTCTGTTGGGGGGTGGATTTGTAAAGCTAATGAACAGATAAAGCCTGGCAGAATTGTGTCAGGAGCACATTAATTCGGTCTCTAACGAACTTCAGTAAAAGACAAAACCCGTTTCCTTTCATGGGAATCCCCCCTTTCTCTCTCTTTTAGCACGTCATTTGATTTTTTTTATTCCGATTACCGCATTTCTCCTCGGCGGGTAATCGGACCGGATTAGCTGTGCAGGATGAATGGATGCGGCGCTCGGACATGGTGTAAAGGCGTGGGGGGGGGACGCGGAGGCGGCGGGAAACGTGCCTCTTTTTTCCCCATGCATAAGACGTCCGCTTGATTGAGTTACAGGCAAATATGCTGCAATGGCTAAATCCGCACCCACACATCGGGGATTGGCTCGGGAGGAGTGACGGTAAAGTGCGGGGGCTCGGCTGGTGTGCTACGCCGTGCCGGACTGCTGGAGACGCCGGGTAGTGTGCTGATGCAGGCTGATAAAAGCGTCGGAAATCAAATAATGGAGAACAATAGCCCGAAATACTGGCTCAGTGAAAAGGCGCGCTAACGTACCTTTACATTTCGCTTCTTAGTTAAAAAGTATCATTTCTTTAACCCATTCATATATTTTTGAGTGATGCTTCATACCAGCGGAAAAACGCAAACCCTGCCGTCCGTTGTTTCTCAGCACTTAGGAAATCTCTAGCACCGCAGTAAACAGCACTGTACCTTGAACCATTACTGCTGCTGGGTGTGAAAGTTAGTTCTCATTATGCAGAAAACACACACACGTATATGCATCAATAAGGTAAATGCAGCTATTTCTTCCAAGATGTGCATCATCATGTCATAGACCAGTATTATGAAAAACATGTTTTAGCAAAAACATTACAGGGTCAAAGAGAGTACAACACAAGGCCCAGAACATTCACAGACAAAGTCTACCCTTTTAGCTCCACCCAAGTGTTCCCCAC
>JAODJU010000130.1:6853784-6885039 GCA_026776725.1 Gnathonemus echidnorhynchus
CCCCCCCCCCCCCGCCCACCCACCAACTCGCTAACTGTGTGGCAGAAGGCTCTCCTTCATGTATCCTGGACTCGGAACAGAAGAGGGCGGCTCTGCGTAGATCACCTGTTTATCTGTGTGTTCTGTTTAACAGGCATGTGAAAGTGATGTGATCTCTGAAAGAAAATTTTAAAAGAACCACACGGTATGAATATTAATATGACACAGCATCAGACCAGTGCCTTGTTAGAAATTTCAAAAAGCAATACACACATTACACAGTAACAATGTGGCAACAAAAGTGGAATTTAAAGGAGGAATGGATTTCAGCATTATTATTATTATTATTATTATCATTATTATATTCAATACAGGTTGTCCAGATTAGCTGGACGTAAACTGTCCAGCACAATCAACTATTACCTGTATTAGAAAGAAATGAATAGCTAGTTGCTTTTTAGATCCTAGCCAACAGCAAATTTGAGGTTTTCGAAAGCACCTGTGTAACCTATTATTATTGATTTTTTTTTTTGTTTTCTTTTCTTTTCTTTTTGAGAAGCATCTGAACAGCAAGGTGTGCCCGGTGAGGACACCCATCCAGGAAGAATGAAGGATGAAAGGAGAGGGATGTTACAAAGACGAGGGAAGTCAATACAGAAAAATAATGTGGAGTGTGACCCTACATATACCCAGTAGAAATAAAGCATGACAGCATGCCGCTGGATGGAGACACGTGTACGGGTCACTGGCCTACGAAAGTGCTAAGGGATCAACCAATAAAAGGGACAGCCACAGCAGAGCGGCCGAGGGGGCGGTTTCTGTAATAACACAGCGACAGCTGAATCGCTCTGGTTCACCTTCGTCACCGAGCCAGCCGCCGACCCACAGGTGGAAAGCGTCGACCAGACGGGAAACATCGGAGGAGCCATCAACAGCGACCTCATTAAGCACCTCATTCTGAGCCATGGATATCTGTCCCGGTTTTGCCCCACAGTCTGGGACGCCTCCTTCACAATGATCACTTTTTAAACATAAACAACAATTGGGAATATTTTGGGGGTTTTGTGAGAATCGCTTCGATCCTGCATCTATTTAATGGTGATAATTGCCTGAACAAACTCACCAGGACAGCCAGCTGCCATCACAGGACAGACCCTGGACCCACTGGATGCAGTTGCAGAGAAGAAGATGGTGGATAATAGAGGACAGTGGAAATAGTGGACGTCAAGAACTATTCTGCATACCCGTTCCATGAGCCACTGACTCATATTCCACCACGGTGGAGGCTCCCCCTCACATTCCCGCTCTCACCCAAAGCCATAACACAAGCCAGGACACTAAAACAAAAATTAGCCAATCAATCAATCCATCCGTCCATCCATGCATGCATGCATCCATCCATCCATCCAGCACCCTGTTAATACTAAGTACAGCTTAATGCACTCGCTGTCTTAAGAACTCAGAATGATCCTTTTGATCCATCTGTAACATGAGGCTGACACAGATTCACCTGAACCTCACTACTGCCCACATAGATGTATTTTTTTAGGTAATAATGAAGAATCTGCATTTTCCAGCAGCATTACGAATTTAGGTAAATGTCAGACAGGCTGGACCCAGGAAGTAACTGAAAATTTTATCTGGAGAGCAGGATGTCACCGGAGAGGTCCTCTCAGCAGACATGTTGCTGACACAAGATAAAGCTACTATTGTTTACAGTATTCTAGTTCTTTTGGACACTTGGAAGGCACTATGATTAGCTAAGTGTTTCAGAGGTGAACTTATACCAATGTGATACTAATATTTAAGCTTATGATACATAATCCCCTAATCCTGAACTAGTACATGACTTTGAAGAATGATAGATTATATTGCATGATATTGTGTTTCCATTCATCCACCCTCCAAATGGTACAGCGTCACAGGTACGTAATATTTAGTTAGCCAGTGATAATAAAAAACAGTGCATTAACAATGCAAGAACATTCCTCAAAATCAAACTGTTCCATTGCCTTAAGCGAAAATACGATTAAAAAAACATTTAGGCCTATTAAATAAACTCACATGAGAATGTCCATGGGTTGGGAACTTGTATGACATTTAGATCAGATGAGGTGAAAATCTCAATCTTTTTCAGGAGATTTACCAACAGAATATTAACTGCACATTAGAAAATTCAACCAAGCATGTTTCCTTCTTTTAATCTGTGCGCACATAGAAGTAAAAATGCAACAAAACATCAAACACTTTACAGAACCTAAATGCCAAGTAAAATTGGCTATTTTATTTGATTTTTCTCTTTAAAGATTGCTTAAAAATTTCTATTTGTACATTAGCATTCTAAAGACTGATACTGAGATGTAAAGAAAGGCCACTTTGTGTGGACCCCTTATTTTCAGACTTTTTGACAATGAGGGAGTTTGAAGCCTAAGAAAAAAATGGTAAATTATGTGATAGCACAGTCTGAAAAGGCCAAATTCACCCCGATTCCACTGCTAGACTGGGAGCCGAGTTTGCTTCAGCTTGCAGCTTTTCAACAAGCCCTATCTCCTCAGTTCTTCTGCTGGTCAAGTCCTGGAGGGGCTTGCTACAAAACCTCTGTTTCCTCAGGAAAGCTTGACACTATAACAGCTATTTACAAATCATCAATGAAACACATTTTTGACATCCTGGCGGATCATCTTCTAGATGAAACGGATTGCTTGTCCGTGGTGTTTAATTCAGCTGGTTGCCACAATTTCAGGAGTATTTTGACCGCTGCGGGAAAGGACACAGGACGCAGCCTGGGCAATCCGCCAGGCCTACGCCCTCGAGAATGGCTGGCGCATTATGTCTCCCATAATAAAATGAAATCCGCAGCCTTTGGAGCGACTCTACCCCACAAGCGGCTCACTACTTCTGCCGCCATCGGTCCTTTGGGCTGAAGCATTATGTCATCTAACTAGGCCAGCTATAAGTACTTCATTGCTCATTTGTTAACGGCCATTAAATACGTCCTCCACACAGCAGCTGTAGATATCGCAGCAAAGATATCCTGAAAATCTTTTGCCCATTCAAATTCCTGCACCGAACATTCTTTATATCACCACTGCCTGGCAGGTAAACCCAACATTTCCATGCAAAAAAGCTACTGACACTCATTTTTACAGCACAGAAATATTTGCAGTGCCAAGAATAAATCATTTGGATAGCTTAAGGGGCAACCTGAGCATTTTTCAAGCAATGCTATAGTTATGCATGAACAGTTATCCTACTGTAATTTTCTTCAACAGCTTCAGCTTCAACTGCTTCTCGGCTGCAAAAGGTCTATATCTTTGTTGAGCTGTCGAAAATTAGTTTGTTTAAATGTGTAGCTATAGATGCTAAAAGCCATGCGAAACATATTAAGCTGAAGATATTCTCATAACATGCTGATTTACATGGCAACCACTATGGAAGCTGGGCTACAGCTGTATTTTTTTTTCATGCAAGTGCCGTTTTTAGATGGGCAATGAACATACGGCATAAACGACAGCAGGGGAGGTCTGACACGCGGAACACTGGTGTGGCACTCAGACGTAGATGAAAAGCTGTCGCCTCGGCCCGAGCCCTGGCTGGCGACCTAATCGAATAACAGGAGCGCGGGGTCGTCAAATTAAATGCTAATGTGTCACAGACCAGCTCCCAGAAGCACACAAACCAATTTTTCAGGAAGATGGAGCCACGTCCCAGGGGTACCTCACTGCTGCTTATGTAATCATTATAAACAGCTAATTAATTATGCACTCTAATTGAATCGAGTAACCCCTGGAGTGAGCGGCTCCTGTCTATTTTTAGGAGGTGGCACTCTTTCGAAAGGTTGCGAATGGGTCTCTTCCATGTCGTCCGTTCTGTCTGCATGGTTTCATTGATAATATCTCGCGAGGCACTTTAATGGGTTCCTAAGCTGTTCTTTGAGACCGCCATTAGCATTATCAAGTTATTTATTCCCAGGGCTAGAAGGGCTCTTTCCACTGGGCAGTATTTTCCATTGCTTGAAATGTAAGAAACCGCCATCTGATAGCCATGATTTTCCATTATTTTCTCCGAGCCGCGCGTGGTAGACCCCGTTTATCGTCCACACACATAAAGACATGTAGGCATGGTGGCCGTGATGGCACTTGGTTATTTTATGGTGTCCCTCCTGTTGTATTACTCCATGAAAGAATGCCCAACAAGGTGCGTGGTAGGGCTGCCACAGCCTCAGCTGCTCGGGGCTCCATTCAGTCCGAGTGGCTCTGTAACCCAGTCCTAGACACCTGGCATTTTGAGTGCCACTGAGTTCATTAACAGTGAAGGCATGCTAAATTGCCCAGGTGGAGCTGAAGACAGTTTACTGCAATGCTTCAGGCCGTGGAGGAATCACACGACAAGTCCACCGTTCCAGCACAAGACAGTGAAAGCTCATGCTCTTTCAGTACGCAAAGGGACAGTCGCTAGAAAAGAGAATCCTTTCTTCCATATTCGAATGGAATCTCACTGAAAATTGCAGCTGTTTAATGGGCTGGAATGATGACGGGCTGGAATGAGAGGGGATAGAACAGGAGTGTTGATGACCATGCAGAGCATTCCCAAATGTTTCCATAAGGTAACTCAGATATGGAAGGGGAACCTACAGAGCAACAAGCTCAGTCCTGGTCTTCCTGTGAAAGGGCCAGTGTGTCGATCACATATCGGTGTGCCGTAATGCAATAATCTAACAGCGCCACTGGGAATTCAGTCACAAGAGAGAAAATATTGATCGGGCCCGACACGACCTTAGGTTAGTTTGATCATTTCACAGTGACAGGATATTTCCCAGGGGGTATCAATAAATGGGCAATATCCACCAGGGTAACCTTTCTCTCAGAAACAGAACCTTATATCAACTGGCTACAGAGACTATCCAATACAAATGCATATATGTATTTTGGCAATAAAAAGAATGATTCATAAACTCACGACAAAATTATCTATCCACAAGGCATACGACGATATTGTTCGTGAGAAACAGCAGCTATCCAGCCATTTTAAGCCTCCTGCCTTCCAACACAGATGGGCGACTTCACCACCGTTAGCCCCAAAGTCTCTGATGTTCTGTGTTAAGCCTTCACTGAAAAATGAGCCGACAGCTTTTGAAGCAGCTCGGTCAGGATAATTAGTGTCCTGTACGCAGGCCGTCTGTTAACCGACGGACGTGAGGTTAGGTCACTGGAGACAAATCATCCCTTCGCCATGGTTGTGGATCCTCTCTGACACACTGTCCATGACCCTCAGCTCAGTAATGCTTTACATTTTGTCATAATTCGATTCAATTTTGTCAGTTACCCTTGCACAAAATATATTAGATAAAAAGGAATTGTGGTCATCTTTCAGAGTACGTACAAATCAATGACACACAATGAGGCAAACTAATAGCCATATTCTATGTTTGTTTTATTTTATTTTATGTTATTACTATTTTTATTATTTTTCTTAATTTACATTCTGTGTTGTTTGTGAATTATGCACCAACCAGTACTGCGAAGACAAATTCCTAGTACATGCAGGTGTACTATTAAACTTAATTCTGGTTCTGATTGTTATGTAATGTGAAGAACATAGAGTTAAATAGCTGGACTCAGGGCTGCAATAATGGTGAAAATCTTTTTTTTTCAGTCCATTAACCATGGAACCAAAAATGACACAAAAGCAGAGGATGTAACGTTATCACCTGTTCATTTTCCAGCAGGGAATCATTTCAGCATGAGGTCAGACCAATGGTTCCCTGTCCCTAATTCAAGAGACCATGATTACTAAAACTCTCATCTTCAAAGTCTCAGATCTGCAAACCAAAAATCCTCAATGTCATGAAATCTATTCAAAAGTCACTTTTCATATGCACGTGGCATTGAGCTGATATCAGCTTCCCCAAAATTCATTTCTCATAACCAGTTCTTAATATTCTTCAGATACCAACAGTGGGAAGGACATTGCCCTGACTTTGTCAACCTGCCTCAGACCCCATTAAGACAGGAAATGCTTTCTGATATGCCCTCTGCCAATCTGATTGCCTTCTTTACGCAATACAGATCAGCTTGCATGTGCAGGGATAGCGCCATCTAGCAGGCTGACAGAGCCTTGTACATTGGTAGTAACCGCTCCTGAGTCCCAGCCACAGCATGGAAATGCCAAATTGTGTTCCACTTCAACATGACTTCATTCAAAAATAGTAAATGACTTATTTATGTCTCAAACTATGGTGATAACGATGAGCTTTGGAAAGGTTCTCTTCACTGGCAAAGCACTCGTATACAAAACTTCTTTTCTTGACCAACCATACAGACACAAGCAAAATTACAATTACATTTGTTCACTATCAGACAATTTGATCCAAATCCAATTGAATTGGATACATCATGAACAAACAGCTCACTATCCAATTTCCAAGAAATCCCCCAGCTTACATCATGAAGAGATTTCATTTCATTTCCTGATTTGTATTGGAAGCCTATGGAGAGTATGGAACGTGCTCTGAAATTCATTAGTATACAATTTCTTAATCAGTCTGGATGGTCAATAAGTGTACAGGAAAATATGATTTCACTACAGGTGGTACACAGTCTAGGGCTGGGCGATATTATCGGTAATTGATGATATCTGACAGTGAATAACCAGCGATTATCACGATTGTTGAGGAAATAGACTTAAGCTACATATAAGATAGTCAGATAACAAAAATTTACAAATTGGCTTTCAGTTCAGCCTTACAGCCAACATTTCCAAAGCATTTAAAAAAAAATTGTGCTATTTTTAAAATATTTTTTATTGTAGCAAAACACAATATACATGCACATAGTAATCATGAAAATTTACGTATTTTTAACTTATGGAATGTGACAGTATCAGTGTATGTAAATGTCAGTTATTATGCTATATTGCTAGGGCTGATCATAAGTTTGTGAATCACTACTTTAGATGGGCCATTTTTTAAAATCAGAATTAAATCCAGTCCTCCGAGAAAGAAGTTTCCTCACAGAAACTAAAAAACGATGAACATCACCCACTAATCAGTCAGCAAGGTTTAATGCCTAATGTGTAGCTGATTATTCATATTAATTAGTTTTTTCGTGCATGGCTAAGGAATAGTTATGTGCCCCTTTTGGTCCCCTATATGTGTGTATGTGTGTGTGGGTGGGGGGGGACGTTGCACATCTAAGTTTATATTTTATCCTGATATGTTTTTTATTTAAATATTGCCCAGTCCTTATGCGCAGACATACATTCATCCTTCTCCCAACCACTTCTCCCAGGCACCAAAGTCAGTCCACCACAGGGTACATACACACAGTTAGACATACACGTCATACACGTCAGTTAGACCGAATGCATGCAGAAGAAGGCTGGGACACCCCCACGTGACACAAAGGGAACATGTAAGCTGCACACACACAGCGGGAGGCCCCCCCAACCCTGGGGGCGCGAGGCGGCAGCACTTCTCACTGAGCCGCCATGCTGCTCACACAAATAATACGTCATACAACTTTACTACGACTTTGATTGTGCCTAGTATGTATGATCAGAGGGAGATGCAAGCCAGGCAGTACTCAGCACAAGGCTGGGGGGCTGGGGGGGACCCTGGATGGGATGCCAGGGAAACACGGCAAACACACACAACAGTCACACGTCACTGGCGGTTTAGAGGCACCAAGTAGCTTAACTGCATATCTCTGGAGTGTAAGGAGAAATCCACATGACAGAAGGAGACCATGCAAACATACACACACACACACACGCACAAACGCACACACACGCAGACACACGCACACACACACGCGCGCACATACACAGAAACACACGCACACACACACTGGTTTGTAATTGTATCTTTGTGGGGTCTTCTCCATTCATTTCTGTGGGGAAAACCCTAATCCCAACATGATTACCTTAATCCCTACCCAGCCCTAACCTTAACCATAAGAAACCAAACAAAATACGACAGCTTTGGCATTTTTAGTTTTTTTGATTGCAGTCACAGATAATTGTGGGAACCTGAAAAATGATCTCCACACCGTCAAAATAACTGGTTTTGAAGACATTGTGGGGGACATTTGATCCCCGCAATGTAATATAAACATAATCCACACACACACACACACACACACACACACACACACACATACAGAGCAGAGGGAAGATTTAAACCTCCAAGGCTGGAGGTGTGAGGCGTCTGTTATTTCCACCCTCCTCTCATGGAGTACATGGAGCCCGGGAGGGATACTTCATGAGAGTACTTCTGAGTACTTCTGAGTACTTCTGGCATGTCCTCTCTTGATAAAACAAAATCATTAAAAAGAAAGAAAAGAGAATGCTCCAATCCTTGATGCTTGATTTTGAATTAATAATGTTGATTAAGTTGTTTGTCGAAAATACAATCGATAAAGTATGATGTTGATATTGTTAAGAACTTTTTTACAGTAATAACTGAATTAAATTATTTAAAATAGCTGTGAAATTCTACATTTGGGAAGCAATTTGTAAGGCTTAATAGACTACCAGTGATGCATTCAGTACTCATTGTATTTTCATTCAGTATTCATTGTATTTTTATGCTTCTTTTTTTAGATGCCCCAAATTTAGGATGTGATAAGAAATGACCCTTGATATTACGCCAGACTTATTTGAGGGTCGACGGTATTCATTTTAATTTCATTCTCTTTACACAAATATCCACATGCACATGGCATCAGGTGTTTGTAGGATTCAAATCTCTATTGAAGCAAATCAATTATTAAAGAATATTCCCAAATATGATTCATACTGAATTTTTTATTATGCAATTATGCAACTGATTCAGTTTAATCTTTTCTATTCAAAATCTGTTAAGTGAGCACCATACACAGTCCAATCCCATTTTATATTTTTGTTATAGCTACTTAATAAAATGGAGAACAGAAATGAATAATAAATTTATAAGCTAGATCCATTGTATTTAAAAGTAAATTTAAAGAAACAAGAATGAGAATCAGTCACAAAACTGTATTCTCAGATTCCACAATTTAATAATCAATTGAAAATATAATTAAATGCATCCATCCATACCCATTTGTCTGGCACATTCACACCTACGTGCAATTCGATAACTCCACTTCATCTTAGTATGGTTTTGGGATACCCTACAACAAGACGGGGATAACATGCAAACTGCACACAAGTGGCACCAGAACGCAGACTCGAACCCAGGTCCCAGAGGTGAGAAGGAACAGTGATAACCACGAGCCGCCTGTAATTAATTGCACATCTATGTAAAAATATACTCGGCACATCTACGAATTACCAAAGTATTTCCCTTTTTTAAATGTTAGACACCTTCATGAAGGACCACCTTTCTTCTCTCTTCAGTCAAAAATCTAGATGAATTTAAAATGATACAGTACAACACTTTGCGCACAGAGGTCATGGTGAATGCATCCTCAAAAAACAAAGGTTACATGAAACAGTATTTCACAGAAAGACTTTCTGGCCTGGTGTTTTGCACATTTGTAGATCACTTCCTGTTTATTTTGCGTAACATTTGTGACTTCTGTCCTGTTGATTTTTGTTCGTACTGTTACTATATAGTTCCTATGAGGGTCTGGGTGGGAAAATATTTTTTTGAAATAGTTTTGTGTTCACTTGCAATAGTTTTGCGATCCCACTACACTTGCCCACTTGCTATTTGCTGCAACGTGACAGCATGGATTAGCCTAAATAATACAAACAACCATTAAATTATGGGGGACACTGCACACCATGTGACTTTAATATTATGCGTTTTATACATATTTATTAATAATTGCACTGTGTCCATTCACCGCCAGTGAGTTTAAGTATGACAGCTGTGCTATTGAACGTGAAGTGCACATATACAAACAGAAACATATTACAACTCTGTTGTGGGCTTACTCCACAGTGATGAAGTTAAGGTTTAAACTGGAACCCGCTTTTTTGAATATTTCAGTATAGATCCACATATTCCCACATACATCATCAAGCGAGAATACCAGGGAGGTATACCTGAAAGTGGGTTCTGCATATCTGTGTATCACATCCCATCTATTTGTGGATAGCATTATATTTGTGACCTCGCTCTTTTTGATTTACACATTTTTGTCCAATTCCTCCCGCAGCTCGTCTGTAGAAAAAAATCCATAAATGTGAGGTGCAGCCATGATATATATCGTTATCAGGATATGAGATGACTTATATTGGGATATTAGATTTTGGTCATATCACACAGCCCTACTCCATACTAAACTGTAGCTTAGCCTAGCTGCTAACAGTGCTACTACCCAAGCTGTTCCCCATATTTTGCTGCATATTCCTGCCAAATCATCACTAACCTATTGTCTGTTTCCTGTTACTGTCTCCATTTCAAACTGAAATACTGACTAAGTGAAATCTGCTTCTCTTCGGAACAAACCTCAGCCCAGACGGCTGTGTGGCCCCAGATGACCATGCCAGGCTGACCCAGAAGTGGGCTGGCCAAACGGAAACTCCCTTCAGACCATTCGCTCAAATTTCTGAGTCAGACCCCAGGCTGACAAGCAGCTCTCAAGAGATTTAGTCTCCAAACCTCTGCTGTTTTTGATTTTTTTTTTCCACACAGAAACATCTTTACTTTCTATGAGCACCATTACACATGTTTAAAGTTACTAATTCTTCTTATCAGATAGGTCAATGTGCACTGATACATCTTACGTACATTCAACACCCCACACTCCCAGCTATACACACTAACTTTCAGTTAAAATTTTTGCAATCTAAAATATATTTAAATCTCACTAATTCAAACAAATACATGCACACTACTGGCTGCTGAAGAATCACACGAAGTACTGTAAGGATATAGTAGGTGTCTTTAAAATGGATTTTAATGTAAAATTTCACTGCATGTGTTTATGCAGTACTTACAAAAAAAACCCCTGTATAATATGAATATATAGTTATGATAGGAAAGACACCATAGTTAAAAACTAATCTGTACTGAACAGGAACAGGAAAAGAGAGAGAATATCAGAATAATAGCATACAACCCATAAAACAACTGTAATAATTTCTTCCTTACACCAGAAATTTCTTAATTGTGTGTATATTATGACTGGAGTTTCAATTGCAGTGATTCTGTTCATTGCACAGAGGTAGGGGGCTGTATATATCACCACAGGAGAAAAACAGGCAAACAGGTTCACACATGTAGACATATTTTTCCAGGACCAGCGGAAAAGCCCCCACCCCCCCCCCATTTTCAATTTATTTTAGGACTCTTTCAGCTTTTCCCCAGTGTGTTTTCCCCCTTCATGTGCTTAGTCTTGGCATGAGCATTGTTACTGCAGATGTTCCCACAGTCGCTTTAGCTTCGCTTATCCATCTCTCCTTCCATTTTAAGAAGTTAAGGTCTCCTTCTGAAAGTTTCCATGTTCTCCTAAACAAATTGCATGTTAATTTAGCATCACCAGGAATCATTTAAGTTCTCACGAATTACCAAGCTGACATGAACAGTTTGGCTTAATCGACCATAAGTCTAACAGCATTCGGATATCAGTCAGCAAAAGAGCAAGTATACAGCATATAGACTTCAGCTGAGGTCTGGAATACGTGGCACCAGTACAAAATAATATTAGTATTATTCTTTATATAAACATAAAATTGCCCTGCGACCCTGATCAGGACAAGCGGGTGATAGGCAGTGGATATACATCATGCCGCATATGGTACTTTTCCAAAATTAGCCCTGTGAAGCATTTTAGCGAGCTTTCATAATACACAGTAACATTAAGGCACATAATAAATAGTACATGTTTATCTGTAACAAACACAGTGTTGACAGCATGGATGGGATGAGAAAAAAATACACAAGAACAGCTAAATCAGCAGCAGAAATGGCCCGTCGAATCGCAAACCCAGCTTTCCCTGCGGGATTCTAATAGCAATGATTTTTTTTTTGTCCCTTTTCTTTTACAAGCGCTCGCTGTAAATGCGCATGCATGTGTGGTAATATGCGCAGACGTCCCATGACGGAGGGGGCTATAAATAGATCGGGGGGGGGGCACGGGGGGTTGGGTGCGTGCACGGAGCAGACAGACTTCCTGTCATGAGAAAGCTCGCTCCAGGGGTCCTAGAGACCAGGTGTGCCTGGCAAGGGCTCTGCCCATGGAATGTTCCTGGGTCTCCCTCCCACCACCCACGAATCTCAGGGCTGCCCGGACACCCTGAGGTCAGAAATCGACAGCTGCGATAAGCTCCCCCCCCCCCGGGAGGAAGTGACCGCACCCAGGCAAAAGCCTCATCAGACGGCCTTGAAAGGTACACTTACATGCCAGAAACCCAGGCCATCATCTCAGTGCCCAGATAATCCATGTAATCCTATAATCATCATGCTGGAATGTGCACCAAATATATGTCTATTATGTCCCGTATGTCCATCCATTCGTCCATTCATCAAAATCTGCATTGTCCTTTTCTTCAACTCTTTCTCAGCAACCAGTAAGCGTCAAGCTTACAAAACCAGAAACCAACTGACTCGTCAATGGAAAAAAATCTGATCCATAGGAGTATATTCAGGCATAAAACTGTCAGAGGCTTTGGCGTCAGTAATGTAGGGACTGATAAATGTGGACAGCATACAGGACCATAGTGTCAGAACTCAGGTCCCTCGTGGGGAGACGTGTAAGGCCAGATATGCAGGCTGACTTCCCATGCCCTCTACGCTGGAGCTGGTCATCTCTCACAGGCCTTTAAATAGACACCCCACGACTGTCCTATTATTAGCTGCAAATCTGTGTTTCTAGGATTCGTCCGGGGGACAGACCTACCTTACAAACAGGCTCTCGATACATCCCTAAGTCAGAATTGGGCTCCTTTGTCCAAAACCTACGACGTCTCACATCCGATCACACGTGAAACTTTCTTGATCTTCCGCGGTCTAGTTGGGGACTGAAAAGACCTGAGGCTTAAAGAGGAAACGAAACCCACTAATGAGCCCCTACAGAAACTGCACTCTGAAGACAGCTGTCCTTTCCGAGGAGCATCATATGTCCCAGACCACAGCCAATCCCATCCGAGGAGGCTGCGCTTCAAAACATGTTGTCTGAGGAAGTTATTTATTCTGTCGAACGTGGCGCCTTTAAAATGAAGGAATCAATTTGGCAGGACAGAGATTATAAATTTACTTCCAGGAATCGAGCTGATGAGCTCAGTTGGTTGGAAGTCATTGGTGTTGGGCTGAAGTACCCGGGTTCAAGCCTGCGGGACTCTGTCTGTGATCAGGGGGTCACCAGATCAAATCCAAGCGATTTCATTGCTGGGCCCTTGAGTAAGGCCTGTAATCCTCAATTCCACCAGGAACTGTCTGACCCTGCTGTCTCAATACGTACGTCACTTTAATGTACAAAACGTAATTGTGATTTTCCTACTCAAAGCCAGGCATCTTTTGTGTGGGTCTGGAGGCTTCCCAAGCATCAGGCAAGGCTCTGCCATAATGCAGACGTAATGCTAGTCCTCTAAGAGTGACTAGGACCTTATACATCATCCTTACTGTAAAAGGAAGGTTGTTTCATATTGTGCAAAACTGCCTCTGTCTGCAGCAAATATTATCTGGAAAAAAAGTGTGACAAAACAACCTCAGGCACATTACAGATGTCTGTGAACGTATTACCTACACTAATATGCTGCTGTACTGGCATACCGGATACTTTGTAGTTTGATTTTCTGTAACTGTAAAGCTCCTATGTGATTGAACACCTTAAATATGATATGAAAGTAATCCGAATAATGTTTTGTCATCAGAAACTGACAGAAGGGAAGAAGGTGGGTTGTGAAGAAGTAAATGAATACAGTTCAACTCCGGTTCATCCATCCATCCATCCATCATCCATCCATCCCCTAAATATTTATCCCTTTTCAGGGTTATGGGGTGCTCAACTTTATAGTAGGGTATCAAATAAAAAATGGTCAACAGTTTGGTAAATGACATGACCACATGAGAGGTTCACAGCAGTGTTTCTCCGCCCAGTCTTTGGGGATCCCCAGACGGGCCACATTTTTGCTCCCTCCTGTCTCCCTACCTCCCTGCTGGGAGCTGCTGAGAGCTGGGAGGGAGTAAAAACATGAACTGTCAGGGGGTCATTGAGGACTGGTTATGGAAACACTGGTTTAAAGTAACTGATTGCTTTTATTCAGAAGTATGATTTAAGAAGAAGACATTTTAAAAACTGTAAGCCCCCCCACCCCCCATAACCCTGACCAGGAAAAGCACTGAATGATGAATGAACTGCATCGTATTTATATATTTATATACATATATGACAGTTATTACCTACTGTATTACTAAAGTTTTAACCTGCTTTCCCTTTTTCCCACTACGTTAAAGCATTTAAAAGATGTTATTTCTGAGGATAACATTTGGTCTTGGATCAGGTCTGCACAGGGAGCAGTTATTATGTTACTACAGTAGTGCTATATTACACTGTATTACTAAGTATAAGTTGGACTCTAACCTGTACTTTACAAGCAATAAAAACTGAAAAATAATAAACGAACCAAGCCAATGATGTGACCCCCCCCCAAATGTACAAGCATTTCCCAAAGCACAAATCATAATCCAATATTGGTGACAGTACCTCTCATTTATATTCAGTCCACCGATGCCACATGGGCAGTTACCTGACAGGACCTGCAGTGTCCCTCTGTGGACGAATCAATCTAGGCGTTACAGCTGGTCTTCTTTAAAATCCTGCGGCAAAGCACCTCAAGAATGTAACGGTATTAAAGTCATACAGTCAGCAGCCCACTATAATGTCAGACTCATTTACATGGATGTGAGGTATAACATAATACAGTTACATGTTCCTGTCCATTTCCCAGATTTGTGGAGTTTTTGCATCAGAAATTAAATTCCACAGTATCTGAAGAAATACAATGTACCATGCCCTTTGTCATGGCATATCGAAGCTCACTAAATTCATGAGCAGTGCTGGTGGATATACAGTATATTTTTGCACTGTTTTCTTATCGCTCTCAAAAATACACCACAAACTTAAAAAACAAGCATGGTAGAGGTTAAGTGCTTTGATTAAAATATCATCATGTTAGCCACACTCTTCTGCCCTTGTTAAGCAGGTCATTCACCCTGAATTAACTCAGTAAAAAAAAAAAACATATCATGGGTAAAAGAGAAAACTGTAAGATGTGCAAGGCCAGATAAATATGAGCATCAGCTAAGCAAAGACATATACATCCATCCTTATGTGTTTTTCTGATGGTAATCTGCAGTGGCTGGAAACCTAAGCTAACCGAGCTAAGCATCTGGGACAGCTTGACCCACAGAGACAAACGTGTTTGCACGTCTGTGGTGGGATATGACCACTTCTGAAAATCGGCCTCGTCATTTTAAGCGGAGCAGCTAGTTCACAACCTTAACATCAAACCGACCGGTCAAGAATAACGAATGAACGGAATGGTCCGATGCGGGAGAAAAAAGAAAGGACTTGGAAAAATAGCAGAGAGTGTCGCTGGTGATCACTTCGGGCCTGTTAGGATGTTCTGCCACAATCAGACTTTACATATGGGAGTGTTTTATTTATAGGCTTTAAACAATGAAAGCTGTTGTGGAAATTTAGCAGACATGGTTAAGATGCCTCGGTCTGCTCCCTCTGCGTTTTCGGTCTGTAATTATGCACTTAAAAGCCCCCCTCCCTCATCTTGGAAGTGCTCCCCATCTGGCGTTTGTTAGTGCTGGGGGGTCCTCTCCTCTCGTCAGCAGCGGCCGCTGACGACGCTTAAAACGAAACACAATACTGAAATATAATATATAAAAGAGAATACCTGCAAGGAGGAGGCACGGGACATGGCGTTTCCTAGAAGCTCGGAGTAACGTACACCTCAAGGCGGGCAGATACGGAACACCTGCTTCTCGATGTCTGGTATTTTCCTGGCAACCGGCGGAATGCATCTACGAAAAACCGCGCAGGGTGGTGTACTCCCCGGGGTGATACCGTTCGGTTCTGAGGAAGAATTCGCAGTGCTGGGAAGCACACAGAACGTCCAAGAAAACGACAAGAAATGTCCCACCGCAGCAATACTTACACCATGCATCAAATTTACAGAAATACCTGTCACCCAACCCCCGTGCTGGACTAGCACTTGGAAGATTGGTGGGTGGGTGGATGGATGGATGGAAATAACTGTCATATATGTATATAAATATATAAAATGAGTGCCTGAATAAAAATAAAAGTACTGAATAAAAGTCTAAAAATAAATGGTAATATTTTATTGATCACATGTGGGGAAATTCTCTTTTTGCTGACCCCATCTTGCTCTCCATGACAAACACATAGGTGAAAGCAAACTGAAAGGCAACCACCTGCAGTGGTGCCCATGGAGCTGAGTGTCAAGGACCCCACAGGCATGACTATTCTGCTGAGGCTGGACTCGAACCAGCAACCTTGTGGGCTTGGCCCACTGAACTACACCCACATTCCCCCTTAAAGCCATAGCAAAGTTAAAGCTTAAATGATTAAAAGAATACTTTGCTTTATGTATACAATGACATAAAGTAAATTTAAATACATTACAAATATTATACATATAATATCATTACGTGACTCAGTGAGGGATATCTGATCAGTAATATAAAACATAAAGTTCAATTAAATCTTAACATTCAGTAATATGTTTAAAGACCTCATTGAAAAGGAAAAAAGGGTGATAACTACAAACACGTTTGCAGCTGACCCCTAGGAGACGAACAAGCCACCTCAGCCGTGCCGGATCTGTTAATTAGTGCCTTTCCACCCTTCACACTAATTGCGCATGCAGTTCCATCTGGGATGCCTGCTCAATTTACCCACGTGCAATTTTTTCTCGACTGGCACTTCCAGAAATCAAACATGGAAGACAGGAATCAACAGAAACGTATAAAGACGCCGGACTGCCACAGGAAGACAGGGAGCACTCACAGGTCAAAGCCCTCAAACACATATTACCACTCAATAAATTATGATGTTTGTAGGTTAAAGATCTGCACCCATGTCCAGAAGGTTGTGGGTTTGAATCCTGCAGCTGGCAGTCAAATCACTGTTGGACCTTTGAGCCTAACTGCTCCATGGGGTCTGGATGATACATGACCCCAGGCTTTCCTCACTTTTGTCAAAGCATCTGCTTCATAAATGAATGTAAATCTTGTATTTTATGGAGCGTGTCGAAAGCGAGAGGCTTGAGGGGGAAACTTATTCTTAAACAGGCGTGTAACGTCTGTCGGGGGCTGCAGCAACGCTATGCCTGTGCTGACACGCCAATTCGGGACAGCGAGACGAGGACCTAACGGGGGCCGCCTGTCACTTCGGCTGGGTGTCGGCAGCAACCGGACCTGGCAAGTCCAAGAAAGATCTATATATAACTGAAAAAAGGAAAAAAGGAGTCGTCTTGCGAACGCTGACCAGAGAGAAGCAGCAGCTTAGCACAGGTGTGGTGATGATGTATGATGGCAGAGTCAGTGTCATGTTTTCTGTGGGGTTTGATAACGATATCAGCGGCAGACACCAGGAAGGAGACAACTACCAAGGAACCAGCCAGGCAAGTGCTGTGCAATGGCCAGGAAGGGGATGACACAAACATATATGTCCAGAAGGTTCCTGGTTTGAATCCTGTGGCAGGCACAGTTATCATTACACTGTTGGGTGCTTGAGTAAGGCCCTTAACTGCATCTGCAAAATAAACGTGCAATTTGCGTGTGATCCCATACAGCTGCATGTGCATTAAAGCAGAGCCTTCATAACTCTCGCTTATATATCATAAATATATCACCTAAACGACAAATTTAAGTGACTAACAGCTAAGGGGATTTGTGTTAGAAAAAAAATTCAAAATTCTCTTTCAGAAATTTCCCTTTAAAGTACCAACCACTAAATAAAAGGGTAAGAGATTCCTCATACTGTTTTATGACAGGAAGAAGAGGAGAGATGAAACAGCAGCTACACTCTAGGTAATGAGTCTTTCTAAGCTCTATTCATGTTTAAAATACATTCATCCCACTGTATATAAACATAGTCCATTATGGGTATGAGATGACGACTCCTGTATAAACATCAGCAGGGGGTGCAAATATGAAGTAGCAGGTGATGATGGATACCTGGGCCTCCATCACAACTGAGGGAAGCCATTATGTCCCAAGTCTGTGTTCAAAGGGCACAGAAGCTTCCGGAAACGCAGCTGAAATCTCCACTATCTGTTTGTAATACAGGGGTCAGGTTGTTACTCAAACCCTACCCCCCCGGCGGTGAGCTCCAGCCCACAGGACATTAATATTCCGCTTGTGAGAGGATAAACACTGGTGTTCCGGGTGCAACTCTCAGATACTCATAGATAATTAGTGTTCTGGGCCATGTGCAGATCAGATTTTAGTATTCATACCTCTGCCAAAATACCAAAAGGTCACTATAGAATCAGGCTCTACTGTAATATAGCATTAGCATTTTGCGTTTAGCCTACGCGCTAACTAACAATCATACTGGGGCCTTTACCTGTGCATTACGACACTGCATTCATAGGCTCCACTCATACACCTATAACACCCTCAATATCCATGAGTGCTCCCATAGTTCCACATACATTTATGCTTCTGTGCTTATTCACCATCAGTATCAAAAGCTCAGCCCATATGTTAATGATCCATCAGTATTCAAGGCTCCACTGTAACAGAGCATTAGCATTTTGTGTTTAGCCTACGTGCTAATTGGCCAGTCACAGCCTACTGAGGACTCTGCCAGTGCAGTAATACTTCAGTCTTCTGTGCCTTTAAGGTTCTAGACCCCACTCCTCTTCTTATAAATCATTAGTAAACCTTCAACCCATATGCTAATGACCCATCAGTATTCAAGGCTCCACTTGTACACCATTAGTGTTCGGGGTTCTACTTGTGCACTAATACACCATTAATATCTGAGGCGGCCCCCATGTTCTGGAGCACCATTCCTTTTCAGGTGTCCCCTCCGTGCACTTTCACAGCATTAGCATTCAGGTCTTCGCCCGTGCAGTATCACGACATTAAAATTCAGCCCTACTGGCAACCTCCACCAGCCTCACTCACTGATGCCTTCGCTAGCAAGATGATAAATGCTGTTAGTGGAGGGGGGGACACGGAGGCCACCCGGGGGTTGTTTCAAGGAGATACCATGATTCAGCGGGACGGAGCTGACCTCGGCCGGGAGCCTCCCTCACAGACGCTTACAAAGCTGGCTTGACCTCTCCAAAGAGGACCACACACCTGTCTCTCCTCAACCTTCACGACAACAAAGGCCATCACTCAGCGGCTCCTGTTATCCAACACGGCTGACGGCTATAGGCCACCAGCTGCTATCTGTGCCGGAAATTTACCGTGCTGGCAATGCTAACCTTCTCTTACCGGACCTGTTAATGAGGCCTGTACACCTCTATGCGTGATGGAGGACTACACTATTACCAAGGATGGACCCAGGCAAGGACAAGATGGGCAATTGCTCAGGATGGAATCTTCTGACAGGGTGCTGACTTAAGCTTTACCACCCCATCCCCCCCCCCAGCTCCACTACCCTGCACGCCCCCACCAAGCTTCATTGCCGCCACCCCCCCATCAAGCTTCGCTGCCAGCATCACTACCCCCCCATCCACAAAGCTTCACCCCCTGTGCCACCCAAGGACACTTAATCTTGACTACGGTGCCGCATGGACTTCTCCCAGCACTGACTAGTATGCTTCATTTTTGTTTGTCGGGGGCTGGGGCTTCTGTGTTCTGTCAGAGTTTTACCATCAGCTTGATTGCCATCAGCCTGATTACCAAACCAGGAGCCCTCGGCATAGAGTCCTCCCACTCTCCGCTGTGCTCTGGGATCCCGCCCTCATCATCGCTCATCGGGCCAGGGTGATTGGCAGTCCAGTACTCCAAAGGTAACAGCCGGAACAGCAGTCATTAAAAACACCCTCCACGTTGACTGCCATCCAATCCCAGACTGGATGCAATCATTGCATAATTTATCAAGAGGTCCTGCCTCTGTGGCTGTTTTGTGTAACGGAAGGCCCATTCCTCACATCCTTATGTACCGTTGTGGCATAGCATTTATAAGAGCGCTGTTGCTTATCTTGCCTACACTGTTTACTTTTCCTTTAGTTTCAGAAACTAAACACATTCATTCTTATGATTCTCTTGATATCCGATCATACTTGTAAATGTGATGATGCACCGCAAATACTTTCTCAACACAAAGTACTGCATGCAAAATTTCTCCTCAGTAGAATCCAATTAAAATCAATCAATTAATGATACCTAGCTGGGCCGTCATCAGGCTGGCATCTCGCCCAGAAAGCAAGGCTCGCGTCTGAGACTGCCCGCTCCTCATCTACGGCATCTGGGTTTGCTGCTTTGCTCTTCCTCAACTTGAGTCGCCGCGTGGTGATCCTACAGGAGGGTTGAGCCTCCCACGAAATGTGGAGGATACAGGACTAGGGGTTGGCTGATCGGGTCAGAGACCACCCACAACACGCTGTGACTCATTCAGCTGATCCACATGACACTCAGTGCGGCTGCTGAGTAGGTGTTCAGCATGACTCAAAGGCAGCTCCATGCCCTTTGCCTCATAGCCATAATAACCTTAATTTTCACAAATGGCTCTATTTTTTCAGCGTTGCTATTTTGCACACCTAAAGAGACTCTGTAAGAGGTACCTGTCAGTCCAATGTGGACCTTGACATTTACATGCCACTGAAAGATCAAAAATAAGACCATATTAAAGAATGGACACATTAGGCCTGCTTGGCATTTTCACACCACTGTTCTAAGAGTGAGGGCTCGCGTTTCTAGAAGATTTGTTTCGCATTCCTACCGCAGTTTTTGAAAAGACAGCTATCATTCAGTGACCTTTTTTTTCTCCAGGTGGATTGACCTGCTGCTGTCCCATGGTTGAAACACATAGAAAAAAAAGGCGAAGACAAGCACAATGTAAAATGAAACTGTTTTAGTGCAATCAAGCACAGAACGGATCCCTTCAAAACAGCAGACCTTTCATTCATTTCGAAACCGTCGAAGGCGAGATGTATAAAGCATCTCACCAAAAGGACGGAGTCCAAAATGCTGACCGTAATGATGAACTGAACAATAACAAATGTTCGAATGACTTCCGGTTGGCCTCGTGAGCAGCTGAAGTCAAGTAACATTCACACAAAGCCATCAGAGACTTTCCCTTTCAGCGAGGCCATATGTCACACTGCCGTAAGAATTTACGAGCTTGGTTTCTCCTTACAAAAATACACTCAACGCCTCAGAGGTGCATTTGTGTCCCAGCTTGCCTGGTGGGAGAAGGGCTGTTTTTCCCCAATGTCTTCGATGAGGCTAGAACACAACGCTCACAGATGGGATTCTGTGACAAGACCATCACCTACAACTTTCGCTAGACTGACGGGCGAGTCTGCTCGCGGAGTCCCACTCACAGCGATTGCTTCGGCCTGAGATCCAGACACAGCAAGAGGCTGAATGCACGGCAGGAAAGCCCCATAACTGGCGCGTGTGTTGGGATCACGTGCCCATTAAGCGGCCCACAAGTGTCATGTCCAGTGCTCTGTTGTTACTTTTGTCACTTCATTAAATTAATAACATATGCAGAAATAAATGTGGCCGAAATCAGAGCAGCTCTGTAAAAAAAGAAAAAGTTATCCAAACGTATCAACATATAATCTATCTTTCATCCTAACTGGGAAATGCATTCAATGGAATTAGGAAAATTTACAGATGTTAAATTTGTGTTTATGGATTTTCTCTGGTGTGTTACTGAGACCAACACCTATACAAAAAAAATCCTTTCTTACCTCTGGACTCCAAATGCTATTATTAACATGATAACTATCCAGATTTATCATATCACCTTTTGGAGATACAAATTATTCATTTGTAAATTTAAAGCACTGGAGTGTACGTTCACTTCTATTGACTAAAATAGCTCAATTAAACCACTGGCAGTTTTTCTATTCACTTTCTTGATATGTAAGTACATTTTACATACCAAATTCAAACGTATTCAATAAATGATGTTGCATTAAACTTACTAGGCTAAAGAAAGGCGTTGGACACTAAAGCATTATAAAGGACGAATAAACAGAGTATCTTCCATCCATAGATGATTCTTTTCAAAGTTTTTGGGGCCAGCTGTAGTGATCGCTTTATGGGACATCAAATTTAACGGGAAATATGTGGCAAGTGCAGAGAGCCGCCAATGAGATTTCATAGCAGCAGAAGTTACCACCTTCACTTCATGGAGCCAATGTTGACATCCTGCGCTCACGAAGCCAAGTTCCAAGAAGTCCACTAAAAGTTAATTATTAATTGGAACCGTGTGGTTATTATAAATTAATGAAGACCAGTGGAAATTGACCACCTAAAAATAATACCTTAACATGATCGCCAGAAGGCAAACTGTGTTAGATACTGTTTCAGGTAATGTTTGCTTCCCTGGCATCTGATTGCAGAGCTGCCCTTCACACCGAACGACTGTAGCAGCGTGGGCATGTTCGGCAAATTACATTACCGAATTACATCCGATTGTTCTAAGTCATCAGCCCTCTTGTTTATCAACATTTTAGGGAAATTCACTCAGAATGCAGGACCGGATGAAAATAAATTCCTTATCACTCTTGAGTACACTGGGAAATTACAGTTTCCTTAATATCCTAATCTGCTCTCATCGCAGACAGTGAAAGAAAAGGCATATTCTCTCTACGATAACCCATGTCAGATCATTGTCCAAACAATATTCTCCATTCTTTGTTAGCCATGTATCTGCCTACTGATGTGCAAAAGAATATTCCGGAGCTCCATAAGGCTATAGGATTAATTACAGCAATGATTCCAAGAGACCAAACACCACACTTGCTGTGTGCTTTGACGCAGAGGTATTTCCACTCAGCAAATTTTCATCCCAGTGACGGGGTTAAGAGGCTTCCATACTCTCACCAATTGGCATTTCATTTGTATTCTTCCCAATGCCAAGGTTCAAGTCAAGTCAAATCAAGTTATGACCATACCAGCCAAATTCAGGTATATAACAGCATGAATGTGCTGTTCCCCCAAGAACATAGTGCAATATACAACATCAATGACAGGGGGAGGGTTTCTGCAATACTAAAAGTTCAAATCACTAATCCAGATTCACTCATCCAATAATGATGAGGGAGCATCTCTGAGAGGAACCTTAACACTGAACCTCCTCTTCCTTCCCATAATGCACTGGCCATTGTCTCAGTCAGTGCCCCCAAGTAGGAGAAATGTCCAATTGCAGCGCCGCACCACCGCACTTCTAGGCCACCAGTTCAAGGCCACCAGCTTCAGGACGGAAGTTTATGGGCGGGGACAAACCATCTTTATCTTGGATATAGGGAAGTTTTAAGGAACTGTTTACTGACAATCATTTTCTAAAGTACTCCAAAGAGCAGGTTTATTACAGAGGAAGACATTTTTGACATAGGTTTTTAATATTATTTTGTGGTCTTTCCCTTTGTGCATAGCAGCAATGCTTCTAAATATGGGCTGTAGATGGACCTGTCTTTGCTGTTAGAATTGCATCCGATAAAAAAGTTCACTAAATTTAGATTTATATGCATGCTGTATCTTAAAAAGGAACGAAACTGACTTTCAAAACTTTTCTACAGGACTGTTTTGAACAGAAGTAACGGCTATCCGTATAATACCATTTTCCACTATCTCTATAATATATAATATAATATAGTATAGTAATACAATAATGTAGTATACTATAACTTTCTACTCAGTTCATAGGTTACAATAGTGTCGTACAAGGTTAAAAATTTGCCGTTCTGAAACCGCAGTGACGAAACTTGCGCCTAACACAGCGGTGACGTAACTTACGGCATAACACTGCTGGCTTCCAACTGGTGGCCCAGAAGTGGCGTTGCGGTGCTACATTTGGATAGTATTGGCTGTCGGCCGAGGAATCGGAAAAATGTTCGGCGGCCGGACTGGGGGCGGGACACCTGATTGGATGCTGGGGCTGCAGGGTGGGCGGGGCAAAAAGCAAGGAGTAGGCTACGGTGCATTAAATCTGCAGGTGGCTTTTCTACGCGTCGACTACGAAAGGACAGATTCTGCCCACTTTCCCCGCTTATGGCCATACCGTTCCGACGGCGCCCGATCTCGTCTGATCTCGGATGCTAAGCTGGACGGTTGTTTCGTGCCTGAAGTGTGTGCGCGGTGCGCTTTTCTTTTCCGGGTTTGTTTTGCTTAATTTCGGTTGTTTTTCTGCTTTATTTGATTTAGTTTCGCTTTCGTTTAATTTCCCTCTCCCTGGCCACGCTGTTGTGCTGCGGAGAGAGGCTTGTCAGTTTTCTGTGTTTTTTTTTTTTTTTTGCTTTTGATATTCGCACTTTCTTTCCGTTTATTAAGCCAGTGTGCGCCGTGCGCGTTTCATTTCCGGGTTTGTTTTTCTTTTTTTCCCCCCAATGATTTTATCATTGTTTAGTCTCATTTTCACTTTGGTTTAACTCCCCTCTCCCTAGCCATGCTGTTGTGCTGGGGAGAGAGGCTTGTCATTTCGTGTTTTGTGTTTTTTCTCGTGTTGCTTTTACTTCCGCGTTTGCTTTTCTGTTTATTTTTTCTGTTTAAAAGCTTAAGAGCTTTTCTTCGCTCCCGTTTTAATTGCTTTATACATTCATTAATTTTCCCCTGGGTTTTTTTGCCCCATCCGTGTAATTGTTTTGCTTCCCCCCCCTCCCCCTTAATTGTTTAATGGCTGACAATCAGCCAAGCACGTCGCGTGCGGCTGCGGCTGCACGGGCGTCTGATGGAATGGATGATATAGAACAGAAATGGAGATGGATTTCATTGCAGAGCCGGTCGGTGAAGCTGATCAGGGGCAAGCAGAGTGGGTCACAGTACTTTCCAGAAAGAGAGCGGCGGCGGCTACGTCGGGAGCCGTACCTGCAAAGGTAAGCGGCGGTGGCGGTGCAGGTGTTATGCCGAAAAAGGCATCTCTGCCGTACTACTATGTCGACTTAGGCTACTGTAGTGCTAGTCAATAGCCCTAACCTTTTCCCTAACCCCACAAAATCCCCTAAAACCCTAACCCCACAAAATCCCCTAAAACCCTAACCCCACAAAATCCCCTAAGCCACTAAAACCCCACAAAAAGCCCCTAAGCCACTAAAACCCCACAAAAAGCCCCTAAGCCACTAAAACCCCACAAAAAGCCCCTAACAAGACACTAAAACCCCAAAAAACCCTTACAAGCTCAACTCGTCAGAACACCGGCATGTATTCTAAGGCAGGGATGCCTTCTTCGGCATAACACCGGTGTGCTGGCTGGCGGCGTGGTCTCTCTCTACCCGAAAGTTATGCCGGGAGGGTGGCTCAAGCCGGTCGGGTGCAGCGGGCAGGTGTAGGAGTGCTGAGGCAGGGGGCTGCGCGGGGAAGCTGGGACACGGGCCCTGCCCCGAAAGGACCGTTCACTAAGGAAGCAACCGTATCAGTTGATCTGTTTGTTTGTGTGCCTCTCATCAAGGTAGCGAGAGCTGTGCTACTGTTAGTCCCTGAGGATTCTCTGATAGCTGTATGCCTGGCTCCTAATGTCACTGTAGATCTGACATTCTCTGCTCCTGAGTATATTGAGCTGATTCAGGGGGGGCTTACTGTTCAGCGTAAGTTGTGTTCCGTGCGGCGCCTCTGTCAAGCAGAGCACATTGTGTCCTTCCTCCACATGCCTGCGTAAGTACCTGACCAGGCTATACTAGATTGGCTCACCGCATGGGGTGTGGAACCCATCCTCCTGGTGTGCCGTCGGCTCCTGTCCGGCACCCGCATTATGGACGGTACCCGCTACGGTAGGGTGCGGTTCCTGGCAGGCGTGGTGTCCCTGCCTTACAGCGCTAGGTTTGACATGGCAGAGGGGCCCTGCTACATCCGGGTGGCACATGACAACCAGGTGAAACTCTGCAGGATGTGCATGCAGCCAGGCTACGTCCTGGCGGATTGTCCAAAATTTCTCTGCCGTGTATGTGGGCAGCAGGGGCACTGTGCCTGTGCTGCCACTCTCTGCGCCTGCTCTGGTGCCCCTGGTCGGGGGGGGGGAGGCTCACGGGGACGGGGCAGACCCAGGCTCTCGCGTGGGGGAAGGGGCACCATCTCTATGACAGGAACATCATGCTGCTGCTGGCTGCCTGCCTGGATCCACCTGCACCTTGCATTGCCACCGATCCTGCCACGGGATTAGAGGGCGCCACTGCCACCGGAGGAGGTGAGTGGGGGTGCCATTCTGGGGGTGGACGCTATCCTGTTTGGGGGTGCTGGAGACCTCCCGGTCACACAGGACCCTGGGACGTCAGGTGCTGAAGACATGGAGCTGTGGGTCCTGAGGAACTGCCAGTGCAACCAACGCCTGTCTCCCAGACTCTTTTCTCAGAGCCTCCCCCTCTTCCTTTCCATCACTGACTCTGTCCATCCCCACAGTTCAGGCTGCGGGAGAAGCGCACCCAGAGTCCCATCTGGCCGGGGGTAGTACTGATGCTGCCCCTGCTCCCTCCTTGTCTGAGGCGCTGCTATCCAAGTCCTCGGCATCGCTCTGGTCCCAGTTCCCCTTTGGCAGCGACACCCTTAAGCAACTGGATACCCTGGGCCGGGACCCCTTTGTCACCCCTCGCAGTGTGTCTGAATCATCGAAGTCTCCTGTGAATAAACTGAGTAAAGCCAAGAACAAGTTGAAGAACAGCAAGGGGTCTTGGCCTGGGGCTACTCGTCCGCCCCCCTACCTGGACTATCCAACTCCCTTCGGCGGCAGGAGGAGTGGAGGCAGTCAGCAGTGGCGGCCTTGGCGGCCCTGCGTGCTGCGAACCCGGGTCACGATGACAGCGGCGACACAGATTGACTTCCCCCTTGTTGTATGGAATGTCTCTCATTAGTATTGTTATGCTTATTGTGTGTTGAGTTTGGCTTGTTTCTCCTTGCCATCCTTCAATTGTGTTCCATTAGTGTTAGTTTCTCCCTTAGAGTCGCTGTCATCCCTCAGTGTCCTCGTCCCCTGGGTTAGTGCATTTTAGTTCTGTTTTATTATATTTATTAGTTTATTTATGGTTCTTATACTACTCTTAGTTTTTTATGATTACTTTTACCTGTATGTTTACCATGCCGGCAAAGTGCTGGATATTATGACTGTTTGCAAGTCTCGCCTGCGAGAGGTCTTGGACAGGGCACTTTTAATGGCACCTGGGTCCCACTCCCTGCCGGGGTTTTTAACTGACTACGTCATGGGTTCCTTTTGTATCGTGTGGGTGGGTGTCTGGTCTGGGATGTGTTTTGACGGTGGGCTGTTTTTGGTTTACACATGGTTTTTCTTAGGGCTGTGTTGCTTTTGGGGTGGTTCTTTTTGTTCTGCCTGTGGGGTCTGTGTTCTGTGTTTGCCCTTAGTTTTAATTGCTTGTATTTTAATTGGCTTATTTATTGGGTTTGGCGTTTTGTTCCTGTTCCTCGCTTTTTTCTTATTAAAGCCACGCCCCCCATGATGAAGGCTGCTGCACCTTGTGAGTAGGGTCCTGGATGGTGGGCTTGCCCCAGTCCTTGACTCGCCTCCCTGTACTGCCCCCTGCTGGGTGTGCATATGTGTAGCTCTGTCATTCTGAGTGGTTTAATTAAAAAAAAACGCGTCTGATCACGGAAGCTAAGCGGGGCCGGCCTTGGTTAGTACTTGGTTGGGAGACTGCCTGGGAATACCAAGTGCTGTAAGCTTTTTTCTTACTTTGAGTACCCTATGGATAAAATGAATCTTGCCGTAAATGTAAAGGTATCACTCCCATTTCATTTCACAAATTACCTTTATTTGTAAAATAGTGGCAGAAAATACCCCCACTTTTGCAGAAAATACTGGAAGCAATCGTGTACAACTCACTGCTTTCTTCCTCGTTTTAAGAACGACCTTTTCAAAGACATCTTGATATCAACGCCGCATCGCTGTCTGGTCTTCTCTTGGTGTGACGCTAAATAACATGTGACGTGTGCGCATGAGATCAGTTTGCAAAAAAAAAATAATAAAAAATTTGCTATGTTTTACCCACCCGCAATTCGACTACATACCCTACCTGCATTAGGGGGTCGAAACTGACCTGTGCATATTAATTTTTTAATAATTACATCGTGCATTTCTAAACGCGCTATGTCTTGGTTTCATTTTCAAAAGCCATTGCTAACATACCTGCAAAACGTTTTTGGGGTCACCAGATGGCAGCATTACTCCACTAAACAGATCAGGCCACTCCCCGGAGTGCCTCATTAGCATTTGTAACACCTGATAAGGGCTGTTGAATAAAATAAAGTTTCATTTTTCTGACCAAAATTGGTACATCTGTGCAAATGAGACCCAAGTTTATTATATAAAAAAGCAGGAAAAAATCAAAATGGGATGTTTTTGTAAAGCTGTGATACATGTTTTACCTTTGTTCGGGTGCAATCCCAATTATAAGTAGTCGGAAAGGAACTGGAAATTAACATTTATGTATAACAGAAAACAGTGAACAAATAGAACTGAAGGGAATTAAATATATTGAAATATACTATACAAGCAAACATTTAACAACCAGAATAATTGGAATGAAAATAAATTAATTATAAATAAATCAAAAAAATAAAAATCGGAAAACATTGCATTCTAAATGCGCACACCTCCTAAACGACACAATTTTTCAAAGAAACACACCTCAAATATTCAGGTTTTGCATGTAAAATAGAATACAACATAATGCTCTTTACAAACGTTATTCCCGCAATTTAAGCACGTTAGTGTGGCTTTGCTTATCTTTGCTACTTTTGCAAATTTTGCACCATCTTTTTTTGGTCTGTGTGCTTTTGCTGGCCTCTGGAGACGGAGCGGAGGGGACAATTGCTCTTGCACTCCTTGCCAGTGCTGTAGAGGAGGGGAGCCGGGGAATCCGTGGCCTCTGCTCCATTGCAGGGATCAGCAGGGATTTCCCCAGCTCCTCTAAAAAGTACCTCCGCCAATTTCTGTGGGTTTGCCTCCAGGAGGGATTTAACTCCCTCCACGGAACAAAGGCGTTGTACGCCGATAAGTCCAGCATGTCATAAAAGATAGCCAGGGGCCAGCGAGCAGTTTTTCGCTTGCAGCTGTAGTTGGCTGTAAGCTGGTAAGCTGGTGCCTTCTTTTTATTATAATGTAATATTATGTCTGGTTTTTTTATCACTTCGGTCACTCACCTGGGCACTTCTGTGGCAGGTGCTCAGGAGGATGACATTTTAATTTTTTTTTTTGGCCATGTAAGACACGACTGTGGTTGTGTCAGTGAATACAAATTTCGATGAATGAACTTGCCTTGCTTTACAGTCCAGAATTACAGAGGGCAGCTCTGGCTTATTTTTCCTAATCGTGCCCAGCATGGTTTTTTTTTTTTTTTTTAGCAGGTGCTGTCCCAGATTGTAGGAGGTGAAGAAATTGCCTACAGTGACACAGTGACCCTGAAAACCTTCTGTCATCTCTAGTACGACTCGCGTGGCTTGCTGAACTTCGGCTCTCTCGGTGGCCTTGCCGGTGTAGACCTGCACCTTCCAGGCGTAGTTGGACGACACATCGGCGGTCACCCACAGCTTGATGCCGTATTTCCCCGGCTTATTCGGCAAATACTGCCAGAAACCACAGCGACCTTCAAGACGACAAAACGAGAATACATATTTGCTGTGGAATAAATTCATCAACCACCAGTATCAAAAAATGCATTTGAATTATGCAAAATTTATACATCTGATGAAAAGAATGCAACCAGTCTGACCAAATAAATACACATATTTTGTAATAGAAAATTGTGATTTTTTTTTGCGATATGACCTTCATGTTATAACAATTTATGACCAGAGTAACAGTACAGAAAAATATGTCACTTACCCCTGAACCGAATCAGCCTTTCATCCACTGTAACATTCTCTCCTGGATCGTAGAGAGCTGGCAGCCTGTCAGCCCACAGGTCCCAGATGTCTCTAATTGCTGCCAGCTTATCAGAAACTTGTCTTTTGGCTTTTGTCGCCTTGTTGTCGAACCGCAGGGCAGATGTAAGTGTAATAAATCTTCTCAGGGACATGGTGGCTCTGAAAATTGGTCGCCCATTTTCAGTGTCCCACAGGCTGGCAGCTGCTTCCCCTTTCAACTTATACACTCCAGAAAGAAGGAGTAGCCCAAAAAATGCTTCAAATTCAATTTTGTTTGTATCTCTCCAGTCGGTCCCGAATTTCTTACTGCCTTCCAAATTTGTCATTTTTATTATAATAGTTTTAATTGTTGTAGGGAAAACTACATTGAATATAGACAAATGTCTTCAACCCCAGCCGTGGACAGTCATGTTGGTCCCGGATTTCTCTTCATTATAAATTCTGCAGGCATGCATCCTGCCTGCAGAAGTGCACAGAGTTGCGCTCCAGCAAATTTTGCCATTTTTGGATCCTGCACATTCTCCGAACTGTCCTCTTCGCTTTCAGTACTCTCTTCCTCACTTACTTCTGCAGTATCTGACTCTGCACTTTCTGGTGTGTCTCCATCACTCTCCATTGTCTCTTCCTCCGGGTGTTCTGAGTAGAGGTTGACCGATATGGGTTTTTCAATAGCCGATGTCGATATTTAGGAGTCAGGGTCAGCTTATGGCCGATATATGCTGCTGATATTTTTTGGCTGAAAATTGGATGTTTTCCCCTCTATTTGCATGATAAAATATCACACTAATAATAACAAACAATACACAAAATTTCTCAACTTAGCATTTATTGAATACTGACTTGTGTAAATTTAAATATAAACTTAAATAACAAAAACACAATACAACTTGTAAACAACTTAAACTTATAAACAATAAAGATAGCAGCATCAGAATCTCTTTAGCAGCAAACTCATTCTTCAGCTCCCAAGCTCACCAGTCTGCTGCAGATATTGCACCTGGCTTTTCCTGGTGTTGGCTTGGTGAAATGCTGTCATACAGGATTAAATTTTTGTTCTGCCATCAGACAGCAATTACTAAAATAGAAGAAAAAATACAAGGTTAGCATTTTTATTATGGTACCTTCATCTTCAATTCATTCTACAATTCCAGTATTCCATGCACATTAAAACAATTACACTCTAATAAATTTTGAAAAAAAAAACTATTAACTAAGTGCATCATGGTACGATGAGTAGTGTACAAGGTTCAAAACCTTTCACTAACATGTTGTTTATGTTGTTAGCAGACAGATAGCTTACAAGCC
>JAODJU010000130.1:6887463-6915513 GCA_026776725.1 Gnathonemus echidnorhynchus
TAGAACAAGTCCGCGGGCGACTGAGATGAAGCCAACGGGCGACCGGGTGCCCGCGGGCATAGGGTTGGTGACCCCTGGTATAACCTAAGTAAAGCTTTCTGGTATATATTTTTTCATTTATATTTACTAGTTATACAAACAGCACATGCATCCAAGAAGGAGTATTAACAAGCTGTAAGAAGTACAAACAAGGTGGAACAGTATGTTATGTATGATTCTAATATACTTGAAAGATGTACAAACAAGGTGGAACAGTATGTTATGTACGTTTCTAATATACTAGAAAGATGTAAGGGGACGACATGGTGGTGCAGTGGTTAGCACTGTTGCCTCACACCTCTGGGACCCGGGTTCGAATCTCCACCTGGGTTACATGTGTGGAGTTTGCATGTTCTCCCCGTGTCGTCGTGGGGTTTCCTCCGGTTTCTCCCCCACAGTCCAAACTAAATTGCCCGTAGGTGTGTGAGTGAATGGTGTGTGTGAATGGCGTGTGAGTGTGCCCTGCGATGGGCTGGCCCCCAGTCCAGGGTTGTTCCCTGCCTCATGCCCGTTGCTTCCGCGATAGGCTCCGGACCCCCCGCGACCCAATAGGGAAAAAGTGGGTTGGAAAATGGATGGATGGGTGGATGAATGGAAAGATGTACAAACTAGGTGGAACAGTATGTTTGTAATATACTAGAAAGATGTACAAACTAGGTAGAACTGTATGTTTGTAATATACTAGAAAGATGTACAAACTAGGTGGAACAGTATGTTATGTATGTTTGTAACATACTAGAACAAGGGTGGCCAATCTTATCCGCAAAGGGCCGTTCTGTATGCAGGTTATCGCTGCAACTCCCTAATTAGATTACTAATTAGAGGACTGATTGAAGAGGAGTGCTCACACCTGGGTCTGAACAGCGGACCGACAGGTTATCCCAAAAACCTGCATACACACCGGCCCTTTGCAGATAAGATAGGCCACCCCTGTACTAGAAAGATGTACAAACAAGGTAGAACAGTATGTTATGTACTCATGTTATCTATGTCACTCTGCTCCACCCACTGAGTGGCAAATAGACTGAGTGGCAGCATTAGCATTCAGCATGAATGCCACAAAAAAACATATTTAAAATGGGAACGAGTTGTCGTGCTATTGATTGTACAAATCAATTTAACAGGAAATACGGGCTGTCTATTTATAGCCTGCCAAAAACTAAATAAGTATCTGACGTGGATCGGTCACATATGGTCGATACACGATCCATCTAATAGGTTTGAATCAGTGCCAATATAGATCCTAGAGCCCCTAGAGTGGGGCAGCATCCCTTAACCTGCAGTACACCTCTACCCATGCCCCTGTACCACTCTTCTGGAACAAGCTCCATATCTACCCTTGGTCTTTAACTGACACATTTCACTACATTTTAAACTCCATCTTCCAGTAGGGTGGTGCTGTTGCACCTCTGTTTTGTTGGTTTCAGCTCTTGCTTTTGCGAGAATAAGAGCGCTGATTAAATTAATAACAGATGTGACAGATGTGCAGCTTTTCCGACTACGATGCGAAATGGGTTGGAAAAATTAATATGATTTATACAGCCACGGATCACAAGATGGATGACGAGAGGTACACGTCTGCTCCAGTGTACGTACACCTCCAACTGTTTGCTGACTGTCACTAAGGTGCAAGGTGAGACAAAAGTTCACATAATACTGAGCAATACTGATTTCAAATGAAAGGAAACACAATGAGGTATTCATTCCACTTTTCAAAAGCACTATGAGACACTACAGTTACCTAGAAGAAATTCAATTAAACTCAATTAAAGGACGAGCATGGCTGCAACAGCATTGAGTTGCTTATTGCTAATATTTTAGAAGTTTCATATATATTTTACAGAGGGTGAACAAAAACATGGAAACACCACCCAATATATTAATATTCTTCTCTGTCTTCAGTACAGTCTCAGTCTTGGAATGCTGTCATACAATTTGTGAACTGTGAGATATTGCACCATTATTCAAGAAGAAAAGCCTCCAGCTCTTTGAGTTATGAATGACGTGGTTTGGGAGGGCATGCAAGGCATTTGATTTCATCCTGAAGTTCAAAAACCGCTCTTGAATTTCTTGAGCTGCATATAGGGGATATTATCATCTTGGAATACGAGAACGTCAGGAAGGACCCATGTTCTCACTGTAGGGTGCACCTCATGCTGTGAAATGGCCCCTTGATCCTTGGCCTATAACTATGCAGGGCAGTTATCAGACGAAATGGCTGCCGTAAAGACGGCTGTCCATGCCATCATAGATTGCACACCATGTTTGGTAACAGCTAGCAACATGTGGGTTTAAGGTAACTTTTGGCTCTCTCCAAGTGCAAATTTCTCAGGATGTAGGACAAATGGTGAAAGATACATCATTAGACCATAATATTTTTTCCATTGATAAAGGGTTTTTTCCCCCTTACACCAGATTATTCCTTTTTAGATCTTAAATACTGAACTTAAATACAGCTCTACTTTCTAAAGCTCACAAAGTATAGTTTTTGTTGAGACTGGATGTTGATGTTTAAGGATGTTCTTTCTTTAATTGTGCGATTAAGTGTCCATCTATCTCTGTTGGTGGGCTTGGACCACTGTTCATTTTTTGCCAGTATAGTTTGTTCATGTGATATCAGAATTTTGAAACCCTTTGTTTGATACATTATGTAAGTTCACATTTTTCATCACTAATGCACCTGCAACTGACTGTCTGGTTTCTTTGGAACTCTGTTAGTTGCCTCATGTTGTACATCTTTCTAGTATATTACTCACATATCAAAAGTACTGATTGTCAGCCCTCTTTTGTAGTTGAAACATATGCTAAATGCCATTCAGTCTAATATGACTCCCCTTTGTAGCTATGTCTGTTATCAAACACTTTCACTGTACAGCATTTTACCTAATTTATCTTTCACAATGAACTAGTCACATTGCAAACTAGTTACATAGTCACATATAGTCAGGGACAGATTATGGGTTGTGTGGGCCCCTGGGCAAAACGTTCGCGAGGGTCAGGGGCCCTTGTAGGCAGAGGATCAAAGAATGTAGGCCCTCTAAAATAGACAAACGAAAATACATTGTTGATAAGCGTTGCAAATTGTTTTGGGCTAGGGGCCCCATGGGCCCCCTGCACCCCAAGGGCCCCTGGGCAGCGGCCCCGCTGGCCCGGTCCGTAATCCATCCCTGCATATAGTACTTTATAAAAAACAGATTATTTTTTCTGAAGAGTAAATATTGTAGTTTATTTGACATTCATTGTATCTTATATATTTTATTGTTTAATTTTACTTAAGCTTGTTTGTCATATTTTACTTTTTTCATCTTATTATATAATGTTCATTGTGTCCAATGGTGTCTCTGTCTATCTGTGCAGTTGTAGCAGAAGCAGTTTCCCTCCGGGATCAACAGAGTTTTTTTTCTGATTCTGTTGCTGATTCTGTTTCTGATTCTGACTTGGTATCTTCAAGTTGGTGTTTCCATTCTCTTACTCACCCCCAGTAGCTAGTCTAGTGTATTCATTACATGCTAATTTTGTCATGCATTATTTAATTCCTTTAAGGAAGTTTTTTCCAAAGCAACTTACATATACAGTAACATAATCGGATCCTTTAAAGAAAAAGAATGCATGGATCAAAATGGTATGAAAGTATTTTAGCCATAACTATTCATTTTCGGTGGAAAATGGATGTTCTTACAATAATAAGTGCTGATAATGAAAAATATCCATGCCAGTTATCACAGGGACATCACTGTGGCAGCTTTGTCCCTATTAAGATGCATCTCACTTCCCCTCTTTGACTCATGACAAATGTTTCGGTCAGTCAGGTTAACAAGCCGAGGAATACAGTTCCTCTGGGTGATCATGATAAAGCACAAACACAAAACATGCTAATGCTAATCGGAAATAATCAGGAACTGGCAGGACACCGCAATTCACTACCCGAATTTTTACCAACCCATCCTACAGGGCAGAAGGTGCTCTATAGGGCTGTAATGGTTCATGTATTTGTTGTGTGCCGTTCGGTACATCATTTTCGGTTTGATATGCACAGTGAAACTAATGAACACATTTATTGATGGAACCTAAATCCACAAATAGATGTTCAACACAAAAAAATATATACTAATTGTGGCTGTAAGTTGGTTACGGCTAATGCTTGTTCTTGCTAGTCATAAGCAGTGATTGATAAGACCAAGACTGTCTGTTGGCTCTTTTATACTGAATTTGGATATGTTGCCGAAAACAAAAGCAAACGTGCTAACTTGTTTGAGACGACATCATCTGAGTGTGTGTACGCCCAGAGCAAGGCAAAAACAGCTTCTGCAAGTTAGTTTCCCTGTGGCAATTAATACACTTTTGCCAGGAAATTCAGAACACACTGAAAAATAGCTATAGGCTATAGGGATGTTTATCACTAAAGATATGCAGTCATACTTGGTAGTAGAGAACACGAGATTTTAGTTGATTATTGTTGTTATTATATTATATATCTCTTTCATTCATTCATTCAAAATGCAAAATAGAAATTAAATTGTGCAAAAAAGTGTCTCTTAGGTTTTGTTATTCGGACACATTGACAGACACATTGTAACTTTTCCTAATTGTGCAATAATAATTTAATAATTTAGCAAAATTAATAATGAATAATTTCGACATTTCCCCGCTACATCTTATTTGCACTGAACTGGGAACTCAAAACCAAGGTTTGTACCGAACCATGAGATTTGTGTACTGTTACCCCCCCTAGTGCTCTAATGACTTAGTAAGGTACCTGTGACCAGTATACTGAATTCCACTGATTTCCACAATAGTTTAGATCCTTTTGGACTCCTTAAACAGAACTGCTTCAATCTACATCATGATTTATGCACAGGAAATATGCAGAACATATTAGTTCACATCAGTCAATGGCAGGCATATGAGAAACATCTTGGTACTGTACAGGTTTGATGCACTTTTGCCCTGTAAACAGTGTGTTACATTGGCATTCAGATGTTCTCAGAGGTGATCAACAAATCGGCCCACTCAGCTCCAGAAGAGGAGCTTGTTTCTGACATTTTAAAGCACTTGGATTGGGGTTCTTCAAAACCAGAGCCTGGATCTCCTACAATCCCACAAACCAGTGGCAAGGAAATGGCTCAGAGGGAGAAGGTACATCTTCCATCTGCCGAGGGGGTTTTCACGATGCAGGCAGCCAGAATGCAGATAGAGGTGGATGGCAAATTATGCTTCATGAAACAAAACAATAAATCCGCCTGACATTTGTGGGAAAACCTGTGACAGTTCTCACGAAACAGCATCAATCTATTTTCATATTGCAACTTTCTTTCAACAATCTAACAAACATTTTCCCAGCCAAGCCCATAATTCTATTATAATCAAGGCAGGAATTATTCAGTTTTCATTATGATTCTCACTCTTTTAATACAGCTTTTAAATATCCAATAATTTTCCTTGCATTATTGCAGACCAAAACCCCTCTTTCCAAAACCCCATAAGTTAAGCAATACAAAAGTGACATACCTTTCCTTGTGAGTATGACAATGTCCTAATCTTTTCGTAAGCTACAAAAAGAAGACATTTGTACTCCTGGTTCTCAGTGGTACTTACCGTTAAAAAAAAATGCAACTACGGCTATTGTACAACTACTGTAGATGTGAGGAATTCTCAATGCTCAGATTATGCTCTCCTAGCAACAGTTACTAGTAACTTGATTGCGAGAGACCAGAGAAAAGGAATGTATAAAACAGCATTCCCAAACTGTGCTCTTAAACAGCCTTCCGTTAAAACACGACAGCAGGAGACACAGCAAACACCAAAGCTGCTAAAACAGTTTGCATTCAGTTTATGTCTTAAATTTTTTTTTTCGTCTTACTGAAGCTTTATAGGTACTATACTGAAGTAGGAGTAGAAACAAAGCATGTAAGGAATGTTAAGTCTACACACAGGGAAAAGTCAGAATGATTTGTCTATACACTACTTATATGTATACAGGCTGGACTTGTGGAGACTAATCCTCCCGGCTGGTCCAGCCGTTTCACAAAACTGGAGAAAATGTCCTCACCAACTTATTGCGCTTTGTCAACTCGCTCAGGGATTCCGTTTCTAATTAGTACAGATTTGACGTTAGCCAGCGTCGGGTAGAAAGCTGATTAAAATATGGTAACTGTGGGAAAGCGAGGAAGGTCGAAAATAACTGCCAATAATTCCTGCGCGAGCTATCGAGTCCCGCTTGCGTTTGCTGAAGGAGGTGCTGTGCACGCGAACGCGCGTCGAAGCTGTCCTCACGGTGACCTTGAGCTTGTGCTTTAGGACGCACCTTTTAAATAAAGAAAGAAAGCTGGTATTTGATACCATGTATTTTCACTGCATTTGCGTCACAGAAATCAGGATTTTACCCCGTATAGCATTCACAAGAAACTCCCTTTTCAATGATTACCAAAGCTGTTTTTTGCTTCTTCTAATCTGATTAATAGCTGGACTTTAAAGGTCTCCTGGTGCCAGTCCCAGAAGGCCTGCTGTTGTACCCTTGAGAAAAGTATTTAACCCGAACAGAATTTTAATAGATTAAGAATAGTAATACAACAGATTAATAATGCAATATAATATTCAGTGAAGTTTACAGTTGTAAATGAGGTAAGATGCTAAGCTTGGAGGCATGATGGGAAAATGAACCCACTGACGTTGTAGCTGTGTTGGGAGAGACCTGAAATGAAAGCAGCATTACACCACTTTGAATAAAAAGGTGTAGTACTTCTTTTCCAAAGAGTTCGAATTAAAGATGCTTAGAAGTGACATTTCTGTGTTTTAATTTTTATACGTTTTCATATTCCAATGTAGCAATGCATGCAACAGGCTGACCTCATGCCAGCTCAATCCCGTATTTCCGAATTAATGTTGTCAGCATCAATCACGATTTCACAATGGCTGGAACAAGCCGATCGGCCCTATGCTAATTGCCCTGAGACCGAGAAGCACTAAACACCAGACTGAGCTGCCAGTAGATTCAAACGCGCGCCTGTATGTGAGGCACATTTCTTTCCCTTGAAAAAAGTCATGACCTCCATTTCATTCACTGTGAACACGATGACATTCCCCCCATTACCGGCGAAATTAAGAAAGGCTCCATCATAAAACACCGCCCGCTACATGCAGCGGCTGGCAGCATTTTAATATGAAGGGTCGATGCGAGGCACATGTGTGCATTATGAAGAAATACCCCGGAGACTTCGACGCGACTATTCAAAGGAGCACTATTCCCTAACTGTGAAATTGCATTAAAACTCAGCATTTGATCTTGAAAGATCAATCTTGCGGGGGAAAAAAAGACGGAAAATTCTTTTTTTAAAACGGTAAACTCTCAGACATTCCAAAATACATCCCCGAAAGACTGAAGCCCCCACTTTTATGGACAGGGGATGGCCATGCATTAATAATTAGCAAAACACTATTATTACACAAGCTGCGGGCGCGTGGCGGCGTGTGGAGGTGCCAAAGTGCACATTACAAAGTGTCTGGTCCGCGCAGCTTTTCAGACTGACTGCCGTGTAAAAAGACGGCGATCGCCGTAGCGGAGACGTGTGAGGTATTGCAATTTATTAATTTATTAAAGGCACTTGACACGGAGGTTAAGGGCGTGATCCCATCTATATAAATAAAGGGCGCGTCCCTCGGTTTGGTCAAGACGCGGAGCCAAGGGGAAATAAATGCAGCGTGTGAAGCTAATTCAGATTCTGTTCAAGCCTTTTAAATCCAAGTCATGCATTTCTCTAAAGCAAATAAATAAATAAAGCCTCAGTCCTTACATAATGGCACATACCCCGGTGCAAAGCAATTAGCCAAATACCAGAGCCCTTGTTCCCAGCAGAGTATTTTTATGCGGCCCTTGTTGCAATGATAAAAAAAAATGCATTTATTCAGTCGCGTTACCCACGCTGCAGCTGGGTAAATGTAATAGGTATCATAGCTCGCGCGCCATGCAAATCAGTAATATAATCCCCCCACCGTGTCCTGATCAACCATGCCGCATTAACGATTCCCGGGAAGAGGGATGTCATTTAATTAAAGTCAAAAATTAGAGAGAGTTCTCTATCGGGAGATGGCCAAAAGCAGCATATCACAACTCATATAGGCCTACATATGCAGAATGCTTGCCATTTTATGCTTATGGACACACAAAAAATAGTTATAACATTTAATGGTATTCGATTACATTCAAGCAGAAGTATTATGATCGTTCCATCGCCTTTACAGGATTATCTGCGTTTGTGTAATTAAACAACAGAAATGAACCGCTTAGTGTCTTTTCGCAGCCATGGCTAGTCTGTCCCCCAAGCATTTTTCAGAGTATACCATGGTAATATAAAGGTAGGGGCAGGTGTGTTGGCGACAGACCGCGGAACTCCCAAGTAGTAAATGCGCCCCCCACTAGCAATTTTCATTATAGCCTAAAATCTATCACTATATAGCAACAGGTCATGACATTAACTTTAAAAAAAACTTGAACACTAGAAGCATCTCCAAATATTTAGGTATTTTAACATACATTTAAAAGGAAAACTTCAGCCAGGACTATACTGTTAGTCACGAAAATTACTCATGACTCCAATTAAAACTATCCTTGTCTTTGAAAAATAAGAATATCTCCTTACATGAAGAATAGCTGTAAAAGTACAGAGTATCTGTTGGACAGAAGGTGCTTTCAAAGCATTGGTACTGTAGCGATAATGTTGGCAAACTCTGCCAGGCCCAAGAAGCACAACAAACATTAGACCAATGAAGAATCAGTCATGACAAAGAAATGAGCAGATCGTCGGTATGACTGTAAAGCAGATCTATCACTGCATGAGAGAGCATTTTGTTTGAAAACCTCTGGGCTGATGGTGATTACAGTATTTGCTGGTTTATCTTTGAAGAAAATAAGCCATTTGAGTTGAGTGAGTATAGCTATAATACATGAAGGGACCTATAAAGTAGACAAAATGGCTGCCTTGAGTTACCAGATTCTGCATCTGTTATTAAATGTTATAATTCCTGAAATGGTGCCACGTAGCCCTGCACCATTAATTTTGTTAGCGGAAGTAAATAAGGCTGCAGATGCTGATGAAACATTTGTGTGTCTCCCTCCCAGCTTCTTACACTACATGTAAGCCACACTGGCAAAGCACTGTAAGTGACAGATCCAAGATGGCCTCCGGATATATTCACTCAGTATTCCTGCTGTATTGGTCGAGTTTTATGAAAAGGCAGATATGGCGCTTCGGGTTTCCAAAGAGATTTATTTCAGAGATTACGCACCAGATCTTTTGTGAAACTTCCTAGAAATCTACTTGGGCTCTAAAAGGAGTATATAATGTGTCTGGAATGCCTTAATACTGCCTCAGTCACTGATCACCCTGGGTAAATCATGCATGATAAAGGATAGATTTCACCCGATAGCTCTGAAAAGATGCATCCGTGTCATTTAGACAATTCCCCGTGAAACCTCCAAATGTTTGCTTCACACATACAATACTGTGGTCCAGCTGCACGTATTTGGATTTTAAAAAATTACAATAATTATGCAACAGGCTATTTAAAAATCCTATATCTGTTGCGACATTGGGTTTATTTACAAGTGAATTTTCGCAAACAGGCTATTAACGTGTGAACAAAAGTTCCTCCCCTACGAGGCTGCTGGTGAAGTGTGAAACCAGGGTGTAGAAAGCTGTCCTTCCTAATCACGTCGTATTTTCATGATGGAGCCCCCCAACCCCCCCCCCCCTCCTCTCACCCGCCTGATGTATTCCGTGTTTTTCGGTGCAAAGGTCAGAAGGAGCACCTTGGCTGCGGTGCTGGCTGTGGGGCCCCCGCTTTGGCTACTGACAGATGTTTGGTGCACCCGAGGCTGCGGCAGATTAATACACAGTCATCTCTCATTATTTACACCCGCCACACAGCGCCACGGATGCCCACAAATGTTCATCTTCCTCTCCTGCCAGAACCGGTGTCTCGGGAACGCTTTTGGAAAATAGACGGCGACAGACCCGCCAGTGAGCTGCTGTCTGCGTGGTGACAGTGGGAATGATGCAGACCTGCAAAGCTAAGAGGAGCTTTATTTTATTTTTATTTTTATTTTTTTTACGAATTCCCTTGGAGGCTTGTTACATGTCCCAGGGGAGATAAGAATTCACCGGGAAAATGGTGAACAATCCGGAGATTTTGATAGCTTGCACCTTCGTAGGGCTGTGCTAAAGGTCGTTCGGAGGACACGGAAGCTTTGTGAGGAGGGAGAGCTTAAGCTAACTGATTTAATGTACACAGCAAGGTCCTGTTACAAAAAATGTGCTTCTGCTAGCATTTCCAGGAGCAAAAGAACCATCCCGGTTCTGGAGTCCAGCTGCCAAAATGTCAAATTATACTCTATTGACATGGACAAGCTATAAAGGTATCAGGGTAAACAGTCATTCATTGAGGACATTGACAGCTTGAATCTCAGCCACAATAATTTATAGGGGTCTGGTTATAGATAGCGCAGTATCACTTCCTGTTATCAATCCTCTGGGTAGGCTTTCCTTATGACTTTATAACATTTCCGGTGTGAACTCGTCATCCTGCCAAACAACGTGTCGGCTGCTGTACCACTCAGTCTAAAATAACATCAAAACAACCTGCTCCCCTCCTCCTCCAAAAAAAAAAAAAAAAAAACACCTTCTACGGCGATAAGGGCCACGCAGCTGCTAATGGACATTTTGTCCATCCCCTGTTCGAACGACAAGCCTGATATAGCGAGTGACGCGTGGATGTGAACTGACAGCTACAGTGAGCATTGTTTATTTTTGGTCACCATCCACAAATGCACATAAAAACAGGGCTTAAAGATGCCTTGCCTTTGGACTGTCCCTCGAAAGACAGCGCCAATTCACTGTCATTTAAGAAGGCCAGACATGTCCCAGGACAAGAAATACATAGGATTTTAAAACCAATTAGGCTGTATTCTTAGTTAAATTATGTAAATACTGTGGTGAATAGTTATGTAATCCCTGATGCAAAACAACAGGCTATATGTGAATATTTATGAATACAACATATTGTCTGAGTGAGTTACAACTCTCTAGACAGAAAATAACATTTAAAGAAGCCCTTACAGTAATAAAGCCCATAAAACGTGTACTTTCACTCAGAGCATTTAAAACTTGTAATGCAAGAATTGCCATCAACCCTTTTGATCTATTCAATCGTAAACTTATAATTTCTCTAGAATGAGGGTACATTACCTATATGCTTAACAATGCATTATGGGCTTCTGTGATTATCGACGTAATGGATCTCCTCTCTTCGCACCAAAACAAGCGTAATTTCTGACTCTCCAGTTAATTGTTTAACGAAAAAAAAAATCACTAGACTTAAATATGGCAACATAACCTCGAAAAAATTGTGAATAAACCGGCAGTAAACTAAACAATCAGTCTAAGGCATTTTATGTTATGCAGTCTCAAAACCTATTTTCATGCTTAGCTGCAAGCACAAAACTTTACAAGATTGTCAGGCTAGATATACTGGCTAATTGTGACTGTATGTCTAAAGATGTGTCAGCTGAAACTACCATTTTTTCAATGACGCGCTCTTCATTACGGTACCATGTGCCTTAAGCTGGAACCGTGTTTGTCGTTCCTTCACTGGCAAACGGAACTGTTAAATACATCTAAATAGAGTTTTAAAATAGCATCGTCGTTTATCAAGCCGTGCATTTGTCCAGCAAACTATCTTGTCAATATGAATTTGTCTATCCATCTTTCACGGCTTAATATTTGGTAGCCTGAGCTTATTTGTTTCCTTTTTTCCTTTCCTGCTCTGTCATTAAGTGGACTGATTAACATTTCAGCACCGTAAACTTTGTTGCATCGACACACTGAATTCGCAATATTTGCAGCACAGCATGCAAACGCTGTAGAATTTTTTAAAAAAAAAGGTTTTTCGTGACAAAACACCAGATGTACCATCTCTCTAATAACCAGGTGAATGTCAGCGTTTAGTTCAATCTCCGCACGGAAATGCACGCCGTGATCGGGGCAGATTAAGCGGCTCGGAATGGGCAGAAAAGAACGGCTCTTATAAACATACGGCGCTCATTTCAAACGAAACCGCGTTTGCAAGGTCAACTGGGCAATAATTCACGTCGATCGTGTAACCAAAACACACAGGGGCTCTTAAGAGCAATCGCAATAAAACGGGAAACTTTTGCAATCGGGTAATGAGGATTATGGTTCCCTTACCTGCGTCCGACTGGGACAGAGAAGAGAGCGGAGCGATCGCCTTGACGGAAGGATGCTGCTGTCCGGCCGTAACAGTATCCCCTGGCTTCATCAAGGGCGCTGTGGGAAAGGCGCAGACAAATCCATTTTCAGCACTACTGCGACTCCCCCAGCCCCCTTTCCCCCTTGGGCTGATACAACCAACTTACATGCATAAGCTTTAAAACACTAACACGGCTATACTAACCGCAACAGCTTCGCACCGCTTATTCCCAGGTCACAGAGCAACGCGGCAAAGGCGCAAAAAGATTGTGATGCTTCGTCTAACGCCTGTGAATGGCATTGCTACTATACAGCACGTGATTATTAACTGCTAATATTAGTTCAACGGCATGTTATTCTGAGTTTTAAATATCTTATTTATTAAGCTTGGCTTCTAGTTACAGGATTGGGGGGGGGGGCACTGAAGTAGGAGGGAGCCACAATGTTTTGGTTACAATGCTTCTATTACGATGTACATATTTCAAACACTGCAGCAATGATTAGACTGTTGCAATAAGGGAGGGAAACGTGCTTCCTCCGCCAGATTATTCACAACGATAACAAAACACGATTCTTCTGCACTGAGTTCGGTATCTAATGAAGAAGAGAACTTCACAAGGGTCTGCAAAAAATATCTGAATTACAACAGGTGCATCGAGCTGCAATGTCGTGCATTTTTGTGCATTGCGACCCAACAGCTTTATTACAGCTCAATACAGATCAATTCCCCTAATTGCCACGTTCGCATAAATGGAAACGCCGAAGAAGCTGAACAAACTTGCGCTTTGTAAACTGAAAGAGGCATCCGAGACGTTTCCTTACCTATGTGTTTATGTTCCTATGAGCACTGTGGAGTTTTGTATAAGATCCTGCCAGAGAGGCCAAGGGAGTCCGAAGTAGATTTAAGTGACTAAGATTTTTCCATTACGTACCACGCATGCAGGGCCTGAGGGGAGCAAGTGAAAAAAGGGGCACAACCGAGTGTGGTTTTCATTGACAAAGGCATTACCGTGCTTTTAAACGCTTAAAGATGTAGACTTTATTTGCGAATGAATCTTTGAAAAATGTGTTATTTATGTGTATCATGATCGTTGTACACAGAGTCCTTGATATTTTGGCAAGGTGTAATCAAGTTTAAGGCATCCGATGATTTTTTTTTCTCTATATAAGGAGGTCTGCGCAGTTTTTAAAGGATTTTTTAAAGAAATGTCTGTAGCACAAGTTTTATATATGAACATGGTAGTTTACCATTTACAGTAACAGACAAGGCGTTGTAGCTATGTATGACATTTTTTTGGATGTGGAAATTCTTACAACAACATTTTCCCTGAGACTACAATAAACAGTAGGCCTGAGTGTGTCCCATTCCAAGTAAATCGAACCTAGGGCTCATTAAAGGATTAAATGTCAAGGACTTTCCAGTACAGTACAGCAACGGAGAAACTGTTTGACCTTAATTTCCCCTTGCCATTTAGTTTAATGGTTGCATAAGAATCAGAACACCGTTCTTACACCCTTATGATTTATAGGAATCTTCAAGAGCATCTTCCTGTAGAACGGAACGCGAGTACATCATGTGAAGTACCACATCATGCAGGAGATGGAGTTTGACATCAAAGAGGGGAGAGGCTTTTTCCCCACAGTAGCTGTCAGCGGAGGGAGGCGTGAGATGTTTTAAAAGAAGTTGCAGTCCCAACTCATTTTCAAATCAACTAGATAGATGCACAATCATCTACGTTATGGTCTAATTCAACATCTTAGTATGATACATAATACTCAGCATATAGTACTTTTTATTTAGCAGATGCCTTTATCCAGAGCAAACATGAAATTGAGAAAGCAAGCTGTCAGTCCCTGGAGCTATCAGGGTTAAGGGCCTCACTCAGGGGCCCGATGGTGACATCATTCTGCTGACCAGGCCGGACTGGTCAGTGGGAAGTTTGGGAATTATTCCGGTAGGCTGGTCTGCCTTTCTTCAGAAAAATATACCAAGGGGGACCCCCTCGCTGACCACAAGATCTGAGGCCGCTTGACAACAAATTCCACCCTTGCTGCTGAGCACGTATACTGAGACGACGTCCATCCAATCAGATACGGCATCCTAACCCAGTGAGAGACACACCATCGCCATAGACTCCTCCAGCATGAAGCTTGAATGTTGGTTCTTCAGCACACCCGCAGATGATCTCCAAGTTGAGATACACAGCTAATTTTACAACAGAAGCACAGATCAAACACCGATAAACACAAGTCAGCATAGCATACCGGAATACCCAAGATCAGTATATTCCAGCAAAAAAATAGTGTCGTCTGAGGCCTCAGAAGTGGCTTTGATTCCTTCCCATGGCTGAGGCGTGGAGACGGGTAGAATGCGCTGGCAGATGGCTGACTGACCATTTCACTGGCCCAGCAGGTGCCTTCAGAGGGCTGAACGGTGCGTGAGCAGATGGGCAAAGGTGTGTTTAATATTCACTCAGCAGCACACAGTCATGACTCGGAGGACCAGCCAAGTCATCGCTATTCAAGCATGCATCCAGCCACAGTGACAGAATAGTTTTTTTTTTTTTTTATACAATGCAACATACTGGTGACCTTAAGAGGGAGATTTCTGAGGTGAAATGAAAGGCAGGTGGAATCCAAAATGAAATCAAACAAATGCACTTTGAACATAAATATGCAGCACCAATGCAAGGTTACATATGTCTGTTACATCCAGTGCTTTCTTCACATAAAAAACACAGAATTCTGGCTGACGTGCATCGTCCCCTTAAAGGGAGCGACACGTTTCATCGCTTGCAGTGTGAAAACAAAGCAGTCACAGAATACCGAGAACACTTTACACGCTCCTTTCAAACCACATTTACCCACTTTAAAGGGAAACGATGCAGAACACTTTAAGTGAACGAGCACCTGGGGAGGTTTCGCGGCCACGTCACAGAATCGATCGCTCAGTACGTAACAGCGCCACCTGCTGGCGAACTCCTAAATTCCATTTTAGCGCCCACAGTGCCGAAAGGCAACGTGTACATATACACAAAATACACCCCGTTTCATCTCTTTAGGAAGACACGAGAATTCCCCGTCAGTGTCAGGCGCAAAATGCATACTTAAAACATAATTACAAACTCTCACACCTTGAACACAAGACAGAAATATATATACGTTTTTGAGCATCATTTTATTTTGAAGTGCTGCTGTAAATGAATCATTAGGGGTTATAGCTGAGCACACTGACATCCCAAGACACATACAATTCAATTATAAATCTGGAAGTTCCTTATAGGGTTTCAAATTTATGAGGCAGAGAGAAAGGTGACCCATCTGGCAGTGTGGGTGTAACCATAGCCAGATCAGGGGTATAACTGAGACTTTAATATGCACTTACTTCCCTTAGGTTATATGCAGGTTGGAGAGACAAAGTACCTCAAAAAGAAAAGTGCTAACCCTGCTGGCCCAGAACTATAAATCCTTTGGAACATACTTCCTTTTTAGCTGTGTGACATTTACAGCAAAGTACTCCAAAGCAATCGTCTGGGCACAGTCAAAATGAGCCCTTTACAATATGTTCTGAAATTTTGTGCATGTCTGTCTGTGACAGGGAGAAGCAGCTTCTTAATTTCAAAATTAACAAGACACAACTAATAAATGACCCAGAAAAAGGTCCTCCCTTAACCCCGAAATGTTTCTATATTTTTTCAGCAGTATAAGAAAGACATTTATTTTTACAAAAAAAATAAAAGTTTTAAGCTTCTGCTGTCGTGGGTAGAACTCGAACGTACAACGTCTTCATGTTTAATGTCTTCAGTGAGATGTCTTCACAGATTTCTGAAAAGTATGAGAAATGAAGAACTTCAATTTTTGAATATGAACACAGATGATCGCTCCATATAAAAATTAAGACTAAAACAGCAAATGAAGTGCATATTTAGAGGATATTTATATGAAACTAATGTGGAAAAACAACAGCATGGAAAATCTGAAGATTTCAAACCCTTTGCAGACAGAAGTAGCAATGGAATTATACAACACTATACAGGTAATTAAATCATTGTTTTCTAATCCTTCACTACATTCACTCCTTTGAAACATACACTAGCACACGGGCTTGCAGATACCGACTGTCTATAAAGACCACAAGCCTCATGAAGATAAATTATTGGACAAAAACAAAAATACATTTTCAAAAAGCCCAAAGACAAATTGTTCTGACAGAGGCTGCGTCTCTAGGTGGGTGGGGTACATTCTAGTCAGTAGTGGTTGCTGACAGCACTGCAGATCAATAAAACGAAAAACAACTAGGGGGACATTTAAGTACAAACTCTCTATTATATGTCCAGGATAAGAGGGTGGAAGATGGATTGCTGGACAGATACAAATACTGCTTGACAAAAAAAAAACTTAAAGGCCATGATCCACTAAGTGCATTTTTATTATAAGGAAGATTCACAATTAGATGGATTTATCAAAGCAGTAAAAACTCTCCAAAATAAAAGCTCTCTCTTGATATGTTACATCCCTGAATGATGAAATAAGATCGGCCATAAAATATCACAAAATATCTGGCGTAAAGGGAGCGAGTGAAAACAATGAACGCCAACTCTGAGCTACATTCAAACTCAGGATACTGCATGTTCAAGGTGGGTGGGGACTGAATGAAAATGAAAAATAAATAAATATTAACTTTGATTGGCAATCCGGCCAAACCCACAGGCTCACGTCTGATCCACACGCCTACAGCTACTGGAGCCTCAGTTGAATGTTCTTCAGTCAAATATCTGCACAAAGCTGATGGAGTAGAACAACAGGGTGCTCCCTGTGCTTTTTAACCAAGAGGAACACTCTGAAATCACTAAGCACCAATGATCGGAAAAGGGTTCGTCAACATGGGTTCAAGTGGGACATCAACAGACTGTATGTCAGGGTTCCTTGATGACAGGTGAGCTCAGCCAAACTCCTATAAATATAAATACTGATCCTTCACAGGGAGCTAGAGAGATGAAGGACCAGACGTATCAGTGTCCACAGATCCAGAATTCACTATGAGAACATAGAAAAAGTATCTGCAGCACATTTCTGATACTCCAAAATAAACTCTATATTCTAACCATCCATCTTCCAAGACCTTATCTTAGTCAGAGTCATGGAAGGGGTCTGGGAGTCAGATGTAGCATGGGGCACGAGTTAGGGTACAAGTTAGGTGTATGCCAGTCCATCTCAGGGCACAAATATCTACAATGAAAACAGCCTAGGAGGTCTCTGGACTGCGGAAGGGAACACTGGGAGAACGGGCAAACTCCACACATACAGAGCAGAGTCCCAGCCCCAGTGTTGGGCAACAGTCCTACCCACTGAGTGTTGGTCTTTGTACCCTTTAAAAAAAAGGGTATATGACAGCAAAACCATGGAAAGTGGAGTTTCCTGATCTCACCTTCAGTAGCACTCTCGTCCAAGTACAGCCGGAGTCTCCGACTCCGAAGGCCAAACACCTTGGCAGTCTCACGGAGCAGCCCGGCATACGTCAGTCCGTTCTGGCCCACCGGGTTTGCCAGCAGCAGAGTGCCCACCACCCCGGACTGGCATTCTTCAAGAAAACAACACACTGTTGGGTATAGACACTCCACACAGGCCAAAGTTGGGCGCTCTCCTACAGCGACTCCATGGCCTAAGAATACAATCTTAGCAAAGAGGTCATGGAAATTCATAAATAATCCAGCTGAGTGGATGGATAAAAGTTTAGCCACCACAAACTTAAGCAATAATATCAATATAGTGCAGTGAGGAGAGGAGAGACTATAATACCAGCAGGTCGGCAGTTGAGCAACTGCAAATTGACGTAGGGGCAGATGATGGGGTCAGTGCTTGAAGAAGCAGGGGGGGTGGCCCCTGATGTCACCCAAAGTGTCTGTCCATGCAGGCTGAGGAGGTCAGTTTTACTGGCTAGTTCTGCAGAATAAAACAGGAAATTTCTGAAGTGACTTGGAAGAATTGCAACTAGCCTTGCGGTTAAGGAAGGAGTCTTGGGCCTCAAAACTGTGACTGAGGCCTGGCTACTGAATCCCTGGTCAATGTACTTTATGAAGAGTGCAAAAGTGACATTCAGGAGTTTATGAAATTGGGAAACGTGTAAAATTAAGATAATAGATCCTCACTCATCAGGCAAGACATAAAAAACAAAATCTAGAAGGAATCATTTACTGGCATCTCTAAGATGACATTAATGAATTGTCTTAAAATGTATTTGTCTTATGTCATTTTCTGATGAGTGATTTTTTTTTCCAGCAGGGATGCATTTCAGTCCTACTGGAAAACATGAGCCATCGTTTAACCCAACCCGTCATAGAAAGCGTGGTCGCACAGTTTCCCATGCGGTAATGCCTGGCCATTTATTAATTAATAATGACAACTTGAGGGCAAAACATACAGCTGTCTACCAGCTGGATCACGATGAAAAGCATGACAGTGACAGTGATTATTATGCATGTGTTCAGCTAATAATGTTCTCACAGCTGCTGCATTATTTAGTAAATATCCTTTGCGCTCGTGAGGAACTCCAATGAAAACCTTGAATATCACATATAAAGTTCTACTAAATGGCATCAGAAGGTATGCATTTGATTCTGAATCATGGGTCATGTGGAGGACTCATCTGCGGGTGGTGTCTTCACAGAACTGACTAGAGAGGTCAGGCTGATGAACTACCTTACCCCAACCACTCACATGCATTGCAATATCCACCCTCAGGTCCTCCTTGCCTACAAGAGCCTATGAACCAGTTCTGCGTGGAAGATCCAAAGCAATAGGATTACAATGGACACAGAAAACCACTGTAGCTGGATGCAGAGCAGGTAGAAGCCCTTTCCGTGTCCATTACAGCCTTGGTGTGACATACAAACAGAAGTCTGTAGACCATCTGCCTCAGATGTCAACCCACATAATCCCAATGGCCGCCACAGAATGAGATACAGTTGCACACCTCAATCACGACTGACTGCTCTGTTCCGATAACCAAATCTGCCAGTCATAAATCTCGACTCAAGAAGCACATTGCATCACCAACGAATCATCTTAAACTCCGATCTCAAGGAAACATCCTTGGCTCACGTCAACACAGCCATCTCAACTAGAACAGACTGTATGACACATGAACCCAAAGCACGGCTGGTTTGGAGGGTGAGAGCAGAGGCTGTGGACCCACCTGTCTCCCCGCTGGAGATGATGAGATGGGTGCCTGAGACATTAAAGATGCTACAGCAAACCTGCTTCAGGCGCTTCATGTCCAGCACGTTGTCCCCTTTGGGGTTCTCCAGAAGGACCACACCCTCTACAAAACACAAAAAGCCAATGGGGGTTGAGTCGACATTACACTTCATGCCCCGCTTCCGGTTTTCCCAGGCCAGCAACCTACCCTGTTCTTTGCCATCCAGCTTCAGCTTCAGGTTGACGAAGGCACAGGCAGGACCTGAAGAGGGACTAGGGGTGGACACTCCCTTCACAATGGTCAGGTTCAAGTCTGAACCCTTCAGCTAACATTGAAAAAGCAGATTAATGTTATTTGTGCATGTCCAAAGCTTTTATGCAAAGCAACTTGGAGACCTTTTGAGGCCACATATACATATTATATAAATTTTACTGGACATGTCCCTGACGCATTTAGGGAACACCTAGCTGAAACATAGGAAGACAGCAAAGGTCCACTATTATAAGGGCCTTCGCTGAAGAAATTACTAAACTTTAGTAATTGTAACTGTAATTCCAAGGAAGGTTCAGCCCCATACCTGAGTCTTCTCTTCCACAATCACATTTGCCATGCTGGTCACAGGGTTTGGTTTGAGAGGAGCCTTGATGGTGGACAGAATGAAGTCCGTGTGCATCTGGATGACCTTGTCCAGATACTCGCCAGCAGGCTCGCAGCTATAGTGCACCGTTATTTCATCAGACGGGACCAGGTGACCCTGGGAAACAGATCAAGATAACACTGGAATCCACAGCAATACCTGTATGGTATACACACGCAATACCTGTATGGTATACAACGCAATACCTGTATGGTATACACACACACTTTCACTTTGCTTCATGTATGGATCGAGTCCTAACAGCCTGGACGCTCACTTTCCGACTACAACCTAAAGCCCCAAGTGGCACGGAAAACAAAAGCATTCATTCCACAGAAAGATGGGAGTGGAACCAGCTAGGATTTATTCATTCATTGGCTTCTTCAAGACAGTCATCTTCTGGATGACAACTCCTACGGACACTTAACGCCTCGGTTACTGATGTTTAAATAGTATGACCTACACTGCGGCAGTTAATTTGCATGTGAAAAATGGGTGGAGACAGTGTGGACATGAATTAGGTGAACAGATGCCCGCTTCACACTGCCTCCTGACAGACCCAAGGCAGTAGAGAGCTGGCAACGCGCGGGTCCAGAGCTAGGAACCAAAAATGCAAGCGAAAAACGAACCCTAAGAAAATCAAATCAGACTGACAGGTCTGGGACTTCTTGCTCTAAGCCGTACCTACAAGACAATACAGCTGAAAGTGGACTTTTTCCTGCTGGACTGAGGTTTTATCGTATCTTACCAAGCGGTAGGAGAGGCCAGGAGCGGGTGGGCTGGTTCGTGTGTGGCACCAGACTCATTAAATCACTTCTTGCTGGTACACTTCCATCTCCATACTAATATCAGGCGTTGTGACTCATAAAGGGAATTGTTAAAACGTGCTTTCCCTCTCATGTTAAAATCGCTGCAGGTTCCAGCCAGGCCTTAAACAGCATCTCACACTCGCACATGTACACATGGCAAAAAGTCAGGGATTTCTGAGGAGAGGGGGGGCTGCTTATTAAAGAGAGAGAACACTTAAAAAGACTCGTCTAAAACCACATCTTAATAAGTACACAGCATCTTTCTTTTCCCAGAAAGCAACACAGAGTTCCAGTCAGCATCTCAGAAAGGCTAATAATGCTCCTACTTGAAAAGGAAGAATGACTGACAAGAGACAAGACCAATGCACCATCGCTAACAGCTGCTCTCTTAAAAACAGCAGACAAGGAGGACCCAGAAGGACCTCAGGAATCAACAGCTGGGAGGTCCAGTATAACCTGACGGGTTCACCAAGAAAACTAAAATCCCAAGATACAAGATGTAAAACTGGCCAGTGAGCTCTGGAGGCATGTGCGAATTAGCTGGATGGCGACACAATGGGCTCAGCCAAGCAGATGTCTTCAAAGTTATTCAGGGAGAAAGTCACCAGAGAAGTTACCGACAACTTAAAGTACCGTGCAGAATCCCAGCCCACTCTTCAACTCAATATATACAAATGCTGTACACATTTCAACATGAATGACGGCATCATCCATATCAAACTTAAAAGTATACAATTGTTTGTTAATACCTTTTTGCGCAATTTCTGGATGCGATTAATGACTTCACGGGCCACTCCTTCATCCACCATAGACTGATCGGGGGTGACATCAAGTAAAACAAGGACCTGGTGGAGGAATTCAGATCAATCTTCCAAAAACATCACACCATACAGAAACATATCCTCAGACCAGCACCTGACTAACTTTGCATGTATTTGCACATTTTACATCTTTGTCTCCTACAATCAATCAGCGCATAATGCAATATAAGACCAAGCATCTTGCTCTGGTTCAATCTCACATCCAGGTGGGAACACCCCTGTGTATACCTGTGCGTCAGAGTGCGCTTCGTACTGCGCCCCAGAGGTCTGGTCGAACGTGTACATTAATCTGAGGTCTTCCTCGTGAAGCTCGTGCCCGTCTACCACAATAGTGCCTGAAAAAGGAAGTAAAACCAGCTATCAAGTCAAAGTACTTTTTAATGCCGACATCAAATATATAGTGTATCGGGTCATAAACAGAGGCATAGTGCATATAGCGCAAATGAGAACGTTAGAATATAAATACTGAGAGATAAACAGAATAAACAGGACAATTTAAGAAATGGACTTTAAGACTTGAAAAGTACCACCAGTTATTGAACACACAGATCAGAAAAGACAACGTTCAGATGCGCCGATCAGAATGTAAAACTAGTTCGTATTTACTTGTATTGACCTGAAATAGCATCCAACCCCTCTGTCATTTAACTGCTTATCCTGGACAGGGTACCTGGGAGCACCCTGGATGGCATGTGAGTCCGGCATGCGGCAAACACACAGACGCACGCAGTCATACACTACAGACAATTTAGACACCGATTAGCTTAAGTATGTGTCCCTATACTGCAGGAAGAAACCCATCAAACAGCCCACAGAATTACCACCAACATTTTAATGCAAATAAAACCTCAACACAAAAATCTGTTTATAACCGATACTGGCTGGATCGTCAAGGGTTATAATACTTACTAATACTTAATACTTATAATTTACCCAGCTGACTTGCTTGTAGAGTGTAGCGGACGGCTTAAGGTGACGGATCATATCCACACCCACATGGGAGACACAGTGTTCCCATCATGCCCTATTCAGGGCTCTGTTTCACAATCCCTGTGCAGTTAATAGACAGACCTCCACCTTCCCCCCACAACCCCTGTCTCATGCAAAAGCAAATGCTCATATCAGGGCAATAAATAATTACTTAGGCAGCATCTAATAAAATAGCTCAAGTAGCAGATAAATGTTATGTATCAATTTTATTACGTGTTACGGAGCCTGTATGTAGGACATGACCGGATGAGTGTCCTTAAAGCATCCATTAGAGCCAATAGTTGCTGGTTTTGGTGATCAAAGGCTGTGGCTGTTCGTAAGTCCTTGGCAACTGTCAGATCTTCACAGGCCATGGAATTTACCACCTGCCTATATGCATTTACACGGGGAACCCTATCGGCTACAAACAGTCACGACAGTGTTTCCCAACCCGGTCCACAAGGATCCCCAGACAGTCCATGTTTTTGCTCCCTCCCAGCTCCCTGCCAGGAAGCTCCCTATCGAGAGCTGGTAAGGAGCAAAAACACGGACTATCTGGGGATCCCTAAGGGCCAGGTTGGGAAACGCTGAGTTTGGAGATGCTGAAGCAGAGTGTTGTGCTAACCAGCTATCTGAGGGGAAAAGGAGGACAGGTCTGACGGTTCTGGGGCCTAAAGTGACCTTTTGAGAGGGTCCCCAGAAACAACAAACCAGCCCCTCAACATGTTCCTTCTCCAAAAACAGGTAGACCCTGTGCAAACAAGCTAAAAATCTGCACTCTCCACCACGACCCTACCTCCCACATCAGGGAGATGCTGTAGCTTTCAACAAGCCTCATGTGACCTCACTCGCACAGATCTCACACACACACACACACACACCTGTCTTCTGGAAGCCCTCCAGCTCTGTGCTCTTCAGCTCCTTGATGGCAGCCATGACGGACTTAAAGGCCCCCTTCAGGCGCTTGCCCAGCACCATGTGATCAGGCTCCGCCCTCAACCTGATACCATATTTGTCTTTGTCAGTTGATATGGTGAGCTGCCGGACGTTAAGCTCCTGGGGGCAGGGAAAATGAATAAAATTACTCAAAGGTTTATACACTGCATAGCTCAAATGAAATACAGGCATTCACTCAACATTTACAATGGGGATTAAAAAAAAATACAAGAAAGAAAAATACTATCCAACTACATATCACTACACCCCACATAAAGGCTCCTCTTCTGAAAGACAACTGATCCATCCCCACCCTCTTCTCTACCTATTTTTACTGAATGGACATCTAAATGTCAAAATGGTGTGGATTTCCATCAGAATCTTAATGCTGATGAAGATCATGAGATCATCTCTCTTTAACCATTTTAAACGAGAAAACTCATTACTGTCAACATAAGTTGATAATTATCTATATTCTGGACAGCAAGTGTCCCAAAGCCTCTCATATAAACAGGAAGTGAAAAGGCATGCAAAAAAAAAAATGCACTGTTTGCCAAAACAGAAAATGCTCCTCTTAGAACTAAAACTACTCTTTGAAAGCAGGTTTCTCAGTGCTGTAAATGCAGATACTAGTCAGCATAACATTATGACAAACACAAATATTTCCCTCATGATACAAATACAGTGGTACCTTGGTTTGCGAGCATAATTCCTTCCAGAAAAGTGCTTGTAATGCAAAGCACTCATATATCAAAGCGAATTTTCCCATTAGAAATGCTGGAAACTCCGATGATTCATTCCACAACCCAAAAATATTCATTAAAAAATGATTCATACAAAATATAAAGTAAAAATACATAAAACAAATTAACCTGCACTTTACCTTTGAAAAGAATCGTGGATGGTGTGAGGGAGATGAAAGAGAGGAGGAGGGTTATTTTGTAGGACGACTATAACTAACGGAATCACTGCTATCTGTTGGCTCACTGGAATCTTTTTCTTTTTGTGTGACTAACAAGGAACCTATCCAATGACAGCCGCTTTTGCCTCCTTTTCGATTTTGTGGAAATGTGGACATTGCATTGTCGTTAAACAGATTCATCGCTCACCTTATTCGGGTGGTGCTTTTCTATTAAATTTTGAGTGTACGAGTGAAGCATGCCGACTTAGACCGAGCATGTGCCGACTGAGACCGAGCATGTGCCGACGCCGACTGAGACCGAGCATGGGAGACGCCGACTGAGACCGAGCATGGGAGACGCCGACTGAGACCGAGCATGGGAGACGCCGACTGAGACCCAGCATGGGAGACGCCGACTGAGACTGAGCATGGGAGACGCCGACTGAGACTGAGCATGGGAGACTATTACCCACTATTAAAAGAGTTCCAACATATGCTGAGCTTCTCTTCCTTCACTCGCTGGTCAAACTCTTTCCAAACCATCGCTATTGTGTTTAGGTCAGGTGACCAGGTCATGTGATGCAACACTATCACTCTCCTTTATAGGTGGATTTGCTTGCCCAAACTTTTGACTGGTTCATGTATGTTGTACATACATGCCTTAATGTCCTTAAATCTGCACAGACTGGTTTCTACTTTTAAAAAACGAACACTGTCACAAATATAATTACAGCTATGTGCAGGTTTCTGCCCAGTTGACTTGTCAGAGGGAAAAAAATGATCGATCAATCAGTGTCGTGGCAGATCCTGTGCATGATCTGCTGCATCACCGCAGAGAGATGATGACATTGTCTGACAAGGCACTAAAAATTGCTATTTATAGCCTACTCTTCCAGCACTTTCCGTTGGTCACGCTGCTCGAGGCTGGGAGAACAAGAACAGCGGGCCAGCTGCCATTCCTGCCATATGGGGGCGCACTAGACGTCAACGTGGTAGTGTCAAACTCAATGTCAGAATGCGTCTGGTCCCGACCCAACTTCCCCAAATAGCTCGTCAATCATTGCCATCATTAGCATATGAAACAGCATATTCAGTTGGCACCATCTTTCCCTATAAATACCCTACAAATCTTTCACGGTATTCAGTCATGAACTATACAGTAGATAATTAATGAGTAAATAAACCGATTAATTGAGGGGATGGAGCGGGAATCACGATACGCTGATCCCTCTGGGAAAAGAACAGGGGTTCCCCGTTCTGAAGCATTCATACGACTTACAGGAGACAGGTGGGAGGAACGCGTCTATGAAACAAAGGCTGACGTGTTTCACCTAGGACCACAAGACCTGTGCATCAAACAGACCTAGATCTGTCACATCACTTTACTCCGTGCTTACTGAGACGGTCCGTCTGCTTGCGGGAACACCGCACAACCCTCCATACAGGCAACTTTTGACTGACGTAAGTAATCCGTTCCACCAACTCTTGCGCAAGTCAAATTTTACACGTCAGATTTACCAGCCCATACCATTCGAGACCCGGGATCGGCTCCAGGGCCCCCGCAACCCCAGTGGGGATTAAGCGGTTACGATAATGGATGGATGGATTTACTTCAAATTGATTTTACACAAGTCAACAGCTCCCTATAGCTAAATACTAAAACTGTCCAGTTAGGGTACACAGTTCCGGGCTCCTACAATAAACAAATGAGTGCCGGACACATGCAGCAGCATCAGTGATCACTGATTGTACATGTTGTAGTTCGAGGTTCTGTTAACTCATATCACAACCCTGAATTCAGAAATTAAATTTGTATGCAGCGCCTTTCACAGCACAGTTGCCCCTAGACACTTAATGAGTGTGCGCAGCGGTACATCGTTAGTTCACGGTTGCTACATTATATGTGATACAGAAAAAGATGAACCAAAAAACCCAATAGTGAAAAACTTGTAGGGTCCAAAGTGAAATGGTCGCCCAACCCCTCGTCATGCTAACGTTATAACATGCTAATAAAATTACTATTCTTACAGAGTGGAAAGTATAGTAATAAGTGAGCATAGCTTTTTATGAGAAAGACACATTAATACAGATTTCTGTATAATTCCTCTGTATTAAATAAACGGTATCTATTATAATTCATTAAGAAAACAGCTTTCCCCATAAATATCCCAAGTAGGGCACTGTAGGGTCCATAAAGTGCATTTTTAATGAACGACAAACCGTCTCCCACAAGTCTTTCTCCATTCCACAAGGAAAACTTCCCTGCCAAACTGCTCAGCAAAAGATGCATCCAGCCATGTGAGAGCTGAGCAAACTATTTCCATTCACGTATAGCTTTAGAAATAATTACAAATTCAAGTGTGGCGTATGGGAGAAACCAGCAATAGACCAAATAACCGAAAACAAATATGCTGGAGCTACAGTTATATAATGCAATATTCTGGAAGTGTTCCATGACAATTACTCGATAGCCATCATGGTTTGTAGGTGTGTCTGGAGTGCCTGGGCCAGACCCATGTTGGGTGAAAGGTTCAAATCTTTCCATAACGCAAATCAAGCCGCTTGTTACCTTAGAACCACAACGATCCGAACCCAGACTCCATAGGAACACATAGACTGGACTGTCATTTCCACATCGGGTCCCCATTCGACGTGCAACATCGTCACCAACAGACTATTTCATTACAAGGCACTCAGTGAACCCCAAGAGCTAAACAGATGCTGTTTAATATTATTAACATGTGCTTGTAATCCTTTTGAGGGAAATCAGACAAGTTCCCCAATCAATTTTTGGCATTTTTCCATTGCAGGTCAACAATCGGAAATGGAGCAAAGGTCAGATTTCCCCTTATTATCTCATGCGTAACAAAACCTAACGATGCATGAAGGTCGTGGACTTCATAAGCCAATCTGTGACACATACATGGTCTTTGATCATCTACACCTACTTATACAATTAATAAACTTAAAATCTCCAAGCCTCAAAAAACAGGATGGTTAGACTACTTCAAACTGTAACGGAATTCTTTAAACATAATCGGCATGCATGTTGCTTTTTGATCCGGCTGTATCCGAGTCCGGATTATTATTTTTTAATGCTTCAGTAGCTTCTTCTCAGCAGCCTCCTCTGGGTTCCCAACTGCACCGGAAGGCATTGGCAAAGGATGCGCCACTACAGCCCTACTGTATCACTCACCTCCAGAACATACTGCTGCAGGGCCTGGATATCTTTCAGAGCCTCTGGGTCCTGATGAATCACCACTACCTCCTTCAGGGGATACTGGAAATAACCAAACCCATCTTAAACCAGCACGTCAAAGAAAACCTCTTCAAATCATTCTGAAGGCCAGAGAATCTCTCAGTGCATAATCCCCTTTACATAAATATTCCTTAGCATGTGTTTTATAATAATGAGAAAAAAATCCAAAGTAGGAATCGGGGTCGGAATAGGAGACAGATTGGGGGGGGGGGGGGGGAAAA
>JAODJU010000130.1:6929890-6944047 GCA_026776725.1 Gnathonemus echidnorhynchus
AACGGACAAACCCACTGAAAGGTGAAATCAAACAAAAAGTCCAGAAATTCCTAAAAACGCTGAGGGGCTCACAGACGCCTCATGAATAATTCGACAGTTTGTCCTCTGAATTTTTCATAACATCTACATTAAAGAAAAAGGATAAAAAACTGTATACCTAAAACCACTCGGAATCACTCTTCAAATGAATTAATCACTTAAGAAACATTTTTTCCCCTATTTTATTTTCATTCACAAAATAATCAAAAGTGACTTTTTTCCCCCTTCCTGACTTCCAAGGCCCAGAAAGACACTGATCTAGTGAAGCATATTTGTGTTTATAATGATTTTAAATAGACAATACACAGAAAATTGTATTTCATGCCATTAAAATCAGGGCCTTTGTTCTAACAAATAAATAATAAATACAATTACACACAAAGGGGGTTCTCCTTTAATCACTACTGGAAGCTTTGTCAACAATACTGGTGTATTGTTATATTAAGTTTCCCAGAAAACTGTCACGCTATAAAAAGGAGAGACTGCAAAGGAAAAATCATTATGTGCTTCTTCAAATGCAAAAAAACCAAACATTATTTATAGTAAACAAAAACTAGCATAATTTTGTGCAACAAGACACCTTAGATCATTGATAACTTAAAGCATAATTTTGCTTTATACCACGATGAAATGCTAACAGAAATTAACAATTCATCCAAGAGGAGGAAACAAGTCTTTGAAAACTCAATAAGGAACTTGCAACATATCTCAGAACATTGCTGGATGACTATTACTACCTACATACAGCAAACTGCTGTCCTCTGATTACTGATAATTTACATCCAAGCCAATTGTGTTTCAGTAATTAAAATGAACAAACTCACAAACTGCAAAGCAAATACAGAAAGATTAAGCCACAGATCGTTACTGCTTCATTCAATCAAGTCCCTAATTGTCATTCAAGAGCACAAAAATAAACGAGTAAGAAGGTAACAGAAGTTAAAGCTTCTTTAAAGGCACCTCTTCCAATTCTCCTAGCATGCTTTCTTTTTTTTTGGGACAAAACGCTGCCACTGGAGAATAACTGTGATTTATATAAAGTCGAGTTACAACAGCTGAGCGATGAGTCCATCCATTCCCATCTGTGAGAAGCATTTCTATTAAGGCACCCAATATATCAATTTAAAAGATCATCAAACCCACCCAGCCAGGCTAAATGTAGGCTAACAAAGGCAGTCTCAGGGAGATACGCACACTGCTCACCGCTACCTATAAGCTGCACGGAGACTGAGGAGTTTGTTCTTCCCCGTTTCTTTGTGGTGGATGGTTGTTGAAAGCATTTTCAAGAACTATTTCACTAAGGAAAACCCAGTAAACCGGTGATATGAACGTCATTTATCCAGCTTCTAACTGATTATCCTGATCGGGGTCATGGTGAGGCCTGGGTTCTGGAGCCTAGCCCAGACAGCAAAGGGCACAGGACAGGGGTAACACCCTGGACGTGTGGCCTGGAGTGGATACCGGAGCATCCAAAGGGAACCAGCAGGACATGGAGACCCCATGAGAGGAGACCACTGTACCGACGGCATCGTTCATGATCACATGCAACCGACGTCAAATCTTTCCTTCCTTTGACATTTCAGGGCACACAAAAAAATCCATGCAGCTATCAAATGAGAGCCAAAGCCGCACGTGTCAATAATTGCATTCTGTAATGCATTTTATGATGCTATATAATTTAGGGGCATAGTGACATTTAATTACAATACCCTGACCACAAGTTGAACCTGGTATTTTAAATACTACCTGCACATTTCACTTGAACTCTAATTGCACATGACCACTTTGTATTCTATTCATAAAAATTTAGTTAGATTTATTATTTACGTGAAATTTCTGTTTTATATTTTTTGGTATATTTTTATCTTTATAACACACCATGGGGGACTTGTGTGGAACGACATTTCAATACACTGTATGCTGTTGTATTGACAATAAACCAATCTTGAATTTGATTAAGTTTTAAAAGCAAGACAAAAAAACCATACCCCCCCCCTCCCCTCAGAGAGACGGGGAAGAAGGACTGCAAGTATCGCCACTTTCTAGTAGTGTTGACGCCGGAGTGTCCTCGAACTCGAGACGCAGCCTCCGCAAGGTGGGCGAGACAGGGGCTGATCTCCGTGAGACTGCGCCTCCGGCATGCAATCGAGACGCCTGATCAGACGGGACGAAGCACCAACGCTCGCATGCCAGCTTGGCTGACGTCAGCACGGCTACATTACCCGACAGAAACCCATGTGACCGTCCAGACCCGCGGGTCCTTTCCAGAACACCGCCACATGTCATTCCCGCTTGAGCGCAGGGCCATAAATGAGCATCCGGTTTCTGTGGCTAATGACAGGCTCACATTTTGACGCCGTAACTAAGATGCACGCTAAATGAAAAAAATCATTCATCAGCTATGGCTAAGCTGCTAAAATTAATTCCATCTCCTTTCACGTAACATTAGATACCTTGTCCCATTAAAGAGAAGCATCATATTTATAGATAAAAGCATTACTTTTTTATATAGTAATTTAAGGTACTATTCACTCAAAGCACACTGCAAATTATTTTTAGATATTTTTTGGAACATTAACTTCTTCATCACCATCAATATTCCCAGAAATGCAATCAGCGGAGCTGGTAACCAAACAGCAGTTGCATTAACGCAATTGCATGCCCGTCGCTTCCCAAGCAAACAGACGTGCATGTCAGCGTTTCCGTGGCCGCGAGACGTCGGGATCCGAGTGGCGCTCACTGCACAGTCTCCCGGGGAAAACGCCGTTCACACGGTAACTGCTGAAACTGCGGCCGGCGCACGCAGAGGGTCCATGGAGTGACGCGGATGCCTTTCAGATTTAATGCAGGCAGGAGGTATTTGATATGCGCACACACACATTCTCACAGAGAGACACGAACATATACACAGACCCGGAAACATATTCACTCACACACACACTCACACACACACTCACACACACACTCACACACACACACTCACACTCACACACTTCCACCAAAGAAACCAGAGGAGACCCCACAACAGAACCATGGTGATGACTCCATTCCTGGTCCCAGAGGTGTGAGGCAACACTGCAAACCACTGCACCACTGTGCCATCACCTGTTTTACTTTATGTCTTTTATTTGTATTGTTTTAAAATAAAATAAAAAAATAATAAAAAATGAATGATTTATACTTCTTCGTATTATACGTTTCCTTCTGAGCACAATCCAGAAAGCAGGTGGAAAGCGCATTTCACTGCACAGATGTACGCCGTATGCTTGTGTATATGCCGAATAAAATTTGAAACTCAAACTGAAGTCTGATCGTATTCAGCAAGGAGGGGCCAGGCTACACGGGAATCGTGCTGGGAATGGGCAGGTACATTTACAAAAAATGGAATAATGACTTACTTCCTCTAGTTGAGAAACATTTCAGTGGATTTTTTTAGGAATTTTCAGTGAAGTTCTAAGTTCAGCTGATCACAGAAACACTCGTTCTCATCATGAATTAGCACAACCCAACCCGAAAAGGTCACTTTTCCAATCCCCAGAATTTTCCAGATGACACAAGGTGGTCAATTAAGACTAAGAGGATGGACGTTGCTTCATAGGACTCACCAGTAGCACTTGCTGTTGTTGTCCAGCAGTTTGTCCACTATTTGTTCCACTCGCACGAACCAGCTTGGCACCGCCTTGTAGATCAGCGGAGTATCTGACCTGTTCCCATGGGGAGAGACAACAGGAACGGCTTGAACATTAAAAGAACTGTGAAACAACAGACAAACGTGAACATTCAGAGATATTTTCAAAAAAGAAACGAACACAAACTTTCAGAACACTGTCCAACAAAAGACTAATGTGACCATTCAGAGAACAGTGTCCAACAACAAATTAACATGAATTTTCAGAGATATTTTCAAAAAACAGATGAACACAGACTTTCAGAACACTGTCCAACAAAAGACAAACGTGAACATTCAGAGAACAGTGTCCAACAACAGATGAACATGAATTTTCAGAGAATACTGTCCAAGGAAAGTGAACATTCAGAGAACACTGTCACACGGGCAAATATTTACCTTCCATAACACTTTCAAACAGACAAACATGAACTTTTAGAACATTGTCAAGGAAGACAAACATGAACTTTCAGAGAACACTATCAAACAGAAAAATACGAATACTGTATTGGATTTGATTACCTGTTTTTAATTGGCTCTTACATTTCAAGATAATTTTTAGATTCGTGTTTGGATTTTTGGGCGTTCTGCACCGCACCAAGAACCTTCGGTACGTTCCCTTTTCCACTGACTTCCGGACGAGTACCAATACCAAAAGTTTCAGTACCAAATGTGCCAAACCAGCTGGGGTACTTCTTTGGTACTTCAGTACTTTGGGCTGGGACTTGAAACGCTTTCTTTGTCGACTGGTTATGCAAAAAGCCTGCCTCTAAACACAATACAAACGCCGTCTTGAAATCAGTTGTGAACTAAGAAATAAACGATAATAATGAAGAAATAAACGATAATAATGAAGTAAAGATATTATGCAGTCTGGTAGGAAGAACAAGATAAGATATTTTAAAAGTATTTTGTTTAATATACTAAGACAGCACGCATATAGCAATGTCATTTTGTTGTAAATATATTGAGGTATTAATAAAAAATAAATAAATGAGTTCATGAATTTCTCACAAACCCGTTTTCAAGTGATTTAAACGGCAAGGAGGAACAGTCTCAGAGAACACATGCAGAGCTCATGCAAAAGCAGCAGAGGTAAACTTTAAACTCCTTTTAAACATATATTAGATAATCTATAAAAAGAATAATTAAAATTTCAAAGCTTGCTAAGTTTTTTTTTTCTATGACAGAGTAACAGAGTAAAAATAATTTAGTGAAACTTTAACCCCTTGCACTATGATGTCTGTATACATTATTGAAAGTAAGGGAGAGATCTCATTTTAACCTAGCTTAGTAGCGACATAAGAATTGCATGTGCATATAACATGCGAAATTTGGTATTAATGTCGGACATCGTCCAACCCTATAATATACTACAACCATTTTTAGTTGTGATGTCATTCGGCACCGGTACCAACCACCGGAACCAACACCTTGAAGTAGCGTATTCTTGGTACTTTCTCGAATGTCAATTTCCACCAGCCTGTACTTCTACTGAAGGTATCAGAAATGAAATGCCGAACATAAAAAAAGACTCCTTGCAATTTGCTTTCATCTGATGGTGCTTCCATTACAGGTATCTGCAAGGATACAGATGGCCTCAATACCCAGATATCATCATCATTTATCCTGACAACGGTAAAAAAGCAGCATGTAATTTAGTTCTGAAAAAAGCGATTAACTTATGATCTCTTAAAGTAACAGCCAATCACAAAAAAAGTCATTCTGAACTTATGATTACTGCTGAAACCTTTGAAAATGCTATGTAACACTCCATTCTATCCTTCTTTCTAAGCAAATTTGATCACATTTTAGCTACTGCTCTTCAAACACACACACACACACACACACATATATATAGAGGGGGGGGGAGAGAGAGAGAGAGACCACACATGGAGTCCATGGTTTTCAAGGAGTTTGTTCTCAGTTTTTGTCCACCGTTAAGCTCTGAGGAGATGGTTAAACTTGTGCTCCCAGTGCAGGCTGGGACGTCTCTCCCAGCTGCACTAACCCATTCATTAATATCAATCCCAGCACCCCCCCATGGACTCCTTTACCTCCCCCACTGCAGCTGTCTTCTCCGAATTATTACAGCATCGCTCTTTCGCTGTTATCTGCTTTGGCAATACTGCTGCTTCTTTAATGCTTTATGGAACTTGGGGCATGGCTGTTAGTGATATCATTAACAATTTAGGGAATTTGGATGGGCTAATTTGTATAGCGCGTGTTTGGGTTATAATATATATCATATTATGGGTTGTAATATATATCATAAATAATACATATATATATTAAACTTATCTAAGATCTCCATAAGTCTGAGGTCTTCAATGAAACAACTCTCTGTTGAATTTTTCACGTAACCAAAAACATTGCGGTTCAGTGCGGACACATTAGGAAAGGAAAGATGATGGTCATAAATCCATCCAACCAACCAACAAACAAACCATCCATCCTGGGACTCAAGATAAGTGATCACGCTTTAACACACCAATGGCCCTGGACGCAGTACGATTCACACACGCTGTTAATTGTGGGCAGTTTCTCCTACTGTGTCGGTTTTCGAGAAAATTCTGCAGGCGCACGATTTTTCAGGGAAAACTGGGCCATGCTCAGGCGCTGCGCTTGACCGCTCACAGAAGGAACGTCAATAATTGATGTCTGGAGGCCGCTACGTCCTCTTGTTTGTTCTGGTATCATCACTTTACATTCGATGAACCACTAGAACGACATCTGCAGGACGAGAAGAAATGGCGCTTCACCTGAGTGGCGTGGCACGTACACGTGAGCTGGGAGCTCACCGACACGAGAGAGACCCAAATCAGAGCTGAAAAACCAGACCAGACGAAACACACACACAATTTATATAAATAAGTGAATTATGTAAGTACTTACATAATCACTTATTTAAGGTACTTGTTTCCTTAAGAAAAAAAATGTGTGTTAAAAAAAGGAATAAAAATAACCTGGGACATTATCACCAAAAACAACCCTAAAAACACACACCTACAGCTGTGGGTTTGCGAAACGTCTGGACCTGTAATATGTTTTGTTGCTTAAAACCAGCACAATTAACCACGTCTCTGAGGACTAAACAGATGCCTCAGGTAACTATTGTCTGAATTCTGGTAGAAGACGGAAACTAATAAAAGGAGTCAGGTGTGGAGGGGGGGCTCAGAATCGAGGATGCTGAGGGTCCTTCAGACACCAGGACACACAGCTCTCACCTGCCTGACCTTCATTCCGACGACACTTGATCCCTGAAATAAGGGTGACATTCAGACCCCATTTCCCTAACGCACCCTGGGGGGGTGGGGAATGGAGATTTTTGTTTTCATAAATCTATAATCAATTACAACCTCCCCCCCCCCACAGGACGACAACTAAATCCCTCCCACCCCCGATTCTTTTGATTTCTCCATCCATCAGAAGTGCGGGTACCTCTAAACTGACGTAAGTAATCCATTCCACAATCCCATGCATAAGTCATTTTACAATAAGATGCACTTACCCCGCATACCATCCAGACACCTTATAACAAAAACACATAAGCCAAAAACAAACTAGCAATACATACCAACAAATAAATGTTACAGAAATCAAAAGGAAGTTTAAATATGTCTTTAGTGTATGCTACATTTTTGTGTGAGCGTTTCCATAAACTCTACAAATCTCGGTCCGTATTTATATTTATACAAGTCAATTTCACTCAAGTCAAGAGCTGCCCATAGCTGGATTTAGGTTATACAAGACAACTATTTAACACGGAAGAGTCTACAGAAGATCAGTGATCGTTGTGGTTATATACTGGAGAAAGCCCTCAGCAAAACAACATTGGAAAGACGCATTGCGTTCCAAGATACACAAGCAGCCAGTTGAGGTCCCAGAAGACGCCCACTGTCAGACACTTGATCATGGCCATTTGAAGCCTGCCGCTAGGCCCTCGATCGATGGTGACCTGAATGTCAGTGGTAGGACTAGAAGCCTTTAGCTGCATGGTTTCCATACTGTAGATTTTAATGGCCTTGCGGAACAGGCACTTGATCATTCCGAAAGGTTCCATAAAACCCGAAGTATCGCTGAGCCAGCAGAGGGGTACTATTGACGGTATGCTAATATTCAACACGGTAACAGAGGTCTCCTGCCAGCTCCACCTCAAATCCCCCACCTTGGATAGATTTGTCTTGGCCATTCTTCAAGGTCAAATGCGACCAAGTCTTTGGAGTGTGGGGGGGGTGGTGGTGTTACAGCAGTTTTTCCTAACCATGGGACAGGACCACACTGACACCTGGAGGTGCCACAAGAAAGGCACTCACCTCCAGCAGAAGGGGTAGCTGTGCTTGTAGGAGCCAGAAGTGACCAGGCGGCCATTCTCCTTCAGGTACTTGATAATGTTCTTGTCCGCATCCTGGAGGAAAAAGTCACACAGTCATGACCTAGACATCAGAATCAAGCTTTAGACATTTATAGTGATGGCACTCAAAGAAAAATGAAAGGATTAAAGGTGCTCAATTATGCTTTTGTGTTTTTCCCCTTTCCTTTAGTGTGTAATATAGCATTGTGTGCATGTAAATGGTCTCCGTCTTAAGGCCCAAAGTACACACCTCGTTAGACTTCCAGCCCTTATTTCTGTGACATGGTGAGGTCACCTCGTAACACAATCCTTATTGGCCGCCTACCTGCAAGGATCTGTCTGCAAACTGCAAGACAGGGGTGGCCAATCACAGCACACCAGGCTCATCAGGGGTTGGGTTTAAGGCTCTAACAGAGCATTTCAGACAGAATTATAGTGAATAGAGGTGTAAAGTATGACAAAAAATAGTGTGTTATTGGAACACTGAAGCATGTAAATCTATTGTAGTAGACCCCAAAAATAAAACTATGAATGTTGAAAATGAGCATAAATAGTGCCACGTTGAAGTCAGTATTAGTGGTTTAGACTTCATCCCATGCTCATAAGTAATAGTGTCATCCCTTGATTTTCCTACATCATCCATCATGAGCTGATTACACTGAGCGGTAATAAACTGATGCAGAGACAGAGGAGCTGAGAGCTCAAGGGCACTGCGCCCCCCCCCAACTGTCCGACCAGATCACTCACTGATCTGCTACTCAAAGTCATGAGAATAGTTAAGTTTTTACAACACAAGCCATTGTTACTAACAGTTTCAGTAGCAAGTACAGGTCTCTCTCCTGCTTCTTAAAGCAGAACGTTCCTATGAAACCTTTCAAAAGGCGAAATGGTGCAAAGTGAAGATGTATTTACCATTAATTTGTATGGGAAAGACTTTTGAGTATTTTCAGACCAAAAAAAGAATAATGTACCAAATCATAGCAAATAACACATAAAACCTAAAATAACAAAAGCAGGAATGATATGATAAATAAAAAGCCTGTATAAAGCAGGAATAATGTGTGTAAAGTGTAGTTTCACTTACAAGAATCAATGCGTCACTTAATGACAGGAATACATATTAAGAAATGCAGTTCTCATTTTTGGGAACAAAAGGTCCTGTTTCTGGGGACTGAATAAACCCATTTTAACTCCATGATTTACACATTTAACATTTAGTAGATGCTTTTCATCCAAAGCAACGTACAATGACAAAGAAGGATCAGACAGTCTCTGGCAATTGGGGGTTAAGGGTCTTGCTCACGGGCCCAACAGTGACAGCACGGTGTCGACCATGGGATTTGAACCAATGACCTTCTGATCACTGGCACAGAGTTATACACTGCGGAGCTTCACAGCGCCCCTTTTAAGGCACCAACACAGCCTTTTTACAATTTCTTTTTCATTTCCATTAAATGAGACCGAGGTCATCGATTTTAGAGATGTGCCAACACACGCAGCCAATGATGCTAAAGGAAACACATTCATTGTATCTGGTGCAGGGACCTCACACTGGCCAGCAGGACCGTCATCGATCAGAAGGTACATCTCTGCATTATTAGAACAAGACTGTTTTGTATGTGGACACTCAAGTGGCAGAAAAATTCTGGGGAAATTGGTAGGTGGGGGGGGGGCATTTGGTCACACCCTCCCCAGGTAACCACCACCCAAGTTTGCGGAGGTGAGATGCATATAACAGCGTTTCATTATTATACACGATTTGGACTGGATGTTGGGCAGAAAATGAGAGCACCCCCCAAAAGGCACACGCCCCCCACGTCCAATATCAGCCCTTGTCACACAGATGCAATGGATGCTGAAAACAACTGAGGGCAAAAACGTGTCCCTCCATCTTGTGGCCGGTGCATTAGCAGATCTGCACCCTACCACCCCAGCCTCCCCCGTCCGGCCAGTAGCAGTTCCTAGAATCCCCCCATTTACAGGCCAAGAGAGGTGCCATATTTCAGATCCATGGAAAAATAGGCTAACAAGCCTGGCTAAAAAATAAAATGACAATTAAAACCGATACAAACAAAATTCGGTGAAAATATTCTCAAAGTCCTGGGAAAAGGCATAAATTAACTAGATCGATCTTGGGATTTTGTGAATTGATATCGAATCATAATCGATAATCCATCCATCCATCATCTATACCGCTTTATCCATCTGGGTCGCGGGGAAGCTGGAGCCAATCCCAGCATCATCAGGCGAGAGGCAGGGTACACCCTGGGCAGGTCGCCAGTCCACCACAGGGCATAATCGATAATTTTTTAATATAATAATTTTCCCACCTCTACATGTAAATGTGATGAAGTGAAATATAATAAACAAAACTAAAAGGCCAAGAAGGCCAGCTGCAGGTGGAATGATATCATGAGAGATATTAATCCATCCGTCCATCCATCCATCTTATAACCACTTATCCTCATCAAGGCAGCACAGGGCACAAGGCTTCATTAATATATTTGGAATATTTCCTTAAAATCAAAACTAAACTGGGGAAGTATAATAAAATTTAAAAAAAGCTAAATCAGTTTAAATTCAAATTTAAAAACGAACTGGAGAAATACACATTAAATAAGTGGTACCATCAGCTATTAAAGCAATAGCTTAAAGTATCAGGAATACATTACGATGGTGTAAGAATCACAGGTCTCACACACACACACACACACACGCACCTTTACATACTGTCCGGCAAAATGCGACACTTCTGAGGTAAAACTGCCCGAGGGATCCACAGGACAGATGGGGGGGTCATCTCTCCGGATGATGCCATACTCTGTGCAGACCCTGTAATCATCCTGCAGAGACAAAAAGTCAAACTCTTTCAGCTGGTTGACAATAGAAGTGATGCTATCTCTCTTAAGAGCTGAACAAATGCTTCCGAGGCCAGCCGGATGAGAGGAAGGAAGGCTGCTCTGGCTTGGTTATGTTCTGCAGACTTCATTAGGAATGGATTCAGCAGTTTAACGTCTTTTTACTAAGCTGCCTGAGTGAGTCTTTACAATTTCAGTACTGAGTGTTTGGCTTGCATCATCCCTGGGCAAATCCACAGTCAAATAAGCTGAATAAGTAAAGCAAAAAAAAAAAAAAGGGTTTTACAAGTCCCTCATTTCAACAATGCTAGTCTTCATGAAAACTATCAGAAAAGACAACACCAAAAGGGGGCAATTTGTCTTTAATTTTTTCACATCAAAGGCATCGAGCTGTGAGGGATGACCTACATACTGCTGACGAGGGACCCCGCCCCCCCCAGCCCACCCACAAGCACTAAAACACATTTGTTACAAGCCGCGGAGGCTACGAGCGCTGGCCTCGCTCTTGTGACCACGCAGTGCTCCTGACTGAATATATGAACGGTCTGTATATATTGAGAGCCATTTTATTACTTATTTCTTTATTTTTATTATTAGTCTATTCTGATTTTGTGTGTGTGTGTTCTATCTCTTTAATGTCTGGTTCTGTGTCTATGTAACACTGCTCTATGTGCCTCAAATTGCCCCTCGGGGACAAATAAAGTTTTTTTTTGATTTGATTTGATTTTGAACAGTCGGAGGCCATCACCGGCCCTCCTACCCCCTCTCGTTTGCTGGCACCTCCACGGACACCTAAAAACAACTAAGGGGGAGGGGGAGAGGGCGCTGTCTCGCTTCATTTCCGTCAGACGAGCGAAAATAATGCCACGTGTGGGCAGACGTGGCGGTCCCCCTTTACAAGAGTGGCAGCGGGAGGATTTTAAACAGGCACCGGCATGGGACACCTATAAAAGCCAAAGAGACCCTCTTCTGAGAAAACCACCACCGCCCGAATCTCCCCGGCTGCACCTGAAGTACAGTATGACCAATTTACTCATCAGCTCAGCAGGACCCCTGAATGGGAAGGAGCCGAAGAGCAGGGGCGTGAAGCGACCGCATGAAGAGGCTCAGGCGGTTTACAGCAAAGCACAAGGCAGCTGAACACAGCTATTGCTCTGTACAAAAGGTCTGCTGCTCTGATAGGCTGCTGTGAGCTAGGGCTTTACTGCTCCTCCAATCAGAGCCCCGGTCTGGCGCATGAGGCTACAGGATTGGTGGAGACGCAAACAAAAGGAAAGTCTGCTGGCCCCAACCTGAGCTCCTATCCTGAAGAGGTGCAGAGAAACATCCAGAGGTAGACATTTCAGGTCAAAAAAGTAAAAATCCACACTGAGATTTTGTTTCAATGAACCAGCAGAGTACTCTGTGACTGTGACTCTATGCTCAACTGGTTGGTTGAAATAAAATCTTGGTCTGGATTTTTACCTTCTCTGAATGAGTACCTCTGGAAACATCTAATCTCCATCCTCAGCAGGGCAAAGACAGCACTGAAGTTTAGACTCCCCGAGAAGTAGAAAACAAACACCATCCATCGATCCATCTGCAGTTTGTATCCAGGCTGTCCTAAGATGCTTAAAATGGACCAAAAATCTTAGTGCACACAGAACTCAGCCTCAGTTACAACAAATCGGTAACGATTTAAAAGGGAGAATGATTTTAAAATAATCTATTCAAAGAACAAATGTTTAAGCAGCCCAGCTGCTAACTAAAAGTGAAAGCGGCAGTTACAGGGCGCCAGAGTGAAAGAATCACAGGCCAGACGGGGGGGGGTGGGGAGGGGGGGGCATGTACTCACCGCTCCGAAGTACGGTGCTTGGTGGACCACGCCTGTGCCCTCCTCCTCCCGGACATAGTTGTCCGTGACAACAGAGAAGGCCCCTCGTTCCTTGCACTGAAAAGGAGGGGAGTGGGTCAGACATGGGGGGGGGATGACGTGAAGCGCCCAAGTCGGAATGCAGAGCAGGACTCACACTGATGAAGTAGTCAAACAGTGGCTTGTACCTCTTCCCTTTCAGGACCTTCCCAGGGAATCTTGGGGGAGGAAAATAATGGCGGCAGACCAAGGTTGTGTCAGCACAGCCAATTACCAAGAGATAATTAAAATGTAAGCATGCCAACGGGTCTGGGATCCCACCCACTCGCACGCGGAGCCTCCAGCTACGGGACGCCTCACCGGGGGGGGCAGCTCAGGTCAGCACACCTGGGCATCTCTGACCCTGCGCTCTGTGCGGCCAAACCACTGAGCCCCCCCCCACACGCACACACACACAAGCACACACACACACACACAGACAGACACACACACAGACACACAGACACCACCAAAGCCCTCAGATCACTTCCCCAGCTAAATGTAACCCTAACCCTACACATAATGATTTACATTTTATGTTATTTATTTATTTATTTAGCATATCTGAGAAATTTATAGTCAGAGAGCGGCAACAGTTACCACGGACCAGCTGGGGTTAAGGACCTTACTCCAGGGCCCAACGGCGTTATAATTACTCTGTCGGCCATGGGATTTGAACCTATAACCTTCTGGATGGGAGCACAGACAAATGACCTGCCAAGCTAAACACCCCCCCCTCTGAGAGAACAGTAGCTGAAAATATTATATATATATATAATATATATATATATATATATATAAAAAACATAAGCTTCAGAGACTCATGTTTTTATGGCTCATTACTCACAGAAACAGGATCTTTAGGAAACAAAGTCACACACTGGATAAAAGGACAGACAGACAGACAGACAGACACGTGTAGGCAGGTAGACAGACAGGATGCCTTAATTAAATATGCATCCTCCGTGTATCATACGGACCACCGGTCAGACCCACCAAGCTTGACAGGAACTGAGAGGCAGGAATCCGCCCAGTGCGACAGCAGCCATCTATAATGCTGGCAATAATCAATCAGTAATTGTGCAGTAATGACTGGGGAGTTACAGGAAACGGCTCACATGCACACACGCACACACACACACACGCACACAGGCACGCCCACACAGACACAGACACACACACTTCCCCCTGCCCCAGAGGAGAGGCGTGGCGCTCACTTGTCCAGAACGGTGTAATCAGCCTCAGATTTGTAAAGGGCAGGTAGGCGAGCCTCCATCAGGATGTAGACCTTCTCGTTGGTATTATCTGGAAGGTAGGAGCGGCCGGTGAGTATCAGAGTGATGGGCGG
>JAODJU010000130.1:6947403-6969442 GCA_026776725.1 Gnathonemus echidnorhynchus
TGTGTGTGTGTGTGTGTGTGTGTGTGTGTGTGTGTGTGTGTGTATATATATATATATATATATATATATATATATATTAACATTTTGACAGGAAGAGGAAGTTGGCAAAGTCACATATGCAGACCTGACCCAATTTTAAAATCTTAACTAAGCTGTCTTCTTTAACACTAGAGGTGTGAGAGCTTTTTCCACCTTTAAGCGCCAGCAGCTGTACTTTGGCGTTTCGCACCTTTTGTTTTTATTACTGGGCCATCGCATTAGCGGACCGCTCATCCATCAAGAAAACAATGGGACAGTCAGTGATCCTCGTAGAGGCATACTTACTGTCACCCCAAAAATGCCGTAAAACCCATAATATAATTGTGTTTATGTCATATGTTTTAGTGGTCATTGATTTAAGTATTCATTTCGATAGATCAATCTTGTGGATCTTAATCTTACATTGGTAATAAAATAAAAGCCTTGTTTTAACATAAATACCATATCACTTTAAATCTGTATTACAAGCTTAATATCTGGAAAAGATATAAAAAGTGATACATTTGTATTTGTCGGAGCAACGATGCAGACGGAACGGCAAGCCGTTGCATTTTTTAATTAAGCGTTTCACCTGGGTTGATTTGTATAAAAAATGTTACTTTATACAACTGACAAAAAGCGGAAACTTTGACGAACATGAAATATTACCAATAAACTGTCTATTTATCATTTGATAAAATAGATACTGAATTTGAAGACTTTTTGTCTTTACGATTTCCATCCACTACTATGAACATTATGGCTTTTCGGTTAAGGGTGTTAGCTTTGCTGCTGCTATTAACACTAATGGCACATTAGCGTAAACAAAAGGGCTGCATACGCTGAAGTACGCCTTGCTTGGCAGCTAAAGGAATTTACCATGAACATGACAATAAACTTAGGAACAGGAGTTAACAGACTGGCATGTACAGTAGGAGAAAGACTAGCAAAACCATAATGTCCTCTTTAAAAGACAAAAATTATTTGGTAGATCTCATGATGGCATGGGCAGGAATGTTGAAAACCAGAAAAGCAGGATGTGTGAAGACAACACCATCAGCCTGGAATGCACCACTACCAACAGACCGTAATTTCAACCTTCTCAAGGCCTCCTTTCTAGGGTCTCTCACCTCCCACTCCTTGGAGTACCTCATCACGATGTTTCGACACTGGTTATTGTACTCGGCGATTCCCATCTTGGCTACGTCCTCAGGTCCCTTGATGCCAAGGGTTTTATCGATTTCATACTCCTTCAAACAGAAACGAGATGTGAAAACACGATTTGCAGCCATGGCGTGACCAGTAAGAATTCCGTGGATTTAAGCTGGTTCATTCTAAAGAGCACAAATCGATGTTGGGGGTATCGGAGGTTGGCACTCTACCACGGGGAGGCCATGACAATCCCAGCCGAAGCGACGGTCCACATGAAAGCCACTCTGGTGGGCGAATCGGGTAACGATGTCTTTGATGGTGCCGGCCAGAATGTGCCCGTAGTGAGGCAGGCCGGTGGCAAAGGGTGGCCCATCGTAGAAGGTGTACCTGCAAGGGGTTCAGACAATGACTCAGAGGGTCTTTCAGCAGCACCTCAAAACTCAACTGTAAACAACACACCGGCCCACACTCAAGGGTGAATCCAGCCAAGAGCCTAACTTCCACTGTATGGCCCCAATGATATCAAGTGAACGGGTTTCCTGTAGGTCAATTGGGAAAGCTAATAGAGGTGGGCACAGTATAGCAAAGTATCAGTGTTTCCCAATTAGGCATTTTAACCACAAGGTGGGGGGTGGGCCAGTGGGCAGGGGTGCTCTGTCATAATCGGTAATGTGCTCTCCTCCGGCAGTTAAGTTAACTGGAGTCACTAAATAGTCCACAATTAGTGAGTTTGCACCATGTGACTGACTGACATCTTGTCCAGGGTGGATCCTACCCTTACGCTCCAGCCCCGTCCCCCATCTCCCTCCACACACCAACACGATAAGTCAATGGGAAATGGGCAGTGAGTATTTGAAAACTGACACAATTACATTCACAATATTGCTGTAATGCATAACGTAGCTCTCGCTACAGTGGTAACTTGTTACTGGTTACTCATTGGAAGCTCCGTCTAGTTTCACTTGCACTTGGCTCCTCGACAGCTATACGCTTGAGATTTATCATCTGTCTCACCTATACTTCATGTTTGACAAAAATGGCTGCTAAAAGAACAAACCTACATGTAGGGGTGAAAAACTGAGCCGACAGAAACATGAAAATGTAGGAATAGTTGGATAAGAGTCGGGGACGATGTGCAATTATGACTGAGATGTTTGAAGATACAATGAGGGCAACATTTCTCAAGCCTAAAAGTACAAATATCAAGGGAAGTTAAATAAATGAATTGCATCTCTTAGTAAAAGGTCATAATACTGGTTTCTCACATCACAAGTAATGGCACAAGTAACACTTAGTATGCGATATTTAGAATGCGTATTTCCCATGAGCAGGACAAACCATACTATAAACAAGGAACAAGAAAGTTAAATTAAGAAAATGTTAAAATTTCATTTTCATTTTACAAGAATACTGTTTGCATCTTAACCAGCTAAACAACATTCATTTCATTCACCATGCACCTGCCTATTGCATAATGAACCTGATAAGTCTCAATCTTTTAAAATGGAAAACATCTCTTATATGGCAACACTAGCAAAGACTTTTATTGTAAACTGTAGACATGAATTTCTACCAGAATTCACACAGCACACATGTAACTTCTACCTTACACCAGGACATTTTTTACTACAAGTTATGTTATTCAATATTAATTGTTAATCATTTACAGATTTTTTTAGTTGTGGCAGAACATCAACTTACTTTGTGCTTATTCGCATACAAGCAATATTAGACTGATAATAAGATTGATAATTACAGTAAGATTTCACTCAAACCTTGAAAGTCTAAGCTCAACATTAACTTATGGCTCAGTGTTTCTTACTTGGGCCTATTTTTGGACTGTTTCAGACACTCTTGGAAGCAGTCATGGTCCTTCCAGAACTGAAGGATCTTCTCCTCCTCGGCAGTAAAGTTAATGGATTCAGGAACTTGCTCCACCATAGCGTCTGGGAAAACATCAACAAAAACCTGAATCCAGGCACCAATGTATAGCCTATAGTATAAAACAGCTTAAACCTAAAATTAGATTACAGGTTCATTGAAAAAGGTGCTTAGGTGTCAAATGAGGCATTTCTTCAACATGACATGCAGTCTTGAACAGGCAAGGAATACTGAAACTAAGAAGTGTGCATGCATTCTGACTGGCCTGCTGTCAGTTACAAACTGCTGTCCGTCACGATTAAAAATGTTCATGTTTCACGTCTGTGGTTCGTTCCGAAGCAGATAAAGATTTATTAGTAAAAAAAATGTTTAAAATATATATTTAAGATATACGAGTGTTACAGATATAAGAATGTGTCTTGCGACTTGCAGATCGCATTGCGAAACGTAACTATTAGATGTTAACACCCGGCGTTACACTACAGACAAGATGACACAACTTATTAGACTTCCATCAATTAAACTAGACTCTCATAAATATATATGTATATATAGCTACTAAAGACGCAATGGAATTCTGCCCTACAAAGTCTGTCTGGAAAGAAACGAAGCGGAATGCTGTTATTACTTTATATTCCTACAAGATACATAATGAAAACTCACATGCTTTGCAGCCGGAACACCAACGCAGCACCGACTTCCAGGGGAATGATGATGCAACTGGAAGAAAACATGAACGGAACCGGAAATACGTCATCCATCAGTGTATTTTTCTTTTGTAAAAAACTTTATTAAAACAAAATGTTGTGCACAGAGTAGACGTCAGAAATATTCCTTTTTTTTTAGTTACATCATACTATGTGATAAGGGATTCAGCTCTTATATGCTTTCTTAATTTGATGTGACATTCAATTTTATCACTGAAGATAATATTATCTTATCTATAATGTTATTAATAATGCTGATGAAACAAAGTGAAATAATCTGTATCACATCTGCTTTGTTCATGTGACCTTCAGCGATATCCCAAATTTAATATTAATATAATATTAATTTTTGCTACATATTCTACAATAATTTATTATCACCATTATTTTACCACTATCCAGTGAGTTGTACAATCATGGCCAAAAGTTTTGAGAATGACAGAAATATTGTTTTTCACAAAGTCTGCTGCCTCAGTTTTTACGATGGCAATTTGTATATACTTCAGAATGTTATGAAGAGTGAACAGATTAATTGCAATTAATTGCAGGATCGGGGCACCACCAGCACAGAGCTTGGTCAGGAATGGCAGCAGGCAGGTGTGAGTGCATCTGCACGCACAGTGAGGTGAAGACTTTTGAAGAATGGCCTGGTGTAAAGAAGGGCAGCAAGAAGCGACTTTTCTCCAAGAAAAACATTAGTGACAGACTGATATTCTGCAAATGGTGCAGGGATTGGACTGTTGAGGACTGGGGTAAAGTCATTTTCTCTGAATCCCCTTTCAAAAAAAAAAAAAAGATTGTCTGGAGATGAAAAGGTGAGCGCTACCATCAGTCCTGTGTCATGCCAACAGTAAAGTATCCTGAGACCATTCATGTGTGGGGTTGCTTCTCAGCCAAGGGAGTGGACTCACTCACAGTTTTCCCTAAGAACACAGGCATAAAAAAGAATGGTATCAAAACATCCTCCAAGAGCAACTTCTCCGAACCGTCTAAGAACAGTTTGGTGATGAACAATGCCTTTTCCAGGATGATGGAGCACCGTGTTATAAGACAAAAGTGATAAGTAAGTGGTTCGGGGTAGAAAACATGGTCAGGAAACTTCCCAGACCTTAATCCCTTCAAGAACTTTTGGTCAATCCTCAAGAGGTGGGTAGACACACAAAACCCCACAAATTCTGACAAACTCCAAGCATTAACTATGCAAGAATGGGCTGCCATCAGTCAGGATTTGGCCCAGAAGTTGACTGACAGCATACCAGACTGAATTGCAGAGGGCCAACACTGCAAATATTGACTCTTTGCATAAACTTAATGTAAATGTCAGTATGTTTAAGTGTGTGAATAGCATGTGTGCTCGCTCATATGATGGTGCACCAATAGGGAGATAGGCTTGCCACCTTAGATTTGTGGAAAAACCAGATTGCTGACATTTTTGTGGGGGGTGGATTTTTCAAACGTTCAGACTCACATTTGCATAAACTTAATGTAATTGTCAATAAAAGCCTTTGACCATAAAGAAATGCTTGTAATTATACCTCAGTATACCACAGAAACGTCTGACAAAAAGATCTACAAACACTGAAGCAGCAAACTTTGTGAAAACCAATACTTTTCAAAACTTTTGGCCATGACTGTATTTCTAACCGTTATCTATGTAGCTGAATATACTAAATCAAGTCTGAGGTGTAGTTTTTAAATATACTAACATGAGTTTAGCAATAAATGTCAGTATGTTTGTGTGAATAGCATGTGTGCTCTCTCATATGATGGTGCACCAATAGGGAGATAGGCTTGCCACCTTAGATTTGCGGAAAAACTGGGTCGCTGACATTTTGTGTGTGTGAAGTGTGAAAACTACCACAAATAGCCTATAGCCCAGGGGTCTCCAACTCCGCTCCTGGAGAGTACTATCCAGGTTTTCTGTCCCACTTGGCTTCTGATGAACCACACCTGTTCCTGGTATTTACCAGAGAATACACATACAGGTATCCATTTTTAATTTTTTATGAATGAGCTTTAATTTTGATGTGAATATTTGTGTATATTGTGAGACAGAAAGTGAAAGTCTTTCTTTTTTTATTGTGAGCGTGTGAAGTCTTTCTGGAATGGTATGCAAAGCTGGTTACCGTCCAAAGAAACTGAATAGCTGCCCTTGACAATGAAAACAGTCGTTTGGTGTTTTGTTAAAAGCAGAATCTTGGAGTTTGTTATCAACAAGTTTTGTATACACATATGTACATACTTGAAGACTAATCCTAGGCTGATCCATTGTCTCTGTGAGTTGAAACTCTTGAGTAGGTCACTGAAACATGTGTTATGTCTTAAAATGTATCTTTTGTGTGTTCTGTCAGTTTTCTGCTCCCTTCTATGAACAGGCATTGAAGATAACAATGTAACAAGCAAGTCCCCGACCCTTAATTAACAAGACCCGTTTTGGTTGGCTGAGAAGACATCTTGGTTGGGGATAAAAGCTTGGCTGTTCCTGTTCAGAAATGAGAGAGGGAATCACTTGGTTGTCCCTGCTGATTGGCTGGTTGTTGTGGCTGTTTTGCTTAGGTTGCAGGCTGTTTGTGGTTTGGCCTGGTTATATTTATACAGTGGTACCTCGGTTCTCGAACTTAATCCGTTCCGGACTCCTTCTATATCACAGATTTTCACCTGTCGCTGGTGGGTCTGGAACGTAACTTCTGCGATAGGCGGAGGATCACTGTAGCTCTTTTGTCATTTTTGTATTTGCTTTTTTTTTGTATTTTCTCACCGTGGGGCAGAAGAAAGCTGAAATATAAGACTTGTAAATGTGCTGTGTTGATTTGACTGTATATGTCATGTCCTCAAAAATTCAACTTTATTTTTCTACACTGTGCAGTGTGATACATGATTCTTCCACCAGAGAGCACTGCTCAGCTCTCCAGTGTACACTTCACTAGGAAAAGACCTCACCCATTTACAGTAACACTGGATACATTATTACTTTACAAAACAGTGAATAAATAGTGTTAGTTAGTTAGTTAGAGTTAGAGTGGCACTGCTTTCTCAGCCATCTGGGGATGGAGGTTTGAATCCTGCCTGCATTGTGTGTGTGACATATGTATGTTCTTCCCATGTCCTGTGGGTTTCTGCTCACAGTTCTAAGCCATGCAGCTAGGCAAGTGGGCATCAGAAGTGTACAGCTCTGGAAAAAATTAATAGACCATTTTATATATTTTTTTTAAATCTGCATTTTTAAATCCGGATTTAATCCTGACTCTGCTGGCAGAAGGCTACACTGTGAGGCAGGCTGCTTCTAGGCTCATAGCTTCTAAGACAGCAGTACACAAGAACAAGGTGAACCAGGAAACACTGGCAATGACCAAAAACTAGCCAGGTAGAGGGCAGAAGCAACTTTCTAATGCCAAAGATGACCATCAACTTATCCAGCAGTGCCTCATGAATCGGAGGATGACCTCAAGTGACCTTCAAAAGGAATGGGAAACATTAAGTGGTGTGAAGTGCACTGCTAGGACAGTTCATAACAGGCTTTTAGAAGCAGGACTGAAGACCCATAAAGCAAGGATGAGGCCCTTCATCAATCAGAACCAGGGAAGAGCAAGGCTGGAGTTTGCAAAAAATGTATATTTTACGCATAAATGCGGTTTTGCTGCAGTCTCTTAAATTTTTTTGAGCTGTATGTGTTCCGTGTGGACTGGTACCTGACCCAGGGTGTACCTCTGCCCTGCGCTTCCTGGGTCAGACTCTGTGGCTCTGCCAAGGATAAACAGTTCAAATGTTGCTACAATGTAACATTTCTTTGTATTTGGTTTTACACACAGTACACAGTGGCAAACAGTGACTGCATTTCAGAAACTGCCTCCTTTGTTAATTTGATGCTGTAATTTTTCTTGGCCCTGTAGTGAGTACACCCCCTCCCCCAAAACGCTCTCAGCTGCCTTGCTAAAAAGCTACATGTCTCCCTCCAATTAAAGTATAATTAGGGGGACATTCACCAGGAATGACCTGGCCTGGCCCTTGTTCCATTCCATCATCCACCCGGGCCAGAGGCATTGTGTTCTGCTCTGGGTCTCTGACGGAGCCGTCGGGGTGGGAAGGTGAGGGGGAGGCTGGCAGAGTGACGGACCCGCCTGCGCTGCTACTCCCGAGGCTTTAAAACCACCCCCAGGAGCAGGAGACCCCCCATCCAGCTCAACTCCTCTCCCCCCAGGCACACTGCACTTCAACGCCACCTCTGAAGCATCTTAACCATGGACGATATTTACAAAGCAGCGGTGAGTCAGATACTGTGATGTGAATGGAGATTTAACCCGTTGTTCACACAATAATAATGTCACTCCGTAATTCAAATCCATGTTGGGTATAATGTTGAAATTTCTAGGTGGGGATATGAATGGGACAGAAATTGTATATTGATCGTTTTAGTTTTTACATAAATACACAGAATCAAAAGCATCCTATGACTGAAAGCTGCATTGACTAGACATAAATAACCATGCGACATTACACAATATGAAGTATTGATATTCTTGGAGATGCAGATACTGTACACCATACTGTAATAAATAAATATTTTTGGAATGGACATCACTATTTCTTGTTGATCTAGAGTTAAGAAAATGATTAAAGTGATGCTTTTAATGTAATATGCCACTATAATGTGAAAATGTAATAACACTCGCAAATTACAAACATTTTGTGAATTACTGCCTCTTTAAAACAATTATGAGGGGACTGGGACAAAGTCGACTCATATGATTCTGCAAATAATTAACCTGAATAATACATATTTTGCATTTAAATAACATTCATGACCCGCACAGTCATCAGGAAATGATGGTATAGATCAGACTTCTTTTTGAGAAACATCAGCTCCTTGCCAATTTTGTCGAGCTCTGTTACGTTCTTGTAAAAACGTATGGTGCGTCCCTGAAGGATTATCAGCCTTGGACAGGATGGGCTCCCGGTTGACTTTGGGACTAATTCCATGACTACAAATAGTACTGATGCCTTGCCGCAGCTAATTTTGGCGACCCTCTTGGAAGCATTTACCCACACCCGCATGGGGCCGGAGACAGAACATGTATTTTAGATAAGCCCAAGATAATCTTTTGAATTCCAGAATTATCTGCCAGGGTTGATGGGACAGTCCATCCATCCTGTCCCTACATTACCTCCTCTCCAGCCTTTGCAGAAGAAAACTAAAGCAGGCAGTTACGGAAGTGTAGGAATGTCTGGAACGACACTGGGCTCCTTGCTCCCTAATCACCGTAAAACACCAGACAATAACTAACAGAAACAGCTGTTCCCCTCATCCATTCTCCGGCCACTTTTCCCAGATTAGACCTACAGATATGCTAATTTGAAGGGTACATGTTGGGTTCCTTGCCGGTTTATTGCTCTTATGGCTGGTATTTTTAGCACGTACTGTACCAAATGCTAGTTTACACTCTCCGCATGCGACACATCGTAAAGCTGTTTATTTTTCCCATTTTTATCCTGTGACTCAGCAAGAAACATGTGATGGTGTAAATAAATACAGGTTCAATGTGGGTTATTTTTCTGTTTAATTTCTAGCCCTAGTATTTTTTTCCAAAGTGATAATAATAGCAGAATTTCTGAAAATACTTAAAGTAGCCTAAGCTAACAGTATATTACAGGAGCCTGAAAATGAAATGTTTGTGGATATGCTGAAAATGGAGTGGGTACAAACGAAATAAAAGCATGAAAAGAAAATAATTATAGCTATTGTATTTTTAACAGGTTGAGCAGCTCACGGATGAACAGAAAAATGGTATGAAGTGTCCCTCCAAGCAATCAGTGACCCCCTTTCTGTACATCAAGGGAATAAAACAGCATGTGGTGCTGTCTTTCTGCCTGTCCCCCCTCCTCGCCGTTAAATCCCTCTGCCTGACAAACCGCAGTTGTCGCCAATTGGGAGAAGCAGCGTCCCCTTTTGTCTATTTAGCCGCTACCCCGGGGTGAGAAGGGCTGCCCTGTCCTCTGGTACCTTTACAAGCTCAGTACAGCTGCATACTTAAGTCTGAAATACGAATTACTCTCATACTCCTAAATCCCCAGTGCCCCTCTAGAATGGTCTGTGGAGTCTGATGTTGACCATAGTGGAAGCTGAACGGTAGTATTATTCACTGCATTTCTTAAAAAAAAAAAAAAAAAAAAAAAAGAAATAATAATAATAATAATGAAAATAAATCAATAATAAAGTATGTATGTTATTTTTGGTAGCAGGGATATAGCTGTACAGTAAATGACTTCCATGGTTCTCAGGCACGCCTCATTCCTGACGGCCCCCTCATATTTACTGCAGAATTCAAAGCTGCCTTCGACATATTCGTCCAGGATGCCGAGGATGGGTGCATCAGCACCAAGGAGCTGGGGAAGGTCATGAGGATGCTGGGCCAGAACCCTACACCTGAGGAACTGCAGGAGATGATCGACGAGGTGGATGAAGATGGTAATAATGCTAAATCCATGTCTACAAGTTAGCGCATTCTGTGTCCCAGGATGCACTGCCAAGTAGACTTTTCTTCTGATTCTTTTCATTGTGTTGAAAATCCTGTGTAAGCTGAAACTTGAAGTCGAGGTCACATGAGCTGCTTGAAAATGTAAAATCTGGACTTACACAGTTAGTAAGGAGGGGCCTGGTTTTCAGGGAGCGGCACGGTGGACTTTGACGAGTTCTTGGTCATGATGGTGCGGTGCATGAAAGATGACAGCAAAGGGAAATCTGAGGAGGAACTTGCCGAGCTCTTCAGGATGTTCGATAAGTGAGTATGGGCTTCAGGTAAAGGTAATTAAAGATCCGCTAAAGAATGAATGCTGAGCTTACTGTCCCGGGTGTGACACTCGCCTAGGAACTCGGACGGGTATATCGATCTTGAGGAACTGAAGATAATGTTGGAGGCCACTGGTGAAACCATCACTGAGGATGACATAGAGGAGCTCATGAAGGATGGAGACAGGAACAACGATGGAAAGATTGATTATGATGGTAAGAGATGGCAGGTGGCACAACTAAGGGCTGTAAACCTGCTCTCACTGTTTGCACGTTTTCTCTGCGATGTTCAGGTTCCCTGCCTCAGTCCTTAGCAGGTAGGCTAATTAGTGCCTCTAATTGTGTGTGCATGCCTCCTGGGTATCCCGTCCATAATGTGCTCAGTGATGCCTGGCATGGGCTCCAGGCCCTGGGACTCTGCTCCAGATAAACAGTTGGAGGACAGACGGATGGATGGATGATTTCAGAAGACCTGAAATTTTGTCAGAAATCCAGGGCAGCACATAAATATACTATTAATAAATCACAGTTCAACCATTATTTAAGGAAAATGTACCGAGTTTAGTAGTAGTTTGTTTAGGGCTTTAGTTAGGGGGCAGGCGGGTTTACCAATTTCTCTGTGTTCTTAATACCTCTTTTCTCTCTTCCTACAGAGTTCTTGGAGTTCATGAAGGGGGTGGAATAAATATGAGAAGAGCTCCTGTCTCTTGATGTGTGAATGTTTTAGTGAGATTCAAAAAAATTCCTTCAAAGGACTGTGTAGGCTGGCAGTATTGTTTATCAACAATCCGGCTCAATGACTCATTCAGACTATTATTTACATCTCTTTTTTGTATATTGTTTTGTTAAAGGCGTTTACATGATTATATATTTAGTTGAGATCTGATGCAAAACACTGCTAACTTATAAAAACCACATTTAAATGTACTCATTTCGATCATAGATTAAAATACAGGCATGGGTAAAAATTATGGTTTATGTTTTATTTGGGTTTAGTGTTGGTTCATCTCAGCAATAAATGCATTATGTAAGGGCACTGAATGTTCTATGAATGCATTATAAAGGCATCATGAAGGTGCAGTTAATGTAAAGCATTACCATATATTCAGCATATCTTAAGATTTATAAAAATTAGTTACAGGAAATATCTCAAGCTAGGCTCCCCCCCAAGGTCCAGTTACAGAAGACGGATTAATGGATGGAAATATCTCAAGCTTGTAGTATTGTGCAATCTAATAACATTTAACTGAAGGCTTTGAAACACTAATAGTCAATAAAATGTGAGAATAACTGAGCTGAATGCTTTGAAATTAAAATGAAATTACTAAAGGCGTAAAATAAATCTTATGTTTATTAAATTAGAATCCACAAGGGGACAGGCTATCAGAGAACTAGCCAACACCGCTGGGATGGGCTCCAACCACTGCCCCCCCAGGACCAGTCACTGGCTGTGGCTGAAGAGGGGCGACATCACTTGGGCAGCTAAGGTGATCAGCTAAGGCACAAGCTGAGGCACACAACTGATAATGTGTCCCGCTGGTGAAGCCTCCTAGCTGCCATCCCTCAAGACGTCCCCATTAGAAGCGATGCAAACATCAGGGATTGTAACACCTAGTCCTTTCATTGAATCATGCATTCCAAGAGACCCTGGAGTACTTTGGAGGGTTGCGTTTCACAGGTAGTGGTGTCTATGGAGATAAAACCTCGCAATAAGCCAGCACACAGATGGCAACAGTAGGCAGAAGCAGATACTCCAGGATAATGAACATGGCAAAAGAAGAAAATGAAGAAGGGTCCGGACAAATGTCACACAACAGCATTTCTCAATCACAACTGGCAATGATGGAACCCAAAAACCCGAAAACATCTTCTAGGTGCCTGTCTTTGGCAGCATAAAGCTGGGGGAGACTCTGCATGGGATGCCAGATGGTTGCATGACATGCTCACACGTGTAATGATACACTATAGAGAAACTAATTAGCCTCTTGGCATGTCTTCAGCCCGCAGGAGGAAGCCCATGTCACATGGGGAGAACATCCAAGCGGCAACACGCAAGGTAATGGACTATGAATAAAGGCAGAATATTAGTATAATCTGAGGAATCATCTTGCACTCCCAAGTGCTCATGTTTCTCTCACTCTCAAACACCACGGATCGCATCTTGGGCCAGACTGACTGGCCTCTATCTAACTGGCGGGTCAAAAAAAGTCGTCATTTAACAACATCGGTCATCTTCTTCACTCCTATGTTGCCGCATTTCAGTCCTACAACATTACCTGGTCTGGCTTATAGTCCTACAACTTCATATTTTATGTATTTAGCTACTGCTTTTATCTAAAATGATGCACTATTGAGAAACTCAAGGTCAGACAGTCCCTGTAGCAGTTGGTGGCTAAGGGCTTTGCTCAAGGGCCCAACAATAAAATCTACAGACAAAGGGTTTTAGAATTTGGTGATCAGTGCACAACAATGAAATGTGTCCTATTCATTTAACTCGTATGTGACATTGTGACATAGCAGGGGGCAGGTAATTCAGCCCCTGGGGAGCAGTGCTTGGGGACGGTACCTTGCTCAGGGTACCTCAGTGACACCTTGCTGGTCGGGGATTCAAACCAATTACAATTATAAGTGCGCTTCCCTAACCCTTAGGCCACCACTGCCCCAAAACATAAACCAACAACCTTCTGATCACAGGCACAACGGCCTAAGCACACCACCCTCATTTCATCCTCGAAAGGTGGGGTCTCTTTCAGGATCATGCCTTCCAGTCACCCAGCCGTTTGATGTCTCTCCACCCCCTCAGTCACCACAGCTGAACTGTCAGGCATGTACGGGAATATCTGGGAACAATGCCAGATGCGGCATTTTCCACCTCCAACAATCACTTGTGGGTTTAGTAGGACCATCAGTCAACGAGAGCGCCATAAAAATTCCAGTCAAAATTCCAGATGGTACAGGACATACCCACTGCAAGTGGCAAATAGGAAAAACAACCACTTAAGTAGCTTTCACCATTTACCTATAGTTCAAACTGGCAGGAAAGAAAGTTTCAACACATCAACAATCTGGCTTCCAATCACTTATCCAGGACAGTGTCATTGGTGGGGCAGTGGTTGGAGCCCATCCCAGGCAGCATAGGGCACCCAGCAGGGGTACAGCATGGACAGGATGCCAATCCGTCACAGGGCACAGACACACATACTATGGCAAACTTAGAGATGCCAATTAACCTTACCGCTTTGTCCCTGGACGGCAACTACAAGAACTGACACATGCCAGGTATTCTCTCCACGGCTAGCAAACGCCAGGAATGTCCTCTTTGGCCTCATTAGCAAGCCTACAAACTTGGTGCAGTTGTTAAGCTGCAGCTATGAATAGACCAGGTGATGATGGGCTCTGAGAGCTCGGGGGAACAGCGACATGCGCCGCAGACAAAGAACACGCCACGTAATTAGCTACACACCTGAACAGCGACACATGCGCCGCGGACAAAGAACACGCCGCATAATTAGCTACACACCTGAACAGCTTATGAAGCATCATGGAGCAAAGGGTGAGCAGCTTCTTGGATGTAAAATATCAAACACGCTAAGCTGCACTAGTGCTTTATAAGGCTATGGATGTCGATGCCTATTTAATTACCAGATCAAATCTTTACTTTGTAAAAAAGCAATGTTGCTAAGTATTTATTTCTGTATTGCCCACTGTCACCCGTTTCCTGTTTTTAGCTGACAGAAGTGGCACCCAGTGTGGTCTTCTGCTGCTGAAGCCCATCTGCTTCAAGGCTGGTTCTGTATTCAGAGATGCTGTTTTGCATACCTTGATTGTAGTAAGTGGTTATTTGAATTACTGTTGCCTTTCTATCAGCTTGAACCAGTCTGGTCATTGTTCTCTGACCTCTGTCAGCACCAAGGCATTTTCACCCAGGGAACCACTGCTCACTGGATGTTTTCTTTTTCAGCTCATTTTCTATAAACCCTAGAGATGGTTGTGTGTGAAAATCCCAGATCATCAGCAGTTTCCAAAACATTCATATCCACTTTCATCCATGCAACTTTATCATTATTACCACCTGAACAAAGAGGGATAGAAGCTCGTGTCGTGCATGTTTGACAAAGGATGGTAAGTGTTGTACATAGGAAAAGCTCCACATGACCATTTATGCACTTACATAAAACTGGTGTCTCGCTTCCTATTGTGCTGCTTTTCATATTGCTCTGGTTATTTTGATTTAAAATAAGGTTTTTATGACTGATACATTGGGGAAGCTGCACAGAATACAAAGCTTTCAGAAGTTGTAAATTACGTATGAATCGGCAACACCGTTCTTGGATTACAAGCTTTTAAAGGCCACAGGTGGAAACCAGGATCACATTCTTTTCCAATTCACATTCTCCCCCATTTTTGCTGCCCTTTCCCAGCCACCCAACACTAAGTAAACAAAGTTAAAGGACAGGGAGATGCACATAAAAATGCAAGAAACATGAAATAACCGAATTACAAAGTATATTCTGGTAATGAAGGTAGGATTACTCAACTGATCTTTAGGCAACATCTCAAAATGCTGAAAATCTATTTTAAAGACTTAAGGATCCATAAGAATCCTGTGAAATGACAGACTGGTTTCAATCAATCCACTGCTTTATTCAAGTATAAAACTTGAGTCAGATGGAAACAAGCAGTCCACACAAGCGCTGTGATACAGCCACATCCACAGGGACACCCCCCAGTTTATTTGGCAGCCGCCAGCTTCGCAGCCCTCGCCTTCTTCAGTCCTTTCTTGTTGTGCTTCTTAGCAAATCGCATGTTCCTCAAGAATTTGGGGTCAACCTACAAAGAAAGGGATTCTGAATGAGCAACTCTGTGAACTTCCAAACAACTGAGGTACATTCAGCAATCAGAATTTCCAACCAAACGTAGTGAATGAGGGGAAAAAGCATACAGAAATCACTATATGAGGCAAAAACGATTAAAGTAGAGCACAAACTCACCATCCAAGGGGACGTCACGAGTTTAATGGAATAATATCACTAAACACAATTCTGTGCTTTTCTGCATAATCAATTTCCAGCTAGCTATCCAGTCATTACGAAAATGTCAAATAAAAAAATGTTGAAGGTGACCACAATCCATCTATTCATTTTCTGTACCCGTTTGCCTATTCAGGGTCGCTGGGGTCCGGAGACCATCCCAGAAGCTACAGACACAAGGCAGGGAGTAACCCAGGACTGGGCGCCAAACCATCACAGGACACATGTAAAATCCAAGCAGCAAAAACATATAGATATATTTTTTAAATCTACAAAGTTTTCATTCTGCCAATCTTAAAACCCATTAAATATACAATTTCACCATCTGTAAACGATACAGAACACTTTACATGTAATAAACAAGCCAACCCTTCAATCCCACCTTATTTTGATTACTGTGCGGAGCCCAGATCCAGCAACCCATGTCAAATATTAAACAGGCTACCAGCTTCACCCACAAATCAAACACGTTATTGTCAACTTCATTTTGGGTCTTATAAACAAACAATTGTGATTGCTGTTAAATCTGCCAAGCTCAGGCTCATCAACAAACGCAAGTGGAAGGAAAACAACTTAAAGGACACTCAGCAGACATCAAACAGTGCAACAAACTGGCCAGCTGAGAGATACTGGAGGGAGGGAACCCACAATCTGTGCAAACTACGTAATTAAATTTATACAACTAAAGAAACTGCAGCGAGAGAAAAATTTACAATGCATAATATATTTAGACTGTTCAGAAGTTCAGAATTAGTTCAGTATTTAAGGAATATTTTTAACGTGTACAAAAGAAACTTCTGCAAATGCCTAAATAAACCACTGTCCAAAGCAACAGGCACAGCTATCTGTAAACACCAGGATTTGAACAGATATTCTTCCTTGGTTCACATCACATATCAGGAAGTTCAGCTCATTTCAGCAAAGGTTTAAAAGCACTGTCTATAAAGGGTATCGCCTTTATACCCACAAAATTTCATTCAAAGAAATCATAGAAACGGGGAAATTATTCTCCAGAGAACTGCGCAAAGCAGCCAAATTAATGTAGGAGCGGGAAAATGTCACTTAAACCAAATGCACAACAGCCTGAGCTACAACTACTCTTATCAACAGATACGATTTTAAACCATGGCATCAGTCATCATTGGTGAAACTAGCGATTTCCAAGGCCAGCTGTTAAATATGCGGCGGTCTATGGCACTTACACCCTTCAGAGACTCGTATCTGTGAGTCCTCGGCTTCTTGATGCCGTTTCTGTGAGCTTTGCGGGCTGAAAGGGGCACACAACAGGAAAAATAAACTCACTTCGATTGAACAATGAACTTCTACATGACGCAGCTTGCTTAAGTAACTTACATTGGTTGTGGGTGGTGTGGTTCTTCGACTTTGCCATTTTGATAGTCTAGCTGCAGAAAGAAATAGAAAGTAAGGCGACCAAGCGATGAAGGCCGCTCCGCCATACAACAGCGCAGGCTAATGCGCGTTACAGAAATGTTACTGCTATATTTTAACGGGGCTCAAGCATACACAAGGCTTGTAATATACTACGAATAAGTACAAATAGCGCCGTACGACAAAACAAAATTATTCCACTAAAGACTAATCAAATAAGTCAAGTTTAACATATGCTTGGCGAACGGCAGGGAATACTACATACTAAATCTAATTTTGTCTCGGGCAAAGCAATCTTTCAAAAAATACACAATTCAAGTGGTTGTATATATGTTATCGTTAATTAAACTGACTTCAACCATTACATTTTCTTTTCATATACTTAGGATTAATAAGGGTTTTCGTAAGTAAAGCGCTGAATAAGAAATATACACCTTCCACACGTATAGAATCCCAATCGGAAGAGGAAGAACTAGCGCGGGGAATTATGGGAAATCAACCGAAACAACTGAAAGAACCATCGAAATCACGGGCGTCAACGATACTTCCGCTTTAGATTGCAGACATCAATATGGTGGCAGGTGCACCCTGAAATTTGCAATTTCCGGCTCTTTATGTCGCTTTTTACTTTTGCATGAAATATATTTTGTTGTTAATAACATGTATGTGACTTGTTAATTTTAGTAAATTTTTGACAGGCTAAAACTTTTGTTATATGAGAAGAATTGTTTAAATTGGATCGTTTCAAGCCCCGAGACTAGAAACTATCCATCCATACATCGATCCATTTATTTCCTATACCCATGCACTTGTCCTATGCAGAATCCTGGGAGTCGTGGAGCATATCCCGGGACACCCAGGATGGGGCACACAGACTGTCCAATAAACACTATTATTTAGAAGCTATTCAGTCAAATAAAAATCGCTGAATTTAAAAGGCTCAAACCTGTTAGGTCAACAGCTGCTGCCTAATTTGTTATAACTAACATGTTTGAAACCTGTCTAGTGAATTTACTGCTTATTAATTTTTTTAATTGATACTTTATTAATCCCCGTGGGGAAATTCTTTTTACGCCTCCCTCAACTTGCCCTTTGTAGAGTAAGCTGTCCGCGAAGGGCAGCCACCTGTTGGGGCACCCAGGGAGCTGGGGGTAAATGTGGGTAAGCCAGGATAAATGTGCATAGCCAGCCAGCAGGATAAACGTAACTATTAGCCATAAATCTAAAGACTTAAATAGCTAAACACATTTGAATCATATGACTTAATCATTCACCAATTTAGGAGAATGGTGCCGTCATGCAACATTTCCGATGACTTCGATTCCGGTCATTGCCGTTTGCTTTGTATTTCGGCTTATGATACTTTGGTCAATAGGAAGCAAAATACCCGTTGTGCCTGTTCTTCTGGGAATTTATTAAACGAGACCATAACAAAGAGGTACATAATGTCACCATGTGAGCAGGAGACAAAAATCTTATTTTTAAAAGTTTTTTTTCACACCCTGGAGGATGGGGTGAATGGCGCTTTTAAGTGGCCACATTAGATACCCAGAAACCGGGAAAAAAAAAATCAGTCTTCAAATGTTCTCTAAAGATGCACATGTACGTACGCCTCATTGCTAGTGAGAGCGAGAGACGTGCAGACATAGCCTGTGTGTTACCAGTTATTTAATAATGTTTGATGCCAATTACTTTTGCCCTTGAAACCCCTGTACATTGTTGATTCATATTTCCACTTCAACTTTACCTCATGCGCTTCAATGGCTGGCTATCCAATAATTTTCTCTGTATGGGAACTTTAAACACATATTCTCTGATATTAAAGATCAGCTGTCTGTAAATTACGCATAATGTGTACATATGTGTCCTGAATTGTACTGGCATCCTGACTGGGGTGCTCTCTTGAATTTCCAAAATTTAAACCTTAAATGTCACACTGTAAGACAATTCTAGGAATTAAAGGTCTAAACTCTAAAGGTTATATGGTAAATTATACAAAAACCTGTGTTGAAAATACCAATAGCTCAGTTCTTGTATGTAACAACCTTTACCAGTTTGAATTATCCACATTATTTGTTGCATTTTTTCCCTATATGTTTGTAGGAAACCTTTGATTCACGATGCTTCTGTGGAAACACTGGTAGGTCCTAATGAAGATGCACAAATGCAAAACAATATCCAGCAGGGGGCGATATCATTTCATTTATTTGAAATAGAGTAAGCATGATCTCCAGAGCTGCCAGACATTCAAGTACCCTTAAGCTGCTACAAAATCTTTATTATGTGTATCACATTTGTTATATATTCTTTCACGACTTCAGGAATAGTTTGTATTAAAAACAAAACACATATAAAGACTCTCTTGTGAAGGGTCATTTGGGTAATTCATGTTACCATAAGGGACCAAAAATCATCTATTTCTAAATTAAGAAACTGCAAAAGATTTTTTTTTTTTAAATAGGACTTAGAGTTATTAGAGTAACCTGGCAGGAGCACGTTTAAATTGTAATATAACAATCGGCTAGCTAATTGTTTATTAGAAGTGTGCTAATTATCAGTAATAAAACTATCGGTAATAAAAATTAATAACGGTGATTCTGTTGCCGATGCTTTAAGGCAGTGGCTGCACAGTAACACTTGGCTCTGCACAGGAAATATGTGCCTGTGGAAAAAAATGGTTCAATTATCTCAGTTGCATGTAACTAGAAAAGTACTTCAAATGTCTGCTTGGCAGGTGAGATAACAGAAGTAGGTGAGAATGAAATAGGGCACATTTTGAGTAATTGAGGGTGTTATATCAGCGCTACCCCTGACTGCAGCGTGTATCCTGCAACCAGGTCGATCACGTCTCAATGAAGCACTGAACCAACAGAAACAATACCTGACATTTCGTAAACTAGGTTAACTAGCACTGTCAACAGTGAGATAGAAATTAAATTATCTTCACCGGTCTTCCACTGAGAGAATAAAAAATCCATTAAAATACTTTAGGAAAATAAAAACAGCAACAGAGTGGTTTTGTACTGCACAGTGCTGTCCACGCAATGGACATTTTAACCTCAGTATGATTTTATAAGCCAGTAGTTCACCATAGTTTAAATAATATAGTGAGAAGAAAATGTTTTGCTATTTTTAGAACCTATGATGTGGTGGGTTTTTAGTTTTTTAGTAATTTACTTATTAGTTATAATGATTGTTTACTTATTGAGCACAATTAGCATGGCAGGTGGGTGATGAGTTCAGGTTGATCTTTGTAATGTGGCCACCACACAACACAGGAGGCGTGATGTGAGGTGCTCTCGTGCGGGAGTGACGTAAGTCCTCCCCCCCATGTCGCCTGTGGCACCCCCCAACCCCCCCAACCAGCTCAGCCATGGCAAATCTCATCTCGTGCTGAAGTAATGGCATGGCGTCCTATATTTAGCCCATTCCCAAACTAGCAGTGCAGCCTGGCTTTTCACAAGAATGCTATTTCAGTCCTCTGACTGATCCAGGTACAGGCTGTGATTTTTACCCCTGATTTTTTTTGTACCAAAAAATGCTAATTTCTCCTCTTTTACAGATTGAAAAATAAACTCCTCTGTGGTATCATTACTTTTTGCTGCATACTTTACTCAAATACAGAGAACGGCTCACAGTGATGTTTTTTTCAACGTGCTGATTAATCCTAAGGCATCGCTTGACGGCATTAACATATTCACGCGCACCGCTGTGACACGTTACACGTTACGGGTTCGATGTTCTGCTGGATTCCCAGACTCTAGACCTCAGTGTAGCTCAATCTTCTCAGTGAATTAAGGCCTCTGCTAAAGAAAAAAAAGAGCAAGAACATGACATCATTGTCATAGTTCTGAGTCTCTGTGGAGGAGTGGATCTCACGGTGTACGTGAAGGAGGGAGCTCACCCCCAGCCGGGTCCCAGACCTGGTCTAGGCTGTGAAACCGATCTCTGAGTAGGCCGGGGAGGAACTTGCTTTCATTATTTCAGCAAATGCCGCTTCACCGGAGAATTCGATACCCTTGACTGGCAAACTGCTTTGCCATCAGTCGAACATACAAAAAAAAAAAGAAGAAAGAATCTTATTATGTTTCCCCTAAATCGGGGGAACAGTATGGAGCCATAATTCAACATGTAGCATTCTCCTTCCTCATCGTCATCTCGCCACAGCCCAGCCCTCAAGTGACACCCGCTTTCGGGCAGGATTCTGCTTAGGATTTCAAAGACAAAGAAGGAAATGTCTCCGGAAAAAATAAACCTTTTGTTCGGCTCTCGCTACACAATAATCCAAAACTATCCCTCGGAAATACTGTCGCTAATTAGACTTTTCTTTGGCCGCCAGATGATCGGAAATTAAGTCCTTCTGATAACATACTAGGTTTATTGCAGATTTTTTTTATATTTTATATATTTATATATAAATAAATATATTTATATTTTTATATATTGTTTTAAATGCTGATAAGAAGACAGCGCCATGCCAAAGAAATACACAAGTGATTAAAAATGCACCTTTTCATACAATGGAAAAATAAAAACTATGGATGAGGCAAATCTGTTAAAGCAACAGCTGTAATGAAGGGTTTGAAATACGGGGGACTATTTTCAGTTTGTTTCCCTCAATAAACCAATAAAACAGCAGAGCACACATTATCTTTAGTAAATAAGTAAATAAGACATAATCAATATGTTCTGCCGCACAATATTTGCAAGACAATATTTACTGTCAATTTAACCTCCTTCAAACAAAGCGGCCCTCATTTGCCAGTAAAAGAAATAATTTTGCTTTTTGTTATGATGCAATAAATAAACTTAAAGAAAAGAACCAACAGAAGGTTCCGGAACTACGCAAGTGACACTTCAGGATGGCAGCTCCAGCCACGGTTGAACAAAGATGGCTCCTTGGCTGTTGCTTCTGGAGAGTGGGCGGGGCAGTTCAAAGCCCAGAGTTTGGCTCCCAGCTCTGAGAGCTCACCGATCAGTCCTGGCCACTCCTGCTCGCCCCACCCGGTGCATGTGGCAGGACCCCGGCACCACTGCTGTCACCAAGAAAAGCAAGGTGCAGATGGCACACCCCCCCC
>JAODJU010000130.1:6985556-6997193 GCA_026776725.1 Gnathonemus echidnorhynchus
AGGAATGGGGTCTAACTGACAGGTGGAGGATTTTGACTTACAGATGAGATCTGAAATATCAGAAACAGAGGGGAGCTCTGTTGTTTACATCTGCTGTGCTGCCATGGACTGAACTTCCACGCACCAATTTCCCAGAGTTCTTAGTGTGTCTGTTCATTGTCCGTCTAATGTGAAATAAATGTAATGTTATATGTTATGTTGCATTACTTTACATTATGCTACGTTACATTATGTTAGCTAGATATGTAGTAGTCTGCCCTTAAATTATTAATAATTGTACAGGAATTGTTGGCACTATGTGAATTACTCCAAAAACTTCACGTTAATATCGAGCTGCTGAGCGGATGCTAAAATTCATAGTAATTTGCAATGTTTGCAACACTTGGGTTTAAGGGTCACGACTGGAAGAACATAATGCAATTAGCATGTGTTTCACGGTGAAGCGACATGCCCCCTTCATAGGATATCCTTTTATGCAGATATAAATAGCCAGTTCAACCGCTTCTGCAGCACAAGCACTGTAGGACTGGAACTGAAACATCAACCCACAATAACTATTTGACCTTTAATATGGTTTCTGTTTCTGTTGACCAAAGAGCTCATTTTAATAAAATCTTTAAGATTTTCTTTTCAAAAAGGGCATCGTCTTTGTCTCCCTAATCTTAACCTGGTGAAGACACTTTGACTGCTCTAAATATCTTTATACTGTATTTAGTCGTATGTTCAAGGTTTCTGATTTATTTTATGACTAAGCCCCGAAATTCAGCTCAGAAACTGTGTTCTTAAAATATTTCCTCGTGTCTTATTGAAAGAGATGAACATCCTGAAGCCATTTTCCACATTTTTTGACCTGCGTCGACTGACGTTACCGTTTCTTGAAATCCAACTTAGGAAAAAGGGATGCAGAGCAATGGGCTGTAGAAGACAATCTCACACAGTTTTTCCTGGCTAAATGAAAGAGTGGGAAGCCTAGTCAGCAGCTCCGATGTCAGAGGAACCCGAATCGGGGCTGAGGAATTCTCCACATGGCCTTTTTAAGCTCATCCAAGAAACATTACTACAGTCCCAGGCACCTATTACCAAGCAGCCAGTTGCCAAAAGCTTCCTGATCTATAAGAGGTTTGCAGGAAAACAAAATAGTGCTTCTTTGACTGAGGTGGCAGCCCAGCTTGTGTAAAACTTAATACTGAATAAAGAATAGAAAGTTCTGGGGGGTGAGTATGGAAAAGAACAGAGCAGAGTGTTTTACATCCCACTTCTAACCCCGCAGAACACTACAGCAGTGTGTTCTATAACAAAACACTGACATAACGGGCTCTGTATGAGAGGAAGAGAGCAGCAACAATCAAATTCCGAGCGTTCCACGTTCCTGTTCTCTGTTCCGGGTCTCTGTTTGTTTTCTGTACTGTAAGTGTTTGCCATGAAAGCAAAACAAGTTGTTTGAGTGAGGATCCATTCTTAGGCAGGATTTTTTTTCATGATTTTACCTTCACTTAGCAGTTATATAGATGTGGTTTTACAAAATTTTATACATTCAAAAGAGAAACTTGAAAGCGATCTATGACGTGTAAATATGTCAGCTATGGAGTAAATGGACTAACAATTACGTTTCATATACGATAAAAAAAAGTCTTGAAAAAACAAGGATAATCCAGGTTGAAGTTGAAAATTCAGTAAACACGGGGCCCTTTCACCAATGGATTAAATACTTCAGTACTTAACATCTTTATTTCCGAGGGCAGAGCATTAGCATAACTGACAAAATTTTGAGTACTGACCTTTTTGACACTGTCCTATACTGACCTAAACTGTCTGTAAGAGGTAACAAAAGTGTGTAAATACAACCGGTCGCATCATAGTTAAAGACAGGAACGAAAAGAGAGTCTCAGGGTGGCCCTGATCTATTTTAGTGTATCTGTCCTACTTTAAACAAGAGTTTCTAAGCATATCAGTAAAAATTAAAGGAATATTATGTGCTTTGTAATTACGTTATAATGCCAGAGATGGTTTTCCTGTCCTGTAACTAGAGTCTGAGTATCATCGCTCCTAGAGTCTGAGTATCATCGCTCTGTCATCATTCATTGCTACTGATGAATTATTCACTTCTTTTCTGGACCATTTACATGAGATGGCTCCCTGTGTGACTTCGCAGAAGCGTGAGTTTTCCCCGCTGGCTCACGTCGTCTGGACTTTGCACTCAGCCATCCTGTTTTATTGATGCCCACTGATCAGATCTTGGACATTAGCGTGGGATAACAAGCTCTCTGCTCTGCGGCTCAGCTTTCACCCTCCGCCCTGTAAAAGTGATTACACCAATGACATCAAGAGATGATTCCCCATCTCTTTGTGAGTCTAAGCCCTCCTAAATGTATCACTTTGATTGCTGAACAATTGTACGAAGACAATGACATTCATGCGTAATGCCAAACAAATAAATAACAATTGAAAATGATCTCATATATGTCAATATCCCATTCAGAATGTCTTCATCTTTGTGTCCTTTTCTCCCAGGGTTTAAACTTCAGAATCACCCTGATTCTGGACTGGATAAGCAGTATCAGTGCATGAATGGACTGATGGATATCTCACTTAGGATGATCTTCAGGTTTAGTTAGAGTATCTGTATATTCCCAAAGAAGAAAGTATGAATCAACATAAATGGCTCTCAAAGCTCAAACCCAGGTTTCGGTGGTCTAAGGTCTTCACAGACAAAACGGCGCTATATTCTCGTGTGCGTAGTGCATACCAAAAGAATGGGACGGTTTGCTCAAAGCATGTAAGAAACGACAGCGGGGAACGGCGCTTGTCTTTGAAGTTGGCCCCATCCTTCTGAATGGCATTAAGCACACTCTCGATTCACATAGGTATTGTTAATGCCATACATTCTCAGATGCCTGGCAAGCTGAATGAAGTCCTGCGAAGCAGAGATCACGCTGGGGAAGCCCCATTTTCTAAAGGGGTTCAGCCTTCCTCATTATGGTGATCGCAGCTGGATTTTATATACAGTAATATCATATATAAGGGGCAGCATGTGGCTCAGTGGGCTAAGCGTCAGAAGGTTGTCAGTTCATGCCCAGCCTCAGCATGTCTGTGGGTCCTGACCCCCCAGCTCCCAGGCGCCCCTATGGGTGGCTGCACTTTCCGGTCAGCTGACTCTCACCTACAGTGAGCAAGCTGGTGGACGTGTAGAGACAACTTCCCTAAAGGGATCAATAAATATCAATTACTATAATTATTTAATCTAATGAAAAATGACAGACTTCCTAAAATATGAATACAATCCAAATGCAGAAATCGTATCAATAGCTTTATTCTGAAAAGCAGAAATTTAGTTTATTCAGAAAATTTATTTATTCAGTCAGTATACATTTATCCCCTTTGATAAACATTTGATGTGGGAACATTTCTTGAATAAGTAATAAGCTGGGAATAGATTACAAAGATCAGATCTTCACAAGACCTACATATGGCCACATGTGACAGATAATGAAATGAGTGCACCCAGATGTTGTGGAGATCAACACATTCACAGTTTGCGCTGCTGCCTGTAATATTCATGTTTGACTCTGGATGTTACAAAATTAGGTCAGGTGCCATCTGTGATACTCTGCCAACTGCAGCCATTTTAAATAGCAGAACAAACCTGGTGTCAGTCATGGGAAGCGAGCCGAAATTCATGTGTGACAAGTCAGTTTGTTATTTCAGACTGCCATTACTTATCATTTCATGAATAATTGCTATATAAACAACAGTCCCGCTTCATGCAAATTTTGCTGCTATCCTTAACTCTGCCCCAGATATTTCTACAGAATAATATTAATCTGAGATTTAAAATGCATAATGTATATTATATATTATGCATATATATATAGGCCTTGGATAGGCATGGGGCCTCCCAACACTGTCCAGGATAAGCAGATGAATGAATGGGGGGACACATATACTGACCAGTACCTCACAAAGAACTAAATGTTTTATGCAAGCAGCTTAGAATGTGTGTAAAAGGTGCCTCAACTGAACCTTAAGTATAAATGCCTAAGCAAAACAGCATCAGTTTGTTTAATGGTAAACCAAGGGTCCCTGTGCAACAGGGACAGTGATGCTATCTTCCGTTGTGTCTTGTGATGAGGGCAGCGTGTGATAAGATCTGTGCAAGCCGTGGCCTTGATAATTTTCTCACCCCACTTGTGAAACATCTGCATTGCGCTAGCGTTTCGGCGTGTTCCCACGCCATCGTGGGCGTTTATCGCGCACGCACCCGCCACACCAGGTGGGCACCAGATAAGCAGTAAACCTTCAAGGTGATTGTAAACTGCGAAGTGAAACGATGCTTTTGCATGAGTAAGTTGAAAAGCTTTACAGCCGACTTGACCTTCTTTAAGAAACACAAAAGTTAGAGTGAGGTTCTAGGGCCTTGCTGAAAGGCATAAGTGAGAAGGGGTTATTCTGTGAAGGAGGGGATTCAAACCAGCGACCTTCAGATCACATGCGCCAAGGCCTACCTCTCTGAGCTACACACCACATAAGCAGTGAAGCATGCACCCAGTGGGGCAGAAGTGTTTGCACAGAATTGCATGCATATATCCTGTGTGGGCAATAACAGAAAAGACCTCCCCTTCAGAATATAATATAACCTAATTTAACATATGTAATGTAATCCATCCACTCAGTTATTCATTTTTCATGGTGAGCTTGGATCCAATCCTAGGAAGTTCAGGACAAGATACAGGGGGGCACCCTGGACAGGACACCACCCCATCTGACACACACTCTCACTCTGCTCCTGACATACAAGTGCACATCAACTGTGATATCCAATGTACCCTCTTTCAGAAGACATCACGCTGGAAGGAGATTATTCTGCAAAGCCTTCTGGGGCTTTTTTTTTTTTTTTTAGTTCAATGCTGAATTTGTCTGACCGCCACTAACATAACACGACCCAAAATATAGATCCAGCAGGAGCACGAGCGGATAGATCACGTGTAGCTCTGCCTGCGCTTTATTCTGAGCGATGATGAGAAAACGCAGTGAATTAACCACTCACTGCAAATTTGTGCCAATACACTAATGGATTTAGGTCTGCCTCCGTCGTACACTCCAGGCTCAGACTCTGTTTATGAATGCTTTCTAGCAGTCTTCGCATCCTCCCAAGAATTAAAAAGCCAATTTTATTACTATCCGCTTTTTTGCATAGTTCTTTTTAAAGTCAGGATTTATTTCCCATAATTCTGATGAGTCCAGGCGCTTCATAAAAAGATTCCCGATCGATACTCCGCAGAAGTGGCGTTATCGTTCTTCTGTCACAATGTGACGCGAGTATGACACAGCGTCTGCTATCCTGGCAGTAACGAATGGAACTCGGGGATCTCTTCCATCATTTATGTGTTATTCACTCGGCCTGACCATAAACAGATACATAATCAATTTTAAGCAAAACAAATATAATTAATCATTTTACTGGTGTGTGTTTGAAAGGTAGCAATGTGCAAATATAACTCATTCACGTAAATATGCATCCACCACTAATATCACTGTGCAGGAATCATGTTAGGATAAACATAACAGGCATCCTTCTAAGGAAAGACAAAGTTACTGTTACGTTTTTCCTCTTGGGTTGGGATTTGAGTTTAAGCTGAATTTGTGTACTCTGTTAGCTTGGTTATCTAAGCATTGTCTATAATCTGACTTTATTATTGTGCATATAAGCGGGCACTTGGTCACATGTCACATGATTCCAGGAGGAGACCATTTTGCAGTGCCAACGCTCAGCCAGCAGCTGTGTAACGGGCATTTGGGTGGGACCAAGGCAGAAGCCAACCAGGATTCCATTGGTCAGAGCCTACAGGAGATCCGCCCCTTCTGGCAAAAAAAAAAAAAATCCAAATCCATGTTCTGCCCACATTCTCAACTTATGCACCTTCCCTTGTTTACAAGCATAGTACTGCCTCACTTTGCCTACCTACAACATACTATACCAGTATACTGTATTATTAAAGTTTATATATATATATATTTTTTTGGGGGGGGGGTTATTTTATTCTTTATAATTAATCTAAAATCTACAGCACGTATTTCCTTGCGAGATTTATTGATTGCACTTTCTCAGAATAGTTGCATAGCTGCTGCTAATGCAAGTTTTTATGGAGAATTAAGATCCCCATTTGCATTAACAAATGAATCGTTAACACGTGCATTTGGGTTATCTTACAGTCACAAACATATGAGCCGCGCATCTTAGAGGGAAGTATGGATATCTAGAGTTACACTGCTGTACACCTTCTGTCATAGTCGTACTGTAAACTGCAGTGTGACTTTAAGCTCCCTTGGATTTCTTAATTATACTTTCACCATTCTGGCATGTAGTTGCTTTGTAAACTATGTCAAAGGAATAACCTGTATCTAGTATAGACTATGTTTTATTCATCTTGAATTTCCCTCAGTGTCCCTACCTGACGATGACCTTCCATAACCGCTTTACTCGTATGGGCCTGTGCTTATTGTTGATAACGTTGCAGTAATGATTTGCCCCCAGTAGGAAGGCTGTGATTAATAGCTGTTCTGCTGTTGGTTTAATCACATACAATCAGGGTTATACAGTTATTATTTCTCCGCACATCCATTTTTGGTCTATAGGAGGCATACTGATTAAGTGCGTGGCTGTCTGGGTTGAGGTGACCCCTCTTGTATCCCCGAACTAGACACTTAACGTGAAATTGCAGTTATATGAAGGTTTTACACTCCAAGTCACTGTGGGTAAGAGTCTGCCGAGGGATACAGTTCACTTTAATTCACAGCAAGTAGCTTTTTAAACGTGTGTTGTTCAGGAAAAATGTAAGAGTTCATGATTCTGATTCAATGATTCAGAAACAGCTTGAAAAGTTCCTGTCAAAAAGCTGACCTTTTATATTCATTGCTATATATGATCACTGTATGGGGGGCTCTGTGGGTAGTACTGTTGCCCAATACCTCTAGGGTTGGGGGTTTGAATCTAGCATCTACTTTGTGAGTGGGAAGTGGTTCCTTCCCGCATTCCTAAGACATGCATTTAGGCCACTCAGCATCTCCATACAGCCCATGGTATGTGTGTGTTCCATGCAAAGAACTGACCAGGTGTACACAAAGCTTGTGCCCTATATGTCTGATATGGAATTCCCACCCCCTACAACCAGGATAAGTGCTCTAAAGGTGAATGGATGGTCACCATGACTGGTAAGTCTCAAGGAACTTATCTTTCATATATTCCTGAAGATACTTTCATGCCACATCTCTGCAAGGTAATATAATAAAAAGCACCACTGAGAAAGACTGCTGGCATCGAATAGGCTCTTTAAGCTTCATATACAGTGCAGCTGGACATGTCTTACATTTCAGGGGGGAAAATGTCGAGGAGATTAACTTTACAAGGAAAAGGCAGTGACACACAACAGTCTCTTTTGTGATGCTTGCAGCAAGACCCTCGACTGTCTTCTCTAAATAAGCGTCTTGATGCTTTCCAGGCTGGAGAGCTGATGCAAGTCACAACACTGCAAGCTTTATTCTCCCCTTTGGACAAAAAAGGAGAAAAAAAACTCCTGACAACCTCTTCCTTTTTCTGCCTGCCGTCTCTCGTTCCCGCGCTTTCTCCGCCGACGGCCTCTGGGCCGTCGCCAGGAGCTCCAGGACGAGACAGGATTCCGCATCATATTAACGTCGGTCTGGGCAGCCATAATAGTGAAGGATAGGAGGGTGTCCACTGACCAGGACAGCTTGTGGGCTTCTCATGTTTATCATGTGTCGTGGTGGAATTAAATGACATTGTTGGCTTGTTCTTTCCTCACTGAAGTTAGAATAAATGTGCATGACGGTCAGCGAAGTGTTTAAGAGTTGTAGTCTTGATTCGGTGCATGATTGAATGACATGAGCAGAGTTTTAAGTGTTAAATGCACATAAAAGAACTGTTTGGAAAATATATTTCTGCAATTAAAATACCGAGCTGGGTGGTTCCGAGCTGGGTGGTTCAGTAGCTTCGCAGTTGGCACTGAAGCCTCACGCCTCCAGCACTGGGGGGGTTTGAATATCACCTCTCGCGTTGTGTGTGAGTTTGGCTGTTCTTGTGTTTGCGCGGGTTTTCTTTCACAGCCCAAATAAGCATGTGGTTTGGTGAAGCGGTGACGTCACATTCCCATGGTGACTGTGGGCCCTACCATGAACTGGCATCCAATCCAGGGCGTTCCCTGCCCCGCACTTCCGGGGACTAACTCAGGGCTGCAATGCTGTACCAAATAAGTCTTTAGGGAAGATGGCAAAATAGCTAAAACACATGTATTTGTCTTTCTCTCAACATTACAAACATGAGCCTGTTGCAAGAAAAGGAATATTTTCATCCATCTGTCTTCCAATTGCTTACCCCAGTCGATGCAAAAGGGGGGCCTGGAACCTACAGTGGGTTGGGGGACACCCTGAATGTGATGCCAGTCTATCACAGGACACATACACACACACACACACAACCAGAAACACTACGGGCAATTTAGAGACAAATTTAGCCAGACTGGCTTTGGCCTGTGGGAAGACACCCCCAGGACACGAGGAGGAGATGCAAACTCCATAAACAGAGTGGAGGTGGGATTCAAACCTCCAGCAATGGAGTAATGAGGCAAAATACTGCCCCTGTAATATCAGCACTCTCATGGGATTCCTACTCTGATACCTAGAGTCGATTTCCGAAATGGTTACAAAAAGGGGTTATGAGACATATTCCATGAATAACTGAAGCAGAGTACAGGCAAAGCCATGAGGGGGTGTACTTCTGTAGGCCTGGACTCTGTTTCTGTGATCGGCTGGTTGCCCGATCAAATCACCAGGGTCACCAGAGTGATGTCGCCATCGGGCCAATAAGCGAGGCCCTTAAACTCACTTGCTCCAGGGACTGACTGACCCGGCTTTCTCAAAACATGGCTTTAGATAAAAGCGCCTGCTAATTAAGTAGAATGTATCAAAGACAGTTCCACATGGTTTTCACACCTGGCACACATGAGGTGGAAAACGAACCCCAAGGAAGCAGAGTGACAAAAAGGGCAAAAAACAGGGTGGGAAAAAAAGCCAAGTGAGTGGATACAGCAGGCTAATGCTCACTGCGGCATTTTGCTATATACACAGCCTGGAACTCCCATAAATGGCATGCTGGGTATGATTATCCCTAAACAGTGTAACGAAAGCGTGGAAGTTGAGAGGAAAATGGCCCCGTCTGCAACCGGAGACCTAGGGCTCTGAGCGAATAGGATCAGTGAGAAAAACTCAAAACTGAGCCCAAAAAAGGCAGAGTTTTTGATAATTTTATTAATAATCATTCATTATAATTTCTCCATTGTGTAATATACTTGTATTCTTTGTATGTTTTCTGAGTTTTGGAATTTCATCGTAAACACCAGTTAATGCCGGGTACTGGTTTACGGAAATGACACGGGTGTTTTCTGAACTGCCGAGAAAATACAAAAGGCAACGACGTGAAAAAAGAATGACTTTGAATTACTGGCAGTGGCGGCTTTCCTTTGAAGTGGAGTCCAGGGGAAACTTCATCCCTCCACCAGTGACATCAGATACCAGGGGGCAGCCTTGAGTGATATAGGATCCCGCTGTTGACCAGAGCAGGGAAAAAAAAACACAAAGTAGCTATTATTCAGTTACTGTTCCTGAAAATGACATGCCTCATCTACACGGGAAGAGTTTCCCAAGACAGATCTGCCTTTTTCCAGTTCTGAGAGCAAAACAACTATATATCTGGAATAAATGTTATTGGTACTTGCAGAAATGTACGTATAATTTCATTGATTAATAGCTGTTGCTCTGATTGCATGCCAGTGCCTTTTGATGAAGAGGTGGTTTCCATTACAATGTTCAAAAAAAAAAAACATTGTGAGATGGTGAGAATGGCTCCCTTTACACAACAGGGCTGGCATTTAGCCTGAGGATGAGCTTATGTGAGCAGATGATGACTATGATCTTGATGCACGGTGTTGAGCCATCGTGGAACAGCCCAGAGGCTCTGATGTGCTGAGGCGGGACAGGTGGAACAAACCTACCAGCACATGGATGAAGCTCCACCCTGGCAGTACTGTTGCTTAAAAATGACTCCGACTGGAATCTACTCAGTCAAGATCCTTTGATTGCTAGCCTCTTATTCAAAACGCCTGCCTAACATGTAGGAAAGGACAGGGTCGAAACAATTTAATTATTTATGCAGCAAAAGCTTTTATCGAAAGTGATGCACATTTGAGAAAGCAGGGTCAGACAGTCCCTGGAGCAATTGAGGGTTAAGAGTCTTGCTCAAAGGCCCAGTGGTGAAATCAGTCTGCCACCCCAGGGATTTGGGCCAGTGACCTTCAGAGCAGAAGCATGGTGCCCTAAACCAAACCTGAGTTGCAATTATTCAGTGGCAGTTCTAGGCTTCAGCAACAAATATCTCAGAATATGAGTCTTATGACACAAATGCTAAGCACAACATAGCAAACTACAACTACTTGGGCAGAGTCAAGCACACAGGTAGGTCTGGCATGCCTCTGGCATTCCCTGGAGCGGTTTTTCCCAACCTAGTCCTTGCAGACCCCCAGACAGTCCACGTTTTTGCTCCCTCCCAGCTCCCTACCTACCAGGAGCTGGGAGGGAGCAAAAATGTTGACTGTCTGGCAGGGAGCTGGGAAGGAGCAAAATTTTGGACAAGGCCCCCAAGAACTAGGTTGGAGAACAGAGAGCAGAGCAAAGCTCAGGGTTCCGTGCCAAGCTGTTTAGTGGCTCCTTCACATCCAAACAACCAGGACTTCTGTGGTGCTTCCACTGTTGCCGAACATTCATTGGCCGTGATGCTGGACTGGTCGCTGGAGGACAACGCTGGAATTGAGAGAGATGAGTCTAACTTGGAAACCCAGAAGTATGGAGCCCAGGGACTCCAGACCCTGCAAACTGAAAGCTTCGCCCAATTAGGCACAACTAGACCTTAAAGGCATCAGCTGGTCATTAGGAAACAGGACTCCACTGTACCTAATTTCTTGTCTGGTCGTTTGGCTGTTGTGTCCGGTAATGGTGACTAACAGTTATCCATTTATACAGCAGGATATTTCACTGGAGCGATTCGAATGAATCCCCTTACTCACTGGGCACTGCAACAGGGCGTATCTTGTTGAAAGAGCAAACTTAAAGCCTCTGCCCTTAATCACGTCCTTTGTGGGAGGCACTTTCAGTCTGAAGCTCTTAGAATGATTGTTCTTGGGCCCTGTGCCGTTAACCCACTGGACAACACAGCACCACATGGGCTTTGACCCCGACACCCTGTGCCGCTATGCATTTGATTTTAACTTAGTATTCTGTGAGAGATCTGGTAAAGAATACCCTGTATTACCTAGCTACTCATCTGTAATATTTAAAAAAACAACATAATGATTGGCACATGGGATCATGTGATTTATTCCCTCTTAAAAACTATTATGGTATTAATGTACTTAATTCCAGAAGCAGATACTGGCACAAGCGTATTCCCATGTCATAAGGGTACCACTGGTTTCTTTGTATGTATACTGTTTGTGTGTGTGTCCCTGGATCTTATCTTTCAGATACAGCAGCTGGTGTGATGATACGGTATAAAGCAGCAAGATGCAGAAGCTG
>JAODJU010000130.1:7000101-7016705 GCA_026776725.1 Gnathonemus echidnorhynchus
GTGGCTCATCAGAAGCCAGGTAGGATAGAAAACCTACTGGACAGTAGCTCTCCAGGACCGGAGTTGGAGACCCCTGCAGTAGACCATCTGTTGGCACTTTTCCACTGCCAGAAATTGAGCCGCATCCAAGCCATACCACAAACTGACAAGTTTCCTTTGTAAATTATCTTAGCTGTACCCAAGTCGTACCTATGTTCACTTGACCCTGCTTGCTGACATTTTCTATATATTATTCATAATTAGTAGTATCGCACATCGCAATGTACTGAGGCATTCCTGATAACTCAGAACCTGAAAATTTCCAGCCACCTACTTCTGTTATAGAACAGCTGAACAAAATGGAGTCGTAATGCAAATTTAAGCAAATGAATATGAATTCTGCTAGAGTTTGATGCTACCATAAGACCGTGATTCTCACCGACTTGCTAGCAGAAATTAGCACACCGTAAATCATGATGTTCAACCAGCAAACAGTAAATAAGCATCTCTTTGATTTTACGTCACTGTTGCTCTCCAAACCTGATAACGCCTTTACCGAGCCAACCCTTCTGGAGTGGAAAATTAAAGCAAGCTGGAACTGCACTATGTCTAGTGTCTCTTCATGATATGGTTCAGGTACAACTCGCTTCCTCTGTGCTAGCCTCATATGACCTGATTTGGTGGCTGATGCCTCCCACATCCTGATCAAAGGAATTGTCATCCTGGTCACTGATCAAAGTAATATCCAGGTGTCAAGTGAGATGACTCCCGAACTCCTCTTTGGTGAGGGGGGGGGTGGTTATCGCCTATCCAGCTAAACAAACAGATATACTTGCTAAACCTCTCAGGAGCAAGAATCTTCACGTAATGGGACACCATTGGCGTAAATAAACACAAAACCCCATGAGGTAAAATGCAGCTATTATGAGCCGACTTTTCAGGGAGTCGTGTGGTGACGCTGTGGAACTTGTCACGGTGCTTGCAGGAGTGTCAGCCATAACACGAGACGACGAGAAATCAGGGCAGAAGACAGCCAGCAGTTAAGGGATAGATAGGGTTAGCCTGACCGAGAGAAATCAGGACTGGCCGGGAAATTCTGGAAAACAACAGAGCAGCGCTACGAAAAGTGGTGGTTTCTATTTACCTGGTTTGGGGGGGGGGGGGAAGGTCTTTTAAACAGGTCTGATCGAAATGATTTTCAGTTCATATTGCAATATTAGGATTCTTCCTGTGTCAATCCGACAACCGTATCAGAAAGCCTACACGCATCTAATCATGTAGAACATGCCGGAAGATACAAGCAGAGCACCCACTATCAGCCAACCCCCGCACACGTCACGAGTCAACAGCCCACATGTTGAGTCCTTTTTTAGTTGAGTCTCACTGGCATTCCACTCAGCACAAAGAGATCCACCTCCGCCAGTGTGATGCGAGGAAAAGCACCCTGCTCCTAATTCCCAGAGAACTCGTAAATTTACGGCTGGTTCTCAAGCCAGTCATCCATGGCAAAAGTGTTACAGACATTCACAGCCAGCTGCTGGGCTCCTGCTGGGAAAATATCGGGCTGTGAACAGGACATTGAGGAAAAAAGCTGAATCGTACGCAGGAGATGAGAACATTATTTAAGGAAAAGTCAAGAATAGGTCATAGTTATGCTTTGATATGTATATAACCATTGGGAGTGAGGTAAAAGCTAAAGCTAAAAGGTATTATAAGTGGAAGATCGATAGTTATAAAGTGTGGTCTTAAATAATTTATGTGACAGATATACAGGCCCACCGTCTCAGGGGGACAGGTTGGGGGGGAGGGGGGTTTGGGTGAGTGTCACGGGGGCTGGTTGAAGTAATTCTCTCCCAATCCTGGGACTTATACTCAGTAAACTGGCACATATACGCAGGCAGGGTGACCATATTTTGAGGACACCAGGAGCAGAACATAAAGAGAGCATCAAACGCACAAACGGTAAAAAGCGAAGGTGAACATGAAAAAAAACATTTCAGGATTGTTTTGGGTCCCAAAATATGCATTTTTTTTTTTACCTTGAAAAAGAGGCTCCCAAACGTAACACGGCAATATAGCAAAGACCAAGAATGAAGTATATTTAAGGGTTTTGCCAATGTGATGCGTTTTTATATTATATTTGCAGTATTTGTGTGAAACAGTCTGGGAGCAGACAAATCAGCAGAGGCCCAGTCAGCCAGACAGACAGAACTTCACAGGAGATCCATTATCCGCCCACTGACCCTCAGTTAGCACACAGTACGGAAAAATCATTCAGAAGGCTGCCTCATGAAGGCAGAGACCCCGGTGAGAGGCTAAGAGGAGTCCTGGCTTACATGTGGGATCCATTTAGACATCCGTATATCTCAGGGGGGGGGGGGGGGGGGATGACGGGAGCTGGGGTGGGAGTCAGGCCGCTTGGTGGGAAAAACACCCCCCCCCCCCCACTATCACAGGCTGTGTGGCATATTTCAAAGAGGCAGATTGTCCTCAAAGGCCCCAGGCTCCATTAAAACAAGCCTCACACATTACCCACTGTGGAAATGTGGAAAATAAGATGAAACGTGTACGCAGAATGAAGAAAATATCAGGGCAATTAGAGAGGGGATTCATTATCTATAAGAAAAGATGAAAAGCTAATAATAATAATAATAATTAATAATAATAATCAACAGCAGCACTTAGAAGTTGATGTTTATTGATTCTACACAGAACTAGGAAACAGACAGGCCGAAAAATAGACAAGCATCTACTGCTTGTTATTCAATGCTATTTACTTTGCAGAATAACAAATGCTGACAAAGGGGAAACGAAGCAATTCCTGATGTGTGACTTTTGATCTGAGCACAATTTTTGACTTAAAAATATTTTCTTTCTGGCTCAGGATGCACCCATAGCAAGGCATGCTAGCTTCATTCCTTCATATCAAACCCATTTGGTACCTGCAAGTGTCGGTCTTAAGGAGTCTGAAGATGAAAGCTAAGAGAACTGGCTCATCTGCAGCTGAACTACTGGCAGTTCTCAAGTTATGCAATTTCAACTTAAATAAATCCAAACTTACACAAAAAGATCTGTGGTACATAGAGTGTGAGGAAGCACTAATGCAAAAAGGCAACGTACTTCTGTAGGTAAAATGACACTTTTTAATTTCTTTTATGTGTTCTTTAGTAAGGATTACTAGTATATTTTTGTCTTGCTATGGGTGGGGTTAAATACGACTAACTAGTGGTCTTGGTTTTAGAGGCTTTCAAAAGAAATCTTCAAATAAAGAGGCTGATGTAATCAACCCATTATTATGTCATGACTATTAATCCATAAACATTAAACACACAAGCTGAGAACAATGGACAGCCAAGGTAACCATGGTGCACCTCACCTTGCAGGGACAGAGGTCAGGTCAGGTCAGGTCACCATCACCTGTGCAATCAATGGGAGGGATGCAGACTCGCCTCTCCTTTGTTTCTGATGAAACATTTCCACACTCACGAACTTGATGCACCACCAGTGACAATATCACGTGATCCACCAGGGAAGGGAAGTCATGTGACCAAAACTGAAAAGGCTGGCAGACAGGAGGAAGAAGCAAGTTCTCAGAGTCCCATGTTTTTTCTTGTTGCTTTTTTGCTGAGTACAACAGTCCTTTGAGTAACCATGACTAACAATCCGTAATTAACCCGGCAAAATCCCCACCTTCCTCATCCTGACCTGGCAGATGTCATGTTCCTCCAGACACCAGATCATATCCTTTCTTTATCACGCTTGACATTAGTAACGCTGAAGTCACCATGTCACCATCACTGGATCCCCTTTCCTGTCAGTGTTTTCCAGGAGAAGGTCACTTGTATCGATTTGTTGGACTCGTGCTATTAATGCATCTGATCACTAAGGTGGTAAGACACAGGTTCTACCATGTTTTTTATATGTAAATTCAAGGACAGAATTGACTCTAATTAAATTCAAATCTGATTTTACAGATGGCTAAGCACATCCAAATGAAATGATTATCATATTTCTTTTGAGGGGCGTTTCTAGCTATTGAAAAATGATCAGGGGCTAAGTCAATTTTACCTGGGGCTTGACTTTTTTTTTCTTTTTGAAGGAAGATTGGCATCAGGACTAAAATACTTGGGGCTATAGGGTTAAAATTCTCAGCGCTATAGGCTTAAAATACTCAGGGCTATAGGCTTAAAATACTCAGGGCTATAGGCTTAAAATACTCAGGACTATAGCCCCAAGTGATCGGACCTAACAATACCCATGGTTCTTTAATATTTTTTTTTTTGGCATAATATTGCTGTACGTGGTCTCTTTAAGTCTGCATTGCTGTCAGGTGTCACATGTGTTGCCCACTATCTTTGGACATGTTTCTCAGCCTGGTGACAGTTCGAACCCACCCCCCACCTCAAATTCCAGAGTCACAGGGCCCTAACCTGCCTTCACAGTCGACCTGTAAAGCCATTCTCTTTCTCTCTTTCATCCTCTCTCATCTGCCATAGAAAGGTGGTATCAATAGGCTCTGCACAGGATTTAAGCGCACTTCAGGAAAGAAGAGGTCTATTTGGCAGTCTGATTAGAACATTTGTCATTTAACAGATGTATTATCCAAAGCGATACACAGTTGAGAAAGCAGGGTTAGACAGACCCGGAACTAATTAGGGTCAAGGGCCATGCTTGGGGATCCCAGTGGCAAAGGTCCCATACTTACCCTGGGATTTGAACCAGTAACCATCTGATCACAGACGCACACCCCAAACCTGCAGAGCCCCACACCACCCACAGTGGTCACAGGCAGATCCGTGGATAACAATCAAATATTTTTCAGATATTGTTACTGCTTAGGTAAAGTTCTTTCAAGTTTAAAGGTTAATATATTCTATGAAGACATTCAGTGGTATCTTGGCATTTAATGTCACAATATGCAACTTCCCAAAGTTGCTAGAAATTCAAACACTGATAAATTATTTTTAGTATTTAAAAAGTGTTTAGGCTTACATTTAAACATATTTACCTTTTCTAAAGTGACTGTACGGGGTCAGTAGTGTACAGTTAGGTGATTATGATGTAAGTGGAAAATCGTAATCAAAGCCTTTTTTCCCCATAATGAAATTTGGTATGCTGGTACAAAGACTTCAGTGATTGTTCTAACGCCATGAGATGAGTTTTCACTTGCTAACTACTTTCATAGTATCTGCTATAATGACCTTTAGCATTTGCAGAAGCTTCCAGTTTTAATTTACACACAGATGTGGTAACCAGTGGCAGTTGGGGGGGGGGGGGGGGGGGGGGGCGGAGGGAGAGAGAGATTGGAGGTTACCCAAAGGACAGTGAGACAGTCCATTGGCTACTGACAGGCCCAAAGCACCATGATTTTCGATCTCGCTTGACTCTTCCGAAAAGTTACGTGGACGGGCCTCTCCCGGCGTCGACATAACCTGCGCGTCTCCCAGAGGTGCTGATTTCTCACGCTCCTGCGCCTGGCAAAGGCTCATCCTGGAACTGATAATTAATTTCATCTCCTCGCAGCTTGCTCGCACACACACACACCCGCTCTGAAGTCCTACCCCCGCCAAAAGTAATTGCACACTGTAAGCTACAGAAGATCAGTCTGGCTTCTTGAAACGATTATATTCCTGGTGGTAGGTAGGGAAGGATGGAGAGAGCGAGGGCAGAACCAATCACTCATCCTGGAGGCGTTTTCCACACGTGGTTCATACATCCATGTGCATTTATACCAATTAACTATCAATAAAATCAATGTGATATTTTCACCAGGCCAGGCAGCTTCTGTGTAGCTGTGAAAAAGCCAGAGATAAAAATACCCACAATCACACTTATGGTATATCACCATGTCCCTTGTGTCCACCAGTAAAAGAGGAACTTCTGTTGCCAAACGCGATGCTGTTGCTGTACAGGGACACTTATTGGGGAACTGGGAAGGGGAACCTCTTAATGATACTTACATCTCACATTTTCTTTTTGACTGTTCATAGATAATTCTGCATTAACCCAGAATTCCACAGTATTATGCTTTACGATCTGTGATGGACTGGCATCCCTGTCCACGACGTCTCTTGCCTACTGTAGGTTCTTGGCTCTCATGGGACCCTGTACTAGATATACAGTTAGATGGATGGATGGAACACTTTATGATAACTTTATAGTAACAGTTTTTTCATAAAAGCTCATTTTGTGAACAACATTCATAGTTAATGTTAAATTCAATTTATCCATCTGTCCACCTTCAAACTGCCCAGTCAGAATCAGGGGAAACTAAATTCATTGATTGTAAGTAATGTGAAGTTTAACTAAGGGCTGTCAGATGCCCATCTGAAGTCGTGCTGGATGTGCATTTCTGCAGCAGATAGGCAGCAGGGTTTAGCCGTCTGCGCAGCAGCAGCAGCCTGGGCGCATCGCTGGCCTGTACTGCATCTGGACTGATCTTTTTCCATTTTTAATTACAGTCTCTGGCAGTTGTCCCAAAATGTATAGCAGGCGAGCGCGATAACTCGTCTCTGAAAACAGGACTCAATGTCGGCTTCTGGCCTGAGCATCTATGCCTCCAGGGGAGAAGGCCGCCACCATGTTTTGGGGCCGAACTAAATGGTTGTGTCTTTTTCATGTGAAAGAAACTCATTTTAAAGGCCACAGGAGTTATTTTAAGTTTTAAGGACACCAATAATTTAGCGATAAAAATGGGAACAGAGTTTGTGTGAAGTGTAATTTCCATGAACTATTTCCTTTTGTTTGTGTAACAAAATGTACAGTAACAGCAATATTTCAGGTGGGTTGTGATGAAAAGATTATTTTCCTATTATCATTGGGAATTCACATGTTTTTTTATTACTAACATGTTACTTTCCATGATGGTACATGAATCACTTGACGAAAGAGATTAATCTTACCCGCTTGGGTTTTTTGAGTGTATGGTTTTGGATGTAATACCAGACAGATTTTTGTACCGCAAAGTTATGTCCTGGCAGGTTTACTTATAGTACCCGCTCCCCTGCCAAACAATTACGGGTAACCCTGTATTTGCCGTTCTGTCATCTCTTACCCACAAATAAGTTTGGTACAATTATCCAATGATGAATTTGATGTTACAGTTTCCTCACCCCTCATTTGTGCTAATAGCTGTGTTTTGGGTTTCTGGATTTTTCCATGGCAAAAACAAAAAAACAAACACTTTTGGAATATTCGTTTTTTTGGTCAAAGTTTTGATTCCTGAGTTCCAATAGTACTCAGACTTATACAAACATACAAGCATGTCTTGTATGTGTACTTTATAAGAATGTATGTATTTATTTATGTTTTATTATGCACTATTTTGGACTTGCATCTTAATTTCACTGTACAATGACAATAAAGACATTGTTGATGTTGTTCTAGATACAACAAAAATCTGTTTTCCAAAACATGTCTAGACTTCACTTTCATTAATATTCTAACATGAACATTAAAATACTCTGAATAATCTGTGCTTTCAGCCGGGGAACCATTCAGCTAATGTGACTGCAGGTTTCAGCCAAGGGGATTAAATGAATAAATATGAAACATTGACTAATCTGTTGACAAGCTTCTGTTCTTGATCTAATTGATGAATTTCAGACATATACTGTTCTTTCTGCGTTGGCTAAAAAAGGAAATACAGCGAATTAAACTTTGCAGGGAAAAGTTTTCGTTTCGCGCGATGGATGGGAAGATGTAAGGAAACTGCAGACATGATTCATGACAACTCAGACTGCAGTAGTAGGCGATGCTGGCTATAAGCCAGCTGTGGCAATTTCTGCTGGGCCAGGGGAAATGGAAGGCTGTGAAGGGATCGGCATGGTGATGGGAAGCCAGTGGAGAGGGATGAGAGAGGGCAGAAGGAGACATGTCCGAGGGTAGTTGTCTGAGTAACGGGTCCGCAAATAGACTCCTGACAATCAGGGGCACGAGGGCAGTCTGAACGGCGGTCAGGTTTTCAGTTTTCATCTCTTCTGAGCCCAGAGAAGCAGCTAATGATCAATTCTTTGTAGATGTTTTTATTTTAACCCAATAAAACCAGCGCATGGATTTTTTCCGCATGGTATCTGAAGTTACATTCAAGTGGCCGTACCGTAGCTGGTGAGAACGTCCTCGATCCGTATGCTGGCAAAGCTCTTGTTGACTGGGCCATGCTGAACAGCATTATTTGTCATGCTTTGAGATGTAAAGGTACTGTTTACGTGTCAGGTTTCCCTTCCGATCTCTTGAGGAAGTTTCTGCTTTAGTAGCCGACATTCGTTTGTTTGCCTAGAGTGTTGGTAGTAAAAATTATGTAATTATGTAATTACAAATTATTAATTTGTATTAATGAATAATATCATCCATTCATCCATCAGTACCACTATCCCAATAAACACAGAGCATGTTGTAGGGGATGCACGTGCATCGCTGGGCACTGAATAGATAAATATTAGTGAATATTAGTAAATTACTTACCATTCTTTCTCTTAGACTTAATACCAGAGCCCTTTAGCTGCTCATAACCCACACTTTGCATCTCGCTGTCCTTGAATACCTGCCAATTGGATTCAATTACTCTATTTAAATCCATCCATCCATCCATCCATCTATCCATTTTCTGAAATCGCTTGTCCTATTCAGGGTCGCGGAGGGTCTGGAGCCTATCCCAGAGGCTATGGGCGCAAGGTGAGGAACATCCCATGATGAGGCACCAACCCATCGCAGGGCACACTGACACACCATTCACTCGCACTCATTCACTCACACACCATTCACTCACACGTTCTATTTAAATCAGACCTTTGAAATTCATCTGGTTAAATTAGCTTTCTCTCTTTCATGAATTATTTGATTGCTACTCATATTTATCTTGTATGTGGTTTTTCCTGATTTATTGCTGCATTAAAAGTAAATTTGCTGTTTAATTTATGTAAGGCGACCTTGAGTGTCCTGAAAGGTGCCATAATGTATTATTATTATTATTATTATTATTATTATTATTATTATTATTGATATTGGTATTCATTTGTGGCATCTAAAAACCTAGGACCTACTTAATCGGCACAAACACACCTAGGCTTCTTCAACGGCCTTCAGGAAGCATCAACGGGAGTGACGCCTGGTTCAGTATTTAATAATAAGCCACCAATCTTACATAATTGAATGGTTAGAGTAGGAAAATAGCATCTACCAGGGTTGCCCTGGACCAGGACCAGGGCTGGGCAGCACTAGGTGGTGTCTTCTTGCCACAAGCTCACCTTTGTTCGGTGTTGATTCGATTCACTCGGCCGCCGAGCGTTTTGCTGATGACTTGCCTCTACGCGTTCAGACACTCCCAGTACAGACAATCGGCCCAGCTGCCTGGGTTTTAGGCAGACAGGATCTGCCGATGACTAATTGAGGTGAGCCATCGGGGCAGTAGACGGGGGTGGCGACAGGCTGGGGGCAGGATGGTGTGCCCTTTCCACTCCTCCCACTCTCGCACACATGCACGTTCCCCCTAAAATAGCCTGACAGCTACTGATCTCAGAACCACGGCCTGTTCCAAGTTGCGGCACATTTTAAATGAATTAAATGCTCACCAGATAAACGGATGGGAAATGGATGGACTTTCATTTTCAGTTTCAGATGTAACGCTTGGAATTGGAAACTACGCAAATCACGTTTAATTAACGTTATTTTACGCTTCTGCTTATTTTTGGTATTCATTTGCAACTCCAGCCCATAGGAATCTATATGAACCTCTGGTATGACACACACACAAGGCAGCAGTGTTCGAACAAAACAAAGTTCGGCTGGATCACGCCAATCCCCAGTTTAACGGTTCAGTTATGTACCCCGCATGACATCACTGAGCAAATGTGAGGGTGTCAAGTGCCGAAGATGGGGTGTGTGTGCGTGCTTCACGTACATGTGCTGACCCCGCGTCTCACCGCTTGTCCTGAGCAGCTGTCCTCGCACACGTTTGACAGGCCCTGCATCACGCTGCTGCCAGGGGGCATGGAATTCGTGCCGCTTATGCAGCCGCACTCCTCTGATAAAGCGCGCTGTCTTCACTCCTCACGAAAATAGGTCAGCACACATGGCACAGTCGCATTGTTCGTTTTTTTTTTTCCCTCCTCTCAATATCTCAAGAGGCACGATTGCAAACGCAAGGCTCATCTAACAGTGAACGCTGAGAATTCTTCAGTTACGTTTAGCTATCGCCTAATAATTAAAAATTATGTAGTCATGTAGAATATATTGAGAATTTTTATGACACTGAAGACATGTAAATATGAAAGTGAAATTATGTTAAAAACTGGAGAAGAGGATTAGGAAAGTAGATGCCTAGATTAGACTGCTGTCAGCCTGGTTTTAAACCGCGACACCCTCTGAGTGGACGGTCCCTCTGTTTCCACACGCCCGCGTGTGCAAAAACCTTCCCTGAGAACTGGAGTCCTGCTCTGCTTCTGCTTGACGAGGAAAGGCGTGGAGGCGTAGGATGGGGTGGTGCTGGGAGTGAGTGGGGAAAGTCCGCTGCATATCGGCGGCTTGCGTCAGACCGGACAGACTGGGAAGCAAAGAAAATGATGTATAATCAAGGCATCTCGCGTTTTGTAATGCCGTTTCCCAGAATGGCAAATAACATAAATAGATTTATATTTTATTTATATAGCGGACATGTTTATCCTGAGTACATTTACTTGAGAAAGCAGGGCCAGATGGTCCCTTGTGCAATTAGGGGTTTAGGACCTTGCTGAAGGGCTCAACTTTGAAAACACACTGCTGGGACTGGAACCAACAACCTTCCGATCACAAGCACAGCACCCCACCCACAAACTGCACATTTGCCTCACCCATAAACCACACTGACATATGTAGGTAGTAGATACATATGCAAAAAAATATCTGCTAAAATAACACCTAAATTAACACAGTAGAGCTTTGAACTACAAACACAGAACCTACATGCATCAATCTTCAGAACCCAGAACTAATCCCAGAAACCATAGGGTGAAACTGGAGGTACAGCCCCATAGTCTAATCTTTGGGCCCTTGTGTGAACACACAGTAAGGGAAGAAGAGAACTACCAATTCACCCCAAGGAGATGCATCTGGAGCACGTGGAGGGACTGGAACCTGCAACCTTGCGGGCATGAGATCACACTGCTCCGCTCTGAACCACTGGACCTCTAATGGCAGGGAGTGTTGGTTCTGGGGATTTCTGGTATAGTTGATGTCTTCGGAAGGAGGAGCAGGAGTGCTACCATATTACCGTGACAAGAAGACGGAGCTAAAAGATACGCACGCTCCAGGTTACGTGTGGGAACATATTTAAAATGAATAAGGCTGGATGGAGCTGAAAGCCGCAGAGCCCCGGCATCATGACCCGAACACACCGCCTCGTCAGCTCCAAGCAGCAGCAATTAGCGAGGGGCTAGACTTCTTGCTCACCTCCCTCTGCAGAGCCGGTCTGGGGAACCGTTAATGGCATGAATTACTCACTTGAATTAAAAAATGGCAGATACACCGAACACAAATATGCTTTTTCAAGGCCATAAATAACTTAAGTGGCTCATACAATTACTTACATAATGCCAGTGTAGCCCTTACATAGTGTTGCCCCCTATATAGATAGATAGATAGATAGATAGATAGATAGATAGACAGATACTTCTGTTTATTTATTCGGTAGACCCTTTAATCCAACGCAATGTACAATTAAAAGCACAGTACCCTGGAACAATTGGGTAGTTAAGGACCTTGCTCAAGGGCCCAATGGTGAAATCACTCTGCCGAGCGTCAAGTTCAAACCAATCACCTTCCAATCACAGGCACGTCTATACAAAAAAAAGCACACCAGTTCATAGATTATTCTGCCACCTACATTGATGAAGGGAAAACGAGTTCCTCTGCATACTTAATTAAACTGCCTGTCTAAAAACAAGATATTAAGCTGTCCATGCACCTGTTAGACTACCCTAATTTTTATAAAAACCAATCATGCTGAACGGATTGGTGGTATACCCAAGAGGTTACACCTGACCCGACTCCCCGTGCCAGCAGCGATCCAGCCAAATCGAAACGTCTCCTCTGTTCTCAGTAGGCCATCCTGCGAGACAGTCAACAAATGCTTTCAGCTGCGCTGCCAAGATCTTAGCATAACTGCGACGGAGGGATACAAAAATATGAACTGAAATCTCTCAGGTACTGGAATTGCAGCAGATGCCTCCAAAACGGAAGAGCACATTCCCAAAGCTCACTCAGTCCATTTTTTGTTGTTTTCATTAGACCGTCAATGCCAGGCTTCCTCATCACACGTTACAATATTAGGAACCAAACCTCACTCAGTCCTCATGTACCCAGTGAAGAACTTTCATTAAATTTCCAAAACTCACTAAGTCCACAGACATATACGCATACTCTGTGAACTGAGAGTGTTTTGGAAATTTGCTCTTCAGTTATTTTAAAAATGATTAAATTCTAAGGTATGCTGAACATTATCATAGGAGAGAGGAAAATAAATCACTTTTTTAATCAAGTTTCCAACCCAACAAAGTTCCCAAACACCAACAACAGCAACTGGGTTCACCTGGAGATGTGTACAAGCATGATGCCCGTCTCAGAGAGGCGGGCCTCCCAGTACTCCAGGCTAACAGCATTGGGGCCGCAGACCACAAGATACAGCGATGAGACTGTTGGGTTGGACTAGGACACAAAACACTTGGACACAAAACTGAGCGACCAGAGAATAATTCAGAGGTCAAACCAGAACCCAACGGACCGATCCAACTCACTACACCCACTCACTACAACCCAAGGGCTAAGAAACCGTCAGGTCAACCCAGGTGCCCCAAACTACCAAAATAAAGCTAATGCAGGTAAATCAAGACAGAGTAAAGAACCACTGAGCAGCTAAATCTTTAATAGATTGAGCCATCTGGAAATGGGCGTGATCATGCAGAACAACCACGCCTGAGGCAGGTAGCTTGTGAAAGGAATTGAGGAACAGATGTGACAGACAAACACAACATGGGCAAAATAATAAACACGCGGGGACAATGGTCAACTTCATACTTCACTAGTTCAAAGGAAAGAATTTACCTTGCATTGTATAACAAGACATATTTTCATCCTGTGCTGGTGCAGTTAAAATGATCACTGGTTTTATTTTTGGGACAAGCTTTAACACAGCTGATACATCATCTTCCAGTGACGGGACAGGGTCACAGGCAGCCTATCCCAGGATGCACTGGGCAGCCTGAATGGGAGGCTGGCACAATACAGGGCACATGCACAGGCACACATAGGAACTACAGAAGCACTAACTCACCTAACTGCATGTCTTTGAATTGTGGGAGGAAGCCTGCACAATTCCGGGGAACAGACCCCACTCAGACACCCACAGACAGTGTGAGGTCACGCTTTCAAACCCCACTCAGACACCCACAGACAGTGTGAGGTCACGCTTTCAAACCCCAACTCTGGAGGCGTGCAGCAGCAGAGTCACCATGTCACCCACAACTGATGCAACCCACATATGAGATATAGATCCAAATAGATTAGCGTTTCCCAACCTAGTCCTCAGGGACCCCCAGGCAGCCCCCAGCTCTCAGCACACCTGAACCAAACAATCAAGCAATGAAGAACACCAAAGAGCTGGTACAGTTGTGGGTCTCAGAGGACTGGGTCGATACACACAGAAATGAGATGGGTTTGTTGGTAAATCTTATGGCCTGAAAGGACTGCAACGCAATGATGTCATACAGGTTTAATAGACTTAGAGGTCCTGTAATGATATTTAAAAATGACTGCGCAAGCTTGAAATAGCGATTTTATGAAATGGATTCTAAGGACCACTGGATTTTTGGGAAATGTGTTTCCAGCATATAAATGAAAATTTGAGAATTCACAAACACTGTTCAACATGAGAAACGAAAGGACAACACTGTCTAATGGAGACATTTTTCATCAGAGTGATATTTTATAGATTCCAGATGGAAAACATTCACAACTATTAAACATTAATAGCCATAAAATAGTGTCTGTAAGTAAATTGACCCTTTTTGTGTTCATTTATTTAATATGTTTTCTTTAGTACGTATTACTAATATATTTTTGGCTTATGTGTTTTTTCCTGTAAGTTATCTAGTAAGGGAAGGCAAATCCAACTTATGTAAAATTCGACACACGTAAGTGTTTGTGGAACGGATAATTTGTTTCTAAACCACCATGTCATTACAGCTGAAAGAACATATAATATTAGCTACTAACACGATTTTGCACAAATCACGAAATGGTGTGAAGCGCAAAAATAATCGGTATGCATCGTTGTCTATGTACTGGACATCACGATTCTGTCATTAAAAACGCCCCACCGTACTTCCGTTAAAAGTTATTAAAGCCATAAAACTGAAAATCGAATATGAGGCTAACTTAACCGCGGTCAGTGACAAGTTATCTTCATCTTCTACCAAAGCAAATAGCCAATCGTAGTCAATATTTTAAAAAACCAATCAAAGGAGCGGAGATATTAGCCACTGTTCCCGCCTGCACAGTGTCAAAATTCATCCTGTCGAGCGAGCGAGTGCAAACGTGAGCGCTTAAATAGTCTCCAGCGAACGTGAGCGCGTAGAGAAGATGGGTTGGTTCGACTTTTGGCTCTAATTTAACGCTGAGCGAGCGAGCGAGTGCTGTGCAAACGCGGGCACATAGAGAGCATGGATTTTCTGCTCGCGAGCGCATACGCGCGCATGGTTTTTATGCGCGCGAGTTTTGGCACTAATTTAACGCCATACTATTTGCGTTAACGCTTCCGTAAAGTCTATGTATGTTGGATATTTTTTGTGCAAGTCCAGATTTCATCATCCTGGAATGTATCATGGATTTAAACAACATATAACTTTGAACCAAACTATATGCAAATCTATATATAAGAAACTGTTCTACTCACTGACAAGATGAAAAAATGCATTGCTAAAAAGGGTCACGATCAAATTTATCATACATGTCTACGCTTTACACGGCACAGCTAATGATGCCCTCATCAGTTCATTTATTAACAAAATTCAAATCATTCCTAATCCTTTTCCTAGAACTAATATTGCAGTAAAAATGCTGTTTTAATTGCCAATTAGGAGGCGGCAAATATTTGCATTCCATGATTTATCTGCTGAATTGCACGCTAATAGCAACCATTGCCAGTGCTTGTACACTATGAAGTCGCGGAATGTTCCAGAAGACTCCTGATGACAGCCAGATGGAGACGGAGCTTCCAAAGCCTTTCAGCAGGATTCAAAGCCTCGTTCACAGACGAATGCAGAAAGCAGCCCGAGAGCATCATTGTACAGCAGTAAAAAGGCGACAGCATTTCCATTTCCTCCCGTGCTAGAAGCTAATGTAATCCAAGCGACTTCTGTGCATGATGCTGCTTCGGGAAATGAAAAAGATCAATGATACCGGCTGGCTTCTTTCATATAATGGCCATCTGTGAAGCATGTTGGGGGGTTGGTGTTAGCATCTACATAACTCAATGAAAGAGTGGACTTGGGTGAGATGTGTGGATCAGTGGCTTAGGCCTCTATGACTATGATCAAAAGGTCATTGGTTTAAATCCCATGGCTGGCAGTGTGATTTCACTGTTGTGCCCTTGACTGAAACATTTAACCTTCATTTGCTCCAGGGACTGGCTGAGCCTGCTTCCTCAAAATGTGTTGCTTTGGATAAAAGCGTCTGCTAAATCAGGGGTGGCCAATGTTACCCAGAAAGGGCCGTTGCGGATGCAGGTTTTTGCTGCAACTTCCTAATTAGAGAACTAATTAGAGAACTAATTGACTGAAGAGTCCTCACATCTGGGTTTGAACAGCTGACCTAAAGGTTACCCCAAAAACCTGCATACACACCGGCCCTTTGAGGCTTATGCTGTGTTCCATTTACCTCGGAACTCGAAACTGGGAATGACGTCACACACGAGTTAACCGTGTTCCAGTACGACAAGTTGGAAAGCCATTTAGAAATGCCAGGGACCCGATTCAAAAAGCAAGATTTCTTGCTTAGCCAGATAACTTTTCGGATTTAATTTACCTCAGTTTAAATGGCATTTACCTTTGCTCACTTACACTTAGCCCAGACTACCTTAAATCTGAAAAATTATCCAGCTAAGCAAGAAATCCTGCTTTCTGAAACAGGCCCCAGTTCCAGTCAGGTTAATTGTTAGCCATTGTTAGCAATATCAGTTGATAACAACACATTATGTGGTATTTTGCGCATAAGAGATAGTGCTTAGACAGTTCTGTGTGTACAACCAATTCAGTAAGCCACAAATAAAACATCAGTGCTAATAAACAGCATAAAACTACAGCTTTAACTTCTGTTGATAAAGGGTGCAGCCATTTTATTTTATTTTTTTAATATTCCACCACCCCCCCTCTGCGGAGGACTGCTTTATTTCTATTTACATATTTATTTATTTATTTATTTTTATTTACTTCCTCAATTGAAGGAGAGGGGGGGGGGGAAAGGAGAAGAAGGGGGATAGAGAGAGCGGGAGAGAGAGAGAAAAAAAAAGAGAGAAAAAACAGATAATCTGCTTCACTGTCTGCTGAAGAGAGAAAACAACAACCAACATCTGTACGAATCACATCGAAAATCAAACG
>JAODJU010000130.1:7031777-7069218 GCA_026776725.1 Gnathonemus echidnorhynchus
TGTAGAGTAACTGAATACAGTGCATGCTCCTTACCATGTAGAGTAACTGATTACAGTACATGCTCCTTACCATGTAGAGTAACTGATTACAGTACATGCTACTTACCATGTAGAGTAACTGATTACAGTGCATGCTACTTACCATGTAGGGTAACTGAATATAGTGCATGTTCCTTACCATGTAGAGTAACTGAATATAGTGCATGTTCCTTACCATGTAGAGTAACTGAATACAGTGCATGCTCCTTACCATGTAGAGTAACTGATTACAGTACATGCTCCTTACCATGTAGGGTAACTGATTACAGTACATGCTCCTTACCATGTAGGGTAACTGAATACAGTGCATGTTCCTTACCATGTAGAGTAACTGAATACAGTGCATGCTCCTTACCATGTAGAGTAACTGATTACAGTGCATGCTCCTTACCATGTAGAGTAAGGATTCTCCTTGCCAAAAATCTTATATGTGCTCCCTGTTATTCTTTTATTCCAATACAAACCCTCCAGACATCGTTATTTCCTCACCATCTTGCATTATTTATCGAAAGACATGCAGCATTCTTTGCATGTTCACTTAAATGCTCGTATATAGTTACCTGTTCTATATCACAGATGTTTTTTTCTCGGAATGTTTACAGAATGTTTCGATTGATGTATGGAAATGTTCAAAGTGTCTAGGTTTCCTGATGCTCCTACCTGTAGAACATTATCCCACTACTACAACTAAGACTAATAAAATAAAAACAAATGACAGGCATGGTAGAGCAGTGGTTAACACCATCGCTTTGTCCCTCAGACATCAAGGGTTTGAGGCTGGATGGTGCATTTGTGCCATACACTTATAGCCCTTTTAAAAAACAATATTTTCCAACATTAATTGCATTAAAAGGATGTTCAGCTAATAATGTTGATGTGCTGACATTGACAGGACCTTTGTTAAAATGTAAAACATGGAAATAACGTTCCATTAATGTTACAGTTTAAACATTCTCTGCAAACTTTGGGATACAACGTTGGTTAAAGTTCTAGGAATGTTCCCAGCTAGCTGAGATATCTCTGTACTTCCCAAAGATGGCATGCGTGACAACTGGAGGAAATTCTGAATGGAAGTAAGTAGAAAATAGAAAGACTTTTACGCATATCAGTTATGAGTCCAATATTCATTGTTTACAAATAAACAAGGCTTTGTCTAAATGCACCTGCAAACGGTGAAACATAACACTGTGCTTTATTGCGACATTGGCAGGTGAGTGACAGCTATCCCTGGACTCTGTGTCAGCTCCGCTGGCAGCCAACACTGTTACTTTCAGTTCAAAACTATTACACTCCACAGTTATTAGTCAGTTAGCGTTATGAATAGCTACACATAGCTAGCTAAAGAGGTAAAGATAAATGACCTGCTGGCTAAGTACCAAACCTGTCAGTTAGCTGTGTAAGCTGAAATACAAATTACATCACGATGTTGATGTCAGTATCTTAAGAAGTTATCTAGCTGGCAGCTAATTTCTGAAAAAAAAATAAAGATAAGGTTATTTTATTGTGACTATAACATAACTATATTCATTTCATGATTTCCAGTTTGAAAAGGAATGTTCAAAATAACGATGCATCTAATCCAACAATTGGCTGAGAAGATTTATGAGCTGTTGATGGACAGCCAACCAGGAACGAAATCACAGACAAGGAGTGGGGGACTGTTTTATGAAACCATGGATCACAGATTATGCCACACATTAGATAATGTGCTCATATTCAACTGGTGACATTCAAATATTAGTGTAAGATATTTGGCTTAATTTGATTTCATTTGAATATGTGGATCCGCAGAGATGGAGGGTTTTCAAAGGGGTTTGTACTGTGCAAGTAAACAGTTTTTTTTATAGGCATAGAAAAAACAGCAAGTCTAGCACCTGTTTGTTGCATATTCCGGTACAAACCATCAGTCTTGGAGCTTACTTTAGCACGTCACCAATAAGTCTACAGTAATAGACACATCCAGAACCAGCTCATGGTCATTAAACCTACTCATCCACATTGATTCAATAGACCAGTGATTCTCAACCCATGGATCATGACCCAAATTGCAACTTCTGAACGGGCCATGAGGCAGAGTTGGAAATGTAAGTATTTTAAAACCAGCAAGCTCCTATGCTGATCCACAATCAGATTTCCCAGCTCCAGTCCTAGAATTAACTTATATAAACAGGTCTTCAGTCTGCAACTGCTTAGCGCGAAACTAGTGAACATTCAACCAATCCAAGAAGCCAAACCGCAGATGCTTAATTTAAAATTCACTGTCATCCAATCAGATTTGTGTGATAGGCATTGATAAGCATAAATTGCGGAGTGCACTGCATGCTTGATCATAGCGTTAATTTAGACCTATACTTGATATAGGGTCGACATGGTAAAAAATGGGATCATAGTGCAAAAAGGTTGAGAATCAATGTCACAGACTACAGAAGAATAATCTATGCGTAAAGTGTGACTGAAAGTAACACATTAACCACCACATTAACTGCAAAAACTTAAGAAGGCAGCCTAGGCTGCTGAATGCATTGGCCTGTTTATGTGTGTTAAATCAAACCCATACAGACCTTGATGATCAGTGAAGAAATGTGAGTCCACCATATGCAACATGATGAATACATTAAGCCGCAGAAACAACACAGAGCTCCATGCAAGTCAGCTGATACCAGGAGATATCGCTGCAGTGGTAAATAATATGGGTTTTCCTTAAGATGTAACCCTGGGTGAACCTAGGCTCACACACTCACACGGTAGTTGTCAGATTTCAGGCATGCCACTCCTGGAAGCCATCTGAGACTACCGCTCCTCTCATGTTTCACTCCTTGGCTGCTGAGGTGCTTCTAGACAGGAAGTGCCATATGATATCTACTTAACTACTCAACGTGTCACCCGAGGATGATGTTACCACGTGCTTCCTGCCTGAAACTGGCCGAGAGACAAAACTGTTTGCCGCCGTTGGCCAGACCAGGCCTGGAAAACTAATACAAGACCCAAGTCTTGAGCCACGGATGCTGAGCTAACACCCTGAGATTGAGTACGCCTTGCAGCCCCTCAATCCCACATGAATAAGTCCCAGCAATATATCCTAGATGATTCTCCTAAGTCATTCACAAGTTCAGCTGGCGGCTTTGTGGGCCGCGGATGCCGCGTAGCGAGCCAGCCCTTCCCTGCCTTGAAGGTGTGTCACCTGCTCAGGAGGGAATAAGCACCGAAGGTAGCCCACCCCCCCCCCCTCATTGTCCTCAGGACACTGTCAGACGCAGCCAGGTCAGGTTACCAAAGCATTGTGTGTGGGGGAGGGGGCTTGGGACCAGAATAGAGTTTACAGCACAGACTAAAGAGCACTGGTACAACCAAATTACCTAGAAACTCTTCCGCATAGCCATTGAATAATAGAGAACAGGTTAAGTCACAGAACAACTGTAACGCATTGTTGACTTATTTTTGACTTGCGATTTAGAAGAATCACGCCCTACCTTGGCCTGAAGGGTTGGGTGGGTTTTGGCCTGAAGGTGGATTGTCAACACCTCATTGTGAGTGAGCATTGCTGGATATCCTTTTAAAAATGCTTTATCATCCATTGATGCATACAATAATATAGTGCTTAAAAAAAAATCCCCAGTGATTACCGTAACAGCAGAATCAAAATCAGCGATTGGGCTTACCAATCCCAAAATGTTTCTTAATCATGATTAATGGCACTGCATTATGTAACACCGCAATCTAATTACCTCTTGCGTTCACTGACCGTGTCAAAGACAAACAATGGATATTCGAAGTCCAGAGTGAATCACTCACAGAGTCATTTAGGAGGATTCATCAGTCAACAACATGTGAGCTTACAGAGTTTACAGTATATGGTCCCACCCAGTTCACATTGTGAAACTTTTGCTAAGCCATGGAACAAAACGATGGTTTTGATATATAAGAAGATCTCTATGTTCATATAATTATTTAATTGCCTGATATAGTGAATGGAAGGGAGTTTGATGTTATTCATAAGTTTTCACCAACCTTGATTCTGTTGTTTTTTGAATGTTTGTGAACATTTTGAACAATTCTGAAGTGTTTGGGAAAATATTTAACATTGTACTGCATTTTATTTATGCCAAAAAAATGTATTCACCTTTATTCGGTAACATTAATGTACAAACAGGATACCTATGATAACCCTAAAGTAACCCAAAATGCAAGTAATCCCAGTGCTACTATCAAAATTTTGTCTTTGTAAAGTATATTATTAACCTGACAAGACACATTTGAGATTAGATTTATTTTTGCAAAAAAGGGCTACAGTCGGTCATTTTTCACATCTAGTACTCTGAGATTTGAAGTGTTTTTAGAATGTTGGGATTAGAAATCTCCCTGAAAGGAAAATGATAACTAAGGGAAATGATAACAAAGACTAATTTGACTTATGAAGATGGATATCATTTGGAATTTTAAGTAGATTGTAGTTTGTAACCGATTTGTCGGTTGATCAAAGACAAGTCCATCCATCCATCCATCCATCCATCAATCTTCTAATCAATTATCCAGTACAGGGTTATGGGGTCAGAGACAAATAACACTTCATTAACAATAACATTTAATAAACAATTAATTATGCAAGGTTATTCAGTCAAGTGTTGGAGAAAAACAATTAAGGCACTTTCCTTAAATACATTCCCATAAGGAACATCTGCTCTTTCATAGTGTGCAAGTTATGGGAAGGAAACAAATTTTTAAAGTGTTCAATTGCTGACTTACTGTTCTATACTACTTTAGTGAAACATATACATATATGGAGGATGAATAATGGTTGAGAATCCCTGTGCCAAGAAAAGTGCGACTTGAAGAAGAACATCATGGCTTTACCACTGGCTTAGTAATAATGATTAATGAATAAGCCTCAGAGGTTTTCAGGCAATACCATCTGCCTCACACCTGCAGGCTAAAATAGCTTGCGTACATACATCTGGACCTGATCGCTGGAGTATTTATGTGCTAAATTCTGAAAATGTACCCCCACCGCCTACTTATTCAATAGATAGGCTTGCTTTTGAAGGTTCGTGAAGGAGTCTTGTCTGTATGGTATTACAATCGTATCACAATATGTTGAAGGGTAGACCTGTAGGTAGGACACTGTGTAATACTTCTGCAATGAATGACTGAAATTCCCTTGCAGAACTTGAATGAGAAGTATCCTTGTCTTTTGATGGGGTGTTAGGAACATTCCTTGAGGAAAAAACCCAGTCGAGGTTGTCACAGCATCACCCACCAGCACACTTCCTGCCACATAAGAACCGGACATCACATGGCTGTTATACACCGGAGACATAAATACTCATTCGAAACTTCTATGACCATTCAGCCTCTAACAACTCATGAGTCAAAGCTTCACCTCCGCTTCTGGCAGATTGTCTCCCCTGTATCATGAGCGACATCTCACGCACATATTCTGCCATGGTAGACCATGGAAGCGGAGAGTGACTGCCGTGATACATCATCTGCCTCAGATTTAGAGGGAACCAGGCTGTTACACAACAGATGTTGATTCTGCTTTTTTTCCTTTTAGTTCTAGGACATGGCGTGAATCGCGTAGGAGAAGAGGCCAGGCTCCATGTTTAGTACACTGGGCTGATACGAGCAACATATTTACGATGCTTGTACAGGAGCAAACCAAATCATCAACCAAGAGCGGCGGACTTTCATTATAACCGGGGGGAGAATGGTTTCTGCCCCATCAACTTCTCAAAGAAACTCTCATTTCAAGAATTAGATCATAGTCTAAACTGAAAAACTCATTTATGTTACCAAGCTACTTAGTTGTCATACCAAGGATGTCATTTTTCCTTTTCTGTTGTTGGCCAAACATTAGCAAAATGGTCTGTCGTATATCCACATAAATGTATATTGCTTGTGCTTGGATAAATCAAGTTTAGTCTTCTTCACATGTGTAATGAACCACTTCTGTGTTTACCTTTCCTGAAGGTAGTCATCAGCATCATTAAAGGACTAAGTTGCTTTAGGAATTGCAACTTGTTTTCGCGTCAATGAAAGAAGTGTTTATTTTCTATGCCGACTCTTTCCAGAAATAGAAACAAAAAACGGCTTTTCTGGCTGGGAGGATCGATGCCACGTGCTGGTCTAAAAAACATGTGTTTAAAAGTCACCTTGACGCATCTCAAGCCTATTAATTTCGCCGCTCAACGAGCACCAAAGTGCCGCCATAAATTTTCCATGAAGGAAGCAAACCTCATATGGCTCAAATACGACATTTAATACCATTCACCTGACACAAACAACCGATACACTCCTAATGCCATCCCTCACATAGATCCGCTATGGGTGTGTCAAAGGGTAAAGACTGATTTCCCTGGTTCAGGATCTCTCGGTGACATGTGCTTACGTGCCATGAAGCAATTACCTTTATATCCACAAACTCAGAGATCAGCAATGAGAAAAGCCATCCTGCTATATTGTTAAACCAACAAAAATCTTGTCTTCAAATGCTACGCTCAACCCGAACTCAATAATGATGAGCTCACAACACAAGTAGCTCACATTAACGAACAGCCAACAACTGAAATGTTCTCAAATATCTGTCCCCAGGAAGTCCTGAAATACCACACTGCCACGAGAACCAACAACTGATACCCTACCAATGAATGACCAACCAGCGACCGTACCCAGAGTGCGCCAAGCGTTGCGTAAGACCCAATGGCAGCGAAATGCTGCACCGCTTCTTCGTAATGAGGGTCTGCTTGTGACAGCTCTGTCTAGAGGCTTCAGGTTAATATAACAGCTGGGGGGGAAAAAATAAAAGATTGTTCTCAGGAGGTCCGCACCCATTGGCAGGCGGAGGAGCTGGCACGCTTCTGTCCATGGACTCAAAAAATATCTCTCCAATTGCCCAATTACAACCCGGTCGGCCGTGGGCAGCCCAGGCCCTGCCAGGCAGAATTCTGACGGCGCCGATGACGCGGCGGCCAAGCCCGACGATGCAGGAAATGCTACCGGAGTTAAATATAGCCTGGCTGCCTACTGTGTCATCTTTCAGAAAGCCTCTCGCCCTCTCTGCTCCGGGTGCCCATATGCATTGCACGCCCAACAACTGAAAGAGCAGCGATGTGTCAACTGAGGTCAAATTATAAAAAACACACAAGCCCAGACCTCAGGCTGTAGAAATGACTGGACTGAGCCAAGATGGGCGTTGTTATTCATAACTATCAATTAATAGGGAAATAATTGAAAATAACTGAGCACAGTAAAATGTCAAGCGTCCATCGAGGACACCTAGAGATAGCTTAGAGATATATTTTGGGAAAATACACAGTTTCCTGTCTGACTTAGGCATTGGTGCAGAGTCTTAAAGGTGTATTGCTTTGCACCCCAGAAATTCATCCTCCATTTATGTATATTCTTTTTTTTTTTTTTAGATTATCTGAATCCTATTTGCTCCACAGGTTTTCCCTTCCACAATGCTGCTGTTTTTTCAAAACTGAGATTTTTTTTCCTTTCCCAAACTCTCCCAGCCTCATTCTCAACATTCGCCAAAATTGCACGTTGAAATCTCCTCACACATTGAGGGGCCGCTCTACCTTATGGTGACAGACAGACACACACATGCACACATCCTCTCACACGCTCCTAACCAGCCTCATGCCCTTGGTGTTTTTGCTAATAGGCTGGCAAACACACACACACTCACACACACATTCACATACACACACACACACACTTGTCACAATATTCCAGTAAGGTTACAGCTAGATGCAGATCACCTTCGAAAAATCTATTATTGCTGTTCAATGACCAAGTATTCATTAAGCTGTATTGCGTGTGTGAATTGGTTCAATACCTCTAAAAAGCCATTTCTGCAATGCAATGCATAAACATGTAAATAGCAGGCTGTCAGGAAATATTAACTAAAACTCCACTCTGGATTTTGATCTGTTTAATCTGTCGATGTAAAAGGACATCTCAGCTGTGCCGAATCAGGTTGATTCCTTTTGGCCCATATTTGACTCATTATAGGAATAGGTGCTAATTATTGTTCATTTATGGTAACGTGGTGTCTTTTACAAGTTACATAAATGTGAAACATTTCTAGTACACACTGTTTAGGTGGGTGGCATAGCACAGAGCTATGCAATGTCCTGAATAATGATTCATATTTACCAGACTCAAAAACACTATACAAGCATTTATGTGCACAGGATAAGAGAGTGTGTTTACAGTGACTTTTGGCCGTGCAAGCAAGTCCAATACATACTGACGTTAAATGAAATAACAAAATAGCACGTTAGTGATTTCAAAGGAGCCAAACTCCATCCGAATGGCAGACATCTGGGTCTGCTGAGCTACAGCCACGTTCCAGAAGACTGACTCTGGTCTGTGGAGACCCTGTGTGGAGTAAGAGAATGCTAACTCGGCTCTGTGCAGAAAATCCGTGAAAAGAGAGAGAGAACCTGACACAGAGCCTCCACTTTCAGCAGAGGAGCACCGGGAATCTCCATCTTCTTTGCCTGGTCCTGATCTCCAACACGCGTATTCACCACGGGAGTCCAGATACAGCACTTTCCAGTGCCTTCCAGGCACCTTTCAATCACGCTCAGGGAGAAGTGCACTCTCAGTAGTGCAGGAACATCAGGTGACCTGTTACATAATCTCAGGCTTCAGAGGCAATGAAACAAGCTTCCCTTTTCCAGAGTCTCCTACTCTTTTGTAGACCTAAATATATAATTGGCTTGTAATTTTTGCAGACAGACATGCCCAGTCACATCTCCGACGTCGGCCACGGCTGAAGCGCTCGACAAACGTGTCAGGCCCACAGAGTCTTCACAATCCCCATTGAAAAGCAGGGATACTGTATGACTCAGAGGGTTAGGACACTGAGCCTGTGATTGAAAGCTTGCTGGTTCAAATCCTTGGCTCAGCAGAGTGATTGTCACCATTGGGCCCCCAAGAAAGACCTTTAACCCCCAATTGCTCCAGGGAGCCTGTCTCACAATCACCACCACCCCAAAAAAAAAAAAAAAAAATCATATTCTCAGTACAGGGACAATAATAAAGCTGGGAGTTCTAGTCAGCATTCATCAGGCCCCCATTTTATTAACCCCTCGATGTGAAGATCGATGTGACCTTTTAACCCTAAGATTCTGCTGTAGCAACATTATTGTCCATTTCATTTACATTGTCTTATTTAGCACTTTTGTCCAACAGGACATGCAAGCCAGGCAAACAACAAATTATAAACAAGCAGCTGTCAAGGAGCCAACTAGGCAAAAGGGCGGCTAGGCTGAGCTTCCAAAGAACGCCCAGGTGCAGGTGTACGCAGAACTGGAGCTAGTCTGTATTTGGACTGGGTCCAGTATTAACTGAGGTGTACTGTACTTTTTACCAGAATGGTGAAGCGAGAATTTAAAAAATGTACTCTGATACGTCCAGATCAAAGAAACCAAACATTTAACGCTGTAGCCATGGGGGAAATTATACAGCACACACACACACACAACACACACACTACACACAGTCAAATGATAATAAAAGGGCAAATTCATTGTGCATTACACCTTCACAAGCAAATGAACGTAAAATATAAATATAGTACACAACCTTTAGCGCAAAGAATGTGGTGTATCTACATATGAGTCCTTTTATAATGGGGTAAGTATGTTTTTGGGGGGGATTAAATTCACCGACATTTGAGCTTAAATTTAAAATGGCGGTTTTACATTTGTAAAATGCTAAATACAAATAAAGATCAGGGCTTAAAAACATGCTGTAAAATGTCTATCATCGCCAAGCCCTGTGGAGAAACTCGGCCAATTCAGAAAAAGAGAACTGACATGCGATGTTTCATTCTTGTCTTTGACATGAAGAAACACGTTATAGCCAACTCCTCTCTTTCTTCCTTTTATCTATCTCACAGTTTCACAGTATCTCACAGTGGCTGCACTTTGCAAACATGTTATTTCCGGAATATGAACATAACGCATCTCAATAAACTTTAGTATCCTGAGGAATGCGGTGGTTGTGTTTAGCGCTCCCGGCTCACCCTGCTTTAAACGGCGAACAGAGATAAGCTACGAAAGGGGAAACGTATCAGCCTGCAGCTGGAGAGTCTTTCGGAAGGCTTTGTTCGGGTTTTTTTTTTTCGGTTGGTAAATGTGGGATCCTTTCACTTCCATTCACAGCAGCGGCAGAGGTTGCAGTGAAAACCCGAGGCGATGGACAGATAGGTGAACGCAGTTGAAAACAACAAACGGCGATCAGGTGTCTTCATGAATACTAAAGAACACCTACAATGCTTATCCACGTAGCCCGATCTATTTCCACAAAAGAAACACCACAGAACAGTTCCTGGACAAATCAATTGGTGCACAAATTATAATTATTACATTCTCTATTTATATTCATCAACATCCTATATTCTAATCCTAATTTCCTATTTGTTTTAATATGTTTACACCTACTTTCAGTGAGAGCTTTAAATAATAAAGGAGAGGCAGTATTGGTGTGGCTTTCAACCTTAAAGCTTTTTGCAAACCGAAAACAAAGTGCTTATTTAGGTTATTCCATTCTATCACTGAAGAACACACTTTGAATAAACTCTGAAATATTATTATAAGTAGTAAACTAGGAGTTCTATAGTAGTTTGTAAACATTAATTGATATAGTTAAATTCTTTATCGGTATGTTTTTCTTGTTTATAGCAGTATTGTTAGGAGCCGTCTTTGTAAACAGGAAGTGTGCCTGAACCAGCTGTCCTGTCTTCAGTATAATTAGCATTAGGTGTGGTAAAGAGCAGCACCAGTGTGTTCTTACTTGAAATAAAAGCAGCACTGTGTTGCCTAACCTCCCCCACCACGTTCAGCGATGACTGTGTCTGGGCTGAAAAAGGGAAGTGGCTGTGGTGGTACTTTGAGCAATCGGATATCGCGCCGTCACCTGCCCATTGCATGCAAAACCGACCGCAGAGGAACAGGAAATCAGACAGGGGAGCGGATGCCTTATCTCAGCCTGGGAGCCCCAGCCATCGACAGGCATCCAGAAGCGAAGCCTTTGCTTCCCCGGCGAGAAAAGCTGAAAGAAGCTGCCCAACACAGGAGGGAAAGCTGGGGGGAAAAAACGGAAGTGACCCCCGATCGACAGGCAAACTGCTGAATAAAGTGAAACGGAACGTCTCTGCTGGGCATATGAACTACATAGGCTTCAGTTTTTGATATTCTGCCGTTACGAAACCTGCACTTACTCACCTCATGGCCTATTTATAAGAAATGCGTGCATGCAGAGGATCACAAATGGCTCGTATCCTCAAAATGTCCTTTGCCCGAGGATATAAATGCTGAATAATCGATATGGTGATGAGACACACATTTGCTTGTTGAGAAACCGATGGTTTAATTGGGGCAATACAGCACCCTGTGCTCTGAAAGTTGAAGTGTCTGAATTACTGTAAAGAAAACAAACAAAAAAAAAACCGTGGTTGACAAAGCCAGACACGTTAATCAGACTATTACACCCAGGTCTCTGATACAGTCTGCTGGTGATTTACGGTAAGACGCTAAATGCATCTGATTGTATTAGGGCACAGATTTCCCCAATGATACTGGAAGGCAGCAAGCATCATTGAGAAAACTACTTCAAAGAAGACCAGGCAGGACAGGCAGCCAGTCACTCTTCTCCAAGCTGCATCCATCTATCCATCCATTTTCTATAACTGCTTATCTTATTCAGGGACGTGGGGAGTTTGGAGCCAATCCCAGAGACGCAAGGCAGGGGACAACCCAGGATAGGCCACCAACCCGTCACAGAGCACATTCACACACCATTCAACCACACAGGCACATCTACGGGCAATTTGGTAACTCCAGTTAATCTCGGCATGTTTTTGGAGTGTGAGGGGAATGCGGAGTGCTCGGAGGAAACCCCATGAAGACACGGGGAGAACATGCAAACTCCACACACACGGAACCTGGGAGCTAACCACTGCATTACCGTGCTGCCAATCCAAACTGCATAAATGGCTGTTACTCATTGAAAGATTAGGATTCCTCCATCTACAGCTCTCCCCATCTCCAGATCTAGGATGCTGTACGAAGGAGATCATATCAGAAGACAGATAAGCGATGTGGATTGGTTTACATCGACACCCAGGCTGCCTGGCTTAGCAAGAGCAGGTGCTACTGAATTAATACACATTATACTGGAAAGCAATGCCATGCTTATGCTGATGGGTTGGTAAACCACTTCAATGTTGATCTAAAGGGGCGGATATCCTGCCTAAAGACGCACCCCTGACACGATAACAAGCACCACATGTATCCTTTCACTTTTACTTTCTTACAAAAGAAGCTCTGTAATGAGTTGTTTAACTTTAACGGTTTTAAACAAACAACTAGTCATGCAGGACTCTCCATCTCTCCGACGCGAGCCCTATGTTTGGGAACAAACCACAAGCGGAAAATAAGGACAGAACATTTGTAAAGAAAAAATAATTCAATATTTATTTGTAGTATAAACATGTCTTGTATTGGTTTTCATATACTATACAATACATAGGGTCAATTTTATATCCTTCATAAAGTAGAACTGCCCTGAAACCAAGCCAAGTTTTATACACATATATAGATTGCATCTTAAAAAATGTATACAGCACATATAAAACAGCTATGACAATATTACGTGGAGCTGTAACACGATGCAGATGCATTGTCAAAAAAATCCCTGAAAAAATCCTCGGTGAGGTAAGAAATACATTTTAGTCACTGTCACTCTTAAAACCAACCTTAGCTCATCTGGCACTCTCTTCAAACTCGCGCTACAAGGTATTTCACAGAAACTGCGGGTCCTGTGCTCTGGCAATATACAAAACGGAGAAAGGAAAGAGTGTCGTTCCTCTTATAGTTGTTAAAAAGACACATTCCTCCACAAAGAGCAGATGGAAAGCAAATATTCTCTTAAATTAAAAAAAAATCTCCACTGTGAAATATATTTTTTAGAAAGAAATCCCGGGGTGCAAGTAAATTGGCTCTCATGGTATCGCCGCATCCGAGTCGTGACTGAGATCGTATGTAAGAAAAAAGGCGTCTCTTGCAAGCATGAAAAGAGACTTGAGATTTTCAATATGACCAGGAGATTAAGATTGCATATTAGGTCCACATGACTTCAAGGCCACAAGATTAAACACATATGAAAGATATTAGTTTAAAAACAAGAATCAAGTCCCATAGACACCAGGTCTTCTAATCAAACCGTTCTCAAGGAACAGAGGCAAATGCATTGGTTAATTGTTCCCAGTATTAAAGACTGTAAAATTATTAGCCAGTTCCTTTATAGCCTTATACTTTGTCACCCCAGGTTACAAATAAACCCAAGTGCTTCAGCTGTATTTCTCAGAGATCTTATACAAAAGTAGAGGAATTCAAAAACAACAAGATCGGTATTAAAAGAAAAAAAAAACGTTCGTATTGCAGAGAATGAGAACCACCTATTCGGACCAGTCACAAAAAAACACGTGGCATGTTCATTATTACTAGGCTGTTTTTCCAATGTTTTTTTTTAAAAAAAAAAAAAAAAAAAAAAACAGGTCAAATACAAATACAGTATCAAACAGTCAGCATTAGAAATGCTTTACAAAGGTTATATAAGGCCAGCTTAAAGCAACTCTAAACTCCTGCAGTGTCTCATCCAACCTCATCCACCCACTCAATGTTTCTGTCAACGAAAGCCCTCTGTAGGCACCATGCCCTGCTCCAGCCTGCTCACCGGCCGCCCCGAGGAGCAGCAGCATCGGTGATTTAAAGAAACGGGTCTCATCTGTCTGTTTTCAGCGGATCAAGTCCTACACTGCTAGAGAGCGGAGCCTATTCTGGCACAATAATAATAATCATAATAATAATCATAATAATAATATCCGTAGTAGTATCGCCAAGGCTCATCAATGTGAGAAAGAGGTCCATCTTTTGTACGCCGTTAGGAACAATGAGCTTTTAAAGGACTGCAGCGGCACGTCACAGCCTAGAACTGGCCGTCCCGGCGGAACTCTGAACGTCCCTTTATACGGCTGAAGTACCAGCTTTAAGTGCCAAGATGTGAAAGGCTTCACCACTGTGCAAACTGCATTACGTCATTAGAAACGTAGGCTGGGGTGGGGGGGGGGGGGGGCAGGGGGGCCTGCAAAACAAACAGCCATAAGTTCTTTTCTCTCATTTCTTTTTTGTTACACTCAGACTCTTTTCTACAAGAAAGTTACTTGTTTGCATGTATTTATATTTTATAAAACATACATATTTTATATATATATTTATTTATATATATAAAATATATTTATATATTATATATTCACGGAACGCATATAGTATAGTACATACATTTTATATGCATACGTGATGATAAGTGTGTTTGTTTCTTGGTTCTGAGATCTGACCCTACATTCAGTAGAGTGAGTTCACCCTCATGAGAAAATAAACAAGACAACACCCCAGTGGGAACTCTGCAGGCCCCCTCCAAGTCAACAAAGCCAAGGTGTCGTCTCCACAGAAAATAAGTTAAGCGCTGCAGTTTCATCTTCCCCTCTTTGTATGAAGCTCTTTTCCAGTCTATTACTTCCTTTTTTTTCTGAAATACGACAAAAAAGCAGTCTGTCTGAAAGGCGCACGGGGCCTCCTCTTAATCGCCAAAGGAGCAGCAGAGTATCCTGGGTGGACCCTCGCAGGTAAAGCTGAATTCCAAGGTGCCACCTACTCGCTGTCCCCCGTTAGCTGCCTGGCCTGGACAACAGGTCTGAAATGCTACAGGAGACAGAAAATAAACATTCGACCGGGTGGCCGCCCACCCATCCCCCCGCGACCGGCCTTCAAGTGGACTCCAGCGTGTCAAGCTGGAAAACGTTGTGATTGGTCGGCGTGGTGAAGAAGAGCTGGTCGCTGGGCGAGCGGTTATCGCACGGGCTGTTGAGGCCCAGTGTCCTCTCGAAGTCCAGCAGCTGGCCCATGAAGTTGAAGTTCGGCGAGATGTTGGACTTTTTCCGCTTGACGTAGTCATAGGCGTCGTTGAGGGACAGGTTGAGCTTCTGCATCAGGTAGGCCACGGTTACGGTCACAGACCGGCTGATCCCTGCCAGGCAGTGCACCAGGATTCCACATTTTTTGGAACGAGCCTCATCTTAAGGGGCAAAGAGAACAACAACATTAGTCTCAGTGGCGTAATTCTGGAAGGTTTTTACTGTATTTTTGTGGACATTAACTGGACTGCTATATACAAAACCTACAGGGAGTGTTTCATATCTTAAAGTAGACATTTTGAAAGCACTCTGGGAAATATACTCAGCCATTGCTAATTGTTATCGTACTCTTGCCCAGTCATTGGCGTCTGACACACATAGCCTGTTCTTTTTTGTCTCTGGGTCTTCAAACATTTCATGACAAATGGAGCCCTGAATTAGGGATATATAAAATATTAAATATAAAATATTACTGTAGAATAAAAAACAAACATAAATGTGCCAAAGAAAGACTGATTCAAAACATTGCCGGAAGGTGGCTGGTGGGAGGCTAAGCCATTGTGAATCATTCTGCTTTTATTGCTATGAGGATCTAAGAGCCCCCCACCCTTCCCAAAACACATTTTGACTTCAGATTTAGGTCATCTTGAATGGGGGGGGGGGGGGGATTTCATGCATAAATTTTTCATATAAGAGGGCTTGCCCACTTTTTCCCCTCCTGCTGTATCTCCATCACAGCAGCAGGGAGTGCACCATTTTAAGCAAGGCCATTTTAAGGTTTGAAAATATAACATTAATTAGTATAGTGAGTGCCATAAAAAACTAACAATTTTTTTTTTTGACAGAATACGAGAATCACCGTGGTTAGAAAAGGCTGAATGAAGCCAGCCATTCAAGAGAACTGCTGTCCCTGGTGAAAAACACAGGACTTGACTTGCTGGCTGACCCTCGTGTTTAATGTGTTTATTCATAATTTCTGCAGCTTCCTGGTTCTACAAAGCAGAAGAAAACCCAGACCACACGACACGGGGAAACTGCTTTTTCTGCAGCAAGACAACAACAAGAACAACAACAGGAAAATCTCTCGTTTTTACTTTTATCTTATACTGGGCAGAATATAATATACAGAATTATGTACTTTTATCATTGTTTTAATTCCTAGATCACTACAGTATTTCAAAATCCTATGTAATGTCCATATCTGGAAGGAAATACTCAATGGTGCTTTTATGAGAGACACACAAATGGTCATCCACGGATCGTTCATGCAAAGCTCTTTTACCCCCAAACTGTATAAATATTTACTCATCTCCAATATAAAATAGAGTACCTGAGCTGGAGAGTGGACACCCTCTGTACACTGTATCTGGGTACAGAGAGACATTTCTCAACTCTCTATTTCCTGTTATCGTGACTAAGTCCCCAGAAGCACTCATATTAAAATTAAGAATTGAAGAAAAAAGAATAGAAATGTCAGCAGTTTGATCGTTTGTTTCTGAAAGCAACGCCAAGCATGATAATGTCATGATACCAAGAGGACACAGGAAGACCAAAAAACAGGCTCTGCCCTGAATCTCATGGGGCTGCCCATCCTCAATGGACCTACATCTGCAATAGGACCAGGAAGGATGCTGAGATTACCAGACCATCAAAGATGCACCATACATTTCACACACAGCCACATCGATAGATATATCTTTTGCCCTATCGTAGGAAGTCATATTTGATTAACATCCCGCAGAATATGGAAAAAAACCGAACAAGTACTAAAAGTTTGAGCTTTTTCTATAAATAACCCTCAAATAATCTCTACGATAACCCCTAAAATATGTGTAAAAATTCCCTTGGAACAGAATACTTTCCAAAAACCAAAAACATTCCTGCATGGCTTTGATGGGCCTCTTGAATCACAATTCACTTATGAATCATAAAGTGCTGGTCAAATAAATGAACTAGGGATCTGATACAGCGCACTCGCATTGAAATGCTCGCCCGTCTGCGATGAGAGAAGTACAAAGTCATTTAAACAAGATACCCCAAAACAATTCATGAATGAGAATGTTATTGATAGCTGAGCTGATCCAATAGTGGATTTAGCAGCCAGTAAGCAGTCTGCTTAATGTCAGGGTGGCCACCTTAAAAGCCAGGCATGTCCAGGAGGCTGTACCACAGAGCAGCATCCCTAATGCAAACTGCTCCTATAAAAATATACAGCAACAGCATCCAAATAAACACGGCATCATGTAACAGAGCTTCCTCATCGCCCCTCAGCTTGTGGGCTGTTCATCTCTGCAATGGCCTGTCACTCCCCTATTCTACTCCGACCCTCTCAAAGGAGCAGCCGTGTCCATGAAAATCCCGAAATCTTTGGGCTTTTAGGGACCTCCACCTCTTTCGTCTCTCTTGGGCATAAGAGGACTCATTCAGACAGTCTCTGGTTTTCATAAAACACGAAACAACGGCACTCAGTTCATTGGAATGGGAACCCCTTTTTTCCAGTAAAGAGTGACATGCTGAAACGTGTCTAAAGCGTCTTCCTCGGAGAGACGCTCGCCCGGAATTACATTCCAGAACCTGCCTGTCTCCATTTCCTTTCATAAGCATGCAGTATCATATCTCCTGCACACTGATTCACATGCAGTCTCTTTACCCCACAAAGATATCCAAACGACAACGACTATACAGTGCCCCTTGTGGCCAAGCCTACAGCTGCAGGTCGATTTATGCAGTACCATGAAGGTTTCAAGACTAGAACATTTTGAGCATTAGAACATGCTTCCTTTTTCATTGCAAACACAGTCTTTTGCAGGATATGATTGCAAAAAGAATCCACTACACAAATAATATTTCCTGGAAAGTAGTTTTTTAAAGCTTTAATAAAATCCTCATGGTTAAACTAAATTAATACCAACTTTTAAAATACCAAGTAGCAAATAAGCCATAGAATAACTAGTTTAAAAAGTAGCACTTCACAGAAGCACTGGAAAAACTGAATTAAATTACTTGCTGTACAGCCTCCATCTTGAAAACTGTAATCCTGCAAAAGGTCTTTGCTGCCTGACTGTTTATTTTATGAGACAAGACAGTAACAATAAATTAAACACATAACTCCCTACAATAAAAGCTCTTTCATTCATGTTATACTTAACACAGATGAATGAACACATAACACTGCCGTTTCTGCTTAGGATCACGTGATCCCCACATCCCATTTACACGAAAAAGGAAAAGCTGAGAATTCCCCGCTTAAATGAAACTGCAGGCCTTCAAATATCAAGAAATCTTTATGCACTTATAGCCTTGGCTTTACATGCTGGTTAAAATTATACTGAGAGCAAAGAAACTGACAAATTCATGCACTGAGAAGTGTAATCTGCAGACAATTTAAGGTAACTAAGCAATTCCAGAAAACTTTAACCTTTACCTTAAGTGTACGCTCTACAGTCTACTGAGCACATGTGGTCAAGTCAGCACTGTAACATTAAAGGATTAAATAATTAAACTATGTCCTGCATTACTAATTCCTACCCTAACGATAATTGACACCAGCAATGACTTTATAATGGGTATCCCCACACTAAGACTAATATTAATTATACATATTTGAGAAATAGCTATCAAGGATTTCGACCTGGCACCTAATTAATGGCAATACATTATTAAATCTTACGAATCATTTGGGAAGATACTGAACACTGTATCCTGCGAACAGCTATCAATGAGTGATGCGTCAATCAGGCAAATAAGAGACGCCCAAAACACTGTGTGCAGCTAGATAGTATGAAGACATATCAATGATAAGAAGGCAGGGTGCTCACCAATGAAAGAGATGGCTTCGGGAAAAAACTGAGAGAGGTTCTGACTCCAGTGGTCAGAGATGGGGATTTGCTTGTACTTGAAATCGCCGTCGTGTTCAAACATGTTGGGAAGATTGGGCGTCACGTTCAGGATGTACTTGATGTCGTACTTGCCCAAGATGTCCAGGTTGGCGGAGTCCTTGGCACAGCCCAGGTACAGGTACGGAAGGATCTGGACGGGGAAGGCTGGCTGGTTGCTGGGCAACGGGCTCCCCTCCGACTCTGTGGCGCTGCCGGGCTCACGGTCGGACTCCCCGTCGGAGCAGTCCGAGTTGATGCGCAGCCCACCCAGGCCCAGCACAGAGGCTGGGGGTGAGCTGCTGGGGCAGGAAGTGTCCAGGCTGGTCTCGCAGTGCTCAGGGTAATCCGTCTGGAACTTGTTGAACCCCCCTGGAACAATGCAAATGATACCCAGTCCTTTTTAATAACAATAACAACAACAGCAATAATAATAATGATAATAATTATTATTATTATCATTATTATTATTATTAGTAGTAGTAGTAGTAGTAGTAGTAGTAGTAGCAGCAGTAGGAGTAGTATATCAAAATACTAATAATTTCAAAATAATAATGTCAATACAATAATTGTCAAAATTACAATAGGAATAATGTAAAAACGAAATGACAACAACCATACAGGTAGCAGAAGTAGTGGATGAACTCTTATAGGAAAACTTACACAACTCATCAATTCATTTCAAGCGGATTTTTGGATAGCTGAGGTCGTCCGTACACACCAGTACATCCACTGCCACACGTACTGTTACACTGTGGCTACTATTTGCAAACCAACAGCCATATTTGTGAGCGATGTAAACGACCTCGGAAAACCCTTTAAAACCACTTCAACACGATTTTGGAAATAACCCCCGAATATTCGTGCTGCTGTAAAACGACGACACCGAAATAGAAATGTGATAATAAATTCGTTATTTTAATAATTCGGCACGTTTTTTATAATTTACACGGGAGCTGTATTGTACAGTTTCGGTTGTATTCGTATTGTTTGACCTTAGGTGTGTTATTTTACATAAGACATAATAGGCTGCATAATCCTTCATCGGTTTCCAAGTTCCGTATCATTATCATATAACCTTTGACAGTACAGTCAATGTCTGTTATTGCCAATTCCCTAAGGGTCTGTAACTTAATCACTAAATAGCATGCGTATTCAGCAATCAATTCAGCAAAATATCGTACGATCTAATTTATGTAAGTACTTAAAGAATATACTAATGAATATAATATAACAAAGTATTAACGTACAGAAACAGAATGAAAGCACAGTGCGGTAATGATATGCCTTTTTTCTTTTTGTGAATGACAGTCATTTCGGGATATACCATGTAAATACAGCACGATCACATGACGCGGATATAATTACTAAAAGCCACAATGAACAGTCTGTTCCCGATGCTCGCTATTTGTTTATGAGCGTGTTTCACAGGTGAGCCGCCGTTTCCCTTCCTGTTCATTCATGAAATCGTCGCCTTTTACCACCCAGACAACATGGCGCAGCCATTTTGGACATTTAATTGAATACATCTTGAGCTCCGCATTCTTTCATAAATTTTTTAAATCGCAAAAACCGACTGCATGCACTGTATTACACTTGCAATAAGTGATAGAAAACATACGACCCTTTGGTTTTAATAGCTCACAGTTTCCTTTGTGAGATTGTTACTCTTACGTCGTAATTCGGCGGATACTGTAAGCAATAATAAATGATCAATGTGGAGGCGAGCACCACGCTGCGACCGTCCCTTGGGGGGGGGCCATGCTTCGTGTTTTTGCTCTATTTCATAACGCAAAACAACAACATTTGCTTAGCGTTCAATGCGAGCTGTCACTGAATATAAAGCAAAAACGTATATTTCTCCTTTAACAGCCGACCTAGTTATCCGAAAATCCAAACGCACACCTACAAGTCTAGCTATAGTTACGTCTGAGCACAAGTAGGAAAAAGTCAAGCAGCCAAGCAATTAAATCGAGACTAAAAGCTGCTTATTAATCTACCAAAGCAAAAGAAAAAAAATCTTTCCACAAACACTGTATATATAATAACTGTACTCGGGTTGGAGGATTGAGCGCATTGCTCACTTCTGGAGTAGAATAAATAGCGCTTTTGGAAATCAGTAATATTAAAAGCCACTGTGACTAATTAGTTGGACACTAACACTGACCGTGTATCCGTCACAGAACATTATTTAATGCCAGTAAATTGAAATAAAACTGAATGTTGCTGAAACTAGTTTTTATCTGATGTGTGTTTTGTAAACTGCTGAAATGTGTTTTTAATAAAACACCAACACAAATCTCTGACCGCTTCGAGTCGCTCGAACTTTGATGTCTATGATAAAGCGGGAAAGGGGATTTTAATAATGGCAAATTCTAGTCCTGGGCTGCCGTGGACCTACGCCGGACCTCCGTCCGCATGCGAGATGATGAATGGGTTTTATTTTACGCTAGCGGCAGATCCGAGATCGGAAAGTTATCGCAGCCAAATGCAGACAGCCGTGAATATGCGTACCTTCCAGGTAAAAAGCCTTACAGCTGTCGTCCCGGAGCTTCAGGAGGAGAAGCCCAAGGACCGAAGTGGGCACTCCGCTCTCCTGACAGTCCGAAGTGGCCTCGTCGTACAGAAGCACGGTGTCCGTCTTGCATCGCTTCAAGAACTTCTCCTTATCCTCGTTATTGGGGATGATGGACTTGATGGGCAGATTGCCCTTCTTGAGTCTCCGGAGCATCAGTCCTGGGATCGCTAAATTGATGGCCGTCTCTATATGAGACGATTCAAAAAGCTCATGCGATCTGCAGTCCAACAGGAGCAGGGAGCTCCCGCCGGATTCCAGTTCATACTGCAGCCATTCCGCACTTTTGCTCGGCATCACCATATTCATGTCCCGGGAACCGCTCCAAAGATTATTTTTCATGAGTAAAACGTACTACGACTGTATATGCAAACAAACGGGAAAAACCTCCCAAAAAGCTTTAAAACTGCACTTCAGCAGAAGATCCACATTTCATGTGGCAGTCGCTCTCCCGTAATCTATCAAATGGTGTGATGCTTGTGAGGACGATCACGACGCTGAGATCTTGCAGAAAAAAAAACACATGAAAAATGTTTCTCTTGGTTCTCTTGAACTTGGAAGATGCGATCTTACACTACGGATGTCCATGCGATGTAGCAGTCAGTCCAGTGCAAATCCTCACGCTTCCTTCAACAGAATAACATTACACGTGATTAAATCGACATTTTCCATTTTCTGGTATAAATCATCATTTCGGCTCGTATGCCAGCGACTCTGCCTCCCTCCTGTTTGTCATTTCCTGCAACTACACCGTGACAGTCCGAATTAAAAGGGTTTTTGCAGGGCTGCCGTGTGACGGGAGAAGGAGGAGTTTTTGGCTGTAGGATTTAAAGACGCAGTCAATGGCTCTGCTGCCCAATTTGCTTCGGCTAACTTGTTGCCAAACGTGAACCAAATTGTAGCGGAGTGTTTTGTTTCAAAATATTTATTTGCCTAAAGGAAGGTCTGTCTAGGTCAATATTAGTATCAGCGGAAGTCCAGATTATTTGCCCAAACATTAGGCAATGTAACTGTTAGGTAATGTATACAGCGATTATACATATATGCACACTAAGTGCGGCCATTCGCATTGCCCCTGGTGTATGGAAATCAGTTTATTGAAAATCCTACATACAGATATTCGAAACACGAACATTGTTTGACTTATGTCCTGAAGTTAACTGGTGAAATTGTAGCTTTAAGCAGTTTAATATGTCACGGCAAATTCCGTTAATTTGTTTCTTTTCTTTTTCCCTTGTTGGCTGTTGAAAGATTCATTAAACTTCGTTTAGCCGCATGGTCGTTTTAATGCGGAATGACCTCAACTGATCTCACTGAATTTGTATTAAAAGCACTAATCGGAAAGTTTTCCCCCATAGTAATAGTATTTTAATCAAAATAATGGTGCGCTTTTTTTTTTTTTTTACAATAATTAGGTTTATATACGGCTCCATTTTCGCTGAATAACAACGTACTGAGCAGTAAAAGTATACAAGCCGGGCACCATGAAGCAATTATCAGGAAGACATCTTACTGCACATCATCTCGCAATGATGACCCAGAGACAATTTCTACGTCTTCAAAAATAAATTTAAAGAAATAATAAAAAACAGCTAGTCAGGTGGGATTTCAACCAATTGATAGTTTCTCTATATTTTTATTTCATTTTTTCCCCCTCAGATATAGCATCCTGTTTTTTGTATGATTCTGTCTAAATTTGGCAATTCCATTACCTCACCCTGAAACTGAGTGTCTTTAAAAATACAAGGGCTGTGTTGGAAATTAGGTTTGACATTTCTGATCATATCACTCCATCACTGGTATAGTACATTATGTACGAAAGTGTAAAATATTCGATATTCAATACATTATGCCAGTTTAACCATCGTCCAGGCCTGTTTTCAGTTTGTATTAATAAAGATAAAATACCAAATCATCTACTTGTTCATCCATCACTGTGTTAAACTGAGACATTAAGCTGTTGAAGTCAATGCTATCTTATGCTTAATTAAGTGGCTACAGTAGCAGCTTTTGCTACATTTGATATCATTGCTACACCCCAGGCCTAGTTTGAAGTACTTTGCCTGATTCGTATCTTTTAAAAATGTCTTTAAGGAAATGGTGAGTATAATGACCTTAGAAGTCAGAAAGCAAAAGTGTAAGAGGGAAGAGGAAGCGTGAACGGCACATTTCAAACTGCCGGCGTACGACGTTAGAAGTTCATGAGGGATGGTGCTTCTGGGGCTCTGGCAGACAGGAGGCCAGTGCAGCTGATTTATACTCAGCTGGGCTTTGCACAGAAAGAAAATGGAGGCATGTTTCATTTGAAAACAGCTTCGCAACAAGAGACAGGAGGGTCCTCTGACCAAGAAGACAATGTCCTTTTATGCTAGCAGATGAGTTATTTACTCCACACTGTGAACTCTGCTGCTCCTCTTCTTATCCCAGGTCGTCTTTGATTGCTCATTAATAGCTGTTTACTGTCTATGTGGGTATGGTTCTCTCTGTCTCTGGCTTGAGGGAGCACACCTGGTTATCAAGGCACTGGAGGTTTTTAAATTCTTCCATCAGAGTTATCATAAACAAGAAGTATAGGTGAGTGGAGGTGAAACACCACGGACTGCCTTCAGGGGATCAAAGACATTTGTGGTCCTCTTTGCTGTTATGTTAAAAACCAGTTATGCCCTACATGAGTGGGAATTTCTGGAAAATCCCCTCCACAATGAATACAGTTTAACCCCCAAGATTAAACATCTACATATAAAAAACAGGAGACTCAGTAATACAGTTAGAAAATAAACAGCTTTATCATCTTGTTTATGGACAGCTTTGTGATTCGTTCCAATCGGCCTCAGATCTTTGAGTTCCTACTTGGCCCGTGGCTTGTCCATTAGGAGTTCACGTGGATTTCTTCCAGATGTGCAAGTGTCCTCCTATAACCCTAAAATATGCCGCTTAGGTGAATCAGTGACTCCAGATTGCCCTCGGCATGTGTCTACGTGAAGGGCGACGTTTGCGTGTGTGAACTGGCTGCGATGGACAGCGGCCTGGCCAGCGTTTACTCAGACTTCTAAGGACACACTTGGAATCTCAGAGGTAGGTGATAAAGGTCAAATAGAAACATTTGTCCAGTAGCAGTGATCCCTCCCTGCATCGCCGATCTGGTTTATGATGTTCTCATAAAAATCAACGCCTTTGAAACTATATCATACTTGGCTGTGTAGAACTATTTTAGTAGCTGATGATGTCATGGGGACTGTAATGTATGTGTTGATAAACACTTAAAAAAAAATCCATATCCTGTTATGTATGTAAACAGGAGGACTTCCCGGAAATGTCAGTATAAAATAAAAGAGAGCAGCTGAGTTATATAAAGGTAACTAGGTGGAACCATTAAAGGGAGATGAAATCTATCCGTTGGGCCTGGTTGGGGGGTGGGGGGACCTGTTTGATCCATTACTGACTACTTTGTATCATTACAGGGGGAGAGACCTCAGTGGGGGTGGGGGGAGGCATGGGGCCTGGTTGTGCCCCATGAATGTGATGTTTGTGCAGAGGGATCTGAAAGGGTAAGTGATGAGAGCAGATATCATATTTGGCAGAGCTGGCTGGCTGCCCCACTGCCAGATGTGAGCCCTTGTTAACGAAACCCAGTTTGCTGTTCCTCCCCCCTAAGTCTCTCCCTCTCTCTCTCTCTCTCTCTCTCTCTCTGTTCTCTGCCCTTGGCCCGGCCGCAGAGAGGGAACACAAAAGGCATGCTTTTCACTGCAGACTCCTCGAGATATGAGCCCGTTTCAGAGTAAAAAGCTCAAGGACTCCACAAGCACTGCTTTTGCCTCATGCAGCTCTGAAGGTGCCCTGCTTCAAGAACCCAGCTGCTGGCCTTTCGGAATCTGGGTTAGATCGAGCAACAGTCAACTTACAACTTATCTGTTTAGCAGAAGCATCATGTAATTGAATGCAGGGTCAGACATCAGCCTAACCCACTGAGCATTACCTAAAAGCATGTCCCATGTTATGTCTAGTGGCTAGGTCACTTCTATGAAAGCTGCACACAGAAAGGCAGAGAGATTCCATGGAAACTCCATGATTTTGGCCCAACAGGGTGCGAGATTAAGCAGCGTATCATGTGGAGGGAGAGCACTGGGCGGCTAATGCTCCCCTCACTGTGTTAGCTAAAGAAAACCTCGGGAGATAAGATGCAGGAGGTAAGCAGAGGTGTCGTTAGCTGGCCCTGAAGGGGAGGGCAGCAGATCCGGCAGGGTTCCCCACAGATCGTCAGTCCGCCTTCGCAGCCGGGGGGGGGATGGGTGCCAGCTCCTCTCCCCCTCAGACGGCATTTCCTGAAGCTCTTCATCAGCCAGCCGCCGTTCGGCCCACAGATAATAAAATCACTCCCATAATATCCATCCTTTCACACTCAAGCATTTCTTCGTTAAGTTTATTCTTAGTCCTATTATTTTGCACATGGACACGCAGACACAGTCCTGCCTTCAACAAAGGAACGACTTCTATAGGTGGACTTCCATAGTTTCGGAAAAAGAGGCACGTGTGTCTTAAACTCAAACATCACGCATATTGCTAACTGTGCTGCAGTTTTCCTGCTTGATTATTAAATCGAAGGTTTGTTTATATCTGTGAGAAATGAGGGTTTATTATGGAGGAAATGGTAGAGAATCATAAGGGTCAATCATACCATACAATTTTTTTTGTATGGTGTGATTGACTCTTATGATTCTCTATGGTTTTGGATTCTTTATGGTTTTGTATTGATGAGGAAGTAGGTGATTATTGTAATAGGGGTGCATTTTGAGCGCCACTCAGTCAAGTCGTTATTGAAGCATTTCCGAAATTTTCCTGAAAATAGGTGACATGAATGTAGTGTACGAAGACCAGATATTAAGGCATCAGATTTTGGGAACCTGATGCAGTATTTACAGCAAAAAGAACATCAAAAACAAAATCTCTTGACAACATTCAGAACATATGTGCAAATACGTCCGTAAGTACGAATAGGCAGGTTATATAAAACCGTTCAGTCACTTCCAAGTTAAACAGTCAGATAGAGCGAGCCTGCGAAGACGTTCCTGTCAGCTTGCCCGGAAAGCGGCCCCATTTCCACAACACACAAGCCCCCACGTTGGGGCAGAATATTCCTTAATCTCCGTCACTTTTCACCCACTCTAATGAAAGTCAAAACCATCATAATTGCACTAAAACAGTACATTCCTTACAAACAGAGTGAAGTACAAAGTAAGGGCCATTTTCCCAGCCATGTGAGAGGATAATAATTCTCCATTTCTGCGCAGACAGCGTACCCCGGGGGCGTTTAAAATAAGGGTTAATTAAGAACTCACATAAACACGCTCATTTCCTCAGCTCACATCCAGGGAAGTTTTCTCTCTCTCTCTCTCTCTCTCACACTCACTTTCTTCCTTGCTCATTCTTCCTCACTCGCTCACTCTTCCTCACTTGATCTTCTTCATTCACTCACTCCCTTGCTCGATCTTCCTCGTTCACTCTCACTCTCTTCCTCGCTCATTCTACTTCATTCACTCACTCTCTCCCTCGCTTTTTCTTCCTCGTTCACGCTCTTCCTCACTCTCTCTTTTGAGAGCATACCCTCACTGTCCATCCATGCATTTTTCACATTTTCTATCTATTCATTATTATCTACTCATTGTTATTCATTTAGTCACTTTATGCATTTCACCCACATTGTATATGAACCCGTGTCCAGCCCCTGTGTCTCACAGTCCCCTGTGCTTTGCATTTTAAGTCGTGCGAACCCCCCCCCCCCTTGACACTTGCTGTTATCCTGTGCCACTATGTATCTGTATATGGGTAATATGACAATAAAGTCCACCTGACTTGACTTATGTTCTTATTATATAAGATTCTAACAGGTCTGGATGCTGTTCAGCCAAATGGCTACTTTAATATTAAATACTAGAACTCCTGGCCATAGGTGGAAATTAGCGGGAGAACATTTTAAAATGAATTTGAGAAAACACTTCTTTACACAGCATGTAGTTACAGTATGGAATAGTCTTCCTGCTAGTGTAGCACAAGCTAAAACCTTGGGTTCCTTTAAATCAGAGCTAGATAAGATTTTAACAACTCTGAGCTATTAGTTAAGTTCTCAAACGAGCTTGATGGGCCGAATGGCCTCCTCTCATTTGTAAATTTCTTAAGTTCTAAATCACTGAAGATGAAAGGCATGGATCGCCAACATGACCCATAGGTTACGTTTTTAAATGCAGCACCATGGTAAAAATTGCATTTTGATCAAAATGTCCATCAGAATTCGCCACGGTCTTAAGCCCAGGTCACAGGGCCTCTGACACAGCAAATACCCGTAACTCCATTTCAAACCTTAAATCAGACATCCCCTTACTCTGCCTACGACGACGTTAGCGGAAAAGAGGCCCCAACCCCCCGTGTGAGCCTGAGGCAGGGCGCTGTTACGCTAGCAAGGCCTTGCTGGGCTTACGGGGCCGCAGAAGAATGCGATCAGCACAGCCATGCATCTGAAGCTGCAGCAGCTGCTGCATGTGTGGGAGGGGGCGGGGAGCCCGGGAAATGGGGTGGGAGCATGTCTGGAATTCTGGGTATGGGCCTCATTCCCCAGGCTGGGGGGGCGGGGCGTATCCACCTGCAAGCACAAGTCAAATAGTGAGGTCAAGTAAGGCTGCATCATAATGTCAGCCGTGGACAGTAAGCGATTCCCCTCTGCAAAACACGGCTCCCCACAACAAAAGGCGGTTCTCCTCGGCAAGATGAAACAATTCCACCGGGTTGTGGTTTGTTAAGTTGGTGATCATCAGCGATGAAAAAGGGCACTCAGGACCTCAAAAGGGCAATCATTTGGGCAAAAGGGCTGGTGCTCAGGCACCTCTGGCCACCCCGCACATGTCCTGGGGGGGCAGGGGGATTCAGGCTAACAATGGGCATTTCGCCCATGAACACGAAGTGAGATGTGGGCCGTTTAGATTATCTTAGATTAGTAGCATCGATATACGGAGACGCACTGCGTCGTGAGCCGGGGTCTGGCCGCACCCCCAGACCAAACCGGACCTCCAGAGGAGCCAGCGTGGGCAGCAAAAGCTCCGGCCACCCGGCATCCTTCGGGGGGGGGAGCAGCCGAGTGCCGGGGCTGCTGCAGCCTGTCGAAAAGCATGTCAGCAAACCTTCAGATCTGTGAGAATCTGATCACATAAACTGCGTTTTCATCCACTGGGACTAATGCAGCTAGTTTTTGCTATAGATGTTGTTTGGTCATATAGCTGCATGCATCCAGTTAGACATCAGTTACTCAGAAGCATTTTCAGGCTGAGTTCACTGATCTGAGACCCGCAGATCCGACCCAGAAACCCTCTATTTATGCGCCCGGCTTCCTGCTGGTTGGACATCGCTGCCACCCCACTAAATGTGGAGTATTACCCAGAAATCTGCAAGGGGGAAAGGAGCCAGGAAAAGGAGTAAGGAAAAAGTCACTGCATGCGCTCCGTGAATTGAGCGTGTGTGTGTGTGCTTTTTTAAGTTAACCATAATTACAGATATAAAGTCACTATTTAAATTTAGATACATTTTGTTTCTGGATTTTTAGGTTACGTCTTTAAATAGCCTCAAACGATACGCTCTTCAATTACGGGTGAACTTTGCCAGAGTGGGAGCGTTTTATGGCCATATAGAGCGTCTGCTCACTTGCCCGCCTGCCTGCCCGCTGACTCGGGTTTCGATGTCGGGGTTTAAATCACAAGGTTTACAGCCAGGTAGCGTGTTGTGTAGCCGAAAGCGGCGAGCGCCTCTCCTCACGCCGAGCTTCTATCCTGCAGTCGTGAGCATCTCCGACGCTGTTGAGGTAGGTCGTCAGGGATGAAAGGCAGGGCAAGAGAGACGGACTCTCAGTCCCACTTTGCACTGGGGGCCGCGGGGCCTTCAAGTCACTCATTGAGGAGGAAGTCGGCTCCAAGTTATCAGGGACATGGTGACACACAGCATGACAACATTTGACTAATTGCGACCTTAAGACAGAGGAGAAAGTATGAACTGTTCCATGCTAAGACCCTGTTCTTGTCTGATGCACAGACAGATGGGTTCAAGAATCATATCAGACACCCTGCGAGGAGGGTGTGGACCAGACCGATCAGAGTGGGAGTCTAAAGTGGCCTGAGAACTGGTTTGGACTCACAGCCAATCACAAAGCCTACACCCACTCAAGAGGGCAGGAGCAGGAACAGGAAATCAAGCAGGGTCTGCACCATCCGCCAAGAGTAAGAGTGAATATGGGGGAGATGCTGTTATGGGAGTCTATAAACATGTCAAATACACAGCGCCGGGTCAAATCTTGATAATGAAATAATATTGGTATATATTAATATTGGTATTCCAAATATAAAGGTAACGGTTTAATATACCCAGGGGGTTACTGGTGGTGGTACAGGGTCACGGCAGGTTATAATTGTCTCACAGCTCCATGGTTAGGGGTCTGAATGGCATCCCGGCTGCATGTCTGTGTGGAGCCTGCATGTTCTCCCCGTGTACGTGCTGCATTCCTCTGCACGCTCAGGTCCAAAGACGTGCAGTTAACAGACCCGATGCCTGCGAACGTCCCCAAGTGTAGATTGGCATCCCACCCAGGGAGTCACCCTCTTTAGCGCCCTTAGCCGCTTCTCATTCATCCTATGGATGATAGATGGAAATGGAAATAAGTCAATCAATTAAGTGTGAATTATCACACACTTTCCATCATCACCCACTAGTCTTACTCAGAGAGATGTGACTGAAGCACCTAAAATGAGCCGACTGCAGTCGTGTCCGTACTCTGAAACGCCCCTGAGCGACCAGCCGTGGGGCGATCGGCGCGGGCCGAGGGCCGAGCCGGTGAGTCGGGAGAAATACATCCAGATGTTTGCGCAAGGGGCAGGCGAACTCTCCCCCAGTCCTGTGGGCCTCACTTAGGCTTTACAAACCAGTATATGCCCCCCATACCCGCAGCACACTCACCAGGCACCACTACCAAATGCAAGGGTTAAAGAGCATTTGTTATAGTCGGGCTTTACAGCAAACCCCCCCCCCCCGTTGTCGTCGTCAAACTGGCAGCTCCTGGGTCCTGAGGCCCATTTTCAAAGAGGAGGGGGCAGTTGTTTTCTCTGTTAATGCTCTGGGCAGGCTCAAGCCCTCAGACAGGAAGGGGAGGGGGGCTGCGCCTGACTCAAGAATTCCGGTTCTATTTAATTCCCCCCCCCCCCCCTCTGGTCCCGCTTAACAAACTCCGCACTCAAGAGCCAGGCAGCAATCTGCTCTCCGCCACTCCAAGGTGCCTGCAGCTCCCCCTAGAGACCTGTCTCTGCACACAAGAGCTGCGCAGAAAATCCAGTGACATCATCTGTCTGGCATGACTTAATCTTAATGACAACGCACTCCCCCCTCTTAAAAAACAAAAAAAGAAAAAACTTTGGCTGGATGTTTCGTTCTGGGATTTTGAGAGGCATTAACATTTTCAGGAGTGCTTGCGACTGTTAGCGATTAAAAGAGCTGGATAAACACTGTTGGAAAAAAGAAAAAAAAAAAAGTAAGAGTTATTTTGTGAGAAGCAGAAAAAAAGTGGTGTGGCCAGACCGCGTCCTGACACTGTGACGGCCCCTTCATCCTCCTCAACGCACTGCTGACACACCTTTCTGATGGAAGTGCGTCGCCGTCAGACAGCAAGCTGCGCTATAGATGGCCAGCTCACAGCTACGACGCCAGGCGGATGGCCCAGTCATCCCTCCATCAAGATCCAATATAAACACATAACCTCTTCCATCCTTCTTCTACACACTTATCCCAGTCCCCATCTCAGCAGCGGAGCCTGGTGTCTATCCCAGGCAGCACAGCGCTGGACCACACCCTGCCTTGGATGCCAGTACTACATAAATGTGATACAGTATTGGTGGCTGCTATCAAACAGCCCATATGGTTTAAGCGTTCCCAACAGGTCATGTGACCTAATGTAACCATAAGGTGTGTGTCATGATTTTGTGTGTGAAGCGTCGTGAAAGCCTGATGTCAGACAGCCAAAGCGCCTTGAGATGCTGGTCGTCAGGCTCGCCGAAGAGCAGAGGGCCTCTGAAAGGATAAAAACTGCACAGGTAAAGTGACCCTGTAATAGAGAAACCCAGAAAATGTCAAGTAAAGGCGATTAAAGCACTTAATGTTTTATTATCGATGTGACAATTAAATTTACACAACACATAAAAACGATCCCTAAAAAACTATTTTACATCTGAAACCTTACTGTTAAATTTCCGTTAACCCTACAGTTCCGTTACCCCCACACACGAAGGCCCATCAGGAAACGATGATGATGATGGTAGTAGCTTTTGCCCATACCACAGTCCCAGGCTGCTCGTCGAATCCAGCAGTTGGCACGGGACCAGCCCGAATTAGACCTAGCTGGGCTGAGCCGGGTTACCCTTGGGCAGACGCCATCACTCTCAGTGCCCAACAGGTCACTCTGATGCACATCTGGTAGCCTCAGGGATTTTTTGGATCACACAGTTCCATCCAGTCCGGTGGGTCACAGAAGCCCCTTGAGCAGGGCCACAGCACCACTCACCGTGGATTGGACAGGACTTTGGGGGCGGCGGGATGCTGAGATGACCGATTTGGTGGATGGGGAGCAGAGGGGTCCGCCTGGCCACTCGGATGTCCGGGATTAGTCTCTCGGCTGGGTGATCCTGCGCTGGTTGTCAATACACTCCTTCAGCTTGTCTTCCGTCAGTGTCAGCCTCTGTTCCAAAATGGCCACTGTCTGCATGAGGGGGGGACACATAGGAAGGGGAAAAAAAAAGAAAGAAGCATGAATGCGTCTATTTTAGTCCCCTAACAGATGTTCTGTTATCTGTGCGTACAATCCCGCTGATTATGAGGGCAGAATCGGGGCCCTGTCGCAGTTTGCCGAAGCCCATCACGTCATTTTCTATTTTAGATGCGTATAGAGGGGAAAAAGCCCCCAAGAAAGCCCCCTCTTTGTGAGCGACGGGGGGAGCAGGCAGGGGCCGTGCTCACCAGCACCCGCAGTCATGTGTCAGGTCATGCCAGACTGAGCTCACTCAACCGCCCTAACCCCACCCCATCCTACGTAACGTCTTTACATTTTGAGACTTTTTCAAAGTGAGAATAACGTTCCAAGCGCCGGGATTATGGATGCAGGCCATGTAACTGCAGACCTGGAGGACGATGGCTGCTGTACAATAGCTACCCAACTCACAGTAGCCCAGGATGTGCAGGGTCTCCAGGCCTCCAAAACAGTCAACACCTTCAGCACATTTACTGATGGCACCTTACTTTCAAGGCCCATGAAACAAATCGCGCAGCATTCCGAGACTAGTCTATGTTTTCCCAATGAAGTCTGTTACGAATGATCGATCGTGAGATGGACTGACGTTACGACCGACACGCGCAGACTTCAGACTGTTGAACACCTGAAGATGTTTTTGTTTGGTGGCTGATTCGTGGAGGGGGTGACTTTCGCCCTTGAAAGTGGTGTTAGAAGATGAAAGGCAGACAGTAACAGGAAGGGGGGACAAAAACAAGAAGAGGGTAGCAGCCCAGTAAAAACAAAAACAGGAAGTGCTTCAGGCCACGCGGCATCACTGCTGGCCCCCCGGACTGCTGGCGATTTCCGTTTCCAGCTCATATCGGCTTAATGAAACAGCACAGATTTACCTGGTGCCTGGGGAACAGGTCAGAGCAGCCTCTCACACACACACGTCCCGCTCAAAGGACACAGACAGCAAACGGGCACAAACAGCCACACACGTACGAGTCCTGCTTGAGGGAAAGAGTCAGGAAACAGCTGGAAGACGCCGCCATGCGGGTGATTCCGGAAAGAGTTGGGTCGAAAGGCCCTGCAAACACGCTGACCGAACGTTTCCAAGAAAAGAGGAAGAGTCAAAGAAAGGGTATGTGGAAAAAACGGAGACGGAACAGGGCGAGGCCTGGCTTTGCTGATAGGATGGTGGCTCAGAGTGGCGGGCGCTTCCTGAGTGTATGTGTGTGAGAGCCTTGGTACGGCTAGCAAGCAAGGCCTAGACACACACACACACACACACACACAGAAGCACATAGACTGGGAGGAGCTCATGCTTAGTAAACAGCAGCTTAAAGTACAGGGAAAACAATCACTGGGAAGCCAACAACTGCGTTAGTGACGGATGGGGCAGGAACACATTCAGCATCTGACCCCATGGCTTCTCGGGCCAAGAAGCTCTGACATATAATCGCCCCAATCTGACTGTTGCTTTCACACAAGATCTACCTGGCCAACAAATATCGGTACACTCAGGATAACAGGAAAATAGCACATGAAAGACGCAAGATGTCCATGTGTCTACTTTGGGACTTTCTACAGAATGAAAATCAATAAAATCTATCTGAATTCTATTTCAGGGGGCTGCAGGATTCCTCGTATCCTTCCCCTCATGGGCCACTTAGGCAGGGCTCCATTTCCATCACCCCCAACCCCCCCGGCATGCCGACAGGCTCTGGGCCGCCCCCGCGTGCGCCGGGCTGTTATCCGAACCCGCTGGCGACCCCTTCAGCGCAGAGTGAACAGTAGCTAGCAGGCAGGCAAGACAGAGGTGGGCGGGTGGGCACACTGCCTGCCTGCAGAGAAGCCATTTCCTGAACGCACCCGCCCCCAACCCCCTCCTCCTCTGGAGGGGCCAAGAGTCAGAATAGGATAACATCTGCTGGCATTTCATGCGCTTTCACGTTTCCTTCCTCTGCGAGTTTGCGCTTTCAATCGATATGCGCCGCTTATCTCCCCATTCAGCGAGCGCTGAAAAGCCACTCTTCCTGACCATGTAGGTTGCCCGACGTGACCCCGGCTTAGCCTCGCTTGTGTCTCCGGCACGAGGATACAGGCAAAAGGCCGCCAAGGATTCTTCCGGAATGTCTAATCTACAATCCACTGTACCAATCTTGGTGGCGTGGGGCTTTCCAGGGGATTCTGACCTCTCACTGACGCTTTATGCGAGACATGGGTTCCAAATGGGGATTCTGAGAATCGGGAGGATCAGCGGTTGCAGCATAAGACCCCACACCCGACTGGTGCCTCCAACTGCAGTTCTCAGGGCCTGAGCCCAGCATCACTCAAGTCCTCCTTTAATTTTTAAAGACATCAGTCTAGAATGATTATCTGTAGTCCAGGTCCCCTTTCCCACAGCTAAACTACGAGTTGCTGCAATAGCACTAATCAGAGGTGATCTTCTCAAGTGAACGCTGACCCATTGCAAAAGGGAAATAACTTGTAATTGAGTACATGGGACAGTCACAACGGTGATATTTTCCATCGAGAACGCAGCAGATGTCACAGGGTGCTGCTGTTTTGTGTGACTCAGTCTCAAGTCTGTACCGAAAGGAGGTGGGCAGCCTGCACTTCATCCCGCACTCGTCCTCCTCCGTTCCCTCCTTAAAAGCCACGTCACGGGCTCATTAGGGCCCGGCTGGACTCGGTGCCGTGCTATTCCAGTGCCGGTGGCAGTGCCAGCTGGCCCTCGCCAGTCGCGGTTTGGGTCCGGCCCGTCCGCAGAGACGAGAGGCGCTTGCCACCTCTGAGCTCACTTCAAATGGCAGGCAGGAACGTTTCTTGTGACGAGGAGCTTTCATCCATGTGCATGTAGTGTAGGCGGGGTGGGGGGCTTTCGTAAAGTTCTTAAAAAAGATAATAACAAATGAATAACCCCCTCTCCCAATCCCCGCTACGGGTTATGTTTATGCTGGTTTCCCGGAGGTCAGGGGCGACAGCGCTTCCCAGCAGTAAATGCAGTCAGGGAACCCAGTTTTTGGACAGAGACGACCGCAACCCCAGTCCTAATGGAGCACAGACATCACATGTAACCTCTCAGACACTTGACGAAACCAATCAGAATCATCCGTATATGTTTTTATACTGATTTTAAACTGTTTCAGTGAATCAGTTAAACACCTTTCGATTGTTCAACTGCAATCGTTCCTGAGATCTAAACCAGCACCCTGACTATAGGCGACTAACACCGCCTCAGCAGTAGTGCCCGACCAGAGCCACCCACACGGCCCCCGTTATTAGTATAATGAGCCACTCAAGGGCAGCTTGATTTTTCATCTCGGTACAGCATTAAATAAAGACAAGGCGTGCCCTGGGGGCACCCTCCTGCTACCATTGGGTGACACAGTAATGGACATATGAGCCAACCAATCAGCACTAAATGTGTGGGGAACATTCAGTCGAGCCAGACAAATATAAAATCCCCCCCCGGTTGACAGATGTGGGCAAACTCTCTAAAGGTCACAGGGATGCCGAAAGCAGACGCACCTCGCAGTGAGAGATGGATCCGAATGGCCTGGTGATTCTGCCACGGTCTCTGGTTGGTTCGCCGGGAGGAGCGGGGGTGACACTGCCGGCACGTGCTTGAGGAGAGGCGCGCATTTCGAGGGTGCACATCTGAAAGGGCTTTTTGTCAGAGCGGGCCCTTAATGTGCCCGCTAGTCACCGCGGCGATCTGCGGAGAACTCTCCGCGAAGCAGCACTACAGACACCCTGCAGTTGGCCCGGGAACAACAGCCAGCCCAGGCGGCACTCTCCCCTCCTCCAGCCGAACCTTTTTTACGTTTAAAGCTTCATTTTTAATCCCTTCTTTAGTAATAGATGGCATTCAGCTGAACGGTAGCTAGTGCGCCATTGAGCCTGCATGGCAAATTCAACGATGGCTTTTTCAGTTGTTATAAAGGCAAGAAAAAGAAATAGAAAACTTAACTCCAGTGCTTAAAAAAGGCCTTGTTAAAAGCTTTACCCCTAAAGGCCGGTTTATGCACTGGCGCTTTGGTTTGTGCATGAGACCCTCTTTTTTCGCCATTAGAGATATGGCGGGAATGCCAGAAGGTCAACGGGGCCATCTGCCAATGGGGAACGTCGACATGCCCCTCCCACTGGGAGCAGGGGGGCCTGGAGTAACACTAAAACAGTCCCGCGTGTCTGGAAAAACTCCATCAGACCTCCCCCCCGCCTGCCTCCCCGCCCCCCAAGGTCAGAGCTCTCCAGCACATGCCTCTGGAGGTGTCCTGGGACAGTGGGACTTCCTCCGTAATGGAAACCATCTGCTCTGCCCGTAGCGGCGTCCAGCTCCAGTGCAGAAAACACACAGAGGCCCCTTCCCAGCATGTTGCCGCACGGGATGGTGCAAGCCGGGCCTGAGCGGGGGGGGAGGGGCAGCCGGCCATCTTTAACCCCTTGAAATGCCGCCAGTTCTGCCCGGAGAGCGGATGCCAGGTCTCTGTACGGCTCTGTGTGGTCCGGACGGGAACGCGAGCCACATTAATGTTGGTTTTTCCGAATGGGTCCCACTGAGGCCCCACGCTGCACAGCGCCACCTGATGACTAATTTCCTCATTGTGAAGGAAAATAATGTTGTCATCCACAACCTGGGGGAGCTATTAACCACAGACTCTCGGGCTGACGGGGACCTGAGAGATGATTTAGCTGGTAATATTTAAGGAGGTGCTGTTTCAGCCTCACCACGCCACAAAGAAGGTCTCTCCAAAGCACCGCATACATTAAATATTAAGAGAGGAGATGAGGGAGCGATTAGTAACTAAGTGATGCATCTTACTTCAAAGTGCTTCTCACCTCCTGCCCCTGAGAAACCCTCTGAGAACTGGGCTATAGACACATAGACATACAAACAGGCAAGTTTATGGGCAGCTAAAAGCTGACATCCATCTACGATCCATAGGCCCCCTTCTGGCAAGTGCGGCCCAGGCTTCCTGCAGCTGCGATCAGCTGCCGCGTGCTGGTAGGACCTGAACCCGGCGAAAGGGCATGCTGGCAGTTTATGCCGCAGTTCCTGACACGGAAGTCCAGGAGATTCAGAGGCACCGAGATGCTGAAACAAGAAGCTGAACAAAATATGGCAGGTACCCTCCCCCCCCCCCCCCCCCCCCCGCCCCCCCACCCCCCCC
>JAODJU010000130.1:7095629-7109785 GCA_026776725.1 Gnathonemus echidnorhynchus
CGGCAATCGGCAGATCATGATCTTGGTGATCGGTAATCGGTGATCGGCCCCAAAAATGCTGATCGGAGCATCTCTACCCTTAAGACACAGTGCTGCTCCTATAATAGTAATATAACTCATAACTTCAGGAAAAAGACCTTTTCCTGGCTGACAAAAGTTTATTTGGCCATCAACAGAACTAGGAAGAGGTTTAATTCACACTGACAAGTACCTGTCTAACTTGGGTGAGATTCCGGCACCTTCTGACTTTAACAAATCATCACTGGCATTAACAAATGTGTGTCCAGGAGCTAAACTGTTGACTCATAAGGTGTTTTTGTAATTTCCAAAGATTTTTCAGTTTCTCCACCAACTCAATATCTGAGAATAAAGATTAAACATCTTCCCTGGAACACCTTGGGCCTTGGAAGCAAGTCTACATCTCAAGGGTCTCATCCCATATAATGGAATTGTTTTTTTTTTTCCATTTCAGATACAAATCAGATACAATCTTATTTTTCATGGAAATCCAATGGGGAAAGAGGGGGGTAAGACCTCCACAGAGGAGCACTTTGCTGCATTGTAATCAGCTGTAGTTGATGCTCCATCATGCTAGCAGCCATTACCCCTGCTTGAAAGCCATCGCAATCACATGACAACTGAGAGAGGCCGTACCCAGTTAGACCGGAAAGCAAACCTGAAAACGTCCTTTTTAACTAAAAGAACAACCATCATGAAGTTTTGTTTTAGTTCCTTAGGGCGATTTAACACATGATAAAGAAAAACAGCAAGCAGCGGCTGTAGGAAACGCCAAATCCTCAACGTCCGCACGACATCACGACTGGGGGTGTCACCTTGGTAGTGCTGCAGCAGCTTGGTGGTGCGGATGTCCCACACCTTGACGGTGCTGTCCGTGCTGGCGGCTGCGATGCAGGTGCCACTGGGGTGGAAATCGGCATGCGTCACGCACCTGCACGGAGGAGGCGGATGAGGGGAAAATACCGATTGGGTGGCTGCTCACTTTTAACTAACAGCAGTATGAGAAAATCCTTTTCACAGCATAACGACAGACTTCAGACTGTATAGTGTAAGTATAGATGTGACATTTCTGAAAGGACAGCGACCAAGACATTAGAACAACTACAACAATGTCTCCCCAGAGTCTGAGAGAGACGGTGTTTCTCAATCCCAAGAACACACGATTATAGTTGCGATCTTGGCAAGACCGGTCTCGCTAATTGCCATCCAAAAACAAACTTGGGACGCAATGAATCTTGGGATTAGTCTCATTTTGTGAGGATGCAACTGATGCATCTTTGATATTTGGGACGGGGCACGAACGCCATCTGGGGATTTTTACCGTCCTCTGTACTTCTGTATTGGAACTGGTCTTTAGCAAGGGAAGATGACATAAAACAGGTACATGAGAACACAAGTACGATCAAGAACGCATATTCTGAGATAAATAATTTATTATTGATAAATAATAAACCCAAACAACCTTCCAGAAAGCGTATGACAGGGTAATTAACAAAAATTTTCTCTTGGACGTACAATGTTGCAGCAGCACCAAACTGACACACTTCATCAGCACACTCACCCTCCATGCTCATAAAAGGAGTGCACGCACTCGCGGCTGGTTTTGTCCCAGACCTTGACGGTTTTGTCGTCACTGGATGAAAGAATCAGCCGACCATCTGGTGAAAACCTGAACAAGAGACAGTCTTAGCTTACCATCCTACAAATCTCGGTACGTGTCGTATTCCACTTGAATGCCAACACTAGCCAAACGACAGACGTCCATAGATCAAGTTTTCACCTAATGCCGAAATTACTCTAAACACGGCGTCACGTTTAAAGTATTAATAGCACAGACTTAACGCACACAGGCCTTTTGTATCACACACAGCCTCTGGTTATGATGTAATAACACTAAAACAGGGGGGGAAAATACAAAAAAAGGTCCATCACATTCTGAAACAAATAATGCAAAACCAGGTGGAAAAGCTAGTACTTCATGTTGATATAGGAGGAAGCCAGCTCCTAAGGAAACTGAGTAAGCCAAACCGTCGAGAGAAGTTAAACGGCTCATGTGAAATCGAGTTCTGAACGGATCACCCAAGCCAACACAGTCGACAGACGAGCCATTGCGGTGACAACGTGTTAGAACAGTCGGAAACACAACCCAAAGCCATCCCAGGAAGAGAGTTATTAAAATGATAAGTGAAACCAGCTATGCTTTTGGGAAACTGGTTAAGTTACTTCAGAAGGCCATGCCCTCACACCCAGCTCCATAAGCAAGCTCCATGAGTGTGGAGGACTAATGAGCAGACGAGAGCGGAGACAGCTCACTTCCCCGAACAGGCTCCAACCAGCACCCTTCCACAAGGCTCCTAACTCCGTTACCAACGCTTCAAGAATAACAATCAGGATAAACAAATCTGCCTTTTTCTGTCTTCTGGCAGCTGTCAACCGTACCCCTAACCCACAGATGGGCTTCAGGGCCGCCTGAGTGGTACCTACTTGGCACAGCGCACCCAGTTGATGTGCTGATTGAGGGAGAACAGGAACTTCTGCCGGTGCACCGTCCACACTTTGACGGTCTTGTCATCAGAGGCTGTGACCAGGGACTGGCCATCGCCGGAGAAGCTCACGCTGCGGACTGTGCCAGTGTGTGCGCGGAAGGAGGTCGACTCACCCTTCCTAAATGGGGGGGAGCAATAATTACCATTAATAATGATTCAAAATGATTATACAGCTAATGACCAGCATCCAGGATGAACACACCTAAAGCTAACTGATGCAAACCCTTGTATAAATAACCCATAACCAAAACACAGGCAACAGTATGTTATAACAACGAACTTAACGAGCAGTGAGATGAGGTGGTACTTTATTGATCCCCAGAGGAAAATTAGTATGTTACAGCAGTTCAGATTCTGACAGCAAAAACCGAGACGTTCAGAGAAAACAGAGCAAATGGGGAAGAATAAAAAAACAAAATAAATGTACAGATAAAAAAATGTGAATGCATGTTTCTACATCTATTCATAAAGATGACAATGAGTACAGATGTGAATAAATGACGACATTTGGAATGAAATTCCAGCAGGACAGACACAAATGGACACGACAAACAGCAAGAAGGGCTCCGGCGCAGAGGAGTCTGGTTCGGCCCACCAGGAAAATCCCCGGTATGCCAGCTGTCATCCAACCTTGTACTGGCCGACTTTAACTGTACCACAGAAAAGGCCTCATATACAGCCATCTTGTGCATATTCACTACCCCACTGTATCGACAGTGTCCTCGGTCTCTGCACGAGAATATAAACACAACTGGGCACCAGGTGAGCCGCAGCTTCGAGTTGCACAAGATAGGAACGAAAGCCGTTCCCTGTGCACCCGCCGATGCGTGCTCCCACCATATAAGGCGAAAGACAGAGCTCCCGCCTTATATGGCTAAAGACAGTGTTACCATAGTCAACATCTGTGCCGCAGGTGAAAGGGGGACGGGGGGGTATCACAGCACAGGCCCAGTGACGATGTGCCTCTTCCAGTGCAAACCCACCCCCATGTTCGACCTTAGACAGTGGATAGGACGGCATGATCAGCTTACTGGCAGATGCTGATGCAGCCTCCCTCCCTACAGGCCTGTGAAGCTCAGACAGGAACGGTGAAATCAGAGACCATTATTGGAATCCCCCCCCACCCCCCGCCTTTTTTGGACTCCCTTCAATCAGCCCCCCACCTGAACTGTAACAGACAAAACACATACAGCCCTGACGTCTCACTAAAATCTATACGTCTATAAACCTCCATCTACTACACAAAGCCACTTAAGACCAGAAATCATTATGACCCATATCATCACACAGTGTAGCCCAGCAATAAATAAATCATCTAACAATGACAACTACACACTACATGCTCATAGAGAAACACATTCTCCACTTTCCACATTGGTGCAAATGAGGTCAAGGGTAACGCTGAAGGAACGTGTGAAATATGACACGTTTCACTCTAAAACACAACAGTAACAGGCCGTACCCCCAACCCCTCACATGACTGGAATTTGTCCTGCGTCAAGACAAAGATTCTGGGAGGAGTATTGGGGGGGGGGGGGTGATGCATGTCAGTGCGCGGCAAGGAGAGAACAGCTTCCACAAAGGCGCCATTCTTGGGCATGCAGTGCATCTCGCTAAATTAACCACCTCAAGCCTTCATTGCGATAAACAACCCATTAGTTTTAGGGCTGCGGAGTAAGGACTGCGGATGTGGCTCTTAAGGGCTGTCAGAAAGACCCAGCACACTACACTAACTCCCACCAAGACCAGAATAACAAGAAGCATGACAGACTCGTCATAACTAAAGAGAGGCCTTGTTTTAATGCAACTGCAGCACAGAACCTGCAGGGACCACATCATCAATGCGCATATGCTTTGTCGGCTGTTTTTAAATCGACACATTTATGTAATTTGCTGTGATTACAGTTCTCACTGCATAACACCCAAGTGCGCATATAATGCAGGTGCAGAATGTAATAATGAGAAATCACAGCTACATCAAAGCTACAGACCTACATATTAATATATGTGCCAGACCAGAGGAGTCTTTAGGATGAGGTTGTTGCCAACAGATAAATGTCAGTCACTTGGTTCAACTACAGGGAAACCTAATAAGGTGATATTATTGGTGTACTCCTTCAGAAAATAAATCCAAAAGGCAATACAGCCAACAACAGTAATAAAAGCTCATCTTACACTAAAGTCAGTAAGACACTAAATTGCTTATGTTGTGAGCTGACCCTGCAATTTGCTTTCTGACTTTCTAAACAGCACAAACTGATTTGGTTATTCTTGCTGCTGCCAGAGACATTTCCACGTGAGCAAACCCAGCGCACATGGGACTCCAAGTGCACTGGTACTTCCTAACGGGGCACTGAGGATGGAAATTTACGACGTCAAATTAGAGCAAAGTGCACAGGAAATAAAAGTTAATTTTCACCAGAGAACAAAAACATTTGCCAACAACATCCATCGATTGCCTCCCCTCGGGGAAGCTGCTCTGTAATTACCCTTCACGTTTGTGCCAGTTCTGTAAAAATTAAGACACCACCATACATTTTTCAGGCCTGACATTCTTGTTAGGAGGCAAAAATGCCACAAATACAGTATCTCCTGCATCAAGCCCTCATCCAGAGTAACAACATCAGGACAGGTTTCCTCACCTCAAAACAACATTTCAAAATGGGGTCAGGCAGCACTGTCTGCTCAGGGGCCCAAGCAGATCATGCATATTGTCAAGGCTTCCGGGCATCACATGAGTCCCATGAAACCTCCTTGCTGTCACATGACCCAGTAATTATTGCACTGCTTAGCCCATAAGCTATTATTTGGCTACAAACACTGGCAAGAACACAAGACAAGGATGATGGACCACAAATGGTATGGTGGCGGTAGATGCTAAAAGTTACTTCACCAAACAGTGCTCTCCGGTGTCTATAATGAGCACATTTTTCCCTATGTTTTCACATTCAGCACTGCAAACCTAAGTATTAAGGGATTCAATAAATCCACATCAATCCAAAAAACACACACATTATGGTTTCAACCATACGCTCCATCAGTCAATGTCCATAAACCCTATTTAGTAACTGTTCACCACTGAGAATTCATACTATAAGCCACGCAGTAATTAACAAGCCCCAAGTGCTTAAATCACTATGACCTCGTTCAAAATGAAACAACACTGCCACCTAGTGCCACGCAGATTCTACACCAAGCTTCCTGAAATCAAATTACCCCATGATGGAAATGTAAATACTATTACTATATGCAAGTTAGTCACATTCCCAGGAAACACATACAAGCAGAAGCCAAAACAGAAGACTACTTACTATAGACAAGGTATATTTGGTATCACCTGACTTCATTCCCTGAGACATATCAAAATCACTATAAATATTACTGTAAAAACTATCAATAAAGACAAAAGGTCAATTTACTTGGCAGTTATACAAGCTCAACAGAATCTGGTCAGGTGATAAATGGCTGCCCTGCTATCCTGGGGATTTGTGAACCGGAGTCTCTAAATTGGCCAAATCATTTCAATATTGGAGTGTTAATGCAACACAATGTAGTGGATCGTGACACTAATATTGTACCATGGGCTAGTTAGCAATACCAAGCCATTTATAAATATATATATATACAAATTTCACTGAAGAAAACATTTAAAAGCAGAAACACACACAGGGACAGGTTTCTGGTTTGATGCATCACCATGTGGAAACATCTATCTGATGAGTGTCACTTACACACTGGGTACCCAGAGGCGGACAGTCTTGTCCCTGGATGCTGATGCTACAAGGTGTCCTGAGGGGGAAAACTGGACGGACATCACTGCATCCTTGTGTCCCACAAAGCGATAAGCTCTCATCTGACTCTTCATGTTCCAGATCATGATACACGAGTCCATAGAGCCTGTGGCTGAAAAGAACACGGTAAACACACGTGTCAAGACTGACATGACACTACGGATGCAGATGCGTATATTAACGGATCCGTTTTACTAAGTACCTATTTGCTTCATGTTGCTGTTGAAGTCCACACTAGTTATGGTGTCTCTGTGACCCTTAAAATGTCTCTCAAGCGTTGGATCTTCCTGCGACAACATTAATCACAGAAACATTATATCACGCTTTACGGTTTCGTAGCAGATTAAGTACTGTAAAAACAGCTAAGGTACATGTTGGTTTAAGATAACCTAAACGCATGCGTTTAGGTTTTCTTTAATCAAAACAAAGCAGCGATGCGTGATATTCGTGTTTAGATAGGTATCAACATAAAAAGGACAAGATATACACCATTAGAAAAAATGCTTACCAAAGCGGAAGTCATTTTGAATAGTGTGAAATCTAACACAACCCGAGAGTGAATAAGTTATAAAAAATACTTTAAATGGCTATGTAAATGTACTTTTCGGGTGTTAAATAGCTGGCCCCGTTCGGCGTCAGACTCCAGAAATGTCATACGGCAATATCGTTAACTAGAAAAGCTAAAGTATTTTGGAAATGGCATTCGCAGGTAGCCATATCTAACTGGAAAATTTAATTTCGGTAACAGCCCGTTAGCTGAAGTTCAAAAGGAGCGCGTTTCTAACTTAGCTAGCTAGCCAGCCAGCTAACTAAACAATAAACAGCCGTTTTTAGTTTACGCGCCGGTTTAGGCGCCTGTAATGTTCGACCGTATTTTAAAGGGAAAGTGCCCAGAGGATTATCTGTTTTGCCGATTTAAAGTAATCCTGCTCCCTAACGGAAGTCAGGCGGGTCTCGACTTATGCAAAAATTGTTCCACGACCTCTAGCGTACGTCGGATTTATTTTACTATACATTAAAGACTCCTTATAGCAAAACCACATAAACCTAACATATACTAGTAATACACATTAAAGAGCACATATTAAATAAATGGAAATGCGATGCAAATTTACTTAAGATGGTATGTCAGCTTTGCGCATCCACTTCCTTTTACTCCATGTAGGCTTATTTTACGTTTTACGTAAATCGAGAGCACTCTGTAGCAATCCAATCCATCCATCCATCCATCCATTTTCTGTACCCACTTGTCCAATTCAGAATCACATGGGTCCGGGATAGGCTTTTACATTTTGCATTACACCAGAACAGTACATTAACTTCATTGGACAATAGATGTGTCTTTATGGCAATACACTGGTGCTGAAATTCAATCTAATGAATCCATCCATCCATTCTTTTTCTGTAACCATCCATCCATCCATCCATCCACATTCTGTACCCACTTGTCCAATTCAGGGTCACGGGGCGTCCGGAGCCTATGGGCGCAAGGCACAATTAATCTTATTGTCACGTGCAGGAGCGTCACTAGAGATTTATAAAAGGGGGGGGCTAAGCCTTCATTAGAGTGGTCTGATGGAAATGGCCCACATTATTTAAAGTAATTGGTGTACATTTATTAAATCCCCCACAAATAGGTGTAACGGCGTAATATAGTTTTGCCTTATATCTTGGTGAGCGTCAGTCAGAGAGCGCGAGTTTCACGCCAGATGCATGAGTTGGCAACGCTGATTGCAATATTGATTTTTTTTTTTTAATCCACATCACTTTGAATTAAATTAACTTAAATAAGTCTACACAAAACAAACAGCATCAAATGTTTCTTTAAATCATTCTGTGCAGCATTTTTACAATTTCAAATTTAATTAGATTTAAATTACCTTCAAATCTCATCAGAGAAAACAAACATTTACGTTATACGCCTATATATATCCATTTTTTATCTCTTCTTGTATATTTCATATATTTTTCTTTTTACCATTTTTAATAGGCTACTCAGTTTTTCTTATAACGATGCATTACACATTATGCATTAGATCTTTATATAAAATATGGAAAAAGGTTGGAAATACATCGTACGTTCCGCAAACAAACAAAATGCAGAACAAGAATATACGGGCCAGTACGTCGTAATGCGTGTCTTTAGACACTAGGGGTCAGAAGAATAATATGACATTTATAGTTCAGTTTCCCGTTTTCTATTAAAGTTCATCTATGCGTCTTATATTTGTTTCTCCTGCTCGGAGTCGCTGATCCTTTTTATTATGGTTAAGGTTCGGGTTAACACAATGCACATCCTGCGATGGCGGTGGAAGTGTAGAGTGATACGAGCTTATATTAAAATATTGTTTGTATTTTTAAACAACATTTTCATGAGTGGGGATTCTAGATTTCAACTGTGGGGAGAGGACTGGGGCCAGTTGTTCTGCTGGGGGGGGCAGATGCATTTGGCCGTAATGTCTTCCAAGAATTACTTACACTTACACTAGATTGCCAGCATTGAGAAACAAAAGACAATTTTGAAAAACAATGTTATTTATGCAAATATGTAACTCACTTTCATTTTTTTGTCTTTCTTGACTGTCTTGCTTCCACAAGCTTGATTATCTTCTTCTGTCATTAACTTTGCTTTTCACCAACTGAAATGACTCATCCACCCGGCGCACCCCCATTAGGGCCCCGTCAAGAAAATGTGCTTACGTTTGTGTCTCGCCTGTTCCCAAAGTTTTAGCTTACATATATAAATAGAAATAATAGTGATAAGTATAATACATTTATTTCAGACCCAAAGTAGCATACGTATATTGGGGTAATGGCGGACATGCCAAAACCAAAACCGTCGGAGAGCTAATAGGGTCAGGCCTGTTGGGGATGGGGGCTGGTGTGGTGCTGAGGCGTCACCTGCTGCATGGCGGCACTTGGGTCCTAGTTTGAGGCGGCCCATCTGGGTGGGGGCGTGGAACGTCTTGTCTCTCCGGCAAGATGACCATCTTCCTCTGCTGACGGGGGAGCACTCTCTGAGGTACGCAGACCGAGGAGTGGTCAGATCTCTGTAGGTGGGTATACCTTTCTTTTGGTCTGGTCTGTCTGATGGCTGCCATATTCAGGGAGTAGCTGTTGCCATAGTGGATCGGCTCCTTCCGATGGTGTCTGACGTCACGCCTTTCAACGAGCGTATCATGAGACTCAGGCTAAGGCACTCCTTGGGTGTCTTGTATGTTGTCTTAGTGTATGCTCCGACCGTGGTGAGCGATGTCTCATTGAGGGAGACATTTTACTTGCAACTTCGCTGGGTGGTTGGAGTGTGCCCACAAGGTGACGCTCCTCTGGTCATGGGTGACTTCAATGCAACCACTGGCACTGACAGGCTGGCTATGAAGATTATGTCAGTCCCCATGGGTCTGGAGACCATGGTGAAAGTGGCTCCATGTTCCTTGACTTTGCGAAAGGTCAGGGGCTGCATGTCGCTGAATCCTAGTTCCAAAGCCCTGAGCTGCATCATTGGACTTGGTACTCCAGTACTGGTGGTGATCAATAACATCCTCGTGGGCAGATGCTGGAGACTCCTGCAGGACTGCAGGGTCTACAGAAGTGCCCAGTTCGTCCTTGCTAGGATCATCCTTAATGGGATCCGTGAACACTTGCTTGTCTGACAGTGACCGGAGGAGTCTGGTTTTACGCCTAAGAAGTCTACCATCGACTGTATCCTTGCACTGAGGGTTCTCATCGAGCGCAAGCGCAAATATCGGCAGAGGTTCTTTGCAGCCTTTCTTGATTTTCGTAAATTGTTCAACTTAGTTGATCAAGTTGCCCTGTGGGACATCCTGAGACTTCACGGGTTCCCCCTGAAGTTGCTGGACATCATGGCGGGTCTATACACTGGTACTGTGAGTGCTGTGCAGAGTGGAGGGAGAACCTTTGCTTTCTTCCCAGTTGATTCTGGGGTTTGCCAGGGGTGTGTTCTTGCTCCTACTCTGTCCAATGCTTGTTTGGGCTGGGTGTTGGGCAGGGTCGTAGGGTCCAGCAGCTGTGGGGCGTCCGTTGGTGAAGAAAGATTTACTGATCTTGACTTTGCCGATGATGCTGTGATCTTAGCGGAGTCAATGGAGGCTCTGATCGGGGCTCTTGAGAGACTGAGCGAGGAGTCTGAGTGTCTGAGATTGCGTTTGTCCTGGTTAAAGACCAAGATCCGGGCATTTAATGACTTCTTGGGCACAGCCATCAGTAGTGTGTCTGTCTGCGGGAAGAATGTCAAGCTTGTTGAGAGATTTACCTACCTTGGCAGCGACGTTCATGTCTCTGGTGACTCTTCCTATGAAGTCAGCAGACAGACCGGAAGAGCATGGGGGGTCATGAGGTCGCTGGAAAGGGGTGTGTGGCGCTCCCGGTCTTTGCAAGAGGACGAAGGTCCAAGTCTTTAGAGTCCTGGTGCTCCCTGTTTTGCTGAATGGCTCAGAGACATGGACACTATCCAGTGACCTGAGACGAAGACTGGACTCCTTTGGTACTGTGTCTCTTCCTTAGGATTGCTAGAGGAGTCCCAAATGAGGCACATTACCTGCATTGTAAGGGAGAGTCAGTTATGGCACCACGGCCATGTGGCGCGTTTCCCTGAGGGTGATCCGGCTCACAGGATCCTCATTGCTGAGGAACCAAGTAGCTGAACCAGGCCAAGGGGACGCCCACGTAACACCTGGCTGCGGCAGTTGGATGGCCATTTCCAGTGGGTGGGACTGGACCGTGTGTCTGCCTGGGGGGTCGCTGGCCGGGATCCCAAGGAGTTTCGTTGTGTGGTGGGTGCGGCAACACGCTGCACCTGCGCATGCTCCCCAGCCTGACCTGACCTGACCTGGGGGCATGCATGTTGTCACGGGGGCCCCTCTGCCACCTCTGGAACCGCCCGTTTTTCCTTTTTTCATCGTTGACCCTTTAACATAACATCACGTGCATGTCATACAGGATTAGATTTTACAAGCTCTGGGAAATGCTTGCAAAATGATGTGTATATTTCCTGTACATTTTTATTGAACCGTTTCATATGTCTCCTACCCTTCCAGTAACAGCTGGTAAACAGTGGGATAATAAAAGAAATTTATTTGTTGGCGTATAAAGTTATTTTGCAAGTAACAAGATAAAAAGTGAGCTAGAAGAGCTGGGTTAGGAAAATTATAAAATAAACAATTGCTGTTATGTCACAGATTGTAGGATTCTGTTGCTACATAAAAATAAAATCAGTATGACAGGAAAGTCTGTAATTCGTATTTGATTTACTTAGTCTTACTATATTTCTGTGATAAATTTTTACCTGAATTCTACGTGTTTAACAAATTCTATTAAATATCGATTTTGACTCTCTGTACAGACCTCTGTACACAGAAAATAGTTTGCGACTTTTAGTAGATTACATGTGAAAAGGTTAAACCAAAGAAACATATAGAGACACTTGCCCTTTTTACACTTTCGCTTCCATATCACCTCTGCATTCAGTTTATATGTTAAATGGATGATCAGTTTCTATTTTCCAGTGCCCTTTGCGCACCTGACCTTGACTCACCAGTCTGGACTGTGTCGTAAGCCAGCCTGGGCTATAATGAGTGTGTGGGTGGAGTTACATCAGTACTCACACTGAATAACAGCGCCATAACAGTCATCATACGGTATAATGTTTTTGTCAGAATATCTTCTTTGTAGGTCCCAAATTCTTCTCAATATTTAGTGAGAAATAAACAAAACGTTTCGATTAAAGCACTAGCAGGGAGCGGGAAATGCCAAGAAGGAAGTTCAGTTTCTGATAATTCATACTCACCCGAAGAACAGGTGGCATTGATAGTCATAAACACCTGTCTTCTTGCTTGTTTTTTTATTTTCATTATTATTATTAATGGGTGTGAAGCCAACAAGGAACACAGATAACACAATACTGGTGTCTGGGTCTAGCCCAGTTAAATCAGAGCATTTTGTGTTTTAGCACATTGAATAACCTGTTCAGGTGAAAAAAAAAGGAAAGAATTCATCATGTTTCTTCAAAGACCCCAGATCTGCGTATCTGAGTGCAGTGGGTTCTTTGCAGGACCAAGTTCAGGGTGAAGTGGGCTGATCTTGTAGAAACCTGTCCATCCCCAGCAGTGACACCCAAGAGAAGGCAAGCACTTGCCAGGTAATTTTATCTCGGTGAATGCTGGAGGGAATTCTCAGCTGGCTCGGCTAAATAAACTGCGTGATTGTGCCGGGGGGATCGAGGGCACCCATATCCATAAAGGGCTCCACAGGGTTCAAGTTACAGAGTTCGACTTTTCATTATCCGTCACCTCCCCCCCCACCGTGGGAGGCTGGCAACATAGGCAGTGCTATTCAGACAGGAGCAGACTCAGGCATACACCCACACAACTCTGCTCTGCACCTCAAAACAGGTTTCTTGCTGTTCTTTATAGACCACTGTCAGCTTTGATGACCAAAAAAATAGCCTTGGGCAAGGTTACTTACACATAATTGCAGTGTTGAGTAATCAGAGCATATCAGGCCATGAAAGGTGAAAGAGTGAAAATCATTTCCGTCTACAGGTATAAAGGTGCATTGTGCTAAGGGCGCGGTTTCCACTGTTCCTGCTTGAATTACGGACAGTGATTATTGACATTACGGTTGTACAACAATAGATTCACACTGAAAGGAGCATTCACGTCACGCTACGTGACCAAGATGATTACATCATTGCAGAACTAAAATTTTACATGGCTTTCTGTAATGCATTGATGTTTGAGAAGTGAGCATTTCCGTTTTAGATATCAATTAAAGGAAAACTTTAGGTGGTTTATTCTGTTTAAAATGGCTGTATCTATAGTTATACCTGTACATCACGTCTGTAGCCAAAAGGTTGAGTATTGCAGAGAATTTTGTGTAGTTTTGCGTAGCCTACAGACAAAGCGGCGGACGAGGCTGCACTTTAGTCTTTCTAATGAACTTCCACTTATTGTCCCAAAGCTAAATCTCTTGCATGACACTACATGAGGTCTGCTGTCAGTGACTTGGAGAACTTTTAGGTGGTATAAAGAGAGCCATTGTCTGTGCGATTCAGGTGCAGGGGGGATTAAAAGGTCCCTGTTTCATTACCAGCACTGAATGATGAAGTTTTTCTACCCTGTGAACAAGTTCCAGTTAAAATATTGTATTATACAGCTCTGGAAAAAAATTAAGAGAGCACTCTATATTATTTTTCTTTAAATCTGCATTTTTCAATCCTGGTTTAATCGTGGCTCTGCTTCCAGGCTCAAACTTTCTAAGATGGCAGTATGCAAGAACAAGGTGAAGCAAGAGACACTGGGAACGAACGGAAACCAGCCATGTGCAGGGCAAAAGCAACTTTCTAATTCCTCATGCTCCGTTAGCTTATCCAGCAGTGCCTTACGAATCGGAGGATGAACTCAAGTGACCTTCAAAAGGAAGAAATGAGATTAAATGCAGGTGTGAACTGCACTGCTAGTTCATATCAGGCTCCTGGAAGCAGGACTGAAGTCCGATAAAGCAAGGCAGAAGCCCTTCATCAATGAGAAACAGAGAAAAATCAGGCTGCAGTTTGCAAAAAAGAATTGTTTTTTACCCATAAACTGAGAAATGAGTGAAACTAAATATTTTGCAGTGGTCACTTAATTTTTTCCGTAGCTGTAGATTACACATCCCTTCTAGAGACTTAGATATTCTAGTCTTTCTGTTCCATTTTGCGCAATGATGAAAGGAAGTGATCAGTGACTGTGATGTGAGTTCTGGGGCTGACCTGGGTTTTACTAGAGAATTTGATCTTGGGGGT
>JAODJU010000130.1:7109885-7127195 GCA_026776725.1 Gnathonemus echidnorhynchus
GGGGGGGGCGGGGGATGTGGTAGATGGAACCATAAGTAACCTCATGTGTTACTTTGTGCATACTTGTAGTTTTTGGAAACTTCATAATTAATTGGGCACAGGGTAAAAATAGCAGGGCAGAAGTGAAATTAAATGTCACTAAATGACATTTCGACTTTTTATGAAGCATTCTGAATTGATGGATCCCTTTTTGGTGCCTATAACAGCCTGGACAAAAATCAGTGTACATTAAAACAAGCCTTAAAATATACAAGTTACCTCAATATTTCAACAGATTAACAGCCAAAAAAACTCCTATTTCAGTTCATATACGTTACCCTTGGCTTTACATTTGTAGCATCAGGAGATTCCTTTCCCATTAGGTATTAACTGTTTTGTTCATTAATAAATGCATTAATTAAATTGTGATATACAAAATGTGGGAACTACTCTTGTTCTCAGTACTTTGTGTCTCTGACACCAGATTTATCAGTGTTTTTCCAGTTTTTAGCACATGAATAAGGCCAGATCTTGACATTCATCAATCCATCACTACTTATCCAAAACAAGGTTCCAATGGAGTTTGACCCAAGATCAAGACCGTCATACATTATCGGAGATTCTGAGAGATGTTTTTGACCCTTGTGGAGACCTGAAAGAGACACAGAGAGAGCAATCCTCATTCCACAACCCCAGAGCCCTGCAGGTGAGGCTACACCACTAAGACCTGAGCCATCTGTAAATATATACATTTACATGTTTGTTTGTTTGTTTATTTGTTTATTCGAAGCAACGTTCAATGGAGAAAGCAGACTTAGTCAATTCTTGGAGCAACTGGGCATTAAGACATCAAGAGCTCAAACTGTAACACCATAAAATAATAATTGTGCAAATGATAAGTGGGTGTGACTGAATCTTTGTATACTGAAAATGTTTTAGCATCTAGTGAGGTACTGTGGCGTTATCCATTGCGAAAACTTTTCAACCATTAAGATCACTGTTGTGTGTCCTTGACCTGGGTAAGTACTTTATAAAATGAACTGACATTACTGTTACTTTTTATTTGGCAGATTGGCAAATGGCTTCTCCATTTTAACATCTTTTTGTGGTTTGTATTCACCAAAAAACATATTCCTTCTGCTTTCTGTTGAAGGGTATTTCCCAGAAAGAAGGTCCCAAATCTTACGCAAAATTGCTTTTAATATGTTTTTCTTATTTGGTCTAAATTATCCTGCAAATAATTTTGATATTTGAACATTTTGGAAACCGATAATATTCTTAAAGTAGCTTTAAATTTATTCTTTCCATTTCAGGGTTGGTGAACCTTTCCACACAGGATGAACCTTATGTGTAGAAACTGAGGTGAAGTTTATTTCAGATATTTAACACTATGTGTCTTAAGCCATGTTGTGTGTAGGTGCACAACAAAGAAACACTTCTGCGTTTTCTCCTGTGATGTAGGTCACCTTGCGTTCCCTCCTTCTCATCGTCCCTCACCTATAGGCCTTAGTCTTTCAAAAGATGTAGTGCAAGATAAGGGGAGCAAAGTTTATTGGGCACTGCTTCGATTTTCAGCTTGTTATCAATGTTGTGTTTTAAAAGGAAAATTATAAAACTGCACAATAAAATGAAAAAAAATGACAGTTGAGGTGAATTTGGCCCCTACCTCAATCTTGGGGTTATGAGCAGAAAAAGGAAAATCCCCATTTCAGATGACATTTCTTTGTTCACTACACAGCTGACGCCTTCTGACAGCACTCCTATTATTTCCAAACAGGGGAGACAGGTAGCCAGCAGGACCAGAGAAGCAGGTCCCATATAATTTCTTTCACTGTCAGAAGAGTTCTGTGCAAAGAAATGCTCCGTATGCATGCTAATGATATTCCTCATTGTGTATGATTTATTTATGATGTAAGATTTATATCAACCAGGAAGCATATGGCACAAGGTGCCTTGGATGGGCTTCCACGCACACACACACACACTTTTTTGAGACACAAGTTTACCTAAAAGCATATCTTCGGTCTCCATATGGAAAGCCGTGCAACACAGGAAGAACATGCAAATTCTGACAGATGGATGAGTAATACATTTTTCAACACATTTAAGTCAAGTCAAATCAAGTAGGTCTTTAATGTCATTTTTAACCACACACAGTACAATACACAGTTAAAAAACGAAACAATGTTTCTCTCTGTGTTATTAATTTACCTTCACAGTCCTTTTTCACAATACAATTTCAACAAACAAGCAAAGAAAATACTTAATTTCCTGTTAGGTATTAGGTAAGTATTCAGTTATGTGTCTTAAGAAATTAGAGTCAGTGCCCATTAAGTAACATAGACAGCTGCCTGGGGTGACATCACCTGAGGGGATGTTGACTTAAACCACCCCACCCTTTGTGACAATGGGGCGCAGCCTGTGTTGCTGAACAGGTCGACCGGCACTGATTTTATTTGGTGCATTTCTAAACTGGGCGGTGAAGTTTGCCTGGAGCTCCACATGAGCTTTGACTGGCACTGCCCAACCAAAAAAGGTCACACTTGAATATTTAATTGGACTGGCTTATTATGGATTATGGATTCATCATGGCGTTATTTTCACAAGCTTACACAACGTCCCAGGTTTTTCCTCCAGCTTAGCATTAATTTTTCGCCAAGATCTTTTATTAAGGGGAGAGTAGACTGTCTGGTGGCCGATTCACGTGGGAAAAGCATTCCTCATGCTCCCCGAACTATATTCACAGTTCGAGCACAAAGAATCTCAGCATTGTCGTCCAGGAATATGCCCGTGTCCTCAGGGAAGAAAAAACAATGTTGGAATAACTTGGTCATTCAGGAGATTCAGGTGCTCAGCTGATTTAATTTCATTGCTGTATAACATTGCTGAGCCGTAATAATGATCCAATCATTGACTCTTAAGTATCTGCTTATTTAAATTCTGACAGCAACTTTGTTTTTTAGCCAGGCAGTGTACAAAATGTGGGACCTAACCTTGTTCTCAGTGTTGTGTGTCTCTGCGCATCTCACACCAGATTCATCGGTATGTTGTGCTATTGTCTTGGCCGCATTTCCCATCACTGCTTCCCGTTGATCTGAGCCAAACCCGAGAGGCACAGGCCAGAGGCCTTACCTGAGCCTTTCTATTTGGCAGACTGGCAAATTGGTGTCCTGCTTTAACACCTTCCGATTCACCCCCACTGCTTTCTAGGGGTTTGAAAAGGAGAATCCCGATTCACCCCTTTCTTCACTCGGCAGCTGCTGGCCAGCCATCGTCCCACCCTCTTTTCTCAGCTGTGCTGTCTGCCAGCACTACTCCTAATCCAAGCTGGTGAAACAGGCTGCCAGCAGTCCAAGCCCTTAGGGGAGAGTTTATCACCGCAATAAGGCACTTTGATGATCCCATCAGCAGCTGCTCGCATGCAAAGTGACGTCAGGCCTAGGGTGTCCAGTTAATTCTCATGCTGTTGGCTAAATAGTGCATTTTGTTTATAACATGCGTGAAATGTGCTTTTCCAATTTTGTTTATGATGTGTGGTGTGCTTTTTCAACTAATTGTACTTACTTAATCAGTTATTATAAAAATACTTGAATAATTATAAATTGCCACAGTTCTGATTCAGGTTTGAATAATTATAACAGTAGAAGAGAAATTAGGTTTTGTTCATACTTTTGACAGTAGTTACCATGTAAAAGAATGACCATTAACTTAAAAATAGGGGTTAGTTGGATAGAGGGATTAATGATTTTGGGGGTTTAAGCTATTACGTTATGTCAAAAGTCTAAGATGGATAATAATACATATATACATTTTACACAAGCTGGGGTGGGGGCAGCTATTTTTCACAACTGAGAAGCAACTAGCATAAACCCCAACCATATCACATTTATCAGCCGTATAGGCTAGGACATGGGTCTCCTATCAGTGACTAACCCTGCAACCCAGATAGTTTCCACGTTACTTTATCATTGCAACAGCCCCTCATGGCTGGGCTGCTCAAAAGAGCACCTGTAATCAAGATCAGTTTCAAATATCCATGAAAAACAGGGCGAAGATTAAAAAGGAGTTTCCAGTGAATTCCAAACAAGAGTCATCTGAGCATGTGGGTCTTTATTTGTCTTACACGTTTGTGACAGAGGACATGGTGTACATGGACTTTAAAACACCCATAAGGTACAGGCCGTCATTCCGACAGTAACATAGCTTAGGGTAGTGTGCGACCCGCGGAGTTCTAAGCACGGACTGAGATCAGCTGGCTCAACCCGTTGAAGTAGGACTTCTCACGCTCGTTCATCATGTCGAAATGCAGCGGCTGGCGGCAAACGTTGCACTCCATCGAGGGGCGAGGCTTCAGCTCCAGGCCCACCTCCTTCCAGGTGTTCAGTAGCTTCTCTGTTAAAACAAACAGACCATATAGTATTACGCCACCCAGCATCCTACTAAGTTAGGGCTGCAGGATTTCACATCGCAATATGTGGAACTTCTGAGAGTAATACTGTGACTTGTGAAACAAAAAGATGAAACTACCCAAAATAAACTATAGCCAAGTAGAACTCATCTACCAATAGTGTCAAATAAATTGGTGGTGTTGTTGGGAGTTGCGTCCGCAGACACAAAGCGGTGCCAATAAATGTGATATGATTATTACACATGTGCACATCCCCGACCAATCAGGGTACAGTTTGCACCAACGCAATCAACCAACCAAATAACGTTGCCCTTACCGACAAAGTATTCCATCATCTGGGGGGTGTGGTGAGGTGTGGGGGCCACACGCAGCCTTTCCTCGCCGCGGGCAACCGTCGGATAGTTAATGGCTTGGACATAGACATTGTAGCGGCTCATCATGATATCACAGATCGCCGTGTTCTTCGCCGCATCCGCGACCTGCAGCGGGAGACATGCATCGGGACTGAGGAGGGGCGATCTCCTCGGGGGAGATGGGGGGGGGGCGTCCAGGGGTCAGCAGGATGTCTCACCGTGATGGGGATGATGTGGCTGGGGCTGTTCATCACGGGCAGGCCCTCATCCATGAGCATGCGGCGCAGCAGCTTAACGTTGCGCTGGTGCCGCAGCCGCAGCGAGCGACCCTCATCGCCCTTCAGCGTGCGCACCGACTCCCGGGCGCCCGCCAACAGCATGGGCGGCAGCGAGGTGGTGAAGATGAAGCCGGCCGCGTACGAGCGAACCGTGTCTACCAGCGCGCTGGTGCTAGCGATGTAGCCGCCCACGCAGCCAAAGGCCTTGCCTGGGACACGAGAGTCAGGGGTTAAGGTCTTACGTCACATGCTGCTCATGAAGGCTGCTGGTTCAAGGTGATTAAATGGTTATCTATGCTATGCAGATTATCATTCCCATCATTCTTTCCACCACTAAGATGACAAAGAATGCTAAACATACTGCAGTACAGAAATACCTCCAAGTGCCCTAGAAGGCAAATACACTGAACACCTGTGTGTAGACCACTGACTAAGATGAAAACCCCCTTCTACAAAGCCCAGCCTCATACTTCAATTTTATTTAGTGCAACAACAATATCATATTAGCAATACTCTCATGTATGGGCGTGGCTACACCAGATTTCTTACCAAGGGTCCCGGAGATGATATCCATCTTGTGCATGACCCCATCACGGTCCCCTACGCCTCCACCGCGGGCTCCGTACAAGCCGACGGCGTGAACCTCGTCCACGAAGGTAATGGCTCCAAACTCATGGGCCACGTCGCACATCTCCTCCAGTGGACAGATGGAACCTTTAACAAAAGGCAAATTTCATCTATGATGAGGAATGCACACAAATTCTCATTTATTGCACAGCCAGCGTTCATCAGAATCTGATGTTAGTTATGGCAGCAACAAGCTATAATCATGGTGAGAGTATTTGGATATCAAAACAGACTAGATAAAATGAAACTTAAAAACTTCATAAGTTACCATAAAATATTAAACAGTTACAAACTATACAAGATGTTTAAGGTTAGCTTTTGATAAAAAAAAAAAAATCTAAACACCTTACTGAAAATCTGTTTCAAACAGAGTCAGTAAAATGCCTGTCTTTGTCTAATGGAGTTAAAAGCGCAGTACAATAAGACATGTTTAACCGATGAAGGTGTTCTGCATATAGGACATACGGGTGGACCTTTACCTGGGAGTAAAAACATGTGAGTCAGTGGTTCAGTGTGTCACGTACCATCCATGGAGTGCACAGTCTCGAAGGCCACAATCTTCGGAGTGGACGGCTTGGATTTCTTCAGCAGCTCCCGCAGGTGGTCCACGTCGTTGTGGCGGAAGATGACCTTTGACGCACCGCTGTTCCTGATCCCTTGGATCATAGAGGCATGGTTCCCGGCATCCGAGTAGATCTCGCAGCCTGAAGAGAGCCCCCCCCCAATGCATAGCAATTTAAACACAGCTGCTTCTTGCTTTACTTTATTTGACAGAAGCCTTTGTTTACAACGGAGTCAAATAGAGCATTACAAACATACGGTGGATAATATAAGCACAAATGAGCTTTCGAACGAATGACCAGTTACAAGTGTAAGCAGTATAGGAGCAAGAGCTACACATGATCTTCCAAACAAAGCAACTTTTCAAATCAGCAAAGTACAACACTAAGAGCATTCCAGAAACATGGCGTAGGCTACCAGAGGGGTTCTGGGAACAGATGGGTCTTGAAGGGGACTCTTGATGCCATAAGAGTGCAACCACAGAGCGCTTCCCCAAACAGGAAATCGGGGGTGGGACCAAGCATTAATCGAGTTCTCCAGATGTCCACATCGGCGCGGACACAGCAGGGAGCTTCCTGCTTTTCTAAAAACGTTTCTGCTTAGACAATTACCGGGTAGCATTCTGGCCAGCGTGAAGAGGGTGGAGTCATTGGCCACGAAGCAGGACGTGAAGAGCAGCGCGCCGTCTTTGTCGTGCAGGTCGGCCAGCTCGCGCTCCAGCTCCACGTGGAACCTGCTCGTCCCAGAGATGTTGCGAGTTCCCCCTGCCCCCGCCCCATGGTTACGCAAGGTGTCCCTGGAGAGAAGGCCAACATTTGCGTGTCAATGCACTTGACAAAAACAAAAAAAAACAAAAAAACACAACACTAAATAACAAATGACCTCAGAGAAATTTTTGAAAAGCCACGTTCTCTCATTGACCTTCAAAACCAACTTTCCTGCCTGGTCAATAAGTCCCGAAAAGCAGCTTGAAAGTTACAAGCATTATTTTACGTAGAAGTGTCATGCTCAATGAAATTGAGGGGGTACATTCCAAATTTGTTATCTAATTATCAACACTAGTACATTTTTTCCTGTATTTACACGGTTGAAATAAATTCTGTGCAATATCAGTTTCTATGAGCTTTTTTTTTGCAACCCCCCCCATTGTTAACCATATGTTGCATAGGAAGTTGTAAGGTACATAACACTTGTACTTTATTATAAATATTTCAACATAAAAACATTCAAGATCCAAAAGATTAAAGACTATTCAAAAGATTAGCCTTATCCTCTTTTACCTGGCTAGGTATTTACCCCATTACACCTTAAGGTCACATAAGAAAGGACCTTCTGAGACCTGTTTAAGTTTCAAGTCCGTTGCCCTTGGCTTACTGCCATCTTAAGCACCCCCTCCATTTTAAATGATCTGGGACCGGAGCACTCACATCACCGCGCGCACGACCTTCGAGTGCCGGCTCATGCCCAGGTAATCGTTGCTGCACCACACAGACACGTCGCGCTTGGCGTCCAGCGACTCGCTGTAATCGTCCGCCATGGGGAATGCTTGGGCCCTGCGGTTCACCGTCTTGAACACGCGGTAGGTGTGGTCTCTCTTCTGGTCCTCGATCTTCCTCTCGAAGAACGTGTCGTAGTGGAAGTTGGTGACCGCTGAAAGAGGGAGGAGCATTCCCGTTACCCCCGCTGGCGAGGCTTCCCGAAAGCAGCCAGACCTCATGGAAGACTAGATTGAAACTCATGCGTTGATGAGTTGCCTATAGTGTTTCATGAGTGAAGAAGTTTCATGTTGCAGCAGGTTCATTAGAATATTAACCCACAAAGCCACATCCAGTACCAATGACCAACAGCATACCTATAAGAAATACACGTGGACAAGCAACGATTCACACACAATGCAGGTTCTTAGGCGAAATCCATTACTGAACCCAGTACAGACACTCTCCAGGTTACAATGGGCTTATGTTCCAGTAAATCTATCGCAAGACGAAAATGCATTTTATTATAGTACACCGAATCTAACAGACATCACAGCCTAGCCTCACCTACCTTAACATGCTCAGAACACTTACATTAGCCTACAGTTGGGAAAAATCATTAACACAAAGCCTATTTTATAATAAAGTGTTGAATATCTCATGTAATTTAGTGAATAGTGTACTGAAACTGAAAAAACAGAACGGAACTGGAATACGCATTGTAAAGTCCAAAAATCATTACACGGACCATCGTAACCAGGGGAGTATCTGTAGTCTGATGTCGCAAATTTCTCTGGCAGACTTCAGTCACGACTGAGGTGATCTAGAGCCTGAGGAACTCGCACTCTGTCGTCAGATGGCCCTCAATTGCCTCTCGCGATAGCCACCTCCTCTGCGTTATTAATGACAGCGTGCGGATGGGGCTCTTACACTTCGGCATGTTCTCCTGCAGCAGGTGCGAGACTCTGGCTGGCCGCTGCTTCAGGAGCTTCTGGAAGATCCTGCTTCTCTCCTCGTGGGTCAGGTTAGCAACGACAGCAGCCGGTGGGGTCTTCTGGGGCCTGGTCACATCTGGGCAGAACAGAAAGGCGACATTCAAGATCCTTTGTCATCTCACCATATAAGGATACATGTGCACAAATATCTATGCACCATGCCTCACGTGGCTACCATGAAACGTTTCTTTGGTGCTATTGTGCATTTAAGGATGAAGTAAAGATAAGCTTAAATGGACAGTTAGAAAGAGCATGCGCTCATCTTTCATACCTCTGACAATCATATATCCAACATACAAACACGATATTTTCAAGACATCGACCATGCCTGAAATATCGCCTCGCTCCGCACGGTGTTTCGCAAATCTTTCCCCTACAAACCACAGCTACCAACATTTCCTCTTCAGCAACGTGTGTATCCTGAATTGGGAAGTCAACCATATCAACCATACTGCAATTACTGTTCAAAAAACAAGTCACATGAACAATATCTGAACCCAATAACACACTGAACCAAAACAAAAACACCACCATTCATGCCAGAGTACATTCTGCCCATCAATTTAATGCCGACAAAGGGATGGGATTTTGGGGAATATCCTCCTGAGACCCCACCCATTCATTTATGTCCATTGTAGTGGACATTTTGTTTTTGCATCTATCTTTTCACTGATGTAAGGAAACATATTTATTCTTGTTGTACACTAAAGAGGGCATGCTGTGAAATTAAAAATAAAATTGAAAAGACATCTTACAGTTTAGATTTTATTTCCTCCAAAGACAAAGAACCTAAAATTGAAGGACACTTTTTTCCTTGGATCTCAGGAGGATATGGAATGGACTGGTAGAACTGGCATCAGAGAAGTGATCACAGCCCCTTTTTCTTACACCAGCAAATGTGCAGAATAAGGAGAACCCAGCACTGACCAGTCCGCAGGGTACGTATCTCGGTGACATCTTCCTGGAGCTCCAGAGGGACCTGGCGGACCACACTGCTGTTCTTCTGCCCCATCTCCCCCGCCAAGAAGGGGCACTTGGAAGCCACAGCCTGGCCAGGAGGGATCACGGGATGACCCGGGGGCAGCTTATCCACAGCTGAAATCAAGACAAATTGTTTTCACAACATAATCGACTTAGCGGTGTTCACATAAGCTGGATCCATGACCGGGATCTTTACCTGGGGCGGAGGGGCCACCAGCATTGGTGGGACGAGAATCATCTCCATCTTGCTGGTTAGAAGCCGAGGAGCAGAGAGAGCGGGCAAACGGGCTGGAAGCCAGATTCATCATTACGGGGCATTTCTGCGCATAGACCACCAGCGACTTCCTGGATTGCTGCAGGAAGGTCTGAGGCATGCGAGACAGGAAAGGGCAGCGCCGGATCAAGGTGTCCATCGTTGATGCCTAGAAAATGATAAGGAGGCGCCCGTGACGCCCATTGTTGCGTGACAGAACATGGCAGTGGACGAGCCCAAACAAGATTAGCTGCAATGACAAGTCTTTGCAGTGTTTTTTTTCCTTCTTCCTTCATTCAAATAATAAAACAAATTTAAATCAATTGGTATCATCTAGAACATTAAGCTCAAGTTACATGATTTTCTCTCCTGTGACTGTAGGCTTCAGTAAGTATTTCATCACATAAAACAGTACATTTCTTGCTTCAAATGGACATCATTAAAATACGACTGAACATCCAAGAATACAGAGCACAATGATGAACTAAATTAGCTTCGACAAGTCATAAAATGATCGTAGTCTGTTCAACTATTTCATCCACTACAAGTATAACAGAAAAACTAAGAAAGGTGAATATCTGCTGGGACTGAATATCAAACTTGTTCTGTTTTGGCACAATTCCAGAAAAAAAAAACAGACTACAAAAGACCCAGAGAAATGTAAGGTGTCAGTTTACAAAGTACGTGCAGTACGTGCAGAATCAAGCTTCCCAGATCACACACAATTCCCTCAACTCTTGGGGAAAAGAGACAGACCCATTGTGGCTGCATACCACGCCTAAAATAAGATTAATGATAGCCAAAAGGCAGCCAAGTATCTCTTGACATCCTGTATGAGAACTCTAGCTAGTGATAAAAGAGGAACTAGCCTTGCTATCTCAGATAGTGGCACAGAGTGTCTTAATCCATAAAGTCAACTGCAAAGTACACTATTTAAAAACTGGAATTAAAGACAGGTGTATACCCTACATCTGGTACAATCATCATTATCATCATTATTATTATTCTAATTCCTACATGCTTATTTATTAATAGCACATTCTTATTCTCTATTTTATCTTTATTTATTGTTTTGCATATTTTTCTTCTTGAACGTATGTTTAAATTGTATATTCGTGGCATTACCAAAATAAATTCATTGAACTTATTGTACAGCAGAAAAAACCTCCGATTCTAGTTTATGGATATTAATGTGTACATATAGGTGGGAAGCTGGTTCAGGTTGCTGCTTCAGCGAGGTACGTCAAGTTAAGACACCCTCACTGAGAAACAACGAGATAAACCCTACTAGAGTAGCAAATGACATTTATGGATATTAATGAGTACGATTAAGTGGGAAGACGGCCCAACTTGCTATTTCAATGAGGTAAGCGGAGTTATGACATTGTCACTAAAATAACGAAATAAACACGTTGCAAAAAGTAAGAAAGGTAAAAATCATGTATTTAATGCAAAAACCCAACAGGAAGGCGGCTGTTCGAAATTAATGTAATTAAACAAATCGCGTTTTAAGATTAAAGACACAGGCCTGTTTTCTACATCATTACCGATAGCTAATCCAAACAAATTCTTGAGCAATACGTTTGCCAAGAGTGTCCCATGGGCAATAATCCTTTCAGCTGGACAACATTCCAGCTGCTCGACGTACAGCTAGCTAGCCTGCTAAGTAACTCATCAAGTGACTACTTACCGCGATGACTTGGGTTACGCCTCGGCGAGTTTGGTTTTCCGTGCGATACGTCTATACACAGCGATGAAGTTGGTTTTAAAAGGTGTTTTAAGTCAGGTGTCCCTGTCCCGAAACGCGTTTCCGTTATCCTGCACTGAGGACGAACGAAAGGGCAACGACCGTGCAACTGGTTTTAAGCAAAGGAACTGGTCAGTTCTCGCGAGAACATCGCGCGACTTGCGCACGCCCATCGCAATGACACGGGGACGTGCCTCAACTTCTGATCTATAGTGAAGATCACATGTTTTAGCGACGAGTAGCACCTGATAGGCACGAGGCTGACGACCCCGGCGGGGATGGATGGATGGATGGTCGGTCGGTCGATCTGTCGGTCGAGGCTAGGATTCTCAGAGAGAATGGGTTTCATTTTTATCATCGCGTAATGACGAAACGATGCATAAGGGGAAAATTAGGGCTGCACGTTCATATTCAGCGGGACTTATAATATTTTTATTGCATGTTTTGCGTGCATTCTTATCGTATTAGCTCAATAATTTGCAAGCACGAGACAGGTAACGGGTGTCTCCTTGGGGATATGGTTATTTATTGGTACTACTCAAAGTTTATGTAAAGAATGAATAATTATTTAATGATTAATTTATGGATCACTATAGAGAACGACTTTAAATCAGAAGCTGAAATATTTTATACAATGATTAGAATATATTGAAAATATGTAATTTAAGGATATAAATTAAGGTAGACAATTCTCTGCGCTTCTCTTTGAAAAGATGACAGTCACAATGCCGATATACTCAAAATATATCCTGGAAACTGAAGTGTCTGTTAAAAGTCGCATAATTAGTCAGGTACCAGTAATATTTTAGAACATATCTTTAGGTAGCCGAGTGAATGAAGTGCCTACAGATGCCCTCTGGTGACGACTCTCGCACCTCCAGCCCTTGAGCCATTTTCTGTCCAAGCCCAGTTCTGGCTGTTTTAGTGTATGAAAGTTTGGTTTTTTGGGGCCATGTTGTTATTGTCACTTATCGTACATTGATACAATATTTTTATTTGTTTATGCTCCACATTTCGTTTTTTCCTGTTCATGTAATTGAATGTTCTTTTATTTTCTTCCTATTTCTTATTTTTTAAAAATATTCAGTTTGTATTTCACAATTGCTGTATTACAAATTATGAATGACTAGATTTTTAATTCTATGCTGCATTTTTATTTTTAAAGGCTAAAATGGCGTTTATCTTTCGTCATAATTCAAATAAAAATCAGTCCACATTTTATGAGCAATTAATACAGAAATTGTCATCCGAGTACTTAATATAGATATCCAGTGCCAAAAAATGTCAGATTTTAAAGTAAACTGATTTTTCAAACTGAGAAACAGCAGTTTGATCCTGCTTCTTATCTTGCTCTGTAACGTTATACATTGCAAACATCCGCGCCCCTTATTAACAGTCTCCCACTCAACAAATTTTTACTTCTTTTTGTCACACAACTCAAAATTGGGGAAGCTTACAGAATTTTTGTGCTGAATTCAAATATTTAATCGCGCGGGACAGCAGAAGTCAGCAAATAAATTGGGATTCCACTTGCCTTGATATAATTTTTCCTTATCAGAAATGTCCTGACTACTTATCCAAATGTGTTACAACCTGTAAACTCTGGCAAAACAGCCTTGCAGTACTTTGTGTCCTCTAAAGACTAGAAAAAAGACAAACAGAAATAAAATAATTTTTCATAAATTAAACTTCAGTATACCCAAACATTCTTAGTAAGGAATCATACACCTTCAATATAGCCTAAAATGATGTCATACAAAAACTATGGGTAATGGCAAAAAACTATGGGTAAAGTTCTGAAAGCAAAAAAGTATATTAACTCTTCTGTGACAAAATCTTTGTTGATCAGTGATGTTATAGCACACTTCTCTACTTTTGTCACGCTTGGACAGGTGGCCACACCCACTTAGGCGGTCCAACAGCTGAAACCACTTCACTTGGATATCACCACTGCATAAAAGCAATCGAGTCAGGAGCAACGGCGTGAAGTATTGTTGCCATTATCTTTAATGAACCTTACCGAGCTCTCTTTTGTCTTTCATTTATCATTCCTACCCTGCCTGTCCCGCCTGCCATGTCTACTCCGCCCGCCTGTCCTGGATCCCTTATCTCTCTGACTCCCGCCTGTTCCTGCCTCTCGTCCTTCCCGTCCCCTCGTCTGGTGTGTCGATGTAGGACTGACCACCCCGGCTTCTGTCCCTTTTGGATCGTACCTCACTCCGTCTCCAGCTCTGTGTCTTGGTTTTGGTTGTTCTGGACTGACTAATAAACCCAAAGTCTCGTGCAAACTGGGTCCTGTCTCCTGTCTCCTGTCTCCGCCCGAAGCGTGAAACTTCTCTGATAATGGTAGCTTCCAATTATCACATCTGCTAACACAGTGATTGCGGTGTTTAGGTGCTTGTTAAAAAAAAAAAAAAAAAAGTTAAAAATTTTGCACGAACCATTACAATTAGCTAGAATAGAATAGAATAAACCTTTATTATCCCATGAATGAGAAATTTAGGTGTTACAGAGCTCTTATACAAAAAGTAATATAGAACAACAAGAGCAGGTAGGTCAGTTGTCTATATACACAAAGATATGACTACAAATATACAAAAGTTTTAGAAATAAATAAAGATGTACAGAGATATGTACACAAGTGTGGGGGTGGGGTGGGGTGTGAATGATCCTGGTAACAGCAGTTAAAGACATATGATATGTCAGTTAGACAGTATATGAGTAAAAAATACTCACGCTAAACTGTTATAATGTCTGACAGCTGCTGGTAAACACTAGGTATATCAGAGTGTCTAGCACCAATATCACTGAACTGCGGGGCACGTTCTGAATCTGTGGCTGGGAAAATGCTTATTCCACATAACCCTTCAAATAACCTTGGGATCTTCTCTCAGATCTTCATGGTTCAGGCTGTTGAACTGGCATCTGAGGATGCTGAAGCATTTTCCTCCACCAAGTCCGGGTTCCTGTTAATGATACGTTCCACTGCTGCTCTGATGATGTTAAAGAACCTTCCTCCAAAGCTTTCCCATCTAGAATTTCATCCTCGCCACCCAGAGAGGCTACGTTTCTGTGTATTATCTAGTCAATATATTTCCTTACCAATGTCCCATTTCCTAACATCACAGTACTGGATGCAGGACCAGTTTTCTGCTAAAGAAGGCCAGGAATCTAGATGTTTGACCGAAGTTCCTTGTACATACAGGGTTACTTTCCATTTCACTCATTTATCAGAAATGTTCATCTGTTTTTGCTTCACTTTTCAGCATCCCACTTGACCTCTAAAATCTGTATGTACAAGGTCAAGCGTAGATTTCAGTTTACTTCCACGCAACAACTCAGCCTGAGACTTCGGTCCTGACAATTGATGAGTAATCCTGTAACTGAATAATATTTCAGCTAAGCTGATTCAAGGGTTTCCCCAGTGTTTGCATTTTAAATAGCCTTAAATGCTCACACGGCTCTTTTAGGTGCTGTATGATGGCGTGTACCTCAGCTGGTTAGAATGCTGTGCCTGTGACCCAAAGGTCACTGGTTCAAATCAGAGGGTGATTTTATAGTTGGGCCCTTTAACCCCCAAGTTGCTCCAGGAACCGTCACTTTGAATAAGAATGTCTGATAAAATAATAATAATCTGTGGTAACTCAGTGACATGAGCCACATCATTTTTGGTCATGAAGGTGCAAACTCACCACTCGTGAAGCCTGCACCCTAATAAGATACAACTGGTTCAGGTATTCCATGTCTTCCTTTAGCATTTGATTGTGGTGGTCGATGTGCAACTGTTCATCAGAAAAGTTAAAGTCATGAATATTATTCCCTTCTTCTCAGTGAACAAGAACGGAGTGGGTTATGATCAGGCAATAGTAAATCTTTGGCCATAGAGAGATATGTAAAGTTTCCTTAATCCAAAGATGACTGCAAGCCCCTCTTTACCAAGCTGTGAGGAATTCCTTTCAGCTGTACTCCAAGTCCTGGATGTAAATCCAGTGGATCTCTCTAAGGTATGACATATGGAGATGTCACATGCTAAAATCAGTCCTTTATCTCAGTCATAGTGCATTTCAAAAAAGCAATGTCTTAATCACTTCAAAAGCCTTCCATTTCAATTTCATATCATTCCTCAACAGCCTGTGAAGACTGAGGGTAGGTTTGTCATTTCTGGGTATCTTCGGTTAATTTAATATTTGGTGTACTGACTGTTTGTGGCCAATGGGGGAGTAAATCTAAGGAGTCCCACACAAATGTGTGGTCTGAGTCATGGTAAAGACTGCCGCTGGTGAAGAGGACTTAATATGGACAGGTTTGGCAAGAATCTGACATAATCCTTCAATAATGCCTGCAAAGTCTTCGCTTTGCAGGATACATGTGACTTTTGGATAATCGGTACTTTCTCTGCCAGTGGGTACAGCCCAATAGAATAATAAGTTACTCATCTCTGTGGGAAAACTGCATTTTGCCTGTCCCATGTTGCTCACTGTGAGATGCACAGACAGGTGAGAGCACGTTTGGGAGTCACAGTGCAGGGTTAGCAACTCCAGTTGAGGGTGTTCCTCAAGGATCTAGCAATGACATCAGGGTAGGCGTATGGCCTGGGCAAGACTGCCATTTGCCTGGGGTGTCAGACCACTAGGGGTGCACTGGGAAGGTTGTAATAGTATTGGGCAATCACCTTGCAATGCTATTTTGGTGTATTGTCATTCATTGGGTGTTTATCAATATGCATATTTGACCGTTCCTGTGTTCTCATGTACCCATTCAACATCATTTCCCAATACTCAAGAATAGAAGTACAGAGGACAGTAAAAATCCCCAAATGTCATTCTTGCCCCACCTCAAATATGAAGGACACATCAATTGCATCCTCACTAACGAGAACAATCCCTTCATTCATTGCATCCCAAGTTCATTACTGCGAGGCAAGTTTGCAAGAACACTATTACCAAGAACACATGCACGAGCTTTGCAGTCTTGGTATTGAGAAACACCTATGATAATTGATATTATGAGCACGTGAATGCAAGCAAGGCAGGTACAGCTTTGTTGTCACTCTAGTCATATTCATTACACTGCATATGTGAAATAACGTTATATGGAAGCAAAATAGACAGCCAGACAGATATTTTATTGATCCTGAACAAAATAAGATGTAATAAAAGCAAATTATAGGAAGAGAGAATGGATATTATTGGATGCGACCCATACAAGCAAAATGGTTGTGAGCCACTCGCTGTCCATTAGGAGGCTATTGTTACCTATGTTTTTTCACACGTTGTGGGTAACACAGATACAAAGGAAAGCAAGTAAAAGTCTGCAATATTAATTTGTTTCTGCTGGGTACAAGAACTGCAGATGGATAGCGTGGATGAAATATTTCGGTGTATTCACAACTAAGTACAGGTATACATCTCAGGATTATTATTCATCATATATTATTTACAGGTTTGGGCTATTTATTGTTATCTTTTTTTTGTCATGTAAAGTTAAGCGATTATGTTGCTCAGCGCTGTAATGATAATGTTACAATGCTGTGCCAACTGTCATTGTTATTGCAGCAATTCTGGTATAAACACACGTTCCTCAAATCCAAGATGGCGGCATGTATGATCTGATGTGTGTTTGTCCCTTTGTCTATACTCATTTGTTTGCTTCT
>JAODJU010000130.1:7133263-7145469 GCA_026776725.1 Gnathonemus echidnorhynchus
TGGCCAGGTCTCCCTTGCAAAAGAGATTTTTAATCTCAATGGGCTTCTCCTGGTTAAATAAAGGTTAAATAAAAAAATAAAAGTGAATGTGTTTTAAAGGTAAACTGCTGATAGATTTATTTTGTCCCTAGATATGCGGTTTTCATTTAGCCAAAAGGACTGTCTCAGTTGTTTCTATTTGCGTTCCTCTCTTGATGCATGTGATGCTGTCAGACACGTAACACTTTGGTGTCCGATATTTACTATTGGTACCCAATCAATGTAGTCTGTCACACACAGTGGCCGGTACATTAGGTTACAGCAGTGTTTCTTAACCCAGTCCTCGGCGAACCCCAGACAGTGCATGTTTTTGCTCCCTCCCAGCTCCCAGCCAATCGGGAACACCGAATACTTGGTACAGGTGCCCTGGGAGCTGAGAAGAAGCTAAAACATGCACTGTCTGGGGTTCGCCGAGGACTGGGTTAAGAAACACTGGGTTACAGGGTCAAACAGGAGATATGCCCATTTTTGTGTCCTCATCAAATTAAACTTACAAAAGTGATTTTATATGTATAAATTTTTAAAAAACACATTCAATAAAACTACAGTATCTACTCTAATGTTTCAAATGACTTTTTTGAAAATGAAATGTCAAAATTTGGGTGAAACATTTTTTCAAACTGCTAAGTTACCACTCTGTGATGGTCTGCATTTTGATTTCAGTATTATAACTTTAGACATAAACTATCAAGTAAAAGTATATACTGTATTGGTTTTCCTGACATGTTTAAATCAGTGTTGTCAGTGTGTGTTAAAAGGACACTGTCTTGTTGTTTTTCTTAAGTAGGCGACTGAAATAACCAGGGGAATTTTGTCTCAAATACGCTCTTCATTAGATATCATTCAGTGTCACAAGATCAAGAAGTGATTTTGAAATCACATCAAAAGCTGATAGTTATGTGACAGTCTGTGACATCATTAAAATGACCCCTGAAGACCTCTGTGGTGTTGCAGCAAGGTGAGTTTCTCTGTTAAATACATGATAATTTCACCTTTTATTGGTGTGGTAACTGAAGTTACAAACCTGCATGCCATTCAGTGAAATGCCAAAACACACTTCTATTGATAGATTTTCTGAAAAATGCATGTTGTGATTAACTGTACTTAACTTTAGTGGTCAAGGTCATTGTTTGATATAGATGGCCCATTGATAGCCTGAAATATATGTTGAAATAGAAGTTTCTTCATTTGATGTAATGTTTTTTTCATTCGGTGTAATGCAACTTCTCTGTTACATCACAGTGTCATCCATTACACTGCATGAGTCAATATTACTGCAGGGTGCCTTTGGTGTCCTGTACATAAATAATTCCTTTGCCATGTTAGCTTAACATAAAAACAGCTATGAAAGGGCTTGTTATATTGGGCTAAGTTTTTATATATCAGATAGATCAAGGGCATTTTAGGTTTGGTGTATGTTTTGTAAATAGAGTGGAAACCGCTTATAATGATCACAGTTATAGCAATCAATCACATACATGGATCAAAAAGCTTGGGACATAATCCTGTACAAATACTATTTAAATAATTCACTTATAGTAATCAAGCAGTCTGCTTACAATGTTAATTTTGGGTCTTTTTAAATATGACAACATATGGAAAAAACTGCGCTAATTTTTTTTAAACTATTAAGCCTTGCAGTAATGTCTGGTTCTGGATAGCTACCTGCTGCATGCATGGAAAACATTACAGAAAAGAGAGTCACTTTCTCTCAATAACAAATATAGACTCATCAAAGCTCATGATAAACCTGCAGGGTTTGTGTCCTTAATACCAAGAATGCAAAGACCGTACTTGTGGTCTCGGCAAGACCGGTCTTGCTAACTTGCCTTCCAAGAACTTGGGGAGCAAAGAATCACGGGATTGGTCTTGTTCAGCAAGCATGCTACCAATGTCTCCTTGATATTTGGGGCAGAGCAAGACCAGCATCCAGGGATTTTTACTGTCCTTGTGTGCTCGTGTTCTTAGTATTGGAACTGGTCTTCAGCAATGGAAGACGACATAAAATAGTCACACAAGAACAGAAGAACAATCAAGTACTCCTACTGAAATTCACCCCAAGCAGGTTTGCCGGGCAAACATGCCATTGTAGTAGCAATACGCCATCACTCATACTCCCCTGCCTGTTAAAGGTGAGGTGACGTGCTTCCCTGATTGGTTTATTGCATGTTATACCCAAGACACACCTCTGAATAATTAGGACAAGCCATGACAACTTTTTGGGCCTTGCATTGGTGCAAAGTCTGCTTTTTCTGACATGAAAATAACAAAATGGATTTGGACATGCCCATAAATGGTAGTTGTGCCACATTCAAATTGAGCTACTTATTCGTGGTGGAGGGGTTTGTATGTCTCCATGATCCTAGGAGTTATGTTGGCAGGGTCTCCCAAGGCCAATTGGTCCTAGGTGAGCAGCCAGACTAAGTGCAGTTCAAACAGACTCCCATGATTTCAGGGATGGTGAACTGTTGACTTTCCAGGATATAGCAGTGGATGGACTATTTCAAGGATTTCCTAAATCCCATACGTCTTCCTCGGAGGAAGTAGAGCTGGAAAACTCAGAGAAGGACTTGCCCATCTCAGGGGTTTAGAACACGGAAGCAGTCAAACAACTATTCAGTGGCAGGGCTCTGAGGGTGGATGAGATTCACCCTGAGTTCTTAAAAGCCCTTCATGTGGTTGGGCTGTCTTGCCTGGCATGCCTCTTCAACATTACAAGCAGTTAAAGAGTCCTAATATCACATCCCCCAAAATCACGGTTGCACATACAGTGTATCGTTTAGCTTTGTCATTTAATGCCTAAAGACAGAATACTACGTGCTGATGCCATTTATGTACTCCACCATACTAACAAGCTCCAACAGCTAACACACTTCATGCGCCTCTGAAGAAAAGCATGGTGGCACCCGCAGGGGCGCTGCTAAGGATTTTGGGCCCCATGAAAAGAATCTTGACAGGGCCCCCAACACAATTTTATTGGGGGCTTCTCTGGGCCCCCTCTCAGTCATGGGCCCCGAGAATCGTCATCGTTTACACCCCCTTTACAGCGCCCCTGGGCACCCGACATAACCAACAGGCGAAAGAAACTCCTGTGGAAAATGGCACTCCAGGGCCGCCGTTTCAATTAACTATAGTTAAACTAACGGGTTCATTAGCGATCCAATTTACAAATGGGCTTAACGAGAAGGTGATTTTTTTTGCTACAGTGGCTGCAGTAAGTCAAATACACCAACAGAAAAAAGAAAGTGAAAGAGGGCAAAAGAAAGCGCCACAGAAAAGAATGTCCCACCTCCTGCTAGTTTTCGCTAAGCGATTATATCCTTTTCAATCGTTGTCGCCATTTACGTGGTATGTCCGGTGGCACAAAATAAATAGACAACTTTAAAGTAAACTTAATTTATTAAAACTGGGCAGCGACGAACTGACTCGCAAAACGCGTGACATGCACCTTATCCTACCCCATCAACCGCTATAATAAAACATTTTGCTTTACACATTAAAGCAAGGTCCAGCTATATAGCTTATAAACTGTCCTGCATTTCGGTTAGCCTACTTAAAAGTTAGACGAACAAGTGAAAGAGGTCTCTGCAATGTCGGGAAGACGGTTTGTTATCCTTACATTGTGTGCAGCTTTACTTTTTGTCGTCGTTGGTGAGTTTTTTAAATTTATTTTAAATGACGATTGTATGTGTTTTAACTAATTTATTAGAACTATTCATTTTTTTCGTATTAATGAAAGTATAATTGTGATGATCATGCATATGCTATTATTATTTTTGTTCGTTTGTTAACTATACTATGAAACTTATAGAGTATCGATGTGTAGTGTTCCCATTATAAATTACGATTAGAACACATAATGTTAACTAGGCAGGATTTAATTGTGGGTGGATAATGCGCATAATTTCGTATAAAAAGCGCTTTATATTTGATTTTACCATCTTTTATTTGTTTTTTTCTCAAATAATGATTTTCTCATAAAAATTTTCAGCGGATAACTGCGAGTCTTACACAGACATTTTTAGTGTAAGACACTCTTTCCGGCGTTGTTTGGAATCTGAGTTCTGCTGTGGTCAGTGTTCAAACCGATACTGCTGCTCCTTAAAAGCATTTAAACTGGATGACGATGCACAAGAAAAATGTCCACTAAGGTATGTAGATAAACTCATGAAGGAAATCAAATGTCATTATAATGAATATCGATTAATAACTGCAGTTGATATTAGTTGTAGTTCCTCATATTTGGATGCCTTTTCAGTGTTGTAGTAGGCTACTTGGACCAAACGTATAGTAACGATACAATTAATAAAAATAAAATTCATTATTTTTTACCTTCATTGTATTAGCTGCATACTGATTTATTTAATTTTATTCATTTTTAAAAGAAGGAGGTCAACACTACATCGGTTTTGTGTGGTCTATATGAGTTTTTGTTTGGTCTGCCTAATAATTACGTTATCAGCTTTACATTTGGGCCTACGTAGATTAGGTTCCGCTTCATGGTTTAAACATTACCGAGCTTATAAAATTGAAGTGGGAACAAGAGGTTCCCTTCCGAATTGAGTTGCCCAGTCCCATATCCTCCTGAGATCCCAGCTATTCATTTATGTCCATTGCAGTGGACATTTTATTTTTGCATATATCATTCTTTTCACTGACGAAAGGAAACGTATTTATTCCTGTTGTACACCAAAGAGGACATGTTGTGAAATTAAAAATAAAAATACATTTTAAAAAAGATGTCATTTCCTCCAAAGACAGAAAATCACAATTAACCTAAAACTGACTTTTTCCCTAGGGTCTCAGGAGGCTATATCACGGGATCGTCCCGTATTGAAAAAATAAAACTGTACTGTGTTCCGTTCTGAAGAAACATCCGAAAGCGCGATCGGTTACATTGTACCCACCCCGGCCACTCCCGGGAAATTCTATAGCCCCCGCCTCATTATTTAACTTAATGTAACTTAGTGTTACAGAGAAATTGTAAAAAAAAAATAATTCTTTAAAATCATTGGTTATATAAAACTTTATGATTCTATATGAAAATAAACTGTTTTTAATGTGGCACGTCTCAAAGCACATGACAGAAAATGGCAGATTTCCTGGTACTTATAGTCATACATGCATCCAAGTGCTTAGGAGGTGCTCTCTAGTTTAACAATATTAGTCAGTTTATATTATATTATATTATATTATATTATATTATACCACATAGAGAAAACAGAAATGTGAATGGAATAGATTCAAAATCCCTGCATGTAAAATACTTTGAGCCAAAAAGCCCTTAACATCATGTACAATCATGTTAATTCACTGTAATTGCTGCTATTCCACGTCAGAAGATTTGTAACAAGTGGTTTTCATGGCTTTCCTCTGAGTCACTTCCTCTGAGTAATGAGAGTGTTTATATATTTATGCATATATTGCTTTTTAAACATTTCCTGAATATATGTTTTTTTTACCTCAATTATACTGTCTGTCTGTAGAAAATACTAAGAAGCTGTGCATTGAAAAGAGTGTACAGGGTAACTACCAACAAAGTTATATTCGGAGGAGGCATGCAGAAGTTTTACACTACAGTATGTTTATTTGGCAGGAGCTGTCATCTAAAGCAACGCACAACTGAGAAAGCAGCTAGTCCATGGAGCAACAGGGGTTTAAGGGCCTTGCTCAAGGACCCAGTGGTGAAAGAACCCAGTGGTTCTTTCTGCCGACTGTGGGATTTCCTTCCGATCACAGATACAGCGGCCTGATCTGTTTATTAAGGCCATTTTCATACGAGCACTCAAGCTTTGGAGATTCAGACTGATTTTTTTTTACAAAAAGATTTAACACATGGAGGTGAAACAGCAAAACATCTACGTTCTCCTTTCAATCTCATTTAAACCGATTTTTACTGCCAGAAAATATTTGGGTTGGCAGTTTGAGTTCCTTCCGTGCTGCTGTGTGGAAGTTAGCGTGTCCTGCCACAGGCTGCAGTTATCCTTTGAGGAATCTGGTTTCCTCCCATAGTCTAAACATGTAGTTAGGCTAATCAGTGTCTCCAAATTGCCTACAGTGTGTATGTGGGACAGAAGTGCATTGTGGGGACCAAATGTCCCCACAATGTGATCAAAACCCTCTTATTCTGACATTGTGGGGGGCATTTTTTTCTGTTCTCACAAGGGGAAATTCAGTTTTATAAATATCTGTGACTGCAATCAAAAAACTATAAATGCCAAAAATCTTTTGTTTGGTTACTCATGGTTAAGGTTAGCGCTGGGTAGGGGTTAAGGTTGTCATTGCTGGAATTAGGGTTATGCCCATAGAAATTAATGGAGAGTCCCCACATAGATGAATACAAACATGTTTGTGTGTGTGCGTGTGCATGTGTATGTGTGTGTGTGTGTGTGTTTGAGCGGGTATACCTATCCTTATGGGGACACAATGTCCCCATAACGTGATAAGTATCCATTTTATTTCCCATATTTCCCAGTTTCCTGGTCCCAGTGAACTCTATTTTATAAAAATCGGTGACTGCTATGAAAAAACTAAAAATGCAAAAACTCTTGTACTTTGCTTGGTTACTTATGGTTATGGTTAGGGCTGGGTAGGGGTTAAGGTTGTCATAGTTAGCATTAGCATTTTTTCCACGGAACTGAATGAGTGGTCCCCATAAGGATAGGTATATCTGACGTGTGTGTGTGTGTGTGTTTGGACCTCTGCTTTGTGCCCTGAGCTGCCTGGGTAAGGCTCCAGGCTCCCCTGTGACTCTGGCCAGGATAAGTAGTTTAAAGATGGATGGATGTATAATCGATATATTGTGCAGGGGAGAAGCTTTGACAAATCATTTTAGGAGGAGGAGGCAAGAACATACTCAGGCTGCGTTCATGATTGGGATGTGCTGACCAACTCAGGGGACCTGGAAAAGGCATATAACCACGTGGTGCTTCAGAAATACAGGTCTGGGGGCAGTCACCACATGCTGGTCCATCCCTGTACGGACGTAGCCAAAAGTGGGTTTGCATACTTGGCAGAGAATCAGAACCATTGGGAGTGGCTGTTGGGAGCTTCTGGCAGTGGTGTGTCTTCTCTCTGATCTTGTTTGTGACAAAGTTGTGGCAGGAAAAGTATCCAGTGTGGGGAGCTAGAAGTGACATCTCTGCTATTTGCAGATCTTGTCATGTTTCTGGTTTCACGTGACCGGGATCACCAGCACGCACTTGAACAATTTGACCAAAAGAAAAATGTCAAGAGTACAAGCAAGTTTCTCTTCAGGGTTGCTGGGCTCACTGTCCTCGACAGGGTGAGGGGTTAAGAGATCCAGAGGGATTTCAGAATGGAGCTGCTGCTCCTTCAGATTGAGAGGAGTTACTAAGGTGGTTTGGGCATTAAGGATTCCACCTGATTGGCCCCCAAGGAAGCTGTTTGTGGCACGTCCCATTAGGCAGAGGACATGCTGGGCACAGGCCTCAACTGAAAGCTGACTGGCCCACAGAGTACCCTCTGCCCTGTCACTCATCAATTCAAAACATGTTATTGGCTAAAGATAAGGTTGGTCCTTCTGTATTAATTATGGCCCTTCGTAGGCCCCCCCACCTTACAAAACAATATAATTGGCCCCGGTGGAGGGCTTATATCTTCCAGCCAGGATGGGGAAAACAGGCCTACCATGGTCTCCCCATTGTGTTGCTGCTATGGTCCTCACAAGGAAATCTGGTGTGAAGATGAGATTAGGTGAAAAAAATGTCGCTCTGCATATTTTAGTCCCTGTGATGCACTGGTGTCCTGTCCATGGTGTTCTCCTGCCATGTGAGGTGTGTCTCGGATAGTGTCCAGGCCCTCAAGTGGCCCTCTACCAGATAAGGGTTTGCGTGATAGACAGATGCATGGATGGATGAAATATTTCTTCTTTTTTCATGCTTTCTGCATCCCCCCTCCAATTAACATTGAGAAACACAGAAGAGAGAAGAGATCGAGCTCTGGTATGATGATTGCTGAGATAATCCCCTGCGTGCTCTCCTTGTTCATCACCCTGTGCTTCTGCATGATGTGTCCCCGATGCTGGTTCTACAAAAAGTGCAGAAGCCCCATGTGTGAGTACAGGCACTCCATATACAGCATGACCTGGAGCAGTCCAGCACTTTTTGGAGCTCTAAACAAAAATGATTACCCTGGTTGGGTTAGTATAGGATTTTTGTCACATGTGTTTGGAGGAACATTGTGAAATTCTTGTGCCACAGTTACGGGGGATGGGACAGGTGCCTGGGGAAACAAGAGAACAAACAAAAGTGCAGTAAAAGACAAGATAATGCAAGACAAACCGCAATGCAATACAGGAACTGGAACAAATAATATGCAATAGATATGCAATAAATAGGTGGTGCATCAGGTAAAATGTGCAACTAGCCACTGAGGTAGACGGAACTCATAAAGTGCCGGAGTGGAATTGACAATAGTGTGCAATGCAGCGCAGCAGGGACAGATTCTGGTCACTGGTTACTGAGGAACCTGATGACTTGGTCAGTAGCGTTGCCACTTTCAAACTAAAAAAATATGGCACACAAAAGGCTGACACAAAAATAGGTATGGGGCCCCCTGGTGGCCACTGGGCCCTAAGCAGGCAGACACCTGCAGGTATTGAATTAACTAATATTGCTAGGAAACAAGGTCAACAATAAGTTCAATACAATTTAACCACATACAACAGTTATATTGGTACAGCATATATCAATTCAACTATTAATTTCACATAATATTCATATATTTTTAACAAACATTTTAACTTGAAATATTTGTATATCAATTTATGCTGGAAACAGCAAATCTAATTATGAGTAATCAATGAAAATTCACATAACGGGTTTTTAAAATATTTAAGATTATGTTGCTCACTACTTAAAATGCACTGTGTGTCAATTTAGCAAATAATACAAGGCAATTCTTTGCTCTTCGGATTTAAAGAATTATAGACGTTCTGTAATATGTCATTTTTGGGACATAGTCAGTGATGTCACTTTTGGGAGAAATTATTCCATGTTACTTCAAAGTGTTTTGCACAATTCAGAATTAATGATGGATGAAGTATGGATTTACTTTGTTCTTGTCTTTACAGTCACAGGATATGTGACGGAGCTGCCACAAGGCCAGGCCCACCCGAGTGGCGCAGACCCAGGGTACCAGCAGGTGCCAGTTCCTGTGGCCAGGGTCCAGCTTATGCCCGCAGCTTCATACCAGGCACAGCCCTACCCCCCAGCAGGACCACCACCTTCCTACCAGGAGATAATGAGGGGTACGCCTGGAATAAGGGCAGGGTCGAGGTCGCTGAGAACATCTGAGGAGGATGTGGTTCACTGTCAGCTTTCAGGCAGAATTAGTTTTAGAGAAGTAAGAAGAAGAAACGGGAATAACCTACTGAGTTATGCCATGATATGGCTTTTATTTATGAATCAGTATATGTGGAAAAACAGTTAAAGTGCTTTCCAAGCATCGCTAGCTGTTATCTAACAAATTATTGCCGTGTTACTGTAGTCTAGCCAGCTTTCCCATTTTCTGATGGAGAGACGTTTCACTCTTTGTGCTCCTTCTCTGTCTGCTCCAGCGTACCCACCTCCTCAGGCGCCCTATACCCAAGCCGGGTACAGCATGGGGCAGCCGGCGTACCCTCTCCAGCCTCCAGCCCCTACCAGCTACCCCCCTGCGCCTCCCGTCCAGATGGACTACAGCACCACACAACCTCCCTACAACCCAGCTTTCGTGGACCCTCCCAGGACGGGTCACTGACGGGATCACTGGCACACTCTTTCATGTCTGTCCCGGTTTTGACTTTGGATCTATTTCTGGCAGGATAACGAAGTGGCAGAGCACAACCAGGAATGTTCCAGGGAGGGGAAGTTGTGCGCTAGGGTAGGCTGCTCCTGCCACAAATTAGATAATATTTGAAACAGCGTTGTAAAAACAGTCTACAAAAATAGGCTGCAAATGCTATGAGAGGACTTCCTCACCACAGGCCTACCGACATCCAAAAACATATCCACAGTGACCATGTTTCACTCTCCATTCTCTCTCTCCCTCCTGGCTATTTATTTAGCTACATGGGTGCATAGAGGAGTCGGGCCACAGGGGCATTGGCCCTTGATGATTGGCCCTTGGCATGCCCCTCCCCTGTCACTCACCGATTCAAAACATATTATTGGCTAATGATAAGGTTGGCCCCTCTGTATGAATTATGCCCTCTCTTATACCCCCCACTTTAAAAAATACTAAAGTCTCTCCTGATTAGCTGTCTAGCTCCCAGTTTCAGTCACAAGTCCGCATTTGTACACTCTGTTGAGGGCTAAAATCATTCTTAAAAGAAAAGTTTTAGACATGATACTAGAGAACAGGCTATGAATCGGTTCTGTCTTTAAAGACAGATGGCTCAGGTCCATTTATTGACAACGTTATTGTCAGTAAAATGTCTGTCTGTAATGTCTGCATTTCTTGTGCGGCTGCATTGTGGCTTTTTAAAAGGAAAACTTGCTGGTGAGGATCATGAGCATTTGGAGGGAATTAGTATATGAGTCAGGCAGTGGTGGTACTGGGTAATGTAATGCTTACATCTGCATGACTGTACACATTCGGACGTGTCAAGTGTGATGGATTGGAGATTATCTCCAAATTTCAAGCACTGAAGGGACTGCTGCTTAAAAACATGTAGTAAATAAAAGTGAGAATGGATAAATTTTAAACAGTACAATTAGATTGCAGGATGTAGCACTGGTGACCTCACTGGAAGCTGAAAAACCTCACGCATCACGGTATACGGGTGACGTACTGCAGTGTGTTTGTGCAGCCAGTCACACCTTCATACATCTAATAAAAGAAGGTGTCAGCAACTTAATATGATGTCGTGTGATCTTAAACTTTTTTTTACTTTTGATGTGTTGTGTCTGGAAATGCTTGTTTCATTTGCAATATCTATGGCATCAATTCCAGAGGGTGAATCACAGCCACTCATAGGGCGAATCACAGAGCAGAATGAAGCCACTCCGCCAGTCTTGTCGTTAAGCACATTATAAATAAACATAAAATATGCTGAGTTTCCCTGTCAGTATCAATAAACCACTGGATACAGTTAACTATACATAAAGTTATTTTATTTAGATTGCAGTAGACACATGCAGCTTGAATTGCAAGTAATGTGTTGTGTATTGTAATTATAAACTGGTTCACAGCTAAACTCAGACGGCTACGTAGGAAAAGGCTTTCGGAAGTGGGGACTGGGATGCATACAAAGAAGCAAAACACAGGCTCAGCAGAGCGCTGAAGGTGGCTGAACACCTGCATCAGAGATTGGAGCAACAACTCTCAACCAACAACTCGGCTTCCGTTTGGAAAGGACTCCACAAATCACCACCTACTAACCAAAACCCCCCCATGCCATCAACAACCGGAGCCTTGCCACCACTACCAAGGCAAGAAATCACTGTGCATTTTACCTTTTATACCTTAAAAGAAGTAGACGGTAATATCTTTTCGTAATAGTCACACGTATTTATATGGCGAATGCGTACTTGCGTACCAGTTATGTGCATCCCTGATCGTATGTATAGAATACTGTATAATAAAATTGTATCATCTTTAAGTCATATTGTTTGGTGTTTTTTAACCTTTTTATCACCATTTCCCTGGTTCATTGCCGCCGGCAGTTGCGACAGAAACTGTCATACACTCTGGGCAGCACCCATGCTGCCAGATGCAGAGGCCACACACTTGCGGTCTCAGGATGGTCGTAAAGTTGGTCAGTCTTAAGTTGACGACCAACTCTACATGCAGTTGTACCTGGCCAATAAAGTGAATTATAATTCTAATGTAAAATCCTAGAAAGCACAAGGTAGGATACACCTACGATGGGATGCTAGTCCCTCACATGGCAGATACACACTATGGGCAATTTAAAAACCCCATTTCACCTAAAAGCATATCTTCTGAGAATGAGATGATGCTTTAAAAACTAGTCACTTCAAACTTACCTTTTGTACATACACAGGAGGGTATATATACAGGTACATGTACACACTACATTCTTTTGTATGACAGCTAGCCTTTTATAAGTACAGTGGTACCTCCGTTCTCGAACTCACTAGAACTTGAATTTCTTGAAAGTTGAACAAACCAGTTTGACCTAGAACTCGATCTGAATATCA
>JAODJU010000130.1:7145569-7155585 GCA_026776725.1 Gnathonemus echidnorhynchus
AGGTGTAATTTTGGGGGGCCGGGAACCAATTAATTGGTTTTCCATTATTTCTTATGGGAAAAATTCGATCAGAACTCCAGAGTCCGGAACGGATTAAGTTCGAGAACTGAGGTACCACTGTATGTGCAAATCACTGTGTACTATGCACCTTATTATTTTACTATTTACTTGTACTATTTTGCTACTTTATTTTATTCTACTTAAGTGTTTTTTCCCTTTTAAGTGTTATTTTGGGGTGCAAACTTTAAGGGGGGGCTCTGTGTCCATCCATTTTCTGTTATTGCTCGTCTTATTCAGGGTCACAGGGGGGTTCAGATACCAGAGGCTACAGGTGCAAGGCAGGGAACAACCCAGGATGGAGCACTAACCCACTGCAGGGCACATTCATACACACACACACACACCATTCACTCACCCCAGCACACCTATGGACAATTGGGCAACTCCGATCATCCTCAGTATGTTTTTGGAATGTCGGGAGGAAAGCCCATGATGACATGGGGTGAACATGCAAACTCCATGCACGTGGAATCCGGGCGGAGAGTCGAACCCAGACCCAATAGATGTGAGGCAACAGCGCTAACCACCGCGGCACCATACCGCCCCCTGGCCCCGAGTCTAAGAAATTTCATTACAGGTAATGATGTTCCATTGTTATCCATATATGACAATAAATTTGAACTTGAACTTACAAGCCTGGAGATGTCCACCATGCCACCTTGGGTAGTGACCAAGCTAGTTAATTCGAAATACAGCCTTTGCCAGCTGGGTTAAAGACTTACACCAGGACTGCTCAGGCCTGCTACTGGAGATCTACCACCCTGCAAAGTTTACATGCAGTCCTAATCTAACACACCTAGTACACATGGATTTTTAAAATGTTTATTGATTGTTGACATATATATGATTTATAGTTGTGTGTGGCAGTTGCTTGGGGCGCGGTCTGCGGTCAATGCCAGGTTGTTTGCCTTGGATCAACTGTGAAGAGGAGTACAAAAATTGCATTAATTGGCCATTCTCTGTAATAGTAAAATGCACTTTAAATAAGTATAGTGAGACCCTGTTTAAAACAAGCAAACAGATGGATATTGCTTGTAATGGAGATGTTATTGTGTGGGGAACATGACTCATCTCTGCCTGTTCTCTTCCTCCTAGGGTGTTCTGGCAAAAGAGTTCCCCGGGGGCTTGATCACTTTTTATTAGTTCCGGGAGGGAGATACCATGTGGAAAGTGGATAGAGGGGAATTTTAATTTCTGGTTTAGGTGTAAATATTTATGTAAATTATTTATGGGTATTCAGCATTGGGGTTTTGGGTGGATGTGTATTTATTGATGCATATTTATATTTTAGTATTGTTTTATGTAAATATTTATTGTGTATTCAGGGGTGTGTGTGTAATGGATCGACTTCAGTTGACTACATGCCAATTAGTTTTAGGAGGGAACATTTGTATACAGGGTTTTGAAAAGGGCTGAATTTTGGTGAACACAGTGCCCAAAAATAAAGAAAACCACTTGTTGAACAGCATCTCTGCCTCAGGGTCTCCTGATTGGTTGTTTCATTGCTCGCCTTGGATGCTCAGACCAGCTAACAGAGCCACACCTGTTGCTTGTTTAAACTTACCGCTTGTTACAGCCAAAATGTGGGGTCACCCCAGGTGTCTTTCATCTGTTCCCTCACCTGCCCTGTATAAAGTGTCCTTCAGTCCTGCGATCCCCAGTCCAGTCATTGATGTTGCTGCCTGCACTCCTCAGTGTGCCTTGTGTCTAGTCTTCTTGACTGATCTGCTGTACCTCATTTTAACCCTTCATTGTCTGTTTCCTGTGCCCTGTCTGTAGTGTGGTTTTCTTTAATAAAGCCACTTTTGCTGTGCCCCCACGCCTGCCTTCGCCTCCATCCTTCCCCTCGACGTGTGGTTCAGCCTGTGGTATCCCACCCAATATACTTTAATGTGAGTCATGTCTTGCTCTCATAATAAACATGATGCAATGACCTCAACTCTTGAACTGAAATGTAATACTAGATGCAAAGATGACCTGATCTTCACCAAGGGGGGGGGGGCAGAGTCAGAAAGATCAGACAACAACAATTCCAGCAGCCAGCAGTCTCTGAGGTAGCCGGTAATGGAGAAAAGACTGACGATTCATGAGAAACTTGCTGTAGATTTCTATACTAAAAGAAGAGCATGAAGTCAAAATGAAAATTGTTTATCTTGAGTTGTCTATGAAAGATGGAGACATGAAGAGGCCTCTGATCATCATTGAAATAGCCAAGGTAATCCATTTTCTTCAATTGTGAAAGTGAGCCTTGAGGCAAGCAGCCTTTAATCTGAAATTAAACCTGCCTCTGACCAGGTTTAAGACGTCATTTAGACCTAGATGAGTTGTAATCTTACCTCTGGAAATCTTAGTGTATAAATCAAGACTAGTTCAAGTCTGAGACTATTTTAATCCATGTGTGAGAAAGCCACTTCAATAAATACAGGTTTAAAATGAAATATAGTCTATGATTAGGCTTAATCCCTGACCAGGAAACCGGGCCTGTGAGTCAGACAAAGACCATCATTCACTGACATTTATTCACAGCAAGGTGGTGTTGAGCCTGAAGCCTATTCCATGAACAGCAGGATATCTGTGCAGCCAGTCCCTCACAGGACACACACTCTTTGGAAGCACCAATGCACTTAAACCACAAATAAGCAGATGAGGAGGGAAGCCTGTGTACCCAACTCAACATAACCACAGAGAAAGCATACAGACTCCTATATATACAGGGCAGAACCATTAATAAAACTCATGAAGCAAAAATAAATTATGAACATTACAGAAACGTTATGTCTCCCAATCCCCCCCACCAAAGCTAGTACAAAATCCCACCATTTTCTAACCACTTAATCTGGCCAAGGTCGCTGGGGGGTCCTGGAGTCTTTCCTAGCAACCTTGGATAAAACTAAAAACGCCCTAAAAATGTTTTGTTGATGTTTTGAGGTATAAAACATGTTAGAGATGGCCCAACAGTAGAAGCTTTCAAATTAAAATTAAAAACATTTATTTTTCTGGGTATTTGACTGATTAGGTACTGTGATGCACTATTACTGAACTGAAATGCAGCTGCGTTATCATTTTTGTATTTTACACCTTTACCGTATTTTCTGCATATCATGTAAAGCACTTTCAATTGCCTAATGCCACAAAATGTTCTATACATCTGTTCTCTGTTATATAAAGAACTGCATTCACATAACAGTTGACAAACATATCCAGATACACCCCAGCTAGAAATGCTGGATGACAAAGGCAGTGAGAACTCTCCTCAAAGACCAGAGTGCAGCTTTCAGATCAGGCAAGGAAGCCCTCTACACTGCAGCACTGCGATCACTGCGAGAGCCATCAAGGAAGCTAAGGAGGTCTACAAAAGGAAGTTGAATTGTATAGGTTATTGGTCACATTAAAGGTGGGAAATTTTTTAAACGATTTATCGTGGTCTCATTTTTTACATCAGAAAAACCTGGCATTTTAACAGGAGTATGTACACTTTTTATATCCACTGTATCACCAGTCACAAGACCAGCAATCACATGACTGTTGGAGCAGATGCAGCACTAGCAGAGGAACTAAACTGTTTCTGAGCTCGCTTTGGAACGGAAGCAGCAAAGGCAGACACAACATCCGCAACAGACACATCCTCAACTTACAAAAGCAGGATGTAAGGCGTTTACTCAGTGCAGTTAACCCAAGAACGGCTGCCGGTCTTGATAGAGTGTCAGGTCGGGTGCTGAAAGAATGTGCAGAACAGCTCTAGGAGGTCTTCACAAAGATCTTCAACTTGTTGCTATGCAAGTCCATCATCCCACCATGCCTGAAGTCTGCCACAACAATTCCACTACCAAAGAACCCTTCCGTCAGCAGCTTCAATGACTACCAACCAGTTACGTTCAGCCTGGTCATCATGGAGTGCTTTGAGAGGCTAGTCCGACAGCACAACAATACCAGCCTCTCAGCCACTTTGACCCACAGCAGTTTGGCTACAGAGCAAACAGGTCCACAGAAGATGCCATCGTTATGCACTTCATACTGCACTGTCCCATCTTAAGAAGCAGTGGAACTATGTAAAGATGCTCTTCGTAGACTCTGCTTTTAACACTGTCATCCCGGACAGACTGGTCACCAAATTCTCAAACCCAGGACTCTCCAGACCCAAATGCTACTGGATCAGGGACTTCCTGACTAACCACCGTCAGATGGTTAGATTAGGCCCCCGCACCTCTTCCACACTTACTTTGAGTTCCCTTCTCTGCCCCCTGTACACTCATGACTGCATTCCCTCCCACACCACCAACAACATCATTAAGTTTGCTGATGACACAATCCTGGTAGGATTCATCTCAAGGGGAGACGAGACAGCCTACAGGGATGATGTCCAAAAATTGGCATTGTGGTGCACAGAAAACAACTTCACCCTGAATGTTTCCAAAACAAAAGAATTGATAATAGACTTTCGGAAATACAATACAGACTACAAGTCATTGCTCATCAATGGGGACTGTGTGGAAAGGGTTCCTGCTTTCAGATTTCTCAGAGGATCTCTCCTAAACCACCAACACTACAGAGGCAATCAAAAAGGCATAACAGCGACTCTATTTCCTGAGGATCTACCCAGAGAAGCTCCTGACGTCTTTCTCCCGCTGCTCCATCGAGAGCGTGCTGGTGTACTGCATTACTACGTGGTACACTGGCGGCTCAGCAGAAGAGAGGAGAGCCCTTCAGAGGGGTATCAATACTGCCCAGAAAATCATTGGATACACATTTCCCCCTATGGAGAACCTTTTCAGCCCCCGCTGTCTAAGTAAAGCAATAAACATATTAAAGGATGCCCCCCCCCCTCCTGGACATCATCTGTTGGAGTTGCTACCTCTGGCAGGCGCTTCAGGTCTATCACTTCACAGACAGACTACAGAACAGTTTTTACCCCAGAGCCACATGTGAACTGAACACTGTGAAACAACAACGCTGACCTGTGGATCTCTAGTAACCTTAGCAACTTCAGTGCAATAGCTCAACTATCTGTGGTACTTCATGTCCATACATGGTTTATTGTGTTATGTCTTGTGTGATGTCCTATGTCCAACAGTATTCATACATCAGTTTTTGTCACTACAGTCACTTTAAGACAACAAATGTTTGCATCCAACCGCATTTAATCTGTATTAATTGCACTGGTGGTTACATTTACTGCACCTTGCACTTCATCTGTTTATGGTATTTTATGTACACGTTATGGTGTTATTATGTCATGTCGTGTGTCTACACTGTAGTTTAGGTATACCTCAGGTTACATTCGAATTACTTGTTATGTGTGTAAGCACCATTTGGGACTGCCGCAAAAACCGTTGTGCTCTGTACAATGACAATAAAGACATCACATCACATCTGAGGGGTATTTTCCGTACGTCGCTTAAATCATCCGAGATCAGATGCCTCATCTGTACATCCAATCTGATCTGATCCTAATCTAATCTAATGTAATCTAATGTAATCTAATCTAATCTAAATTGCTTTCTCGCTATATCCCAAAACCACAAATCTCCCATGTTGGGTCAATACCATGTGCGATGCCAGTAAAGGACGATCTGCTCGGTCCGTCTCCACTATATCCCAGATCGGCCAGCTTGTTTTACTGGGAGTCGACGAGCTCTCATGCTTCATTCGGCATGGCAACTCCCCCAGGTGACGAAAAAGGAGTGAGTGGCTGGGTGAGCTATCTGTCAGCAGCTTGCGTGTCTCTCACACTCAGCAAAGCCGAAGCGCAGCTATGTCGGTATCAACTTGCTTTATTCTTACGCTCTCCGTTACTTTATTTTCCATAGTCGTCGGTAAGTTTGTTTTTGTTTTAGTTGTACATTATATTATTGAGCTTTTCAATTGCTTGTTGTGCGTGTCTGAGGGGGAAGCATCTGCTAAATGTATGTAGTTCTCTTGGACGTTTAGTGCCGTTTTAAATAGCAATATTTTCATTTTATCCACTTTACTAAACTTATGTGACGTACTTGCTAAAACGAATGCCTGCGGTCTGTTGCTATATTTTTTTTATCGTACTTGATATTTCCGTAGCCGCCCAGGCAGCCAAGTAGCCCACGTATTTTCGATTTTTTTTTTTTTTTTAAATAATGAGTTATAATGGTCATTCATATATCTATGTAAACTTGGTAGGCGTTTAGATACCGGTATGTAAAATATGATTTTATTTGTGTATTATAGGTCAGTGGCCTGTACTACGAAGCGGGGTTACCGATCGGCTTTTCAGAGTAACTTGTTGGATTTAAGGTATCGCAGTTTAAATGGACTTCATATTCGTTCACTTACATTTTGCCCAGACTACCTTAAATCCGACAAGTTACCCCAATAAGCCAGTAACCCCGCTTCATAGTACAGGCCCCTTATATATTGCAGGGTTTTATAGAAATGCCACCAGTAGAAAAACATTCCGGTTGACATGTGCCCTTTGACCCCAAGCTGGTGTTGAGTTGATGGGGTCTTTGGTTTTGGAGCAATACGATGATCTATGTTCAACCCCCATAGAAACCAAAGGAAGTAAGGGACTTCAGTTATATTCACAAATTATTTACAGGTTTCACAAGTGTCAAAGTGTTTGCCGTTTGATTACAAGCTAAAAGACATTATTTTATAGTATTCGGGACTTTTATTTTGAAACGTCTCCGACCGTCAAAAGCGAAGCGAGCGTGTGAAATCTGAAGGGACTGGAGTATTTTGCATTTTCACAATTTATTGGCGGTAGCAATTGAATAACCAAGGTGTTCGTGTAAATTCACAAACATACTCGATTCTGTGAATGTGGAGATTGCTGGATCTTGTTATGGTTTAATAGAGAAAATAGAGGGAAGATCTGTGAATGTCTGGCGATATCGAACCCACTGCTGACTTTACCTTGCTCCAGGTTCTAGGTTGAAGTGCAGTGTTTACTTTTTTCTTACTGTGTTTAGGTGTAATTTAGCTACAGTTTCCGTTTGAGGTTACCGGCGAACTGATAGATTCTGGGTATGTTCGAGGCGAAGAGAATCGAGGTCGAAAACGTTTAAGAATTTTAAATATTTTGTTGTCTGAGTGGATAGTAGAAATATAAAGGATGTCCCAATTCACACGCACACAGCCGTGGAAAAAATTAAGAAACCACTCTATATTTTTAAACAAATCTGCATTTTAAATATTAGTTTAATCGTCGTTCTGCTGGCAGAAGGCTACGCTGAGCAGCAGGTTGCTTCCAGGCTTAAAATTTCTTAGACTGCAGTACAAGAGAATAAGGCGAAGCAGAAGACACTGAGAACGACCAGAAACCAGCCATGTAAATGGCAGAAGCGACTTACTAATGCCAGAGATGACTGTAAATTTATCCGACAGTTTCTCATGAATCGGAGGATGGCATCAAGTTTGTATCAGGCTCAAGATAGGGGGACTGAAGTCCCCTAAAGCAAGGAAGAAGCCCTTCATTAATGAGAAACAGAGAAGATCCAGGCTGCAGTTTACACACACACACATACATATATATGTATACAAACACAAACGGCTGTTTATAGGTGTGGATTGTTAAGTTGTTTCTCTTCATGTGCATTAGTTATGTTGCACAGGCAATTATGTCATGGTGAGGACCAACATGTGAATCAGTGAGAATATTGGTGTAAACTTTTATTGTTGTTATTATTATTATTATTACATTGGGCCATGTGTAACTCGTCAGGTTAGGGGTTCTGTGCCCGTGTATGGTCATGAGTTTGAAGCCTGTGGCAGGTTCAGTAATCATGTCTCCTGTAGGCCCTTGAGCAAGGCCCTTATCCCCAACTGCCCGCACCTATATATGCATCTGTTTCAGACAGATGGGGTTTGTGAATCCCAAAGCATCACTGTGTACTTGTGCAAATTGAAACTAAATGTCCCATTAAACTATGTGACAAACGCTGGCTGTGAATATTGCACAGAATGGTACTTCATCTTCTACTGTGGTATGACATCCCATGTCTTCTGCAGACCTTTGGCTTTTTGCACTAATTTCTCACATTTTGCTGGGATGGTTTAGCATGGGTAGAATGTACTAGTGAAGTTTTCCTGATGTTTGCTGGTAAGAGATCCCATCACATCACCCTCTTCCCTTTTTTTAGCTGATTCCTGCCAGGCTTACACATCCATCTCTGGTCTCAAACATCCGTACCAGATTTGCTATTATCCTCAGTTCTGCTGTGGCTCATGTTCATACAAATACTGCTGCAGCACCCGAGAACTTGAATTTGATGATGACGATCAAGATAAATGCCAGAGGTATGTGCACCATTGTCTGTGTTGACTGTGACATTTTAATTTGCAATTTGTTTGTGTTGTTGCTATGGTACCTGGCGTCTTGTTAAAATTGTCTTATTCTTGTTATTGCTACCTGAGCCGTGTGTGGATCAAATTAAAGTCTAATGTGTCGGCAGTTTGTCCAGATGTAATGATGAGGAAAAAAAAGCACATGTCCACTGGTGAAATCCTGTTTAGATGAAGAATGTAATCATCCTGTGATATCTTATGGTTCCCTCTGGAATCCTGTCTCACTGGCTTTTCAGCTGTTTCTTTAATAAATGCATATAGGAAGGTAGAAGTGTTTTTCTGTGACCTTAACTGAAGGCTATATAACATGGGATGTCTTCCTAGTTTTCCTGTTTATGTGTTTTCATATATGGGGACATGCTGTTGTTCCTAAGTTCCTCTTTGTCTGCTGTGTGTTTAAGACTGGAAGGAAACGGGCATATTCAAGTAGAATAATCTTATCTCCGTAACATCTATAACATTGGGGTGGTGGTAGCCTAATGGTTAGGGAAATGTACTTGTAATTAAAAGATTGCTGGTTCGAATCCCAGACCAGCAAGGCGCCACTGAGGTACCCTGAGCAAGGTACCGCCCCCCAAGCACTGCTCCCTGGGTGCTGAATTAGCTGCCCCTGCTATGTTATGATGTCACATATGGGTTAAATGCAGAGGACACATTTCGTTGTTGTGCACTGTGTGCTGTGGTGTGTCAAGAATGATCACCGATCACTAAATTAAAACTAGACAAATTGCTGAAAGGGAAAGGGCCAGTTGATCACACTTTCTCTGTAAGTTTACTGTTGCCTATTATTTCATATTTGAAGGAGGAAAGATGGAGGCTTACACAGAAACATCAAATCAAAAAATCAAAACATTCACTTAGCATCTCACAGGAAAACTGGTGTTACCTGGTGTATTTTGTATTAAAACATTGCCAGAAGGACGCTTATGTAGGTTAAAAATATCATAATATGCAATTTTTGTGTTATTTTATTGAAGGCTTATACATAATCTTAAAATCTTTCATGTTATAAAGTGTATTTTCAGTGGTTGTCAGGCTTTTGGTTTTAGAGCCATTTGCCAAATAGATTTAAAATTTTAGATCGATCACATGGTCGGGGTAGAATAGTGTTTTGATCCATCTGTTGAGTACAATTACATAATATATAATACATATACATATATATAATATGTAATATATATGAGTACAAGTAATATACGCCAATTAATTGCCATGGCGTGTGATTTAAAAAAAAAAAAAAACATTTAACATCCCTTCTAGTAGGGGTGGGCGATATATCGAATATACTCGATGTATCTCGGCTTGTTCCACGTGCGATGTAGTAAATGATTATATCGTGAACATCGGGTATAAATCCTAACGTTATTGGTAAACAGACAGCATGTACTTCGCTTTTCAGTTTTGCTTTTCTGCCCCGTCAAAGCAGACAGCTCGCTCCAACGCCCATCCAGAAAACTCTCCGCATGCGCGTTTTGTGCTTGACCAACAGCGGAGAGAAGCGAATCCGCGGAGATAAGTGAAAGCCCGCAGAGACATTAATCGGAGATGGAGGCGGACGACTTAGACAGGCTTGTGTTTTTGGCACAAAACCTATAGAGAACTTGTTACTGATTGCTTGTCACAACTGTAAAGTTGCAGTT
>JAODJU010000130.1:7168985-7205446 GCA_026776725.1 Gnathonemus echidnorhynchus
GAGAAAAGTGATTCCAAAGTGAATCTTTACTCACTGAAACAGTTTCACCACATTGTTGTTCTTGCTGTACATTATTGCCATCTATACGTTTGATAATAATAGTACACTTGTATGATCTATCAGTTTCCTTTGTAAAATACTTTGCGAATTCCATCTTCGCCAATTTGTGTAACAGTCTTGATAATTGTACAGATGAATTCTGGGTAGATTTGGGCACGCCTCAGAATCATATGTAGTGTATGGTATCGGAGCGAAATTGGAGCGAGACAGAGCGACCGCTCCAGCCTTAATTAAAAAACCGCTCCGCACTCTGAGCAAATTCCGCCCGCTCCGCTCACATGCTCTGCTTGATAGTCATGGAGATATTTCACAAATTCATCTGTATTTAAATAGCTGTTTATGACGGTTTGCCAGGAATCCCCTTAACTCACGCTTGTAATAGATCATGTTACTGAATAAACCTAACAAATCTTACCTTGACTATGACACAAACTGGACGATTTGCCCCGATGTGCATCATCAATGATGTTATTCACAGTCTCGTTCACAGGTTTTCCATCTTAAAGGGACAGAATTATCACAGCTTAGGGCGCCTGTGCAAAAGCGGGTTCTGTCACTTTAATTAATATCAGTCCATTCAGATTTTTGAGAGAACTAAGGATGGAATAAACAAAAGTTTCCCTGAGAAGTTCTTTGTTTACTGTTGTGCCTGGAGCAAGATACATCAGCTTACATTCAGTAATTACCGGGCAATATCAAAGTGTGAATGTGAAACTGTGAAAAGCACAAATGAAATAGATACTCTGAATAAGAGCGCAAAGAGCCTTTCCCATCACAGGTACTTCTTTCAGGAACCAGAAATTGGTTTGGTTTCCACCACAGGAACTCAGCCCCATTGTAATTCCAGGTCTTTTATTATTATTATACTCTAGACTAGGCACTTTTTGGACAGCCAGGAACTACTGGGGTGGGGTTTATAGCGATAGACTTTACTGGCTGGTTGACCACAAGCACCAGCTCCAACATGGAAGTTATGCAGAAGTGCAGGGAACAGAGAAAATGGAACAGATGGAATTAATTTTCAACAGCATTTCAACAGCACTAAAAGCATAAATGAAAACCATTTTTTTTTTGCTTGCGTCTCAATATTTCTGCCTCAGAAAATTTGATCTCGGCAATCCAACGTAAAACTGCTCTGGCTTCTCTGCCGTGAAACGTGCCAGGGACGATTACGTCACATCATCTTTTATTCTGCCAGATTTAACAATGAATTATAAATATGCTGCTGGTTGGTACTCTAACACCTCTTCTAATTAGAGTGCCACCCGTTCTGTTTTGAACCAATATGGGACAAGAGACGGCCCAGGAACTCGGAACCAGGATTTGGTGGTAAAGTGTCTCATGTGACCAGGAGGGTAGTTTAGGGTACTTTGAAGATTACGTCAAGGACAGTTGGCACGGGAACCTGAGCAATACCGGGCCTCTGCAGCTCTGGCTGTTAGTGCTTTTTTATGCAGTGACAGTTTACAGTGAGAGTAGTGATAAAACATTTAAAACACTGCATGAGGTCACATTGCTGATCTGTGCTTCTCACTGAATAAATATCTGTGGTAAGTGAGAAACAAGTGGTGTAGTTACTGGGGGGGTGGTGACCGCCCCACTGACTCAGCAGCAGTCTTCTGAGGTCATCAAAGGATGCTCTCAAACAAATGGGTGAAATTGTACAATGCTGTACACCCCTGTAGATCAGGCCTGCATGGCTCCTGCCCTCCAAAAGAGGGAGCACTACTTTAACAAATTCATTATTCACTGGTGAAATAACCTGTGTTTCAAGCTATCAGTCAGGGTGTGGGTTAGGGATCAGTCTGTTTCTTCACGCTTTCCAGACGACAGAGCAGTTGCATACGATCCCTTAATTAAGCTATGAAGTAAGGTGCTAAACATGTTACCTTCCTTCGAATGCTCTTTGAGCGGCGATCTTCCCTTGGGCAGCTGGGCTGCAAAGGCCTCCTTGGTGAGGAAGCGACTGACGCCGGCAGAGGGCCCGCCCCCCTCCTGAGGGTGCGGGAGCAAGGATCTCCTCTTCGGACTGGGGGGGCATGGGGGAACGGTGAGAAAGGCGACTTTAATCGAGAGCAGCTCACAGCAGAACCGCAGCCGCGTTTCGCCGACTTCCACCGAAATTTTAAGGAGGCGTAGCTCATTTTTACAGTCCATTTGCTAGATGTGTTCCAGATGGATCCGGATCACTAGGCTTAGTCGCACGTGCAAGTAATGTAGAAATCTAATTAATACAATCATAAAAACTGAGAAGAAATCTTTAAAAAAAAAAAAAATACTAAAATTTTTTTTAAAATAGTTTATAGTCATACAATCATCTTCAAACAATTTATGTACTTCAGAGAAATGCGGAGGCTATCCTCAAAATCCAAGAGCACGGGGTAGGGAGACACCATGAGCAGGGATGTCTGTCCATCATGAGGAACAAACACTATTGGCAATTAATAGAGACCCATAAACCTAACCGCATGCTTCTGGACTCCATAGAAACAGAGCAGGGATGGTAATCGATCCCTCAACCCTGGGGGTGTGTGTCAACGATGCCGTCCAAGGAACCACCGGGCCACCGAACGATGATCCACAGAACGATACGTTTCCGCTTATAGAAGCACGCGGCCAGACCACGAGAGGCTAAGCTCACCTGTTTCTCATGGTGGGTGAAACGGGCAGCTTAGCTCGTTCCGAATTCAGAAGCCTCGCCTTCACCTCGTTAATTTCCACTTCTTTAAACTGCAACTCGGACTGCAAGCACTGAACCTGCAGAGGGAGAGGTAACGAAGCTGGGGGCAGGTGCATGTGAAAGCTGACTCATGGCACATTCATTAATGTCGAAAACACAACATATCAAGTAAATAATCTTAAAATATACAAAACTGTACTTTGTTTTGTACATAGTGATAATTTCATGCTTATTTGAGCCACTCCCTTTGACCAACCACAAAATAAAGAGCATCACATGTAAAAAAAAAAAAAAAATGAATGAATGTAAAAACTTACATCAAATTATTGCCTTTAACTGTATTTGAATATTTTTCACTAAATTTAGCATGCAATGTATATCACAATACACCAACGATGTGACTACACTCCTGGGCAAAAAAATGCACCAAAGCTCAATGTTGTGTAGTTTGGACTTGGCTCATTGTTATGCTCGTGGGAGATTTACTTACGCAAAAATGTTCGGAGGGCAGAATGAGAAATGATTGGTTCAGAGAGATAACCAATCAGATTGTAGAGGAGGCGGGACCAAAACATTTGATTGGTTATACCCTCCTCCTGCTGTTGCTTGGACCCACCTCTTCTATACTCTGATTGGTGATATCTCTGAACCCAGGAGTGTATTTACCAAACAGCACACAGCAGTTCTGCAGTCTGAATGTGAAACTTGTCCTTTATGAACACAGGTGATACAGCAGCTTAGCAGAGACCCCCAGGAGCTGCAGCCCCGCTGCTACCTTTTTGGAGAGTGCCTTCTCCTTCTCAGTCTGCAGCTGGGCTCTCTCCTGCTCCTGCAGCAGCTGGGCCTGCCTCTGCTGCTCCTTCTCCTGCTTGGTTTGTCTAAGGGAGTCTCGGAGCACCTGGATCTCCCCATTCTTCATCAGCAGCTCCTCCTCCACCTCCTGCAGCTGATCACCCCAGATGCAGCATATACCATGAACACCAAAAACGCTGTAATTGCCTCTCTTAGGTATAATCTGCTGGTTATTCTGACAATTCCAGCAATAATTTAAATATAATATAGTATAATACCATGTTGGCGACTGCCCAGGGTTGGTTCCTGCCTGCGCCCATTATTCCCGGGATAGGCACCATACCCCCCCCCCGCAACCCCAGTTAGGATTAAGCGATTACGGTGACGGATGGATAATATAATACTTTGCATTTGGCGTAAGACAGGAACCAAGCAACCACTGCAGTACACACTCAGTCAGACATACAGTCAATTTAGACACTCCGATTCACTTATGTTGCATGCTTTTGGACAGTGGAAGGAAAATGGGAGGATCCGCCAAAAAGCCACGCCCACACAGGGTGAACACGCGAACTCCACACACACAAAGCGGCAGTGTGCGGCGACGGCGCTACCCACAGTGTCACTGTGCCGCCCTCAATAAAATGATTCCTTTTTAACTTTATCTAGTTTATGTTAAAAGAAAGTTTATCGCTACTGCTTTTACATCAGCACTCTCTGAGACAATCATAATCATTATCGTCCTTGCTGCTGGGCTCACTCACAGACTGTGTGGCGCGTTTGTGAAAAATTAAACAAAAATAAGTGAAGAATGTAATACAAATAAAATACAACATAATTCGTTTGATATAATATATAATCTGATAATAAAAGTGTAAAACTTACACCTTATAAACTTAAAGGTAATATATAACATCTTCAGGATACAGATTCAGTGCAACAGGCCAAAGAAAATTTAACATGCACTATTATCTTTATGCATGCAGTATATCACAGATATAGTGTGTCAAAAGGTTGGTTTTTATACATGCCTACCTTCTTCTTGAGTTCAGCTTGTTGTGCTTGGAGTTGTTCACAGATAATCTCATATCTGTCAGTTTTATTCTGCTGCTGTCCCTGTCCTGCACCCCCACGCCACAAAAAAGATTGCATGACAACTGGTCAGATGCTAACCAACACACACCATTCCATGTTGTGCACAAACGCCACAATATTTCACCAGAATAACACAGACACATATTTCGAAACTGAATTCTGTCTCTTAAATAGATTACATTTTTCGATAGCTATACTGTGTGTTACAATAAGTTAATTATAATTATTTCCACCTGTTTACAAATAAAGAGCAAAGAAATTAATGTGGCTTACTAAAAGCTTCCATTGTTGCATTCTTCAGACTGGTCCCTGCGTTCCTTCGAGCATCACCACTGACTCCTGCCGAACCAAATGTCCTTCTAGCCTCTAGCCCAGCTTTGCGAGGTGGGCCCTGGCATGGAAATACGGAGCTGCGGCTTTCTTTGGGGGCAGGCGGCGCTAAATCGTCCGTGATTGCCTGTGATGCGATTATATCTATTTCATCGAGGTCAGCCTGGGTGAAGTCCTCATCATCGCCAAAGGGGTCTGCTTCAGGACGAGCATCGTACCTCTCCCCTTTGAGACGCTTGTTCGGCGGGTACTCCATAACACCCACAGTGAAACACCTAGCCCACTAATGGTCCTTACTTATTCCCCAATGAGCCGCTTCTCAGTCTGCGAAATAAGGATAATATATGTATAATATGAAACAAATGCATAAAAGACAACAGGCAGATCCTGTTAACTATAAGTATAATAATTCAGACTACGTTTTACACTGAAACTCCCCACGGAAGGCTATAATACGAAACCTTTCTGCTTGATAAACTAATTAGATGTTATAGTTACGCTACTAGTGGGTTCATTGATAACAGTAACTTCAGTTGTATCTTTAGTTATGTAACTTTTTTGAAACAATGATGCCTTCCAGTGGGCCGTCTACTCACGATTATGTGCCTTGAATGGCTGGAGGAATGACGGGTAGCAAGCAACATCTTTTAGAACCCACGCTTCACTGCTCCTCATGATTATTTTTTATATTCAGACAGTCAATGTTGTTTTGTCGTGAAAAAGCACGCTACTCTGTTATAACATAGCCCCACTCCGTATTCAACGTAAACCACTCTGCTTTTTGAGCAAACCATACAATCACACTTTCCAGCAAAAAAGTAAGGTAAAATTTCATTGGAAGATACAGCAGGAACGCTATCTCTGTACGGAAAGCCAATAAGGACAAAATATCTTTTGTATCAGAAGTCGTTGGCTTAAAAATGCGTGTATACGCACACGTACAGGGAACATGGCAATTTACGGACAGTCATTCAATATACTTATTAGTATTTATTTTATTTACAATAACAAGTCTGTGGACACAATTGTCAGTTTTTCATGTTCAATGTTCAGGTTTTCATGTTCAAGTCTTATCGTATAAAGTTAGTCGAGTAGTAGTATACAGTCAGCAACATTTGTAAAAACCTGGCGGATTTTTTCAAACGACTGGGAAAAAGTCAGATTACACAATAATATATATTTAGTACTACATGCATGAGAGTACAATAAACACTAGCCAAGCGAAATATTTACAAAAAAAAAAAGCTTTATTTTGAGGAAAAAAAACTCAACACATTTCCTTCGGATTGGATGATTTTCACATAACCTCCATCGCGAGCCAATCATCGTCGAATGCGTTCGTCTAGTGCGGCTCAAAAACAAAATCCCCCACTAAGTGTGCTGACGTCAAGAGGACCGCGTATCGTGATTGGCTGGTCCTGGTTGTGTAGCCAGAGAATGTTTACCATCCGTGTGAATGAGTAAATTTTCCCTGATGAAAAGAACGTCGATAGAGAGTAAAAAGTAAAGAAATTTAGCTTCATGTTAAGTAATATAGGTTACCACAGTTAAAGAAGTGAGGTTACAGTGTTAGTATTAACAGAGCATAAAGTCTTAATTGAACGTCTTGACATAGTAGACTTGCTTTGTGATTGTTGGTTACAGCTGTATGAACAAAGGGAAAAGTGTATCTCAGACGGGCCTGTGGATGGCCTTTCTTGTTTTTGTATTTGGCTATAACGTTAAAAAAACTCCGCTTCCTGTGTAAAATTGCTTGCATATACCCATTTTGGCGAATCCCGAAAGCGTTTGTACTTTCCAGTGTTTGATGAGCAAAGCAAGTTGTTAAAATGAAAACTGAGGTTTCGGCTGCTGCGAGTTTCATCACCAGATTGCTGAAAACTACCGGACTTTTGACGGAGGAGCAACTCGAACAGTTCAGCCTTTCGCTGGAGAAGGCTTTGGGAGGTGGGTGTCTTTCTGTCTCGACTTTATTACAGCGTGAGCGCGTTGTTTTTGGGTGCCATTGGCATACGTACGTGTGTGTGTTATATTACCGAAGTCAGATACCTCACTATAAGAATATAGTTCAGTATCTAACTGAATGTTACCTCTCGTTAGAGCAATAATACGTACAGTCGTTGGTAAAATTGAAGTTTAAATCCAGCGGATTTGTTTGGACATAAAGGTTGGTGGATCTCAAAGCAAAGTTCTGGATGTTTTTTTTGTATCGCCCCTCCCCCAGAGCACTATCAGCACCACTGGTTTCCTCAAACCCCCTGCCGAGGTTCGGGTTACCGATGCATCAGGATCAACCACGAAATGGATCCTCTGATCGCCAAGGCAGCGAGTACCGTAGGACTCTCCCAGGAGCAACTTTTCCTGCTGCTTCCGAGTGAACTGACGATGTGGATCGACCCGTACGAGGTCTCTTATCGGATAGGGGAAGACGGATCCATCTGTGTTCTTTATGAGTCCACGCCACCGCCACCAGTACTGGCAAATGGAGGTTCCACCGATAAAAGGATCAGTTGTAAGGATGAACTGAGAATAAGGAGGTCAAGTTCATCTAAACCTCTTAGTATGATGACTGTTTCGAGCTAATTTTTTTCTCGTAATAAAAAGGCTTATTTACGGTCTGTATTTTCCTACATTTAATGTAGATCTACACTTCTAAGAAAACAAAGATTAGCGTAGATTTTAGTATTATTAGTAGACAACGTGTGTCTAAAACCTATAGCCATAGATTGTACCAGGATGTATTCTTTTAAAAGGATCTTACACTAATGTTGTAAATGTTTTACAAAGTGATATCAAAGTAAATTGATGATTTCCAATAAAGCTCTGATGTCTACTTGGTGTTCTTTGAGTTTTGATTACTTTTTAGTCATTCTTGATTATTAGGAATAAACAACAGTACAACGCACATACTTATTAGGCAAGTGTGTATTTTGCTTGTATCTTCCCTTCCAACCAATAGTTTCACTACAGATTAATCTCCAATTAAGAACTAACTTTAAAATATGGAGCATTGTCAGCATTTGGTCTGAATACTTTCTGTTTGGAGTGAAACTGGAAACTGTAGATACTTTCCTCTGCAGAATTATTAAATTATTACTGCTATTAAAACAAGCCAAAATAGAATCTTATACAGAGCAGAGAAAACAAACTACAAATGCTGAAATATGATATCCACCCACTAAGGTATACAAGCTAAAACACTTAAGATTGGGCATGGATACGTCTCAAGATTTTACGAAGTTTTCATGGACAGATGATTAGAGTGACTCTTGATCGACCAAGTGGATGGACACCATCTGTAAATGCCAACAAGGTGGTGGAGCATGATGATGTGGGCTACAATTATCAGTGATGAACCAGAAGTCAGCAGTTTTCAAAAAGGTTATGATACATGCAGGACAATGCCCCTTCCCATGCAACAAAGTATCCAATAGACTGGCTAAGAAAGGCTTGAAAGCTGACTGAATTATGACCAGGCCCCCTTCATCGCCTAACTTAATTAATCCCCATAGAAAGCTACTCTGCCTTTCTAAAGTGAGATTTACCAAGATGGCAAGCAGTATACTTCTCAGAGCAGCGTCTGGGAGGCGGTCCTAGCTGCCTCAGCTAATATAGGATGTGATCAGATCAAAAGCTTGATTGGTTCAATGAATAACAGGCTCATGATGGTCACTGAGTAGAAAGGTCACCATATAGGACACTAAACTTAATAAAGTGGGCCGCATAGAATGGCCAATAGTTTGTTATCCCTTACATAAACGGAATAACTAAAACTGTTCTAAATTATTATTTCTGTTGATGGTGAAGAGAAAAAAATCCACGTAATTTCTGATTCATTGCCTAATAATTATGCACACTGATAATCATTTTTTTTTTTTTGCAACAGACTAATGTAACATTTCTGAATTCACTTTTATAAGCTTGTCCAACTTCTGCTAAGATTATCTCCAGGAATAGTACTTGCCTAATAATTCGGCACACAGTGTACATGGAGGAAACTATTAATATGTTTTTCCTAAAACTTATTTAGGACATGGGCTCATGGTGAACAGAGGGTACCCTGAATGGTGCCAATCTATCATAAAACAAACCCACAACTTCACACTACAGGCAATTCATTTAAAGACACTGATTCACCTAATCTCTTGTTGCTGGGCTGCAGAAGGAAAACTCACACATATGCAATTGGAATATACCTGAAGGTAAGATTACACATAGAAATAAGATTAGTATGAAATTCAAATGGCCATATTTTATGTTTTGCTTCTATTGGCTGAAGGTTTGTATTGCTAGTACTGTACTCATTCTATGGTAAAAGCAGGGCTGAAAGAATTCTTATGTCTGGGAAACAAAAATCTTTATGATTAATAACTCAACCCTGATTAAATCCTGTAGTTCTTCATGTAGCTATTATTTTACATTTTCATCTATTAATTATCAATGAAAAGGTGGGATTCCAAACATAGTTAGCATTCTCATTACTCTCATTCTCAGTTGCCATATTTAGTCACAGTAATGTTGGTACTGTATCTGAAGCATTACGCTCTAACTAAAATGATTAATTTCTGAGCTCTGTAGTACTGTGTCATAAGATGGAATATAGTTCTCTAAACACTATAGGTTTTTCTGATTTCGCATTCAGGGTGTTCTCAGCCACATTCCTTGTGTTTCCCAGTGCTGCAGGTCTATTGTAACACATTGTACATGGATTGATGGATGGTGGCAAAGGAATCAAATCAGTGACTGCCTTCACAGGACTGAAGGCCACTAGTGCGGCTCATCTGATTTATTTCAAAAACCTGGGTCATACTAATTGTGAGGGTCCAAAACGTACAGTCTTGTATGTATCCTTATCAGAAGGCACTTACTAACACATAGAAATGTCACTAAAACATGATTACCGGCTATTTTTATTTAATCGTATGACTATAATTAAATTCACAAAATATGTTTACCATTTTATATTCTAGATTACGATTATGAAATAACTGTCGTTTTTTCTTGCTATTCAGATGCTCCAAAACATGAAACATATCAGTGCTACTAATTATATTAAATCACAAATAATACTTTTACATATTAACGAACCTCTATATACTTTATGTGTAACATATCCAATGGACATTTTTAAGCCAATCGTGTAATACAAATGTATGCATATAATATACAAAAGTTACAATGTGTGATGTCATACGTTTCAGAACAAAGCATATTTTGCGCTGATCGAGTAAAAGGAAATCTTTTCGTTGCACTGAAGTGTTTCACGTCTTGACGTCATTCATTCATTACAGATTTTACATAGAAGGCTTTACTTCCTGGACAAAGAGGCAGGACTTAAATTTGATTGGCGTAACTATTGTGCAATAGATGTCCGGTACTGGACAGCTTTCTAGCTTGTAAATTTTCATTTGCCAATGAAAGTTGTATTTATGAAATCTGGGCAAATCGGGTGAGAGTAGGTGGGATATCCTTGAGAAAAGCGGTAGTGGTAGTAGTCTGTTGGTGTTTCGCTTAGGGAAGCGATCATTTTCATATCAGTTTGTGTTTATGTGTTGACACCTCCGTTTAGTTTAGTTAAATCATAATTAAGGTCATTTGTGTTATGGAACTAGATAAAATGGACGAGAACGACTGGAAATACCACGGAGAGGGTAATAAGAGTCTAGTTGTCTCTCATGTTCAGGTATGTATCGATAGCATCAGCTAACATATAACGGCTAGTTTGTACAACTATTAAACATGCAATAATTTCAGGCTGGTTGCAACTGAAGTTTCTTTTAAAAAAGGAACGATCACAGTAACCCTGTAAAGATCTAATCAATTAGTTCAAGGCGTTATATGATTTTAATATGAAGTGGCATTTTATTATTTATGATTTTCACTGTTTAATGGATTAATTAATTCCAAGTTGTTATTCAGTACAGGTGCATACGTTCACGCCCTCAAAAAATGTTATTCACTACTGACGTTCAGACGTTCATTTATTTTTTTCACTGCTAGTAATTTGAAGGAATGTCCAAAATTTTACGATCACACTAATTTTGGATTTAATTTTAAGTGATTTGTAGGTCTCATCAGTATAGTTTAGCACACTTACGGAGTGTGTGGCAATTAACCTACAGAAAAGGAATGAGGAGGAGTACTTCTATATATATCGCTAAAAATATTTCCGTTTGAGAAACCCAGCAGAAACTGTCCTTTAGAAGATGAAGTATTGCATTTAGGCTGGTACTATTGAAATATTATATATAAGAAATACTTATGGTATTTCTTCCGGACTGACACACAGATTTATGTGCGAGCACTATTTTAAAAAAGTTTGCTTTCTTAATGAGAGGGCGCTTTGGAAATTATCACATATTGTAAGATAGCTTGATCGTACAGCTAAGGACAGATAAAGACAGATATCCTAGAGAAGTGCGATAAAGTCTTTGTTAATCAACAGGGCGAACTTTTAAAAATATTTATGGAAGTGAGTATCGCAAGGAATTTAAAGACGTATGAATGAGAGAAATTTGTCAAATATAGGCGACCCGTTCCCTTAATTTATTCCAGCGACGCTTAAACGCCTATTAAAAATCATTAAGGAACAAATGCATGTCAAATAACCCAGGGGAAAGTCTAACATAATAGTGCGTAAAGCGTTGAATAAAAACGCTTAACAGTGTAAATTGTACATTTAGAACCATGCAGTGATTCAGTATTGTATTGAACTTGGTTTCTGATGTGGTAAATACGTGATCATTTCAGTACATGCTGTACATTGTGAACATTCAGGGGCAAAACTGCCTATATTTTATAGGAAACTAGTCCCATCTTTATTGGTAACGTGCATATACTGTTTTGATTTCCATTTGCTGCTCATGACGTTAATTGGGGACTGTTTCCTATTTTCTGGATTGGGTGCTAAAACTGAGACAGTTTTGATAAACTGTTCTTCTATGGCATTATTAATAATAATAATAATAATAATAATAATAATAATAATAATATTAATAATAATAATAAAACGCAGTGTGGAAAATATTATCATTAAATACGGTTTATAACGGGAGAACTCAAATGCCATCAAACCTTTCATACATTGTAGGGTGTGATGGCGCGGTGTGAGAGGCGTAATCGTGATTTATCGCCAATTGATTAATTTTTGTGTGGAAAAAACACATTATAAAATGGCTAGTGGCTGATATTTATTAGTTGTCTTGCATACGGTACTTCGTTGTGGGATTAAAAAAATGTTACATAAAGTAAGGGTTTTAAAAATAGGCCTACGTGTTTGTTTATATACCGATTGTCAGTCGAATATTAACTGTGTTGGTTATCAAACAACATGAAGATAATTCTGATTACCTAGTGAGAGACTTGTTTTTGATTACACGTATATTCTGGTAACCTTTTATCCACGTAGGTTTTTCTGTAGTAATATTTTTATACGCCTTTACATATATGTTTGTTTTGTTTAATGAAAATGATCGCAGTAATTTCGTATAGGCTACTTTCTGGTGAGTTATAGTACATGTCAGACGCTGTATATAACGAAGCTTATTATGTAAACTGTCCTCAGAACCGTGTCAGGACTGTGCTGTTAGTTGCTTATTGTAATAAATATATAATTTAAACGAATTATGTATAATTTTATCACATCACGCCGGTTCTTTGACATGACGACATATAACGCCACAAAAATTATTTTCAGTCTAAGTGTTGTATTATTACTGCATAACGTCCCTGTGGCGTTTTCAGGTTCATTGAAAAAGTAAAGGCTGTTAATGATGAATATCGTCTCTGTTTCAATTTATTTTTATTGCAGCATTCGCAAGTCCTTCGCCTTCTGAAATACCCCACAGAAGATGCTGAACACGCACACCAGGTAAACTTTAATGGAAACTTTGTGGGGGGTGGCGGCTTCTTAAAGAATAATGAATGTTCTTGCCGTCATTGCCTTCTTAAATTAAGTAAACACTTGTGACACACATCAAGCCGCGAAGTGAGTAAAACAGATAGTGTTACTTGTTAATCTTGCTTTCATTTTATTTTTGGCCTTCATTTGGCAAATACAAAAACTTCCTGAATGAAGGTTACCGGGAGCAGTGACTGGTTCTGAACAGTCAGTGGGCTGTCACAGCAAGGATCCAGTCCCATGTGAGGGCTTTTGTTACAGCCTGGGCACCCCACTCTATATACAAATGAATATTAGTGTCTAAATGTTATTCGCAGTATAAAGACGCACACTAGTGTTAAATGGGTATAATATGTAGAAATAAAAACGAGGACAAAATCTGGAATTTTTGAAAGGGAAGTGCTGTGTCACTAAGAACTTTTTGAAGTTCTGTTGAGGCTTGTAGTTTGTTGGATCATATGGCCAGATCTTCAAGGGAGGCGGTTGCTGTTTGATGGCAGGGCACTGGGATGCGGTCCCGCCCGGGCATGATAAGGGCCATGAGGCACTTGCCTGGATGCAGAGGCTGTTTTCGAACTCTGCTAAAATTAGTCATCATCCATCACTGATGTCCCTGTACTGTCCCTGATGATAAATGGCTGTGTTCTTTCTGCATCCAGACATCGGAGCAGGCCTTCAAACACATCCAGAACATCGTGGAATTCAGTAAGAACGTCATGAAGCCTCTTCTCGGAGAGACCTGCGTCCACCACGGGGTAAGGATTTCTCGCGGCGTTGCTAAAACAGAGTAGCATGTCACCCGAAAGCTGAGCTCATGACATCGGATTACTCCACTGCAGCTTAACTGGAAAAAAGTGTTGTTTGCTGTGTTGTGTTGCCATAGAACATTCCGGTAGGTCATTAGCACAGTTTGAAGAGGAGCTCTATTTTTAGGACTCCTAAATTGTACTTTTGCAAGCTTGTCACACTGAGACCCAAAACCTGCTGGATGGAAAATTTTGCATCACTGAAAACTGGGTTTCATTTACTTATTTATTAGATGCCTTTTGTCCAAAGTGTCATACAAGTGAGTAAATCCTGGCGTGAGAGAGCAAGATCAGCAAGTTTCCACCGTCTATGATGCAGTTAGGGTTTACGAGCCTTGCACAAAAGCTCAACAGCGATATGATTACTACGTCTCCCCCAGGATTCAAAGCCACTACCTTCTAGATGTGGGTAAAAATAACAAACCGGCTGAGCTGCATTCTGCCACAAGAATCACTTAAAGTTATTACAGAGCTTCTGCGTGGCTCATAACCTTTTGTCCATGCCATTCTCCAGATGGCTTATCAACTTAAATATAGCGAGATTTCTGCTGTGGGATTCTTTGCTTTGTGTGGCAGGTGTAGGGTGGCCATAGACTGGGGAGAACCTGCTGAGAAGACTGTTAAACACTTTAAGCCAGTTCCCTTTACTAACATTTTCATACTGTGTATATATATTATATTCAACCAACTGCATATAAGAGTAAACCTCATTAATTAGGGATATGAATTCCTTTACTAATCTGATTGCAACATAAGAGCATTCAAAGAACATCTATTGGCCCTTGCATAGTCTTCTTAGTAGCTGTTGTGCAGCCCCTGCTTTGTACCTGGGCGTTCATTGTAAGCTCAGCCTAGCTACACTTATGCCTAGCCGACTCTTTCACAGCATGAATGTTTGCAATGTGCTATTTGCATTGCTGTACCAGGATGGCAAAACAATGGCCCTCAGTCTGCCTTTGGGTTTCCCTTGCTGGGGAAGGATGTGTGGCTTTGTAGTCCTCTGGTTCCCTGGTGGAAGGTTCTATGTTGGTTTCCTGCTTGCTGAGGGACACTCATTTTCCCCATGAAAATGTTTGTTTGTTTTATTTATGCAGTGTACTCACTTCAGATACTGTTGCATTCATATCCTGACGTTGCCGTCATATGAGTCGAATCTTACTGACATGGACGTCAATGTGGTTCTCCTCTCGCAAGTTTGTTGCGTGACTTTTGCTCAGGCTGCTCTCTGGTGTCACGTTCCTCTCTGCACAAAGCTTTTACTCCAGCCTGTCTGCTGAATCCTTTGTGCTTGTAGCAGAGTAAAATGATCTGTGTTTTCTGAGAAGGATGTTCAGTAACTGGGAACAGTCAGACTACCAGTGAAACCAATCCCTCCGGGAACTGCGCAGCAAGCTCAGCGACACAGGAGATGGTCTGAGGATATAATATAAAAGTCACTTTCCAAAAAAAAAGAAGAACCACCAATCCTGCTATCAGTTTTTGGAGAGCTGGGAGTGAAGAAAATGCAGGATTTACTTTTTCTCCTTTTTAATTAGTACTCTGCATTAAAATGTGAGGTATGGAATTACAGGAACAGCTGAAGGTTATCATTTGTTGGTGAATATAGTACTATGAAGTTGCATCTGTTTAAGGAAGGTTAAAATGCTAAAGCACTAATAATGAAGCATCATTTTTATAGTCTGTCAAGCTGTGTCCTGTTTAGAGGTTTTCTTATTGCAGTCAAACACAGATCAAGCAAATCAGTGGAATAGCATAACAAGGATTATGTTTGTTGCTGTCTTTCATATCTTTGCAGGAAGCCGTTAAACTCCCCTTGGATTTTCTGAGGCAGCTGTCCTTAAAGGTCCAACAGGAGCGGCCAGGTAAATGTTTAAGACCAGCCCTGCGCGGTCTGCTTTCCCCACATTACCGACCCTTCCCACCTAGAGATTGGCCCCTTAACGGATCCTTTAATGACATCACCCTCATTCTCACTGCATCATGGAGCGAGGTAATGACATCACCCGTGTCCTCACTGCATCATGGAGCGAGGTGATGACATCACCCGCATTCTCACTGCATCATGGAGCGAGGAGCTGGAGCTGCACTAACTGGAGCAGAACTTGATGTGACTCTACCCTGTGGTCACAATTGCTCATTAGGTGGAAGTTGAGTCAGGTGGAAATGTTGCTACACCCTTCATGTGACTTGGCTCTGGCATGCAAGCTGTCTCAACCCCATGACCGGATGGCCATGTGCAGCAGCTATGAGCATCTTCTTAATTGCTTAATTCTGGGGAGTAGATGGTCACTAGTTTTCTCTTAATTCCAAAATAAGAATGAAACGGATTGTAAGGTCAGTTCCTCTTGCAAGGGGAATTTGTCTCTTATGTAATGTTAGCCGACGGGGTAATGAGTGAAGGGACCCTCTTTTCCAGCAGGTCAATCTCGTTATAATAAATGGTAATAAGTAAAATGGCTGCTTTTAGATTAATTTCACTATATTCCGATTACTATAAATAAAATAGGTCTGATTGAATGTGTCTGTGCCCTGCATGTAAAAAAGTCTCAGTTGGTGAAGTGTAGAGGTCTGGGTTTTGAAGTGCAGGTCTGTCCCACAGGCGTCGGTGAGAACGTGCTCTTTATCGCAGCGTGTTGCCACTTTGGCTTCTGCAGAGTCGCGCTGTGACAAGGTGATGGACACATCCAGTGGCTGCGCGCTGTGCCTGCCCAACCTGACGCAGCTCTCTGCCTGCCGCCTCAGCGACCGCCGGCCGCAGCTCTGCATCGAGATCAAGGTGAGCTTCCTGGGGGTGGGGGGCAACGACGGCTTGTCTGTGAAGGACACCAGTGCTGACTGACACTCTTTCATGTGGGTGGGAGATTTTCAAATCACTTGCTACTCATTAGCTCACGCAGGCTTAGAGGGTAACGCTAAAGAAATCTTTTTTTTTTTTCTCTTGCAGCCAAAATGTGGATTTCTGCCATCTTCACAGCTGATCGTGAAGGAGGTCAAGCGTCGGGTGTGTCGGTTTTGCATGCACCAGCACTTTAAGGTGAGGGGGGTCAGGCTGTGTGCTCTTAATGCGGGGTCTTTAAGGTGAGGGGGGGGTCAGGCTTTGACCTCTTAATGCGGGGTCTCTCTTGCTAGTCTTGGTGAACCAGCAAAAAATGATTTAATAGCACTTAACGAAATAACATTTTGCATTTGCAGTGTTTTTATCTTCTGTAGCATTTTGTCCAGTACTGGTAGGCCTGGAGCCTATCCCAGAATGCACAGCGCTCACGTGTGGGTTTACCCTGGACAGTGTGCCTGCCTATCGCAGAGCCCACGCACATAGCATTCATGCTAGAAACCACAGAGCCCCATCTATGCAAAGGCAGTGGGCTGCAATCCTGGGGGCCATTTGGCTAGTTTGATTCCCCCTGGTGGAAGAAATGCAATATGACTTTGAGGTATGCATTAAAGAGTACAAATATGGTTTTGTTTTGTGCAGATAGCTAATGGAAAGTGGAAGCGGATGAGCAGATACTGTCCTCTGGATCTGTTTTCAGGGTATGTGACCACGAAACACGCACAGCTAGTGCTTTACTGCTGTGCAACGTCTAGTATATCAGATTATCATGATCTTACTTAGTAATACTGAAGAAATTTGTAGGGTGGGGGGAGGTGAAGATACTCATTTAGTAAACTATATCCGTAGTTACTTTTTCTAAAATATTCTTACAGTATGGTTTCATACAGTATAGATCACCTCCATGTACGCATCTTTGTCCGTTCGTCTAGGAACAAACAGAGAATGTACTTGGCAATTAAACACTTACTAGAAGAACCACAGAACAACTTAAAAATTTTCAAGGTAAGCTTTGACAGTCTGCAGTAATTTTTAAAGAAGTGTTTATTCAGACGCCCTTCGGCACTTTCGGGACGGACGGGGTTGGGTCCGTGGCTGGCTGGCCAGGCGTGATGCCACCATGTCCCCCCCAGAATGGTGAGCTGATCTTCGGCTGCCAGGAGGTGGAGTCCTGCCAGCAGGACCTGGACGCGCTCGCCTGCCACCTTGGCCCATACTTTCCCCCGCAGGACACCGACGCGCCCGTCAACGAGCTCATCCAGGCCATCGTGGGCGCACTGCTCGACAGCCCAGGATGCGACCACGCTGGGGACCACTGGAGAGCGCCCCCTGTGGATGGCTGTACTTACTGCGAGGGCAGTCCACTGCCTTGCGAGCTGCTCCAGAACGGTGAGACGCCCCCTTGTCGGCACATCTCTGCTCCTGCTGTTCTCATGATTTTTCACTCTTCCTTTTTGTGAGAATACAGCTTTCTGTCTCCCATATTTAGTACAGGCTGCATTTTCCATAATGTAATTCATTAGGTGGTATGTCAGGGAAACGACTGTCTGCGAGGTCACTGGTCGTCTGCACTGTTACGCCATGGATTTATTTCTAACAGAGATGTGTTACACATACTCTTCATTCAGTTTGATCAGGGTGGTCACTGTCCGGCTGTAGGGTTTTCGTCATGTTTCATTGGTTAATTACATTTTAATTAATTTAATTAAGTCATTTTAATATTTACTTGCATCTTTTTCATACCCCTTTGTACAAACATATTTTGAGTGTTGCCATTTGAGCCTGTATTTCCTAGTTGTGTTTTAGGGTAAACATACAGTCATGTCAAAAAAAGTATACCCTCTTTCAGTACTATGCTTTTTATGTATCAGCATGTAATAATATATCTAGTCCTTACTAGGTTATAATATTATTTAAATCTAACCTGAGGTGTAAAATAACACAGATTCCACCGTGTCATTATTTAACAGAAATGAAGCCAAAATGGAAAAGCCGTATGTGGAAAAACTAAGTAAACCCCATGATTCAGTAGCTTGTAGAACCACCTTTAGCACCAATAACTTGAATTAATCGTTTTCTGTATGACTTTATCGGTCCCTCACATCATTGTTGATGAATTATGACCCACTCTTCTTTACAGCGTTGCTTCCGTTCATTGAGGTTTGCAGACATTTGTTTATGCACAGCTGTAAGATCTTGCCACAGCATTTCGGGTTGAGATCTGGACTTTGAATGGGCTGTTGCAACACCTTGATCCTTTTCTTTTTCGGTCGTTCTGTTGTAGATTTGCTGCTGTGCTTGGGATCCTTGTCCTGTTGCATGACCCAGTTTTGGCCAAGCTTTAGCTGTCAGACAGATGGCCTCATATTTGTCTCTATAATACTTTGGTATACAGAGTAGTTCATGATCTACTCAATAACTGCAAGATGCCCAGGCGCTGTGGCTGCAAAACAAACTCAAATCATCACCCCTCCAGCACCGTGCTTGACAGTTGGTACGAGGTGTTTTTGCTCAATATGCTGCGTTTGGTTTTCGTTAAATGTGGCGCTGTGCATTAAAGTCACACATCTTCACTTTGGTCTAGTCTGTCCAAAGGACATTGTTACAGAAGTCTTGTGGTTTGCTCAGATGCAACCTGGCAAATTTAAGCCGTGCTACCATGTTGTTTTTAGAGAGAAGAGGCAACCCTTTCAAACAAGTCTGACTTGTCTTTTTCTAATTGTACTGTCATGAACAGTAATGTTTAACATGCTAACTGAAGCCTGTAGAGTCTGAGATAGGTCATGGATTTTTCACAATTTCTTTGGCATTGCATGGTCTGACCTTGGGCTGAATTTGCTGGGACGTCCACTCTTGGGAAGCTTTGCGACTGTCTTGAATGTTTTCTCACTGTAGAATGATGGACTTTAAATTGTTGGTAAATGGCCATATAACTCTTCCCAAATTGATGGCCAGCAACGATTACTTCTCTGTGATCACTGCTGATGTCTTTCCTCCTTGGCATTGTGGTAACACAAACCTCAATGCTACAGACCAGCAAGCTGCCAAAACTTCTGCTTTTATAGATGTGGTCACAGTTGCTGATGATCAACTAATGAAGTGCATTTGATTAGCAGCACCTCGCTGCTACTTACCCTCTTAATTCCTGCGGAAGCAGTTAATTAATTTTTAGTCTTAATTTTTCACACTGCTTTTGCATTTCGGCTTAGTTTTTGTTAAATAATGACACAGTGCAATATGTTGTGTTGTTCATCTGAGGTTGTATTTACCTAATTGTAAGACCTGCTAAGAACCAGATGATTTTCTTGTATCCTGATACGTAAAACCATATTAGTAAAAGTGGGTGAACTTTCTTCTACACGTAACTCTATCATCAAATTCTAAACTGTCAGAATTCCCAAATTAAATGCATATCAAGCAAGCCAGTAATTTTTTGATCAAGTCTGTTTAAACCAGAGGAACTAATCTAAATGAATGCTGTCAGGGGCAGGGGGCCAGCATCAAGGCCAGGGAGGTGAGATTTTACCATGTAGTTCAGGAACGCAGATCATCTTATGGAAGTGGAACTGGTTTTAGTGACAAGTCACATTCTTCCGTTCAAACCCCACCAACCTCCATCAGTCACTGTGGGCGTGAAATCTCAAGCTGAACTGTCCTTTATATTGCAGGGAACCACAGCTTGCCTAAGGATTGCATCCTGCACAAAATACTCCAAGCTCAGATGCTGGACAACCTTGACATCGAAGGGGTTTACCCCTTGTACGAGCGAGTCGAGCAGTACCTTGAGGAATTCCCTAAAGAGAGGTACTGGGGTTCATTATGGATCAGTGTTTAGATGTATGTCTAATTTTTGAAGTTGGAAAAAAGTTTGTCCACTAGGTGGCGTTTATGCACAAAGTAACGTGACTGAATTAAAGTATTTTGCCATTCTTTATCTGCATGCTGATGGATAGGGATGTTTTTCTCTGTTAGGGGAAAGCTTCAGATAGATGGGCCCTACAATGAAAAATTCTTGGAAAAACTGAAAAACTGTCCAGCTGAAGATGACGGTTCCATTGAATATGCTGTTGGAAAGGTACCACCTCATACTGGGGTAGAGTTTCCTTTAACGTGACATTGTGAGAAACTATGATCTGATTGCATATCTGTTGTAATAGTTCTGTGGTTGTCGTACTTGAATCCATCAGTCCCAGTCAAGGTGCATGTGGCGCCCAAGGCAACTGACTTGCTAATTCAGTGCCCCTCAGATGGCACCCTAGGTAGCCACTGGTTGGCCATTTTGGATAAAAACATCAGATGGCAAACGCTTCTTTATTTTCTTCCAGGTTCACCAGTACAGAGTATCGATGACAGCCAAAGACTGCTCCATCCTGATTGCCCTCTCCCCATGCGGAGAGGATGAACTGTAAGTATAGACCCAGTCACACGCCTTCCCAGTTACCAAGGGTAACAAACTCTCTGTGTTTCCATTTCAAAAGGCGAAAGTCTGACTTAACAACTGAGAAAGGACTGATTTTGTGTTGTTATATAGCAGATTTCTATTTTTTTTCTTTTACTATTTTACCTTTTATTTTCTAAACATATTTCTTTACTATAGGGAGCTCACAGGGAAACTCCTTCAATTGCCTGCATCTACTGCTGTATGCTGTACTGTTTGGCATTTGACGAACTTTGACTTGTACTGAACGTTTGTGTTTATTTTTTTCCTCTTAGGCTGGAGCCCAACCTGGATTTACAGGCTCCAAAGCCCAGGTTCACATACTCCGTGTCCATCTTAGATTTAGACCCCAAACCGTACGACAGCATCGTTCACCAGTACAAACTGGACTCAAAAATCGTGAACTACTATCTGTGGAACACGCAGGCCAATCAGAACAAGCCGCACGCACCAGCAACGCATGTCTACCTGGAGAGAGATGCTCAGGACTGCACCCTAGTGTTTCAGGCTGTCTAAACATCCTCGCTCCCGTCACCTGTGCGGAGTATACTTTAGTTATGCAAAGTGGACCTAGATACCTCCTCCCTCCCCCCAACCCCCCTCCTGCAAAGCTGAATGCCGTTCTTGCCGAGTGAATGTAAGTTGGACTGTGGTATAAAGTTGTTGTTCCTCGAGCTGTTGCCTATTTCCGGCGATTGGTCTCGAGCAGCATGACATGCCTTCAGTGTCATTGAGGCAGAGCTGGATGGATCCTGTACCTTAGGCAGTTTGGACGCCCATTCGATTATACAGAATTCTGCCGTAGGTGCAGGATCCAAAGTCCGCTTTGACTTTTCAATTGGCTCCGATCTTGGTCTGTTTAAGCAACACAAGTAAAAAAAAAAAAAAAAAAAAGCACTAATAATGTTGGTGACACTTGTGTGCAGAGAAGTACACTGGGCAAAACTATCCAGTTGGTTATACTTTTTTCTGCAGTGATGTCAAGCTCTGACTAAATGAGGTCTTGCGGTTCTGTTCCTGAGCATTTATTCAAAGTTACTAGTGTAATTCAGGTTAAGTAATCACTAAAGGTTAGAGAAGCTTCTGGGAACAGACTAGTAACCACCGCTTTAAGTCTGACTCTTCTTTGGCGCGGTGAATGTTTAGGCCTGCATTTTAACCACCGATTGACGTAGGATATTCTGACAGGAAGCAAAACTGGTGGTGATGTGGGATAATTCTTAGGAAGAACTGTGGCAGGTGGTGAGTAGTGCAGGCAAACTGAGGCACGGGGGCTGCTTAGAGACTTGAAGTGACCCTCTTACAGTGAACAGGCTGTCTCACCGTTGCTTTACTCCACCCTAAAAGCCCATAGAAGCCAGCTTGCTTTATCAAATGTCAAGTTCTTAAAACTGGTATGGTGATTTTGTGTCAGGGTGGAGAGCATCGACCCCTTGTACCCACCCACATTTAAAATGAAATCCTTCCATGAGCAGAATGGACATCTTTTCACAGGAGACGGCCTGGGAGAAATGCCAGAAAAAAACCACTTCATTTTCCTTGTTAAACTGCTCTGGATTACAGCGTCTGTTTTATTGACTCTGTTGAGGAGAGCAAGGCTCCCTTTATACCGCGTGAGCTGGGATTTGATGAATGTGGTTGAGGTCTGAGGCATATCCACCCCCCCTTCTCTTTTGGCAAGACTTGGTAACCCTTTCTGGAGACAGGAAGGCCACAGAGTCATCTTTTCCAGTGTTTAACACTGGCTTGAGCCTGTATTGGTTTAAATGACCCGTTACTGAAAATGCAAAATAAGCAAAAATGAAACCCCCCCCCCCCCACCCCAGAACCCAACAGCTTCAGTAATGTGAATTACCTCTTAAGACATAAATGGGAAAATCGCAAACTTACAGCTTTATTCGGCTTCTTTCCCGTTCGGATTTGGTTGAGCTGAACAGCCTTCAGCTGTCAAGTGCTGCTACATGACTGTGATGCTCACGCGTAACGTCTCGGGGATGATTATTCATAGCACAAGTGTTTCTGCATACGAGATGGCAAATCCACCACCAGAGGATCTGGGCCTTGTTCCTCAGTCCCGGTAAAATCATGCCTGAAACTCCAGGCTGTGCTGGAATGCAGACCCTATCCACCAAGTCGCCATGGAGTGTTCTCTCACTCTCACTGTCATTCAGCTTGAACTGTATGTGGTAGATTTAACAGCTACTACTCTGCATCATGCCTACTTTTCAAATTAACTAACCACTATTAACTAATCTGAAAATCCTGCCAAAGATGGAATATGATCCATTTGTCTTAACAGATCTCCATGTTTTGCAGAAAACTCCAGTTTTTATGTATTTTAAAATTTCTATGCACGCGCACACACACACACACACACACACACACACACACACTCTAATAGACCCAGTAATAGTTAATTGACCCAGGGTGTATAATGAAGTAAAACAGTAATTCGGTGTGTTTGGAACATTTTGAAGGGTATATTGCAATTGTATCGTATTGTATTTCTTTTGAAAATGGGAAGATCCATGATTAAACAGGACCGGAAACACTAATAATAATAAATAAAAACTAGCACTGTGATATTGAAGTAACCTGTACTGCTAAGTTGGGTAGGTGCAGCAGAATATGACAGACTTTTTGTATTTAAATGTTATTTATTTTTTTAGGACTTGGCTAATTATAAATATTGACAGTACAAGTATGTATGTACATACAGGCTGAAGAGAATGGGTTGGAGGCTTTGGTTTCAACAGGAATTGTACAGAGATTTATACTGCTAATAAAATGCTATGAGAAGCAGAATGGCTTCTGTCTTCCTTACCCAACCACTGACATGCTACCAGCAGGAGGCGCTAGTCCACACACACTGCTCTTATCAGACTGTCGATTGCGGCCTCCACTCCCAGCACACGGAGCAGACTCTGAAAGAAGCACGGGACTTTCTCCATCACCTTCTTCTTGTCCATGCGGAGGGCTGCCACACACACACACAGCAGTATAAATTTCACCCTGTGATCCTGTGGCTTGTGCTAACCTTATGAAAGCCTTTTTTGATAATTAAGAATCAATTCCTTCGAGATTAGCATTTCACAAATTAGCATTAGCATTTCACAAATCGTGTAGACAGCTATAACCCCCACAGATGGCGTTGTACAGCTCAGTAAGTTAAGCCTCTGTGCCTATGATCAGAAGGTTGCTAGTTTGAGCCACATCCGTGGCAGAATAGTCCTTGAGTAAGACCCTTAACTCCCTGCTCCAGAGGTGCCACACGCCGGCTGAGTCAACTGTGACCCTACTCCAAGCTTACACTCGCCTGTATGTGTGTCTCATGGAGAAAAAGATGGGGTAGGTGAAAAGACAGTTTTCCCATGGGGATTAATAAAGTATCGCTTCCAATATAACTCAGTCCTGTTATCTCCAGAAATCTTCAGATGACTCTGCAGTTGTGGGGTGTGTTGGTGCAGTCATTGTATGGGAACATGTGGCTCAGTGTGCCTGTGATCAGAAGGTGGTAGGTTCAAGCCCGGCCTCAGCATGTCTTTGGGTCCATGAGCAAGGCCCTTAATCCCCCAACTCCCTGGGCGCTACAGTGGGAGGCATATAGCGAGCTAGGTGGAGAAGTGAAGATAATTTCTCCATAGGGATTAAATAATAAAAAAAATAATGATTATTAATCAACGACCTTATCTTAAGTGTGACCAAGATGAAGTAGATGGTTGTGGGTTTTAGTAGGAACAGGAGTAAGCTTCCATTCTGGGAGAAATGGTGAAGAGACCTGGGTGATCACCTAGACTGGAAATGTAATACTGAGGCTGTCTACAGGAAGGGACAAAGCAGACTCCACTTCCTGAGGAAGCTTAGGTCCTTCAGTGTGTGCAGCAAGATGTTGCATGTCTTCTACCAGTTTTGTCGTGGCAAGTGCTATTTTCTATGCAGCCATCTGTTGGGGCAGCGGCATCAGAGCAGGTGACTAAGAAGACAAAGAAGGCCGGCTCTGTGCTGGGGACCACTCTGGGAGACTGACTAAGAAGGCCGGCTCTGGGCTGGGGACCACTCTGGGAGACTGACTAAGAAGGCCGGCTCTGTGCTGGGGACCTCTCTGGGAGACTGACTAAGAAGGCCGGCTCTGTGCTGGGGACCACTCTGGGAGACTGACTAAGAAGGCCGGCTCTGTGCTGGGGACCTCTCTGGGAGACTGACTAAGGAGGCCGGCTCTGTGCTGGGGACCGCTCTGGGAGACTGACTAAGGAGGACGGCTCTGTGCTGGGGACCGCTCTGGGGCCCCTGGAGTTGGTGGTGGAGAGAAGGATGTTGCATAAGCTGCCCAACATTATGGACAATACTACACAGCCGCTACACAACCTACTGGCCAGACAACAGGGTGTCTTCAGTAGGAGACTCCTTCAGTTCCACTGCCCATGGGAATAACCATCTACTACGACTCCTGTCTGTGTCAGAAGGGGAGTCTGCTCCTTTGAGACAATGCACATTTACATTTAATTTTGCAGACTTAAAGGTCTATCAAATTGTCTACAAAGGGGACTGATAGTGTGTCACATCACATGACCTGGCCATCTGACCTAAACATATTACAGATGGTTTGGGAAGAGTTTGACTAGAAAGTTCAGGAAAAGTGGCCAATGAGTGGAATCAGCTTATATGTGGGACCTTCTTCAAGACAGCTGGAAAAGCATCCCAGGAGGCCACCTCATGGAACTGGAGTAGAAGAGAAAACAGGGCCAGCCAGTCCCTGGAGCTATTGAGGATAAGGGCCTTGGTTTAGGTCCCAATGGTGGCCCTGGTGGGATCATTCTGCTGGCCCAGGGACTTGAACCAGCAACCTTCTGAGTGCCAACACACAGAGCTGCTGCCTGTCCCCCCAATAATTTTTTTTTTGTTAAATATTTTTTTGGTCAGTGCATAATTCCATATTGTTACTTTATAGTTTTGATGTCTTTATAATTATTGTGAAATGAAGGGAATAGTACAAATAAAGCTTTCTATGGATAGATGTGTCCAAACTTTATATATTTGCTTCTTCTGTGTTATGTCTTCCTTATGTGTGTGTATTTTCGTCATTTATGTGAATTGATACCGCAACTCAAAAATTTCCCGTGGGGGGATGAATAAAGTACAGTGAATGTACTTCTATTCTCAATGGCCGGTAAGCAAATGGAAAAGCAGGGAGCTCAGCCTGGGGCACTCTCACCTCTCTCTGGCAGTCTGGGCAGCACCTCCAGCTTGGGAGTGACCCCTCCCTCCTTTGTGACCTTGATGCTCCACACGACGCACAAAGCGCACCTGAGAAAAGCAAACCACCCTCAGCTCAAATATATAGGAAGGCAGACCCAGCAGGTCCTTCCAGCGTGACGCCTGGAACCGTCTCGCTCTATGATCATGTATAACAAAGCCGGCAGCTAGAATGTTTATCCTAACAGAAGCATGTTTCACTTTATACAAGGAAAAAATGGCGGATTTAATGAAATGACATAGAAGAATCACCCAGGTAGTTTCGGGCTCCGGATCGTCATGATGTCCGCTCTGCAGCCCTCAGGAAGGCTCACCGCATCTGGGTACTTTTCCTGCCATTGGGGAGGACAGACACATTGTACAGGCACAGCACTGCAGCACTGGTACAAATGAAAAGCAGGAAGGCTGCACACTTATATGAGATAATAATCATTTATTTTTTATATGAGCTGCTCCTGATCAAAGCAGCAATATTTTTCCATCTGCAGCAGCTGCAGACTTTCCACGCTTTTGTCGGATATCAGCCCCATCTGCCATTTCGTTGACTGCAGGAGAATTTATTAGAGGTAAAAATGGAACAAATAAAAAAATTCCAATGGCTGTGCCTCAGCGGGTCAGTGCTCTGTGCCTGTGACAGAAGGTCGGCGGTTTGAATCCTGTGCTCGGCAGAGTGGCCACATCTACACTGGGCCTTCAGTAAGGCCTTTATCCCCAAAAACATGCTCCAGGGGTCCCTGATATGCTCAGACCACAAGCTACCTGTATGTGTCTTAGAAAAAATGTGTTTTTTGCATATGCCATGTACTTGTATAAACGGCAAAAAAAGCATCATTTCATTTCAGACCGAGAGAGGGAAGGCACAAGAGGGTGGGCCGAAGGAGCAGGCCCCTCCTGCAGCCTGAACTGGTAGCCATCAGGTTTTCAGGGCCCCTCCCTGACTACCAGGTGACCCACGTAGCTTAGGAGACAAACCCCACTGAGCCACTTACTGTCCGGCCTCCGTTTTGTCCTTGGAGCAGAACCGGCACTTTCCAGAAGAGCCACACAACTGGGTTTTCAGCGTCGCTCCACACGCCGTGGTGTGGTAGGGGAGACGTTTCAATTCAGGGCCAGAACGGAAACAGGAGATGCGCTGCAGTAGCTGCATGTCCTCCCACTGGGTGATGTAACTTGAGGCAGAACAGGCCATTTACGCTCGACTAAGCACCGCAGAAAAATATCGCAGGGCGTGAAGGCTCATACACCGGGGTAATGATGTTTTAATGTTGAAATTGTATTGAAAATTCACACAAGCAATACAAAGGTAGAAGACCAATTCAAAACAAGAACCATTTTTAAGGCTTTTGAAATAGTTTTGATGTAACTCTCCCACACTGTACACAAGCTTGAAGACCAGCCTAACTCTACATATTCATAGGACTTTAATTACACGCCACACCTGACTGTATCAGTGCATATTAAAAAAAGCCACCCCCCAAGATTGCTTGTCCCTAACTATACCAGGCTTCTTAATTTTCTTAATTGTCACCTTAAAAAACATTGGCGTGCTGGGCCGCACCACAAACACTGGGAGAGTGAGGCAGTGACCTGCCTTTACGTCTCATGAGAGATTAATAGAAACATCGCAAACGCAGGGCCGCAGAAATTATTAATGACCTCATAAATTGGCTTAAAGGCAGCTGAGGTCACAGGAGCCTGCAGAAGCACTTTAAAAACTAGATTAGAGTCATAGAGACTGCAGGAAAAAATAACTGAATAAAATCCGTAAAAGAAAATTAATTTAAAAAAAAAAAAACACGCTTCTCCTGGCTGGACTTGTGCAGCTTGCCGAGCTGCAGCCACGTTTCGGTGACTCTGAACCGGGCAGCGCATCCTGCAGAAAGCAACATTCATCAGATAGGCAGCAGAGTGCCAAGCAAAACATGGCCGCCAGCTCGCCGCCATGTCACTGCGCAGATGTTATCGATGCAGTAGCCACTCTTGCTGAAGCAGCCCGCACGCTACCCCGCCCTCGGCTTCAAATGGACACACTCCATCACCCTTTTTAATGAGATTAAGCATTCATATGACTAAAAGAATTAGTTTAATCAAAATGTAGGGCATGCCAGACTGGCAGGTAAAAATAGGGCATCTCACAGCTAGAAAGGTCTCCCATGTCTCTGTCCTCTACAGCTTCTCTACAAAAAAATGCCATCTCAGTCCTGCCAGCTGTGTTTCTCCCTTCTGCACTGTAGACGTCAGGCTCAGGAGAGGCTTCGCACGAGCGGCTGTTTTTATGCAGAGGCGGGCAGAGTCGTGTGTGTTCTCTGGCCTCATAAATTTAAATGGAAAAAGAGTTAGTACCCAAATTATTCGTTTAGGAAGAATGTTGATTGTTTTAGTTTTTAAGAGTCCGAGGTGCACAATAAACAGGCAGAGTTTATAAACGACAGGCCACCGCTTAGTCCAAGAACAAAACAGTCCAGTTTTTACAGGAATCTGCTTCTGTGGCTTGACTTCACCCCCCCCCCTCCAATTCATGAATTAATATCTACAATTTGTCATAAAAACGGGAGAACATAGGATTCCTTCAGTCCATTCCCACAGTAAAACAGACGGTGACACAGAAAGGTAAAGCGAATAATGAGGTCAAGTCCCTGTGCGCTGCATAATACGCTCTGGGTGAATTTAGAGGGTTTATATATAACTGAGCCAGACTAAACAATGGTGAAATATGGAAAATGACTATTGTAATTGGAGGATGTCACAAGATGAAGGGCTACTTGGTTTTGGATCGATACACTGTAACCTTATCTAGTAAACAATGATTCTCTGAAGTATAATTCAACCTCTCCTTGGCCTTTGAGGAAGTGCAACATGAAGGACACTGTTACACAGTAATACTTCATGAGCATCTAGAAGTCTTTATATAAAAAATGCTGCAGATTTAAAAGGTTAATTCGGGTCTTCCAGAGCACGTGTAAAATAAAACGCTGATGTCCTTCCAGCGAGGGAGCGGAGTTTCACGACAGTTCAGTCAACAGTGTGAGGAAACCATTTTCCAGAGTAACCAATGAACTCATAGAGGCATGGGCTGACGTTCAAAGGGAGGGGGGGGATCAACCATGATGCATCAGGCCAAGGTCTGCTCCAGAGAGCTGCGCACCGCCAGAGTTCGCATTAAACTCACACGAGTGCCTGGCAAAATACTCAAGCTGGCCACTTAACTAAGTCAATTAGCTAATGAAAAGCTGACGTACAGGTATAACTGGAAGGGACCTAATAACCCTGATTTTACTAATTATTTATAGGAATAACAGTGTTTGAAGTCTATATTTTAATGAAGCATTTCTTTGAATTTCTTTGTCTTAAGATTACAAACATTATTACAATTATTAAACTACAATTATGCCGGTATGGAAACCCACATGTGAGGCCAGAAACATCAATAGGATAATCACTCAAAAATTCACATAAATAATAGTACAAAATAAAAAATATTCAAATGTTTTCAAAAACATTTAATGATACTCATAAAATTCAAGGCAGTAACTTGGTTTACAGATTATATGTTTGGGCTGAAAAGGCTAACTGCACTTTTCCGTTGCGACTGCACTGTGAGACCAACTCTTTAAGCAATAACCCAAACTCTGGAAGATCCCACATGAGCTCTCAGAGATACAGGATGAGCGTTACATTTAAAACCTTTTCCCATCTGCATAGTGCCAACGAGACTGACGTCATCTTAGCGAAGCACAACAGCGCGGAGTACTGCTGGCTCCAAGGCACGATGACACCGAGGAGGACAGAAGCAGCCCCAGCGGCAGACCCTGCATCCACAGAGTCACTGGGACTCGGACTGACCCATTACTGGATGAAAGCTTTAGCGGGAGCACGGTGTGTGAGAAACCGCTGAGAGTCCCAGAATTCACCATGTGCCAGAACGGCAGTGCAGAGTGCAGTAGTCATGATGGTAATAACAGTGATAATGATGACAGTTGAAGTCGTAATAATAAATAATAATAATAATAAGCACTGTTATCACTGTTGCTTCACACCTCTGGGACCTGGGTTCAAGTCTCTGCCACAGCTCCATGTGACTGGAGTTTTCATGTTTGCATGTTCTCCCCATGTTGTTGTGGGGTTGATAATAATAAACTAATAAAAATACAAGCCCCCAAAGGGTCAGATGTAGGCCCTGTAGTTCCTCTAACAAATAAAAACATTGTTAGTGGCAGAGCGTTCAGCCGCAGGGCTCCTCGCCTCTGGAACATTCTGCCAGCGTGTGTGAGGCGCCACCCTCTGTGTTCAAACCCCGACTGAAGTCCTGTCGCTTTAGCTTAGCCGACTATAAACGAAGCTGCTGCCGTTCAGTGATCATCTCGCCTCCACTCAGCCGGACGCCCTGGACCGGGGGGTGGACACCAGCCGAGTTCATGCTATGGGCACAGCAGAGCTACTGGTCAGCAGAGGACTGAAGACGTATCTGCTGACGGCGGGACAGAGAGCTGACCTATAGGGGGCGTGGTGAGTCACAGAAGACGCGTCACAGAAACACACCACGCCCTGGCCTGTGTTCTGTTAGCACTGACGGTGGGCGGCTGGGCAGCCAGCTGACCCTGGACCACCAGAGGCCTCGTTTCCTCTCCCCCATTGTCTTCCGGCTTGCATCCCCCATCCGTTCACACCATTGTCACCCTAAACTGTGGTGTGTCAGTAAAAGCTACTCCTGCTTGATTCTATGTTGAGTGTTTTGAGGGCGCCGTATTGGGAAAGACGTTATATAAAAATAAACGGAATTGTCACGTTACCAGAAAGAGCTCAACCTCAAACTGGGGAGAAACGTAAACAGACATTTGGGATGAGGCTAAAATTCATACCCTATGTGTTGCATATTCTCACATCAAGAATTATGGTTGAGGTTGATGATGAACAAAGACTGCATATTAAAAACAGCCTGGGAAATTGTAATCCAATATGAAAGACACTTAACCACAGCTATTTCTGTATTGTTTTCTATCAGTTTTTAACTTAATGGCTCTGTGATTCCAAAATAAAGAGTACATTGAGAAGGAACGCCGATTTAAGAAGCCTGTCTCTGATCATCCCTGCTGTGGGGGCAGTGTGGGGGCTTTGTGGGCTATGGTGCTGTACACTGGTCCAAACCCCAGGCAGCAGAGTGATTTCAGCATTGGGACTTTGGGCAATGCCCTTATCCCCCAATTGGTCCTTTCTCGAAAAGCTACCCTGCATTGCATAAAAGCTTCTGCTAAATAAATGTAGTGTAAATGTATTGCGAGGGCAATACAGGACTCTGGGCAAGCTATAAGGTTTGGAGAAACTGAGGTTCCTTAGTGACTCCCCCCCATAGCATCCCCTCAGTTCACACGCTGCTATCCCTGATGGAGATTTCCACCCTGGTTTTTATGCTGTCCTACACCTCACTATTAGCACACTCTATGCCTCCCTGTCTGCTCTGGGTGGGGGCATTCTACAATGCCACACTAATGACGGGTTATTAAGACGTGGGGCCGCACGGTCCAGCAAATGATGCTTATGAGCTCGACACACACAGTGACCCTACAATAGCTATCTAATCCGAGATAAAACCTCTATTCTCCTCTAAATGCAGGCTTGGTCTCGCCACAGTAATTGCAGCAGCGAATGTCAGGTTGAGTTTCTGTAAACAATAAATAAGCATTATTTATTTCCCAACGCAGTGAGAGCATCTTTCTATTGTCAACAGGTCTGAGACACACATACCAAGTGACACGCAGGGCAAAGGTGTGAAAGCAGGGATTGGGTCACTCCAGAGGGCAGCGGCGGGCAACCAAGCCACAGAGGGGGGCCATAAATGCTGGAAAACAAGGGCCCCTCTGTCAAGGTAAAAACAGCAAGAAGTTTGTAACAGCAGCCAGGATTTTGTTACGACATGGGAAATCCTCTGGAATGTCTGACTTGAAGTAATGGGTGGATGATATGGTTGAGAAAGCAGCGTATGGAAATATGTTAGGAAGGATGGAGGGGAAACAGGAAACGAGGGTGACTTGGGCCCATTTCCCGAATCGTGCTCTTTTCCACGGAGTACAAGCGGTTCTTCCTTTTCTTAATTGTTCTGCCATTTTCACAGCTCATGTCTATTAAACGTTTTCACTTGCATATGTTCTTTTTTATTCTGATATATTATGAATGGCTATGAACCTATTTAAACTAAAGACAATAAAATAAAATAAAAGCAGTACCAGACCAGAATGGAATAAAAAAAAATTCCAGAGATTAAAAACCGTATCCAGTAAGTCAAGATGCTGCTTGTGCATCTGCCTCAGAGCATTATGTCATCAGTGTTTTCTACGATGAGTAAGGGATTGCAAAATTAATGTCTACTTTTTGCTTTTAGCTTTCACAGCAAGCAGGTGGTTGCCAGGGCCTCGAATCGCCATGGTGACCAAATGCCCCCAAATTTCGACATCACGTGGAGAAGTGTGACCTCGCCGCCGAATCCTGCTGCCAGTTCTAGCCCACGATGGAGAATTTCCACAAAACAGGGACACTGTCACAGACCATAGCATTCTTTCCAAAACCCACATTCAGGAATTTTTCGCTAAAGAACAAAAAATAGTGAGGCATGGCTCTGTCCCCTTATTGGGGGGGGGGTTGGGGCATGGTTTGCTCTGACAAGCAGCAGCTGCACATAGCAGGCGAGTGAGTCAGCGGGGCGCCGCCCCTCACCTGACAGCATGGGGCCAGAGCACCTGGCCAAGCAAAAGAGCAGCCTGTCTGTCACACAGCCTGCATGCCACTGGCCAGCTCACAGAAAGGCATCGCATTCTGACGGTGCTCTCGTCTAACCACCGGACCACCACTGCTAAATGCTAAACGCTGATTTTCATCTGTCCTTCCCCATTCTTTAAACAGTAAATAAAACCTTAGGATCTTGTACAAATTATGTAAATTACTGACAGTTAAGTTAAAGAACCAAGGGGAGCTACTTAAGCTACTATATATACAATTCCATGCATGACTGCCACCTGCTGGCCACAAGTATGCAACAGCTAATACTTGCTTTCTCTCTCTCTCCCTCACACACGCACACACACACACACGCACACACACCCACACACACACACACAGCTGTGCTTCACTCTCTCATCATAACTACTCTCAGTCTGGTGTCTCGAATGGCTCCTGCTAAGTCACATAAACCAGACAAATCAGATATCGGCCAAACGTTTAACGAGGGCACTTACTGCAGCTAATCACCCGCCGGCATGTGGTTTGCATTCACCTTTCCCATAAACATTCCCCACGTGGGTTATGAGGAGCTCCCATTCCCAGCAGACCCACATACGTACGACACAGGGAATGCTCTAACGACTGATTGGCCAAGAATTTCACCAAATGCATATTCAGAAATTAAAAGCAAATCAGATTATCCAGACGGCCATTAGAATAAAAAACATTTATGAAAAGGGGCTAGACTTCTGACGAGGAGCACTATGCCTGACCGCGATTCCCAGCCCTGGTGTATCTTACACTTAATCCCCGTCATTATTCCCAGATGCTCCACCTCCCTGTCATCCTACCTGGCATCAGGACCATCGCTTCAGCAAAACACCTAAAAAAGCGCATATCTAGACGCCACAACAGGTTACGAGGTCAAGACTGGCGTTACCAGTTACGGCCCTTTCCTTCTGCCTTTGGAGGACTTCTCTCCAATGTTACTTCTTTTGTCTCTTCAGGCTGGTCAGCAGTGATGATTACTACTTTTAACAGTTAGCGAGCAATGGCGAATTACAAGCTGCAGCCAGAGCGTGCATGACATTCCTGTAACACCCCAGATCCAAGGCCTTGCCTATAGAGTCTCCCGAGAACATCGCATGAGCAATGAAAAAGGTGTGACTGGTTAGATCTGAGATTACTCATACCATGGGCTCTCTTCAAATTCAAGATCTGACACAACAGGCAGCATGAATGGAATGGAGTAGCCTCTTGTCAAACTACAGCACTGTTTTGTCCAGAGTTACACCAACCCACCCCCACCACTGTTATAGGAGGAAAGATTGTGCAGCTGAGGAGTGTCATTGTACTCTCCGGATACACATAAAACCTGAAGCCAGCCAAGAAGCCGCCTCAGTGCCTGCTGAGTGACATGTTAATGAGGATGCTGAAGCCGGCAAGTTCAAACAAGACGGTGATGCGCCCATGTTTGGCTAAATATCTTCCGGACGTTGTGCTTCTATGTAAAGAATCTTTCTTTTAAACTTAAGTCCACACAACTGTGAAATGACCTCTGCAGCTATCGTCATCCCTGGAGAGACATTGGTCTTCCATATTTAAGCTTCTTCGGCCTGGTTCCACTAGAGGACTGGAGAGATGTTTGGCAGGGATAGTAAAATAAATAAAGCACTTTTTTGTCATCAGAAGCAGGATGAAGCAGAGCGGCCCCCAGTGCCGCCAGCCCAGTGCCTGCAGTCCGGCTGCCCACGCTCCATCCTCCAGCAGTACTCGGGACAGGTCAGGCATGCTGTGTTTACGTTCCTGTCGCCCACCGCCCTACCCTCTCCTCCCCCGAGAGCGGCAGGTCCTCACGCCCGGTGGTGTTGCCGTCTGCGCTGCCCTGTAATTACGGCAGCGGAAAAACCCCTAGGCCCCCAGCGCCACGCCGTAGCTGACCCGCTCACATCGGGCGGCTTTCAAACGGCGACTTCAAACACTCCCCAGACAAGCCCCGGCTCCCCCCGACTGCAGCCTCAGCCTGATCGTCTGCTCCAAGCATTTATCAGATCAGCCAGGCAGTAGGACAGACGCGCTCCCTCTCGCAGCCGCTGGCCGTCCCATAAAGCCACGGGCGAATTCTTGGCTAGGCGCACTGTCCACGAACCACTGGTAACGTACTTCGTCCGTCTCGCTCGCTCTCTCTCTCTCTCGGTCACTCTAAGCTAAACGGTTAAAGTTCGTGCTCTCTGCCCTCCTTGAGTTAGCATCGCGCTCGCAGCACCGCTGCTGCCTCCTGCCTCACTCACTGATCGTTTTACATCCTTAGTGACTCGAAAATGTGCTTTTCTCTAAGGTAAACACAGTCCGACTGAAAAGTCAGAGATGTTCCGTGTGAGGAAAAGTTACGTAACTCCTTATGCTTTTCTTTTTGTCCGGTGCTCATCAGGGAGTCTGAGGGCTGCGATCGGTAACTCAGATTCGTCTGCCCCGAGTCCTTTAGTCAAGGCGGAAGTGTTGCTGGCTACTGACTTGGAAACGGTAGCTTTCGGTCTGGACACCAGGCACAAGAACAGCTGCCTGTTCAGTAAATTGAGAGAAAAAATAAGTCTCTCCATGAGAGCCTTGGCACCCCGAGGACCACATGAATTAAAATCCCTTCCTTCCACTCCCGCGCCCCCCTCCCCACCTCCTCCGCAGCGTGGACTGTTTTGCTACGGTTCCCAAGGCAGTTTATTACTAAATGAAGGCCTGGGGTTACTGTTTCGGGGGCAGCCAGCCTGTTCTGACCCCCCCTCTCCGTTCTCTGCAGGGGCTCCCATCAGAGCGACCGCCGTCTGTTTGAGGCTTATGGAAACAGCTCAGGACTGCAGCTACGCTGTTACCATCGAAGGTAAATCACTCTTTCGAGCTCCATGCCGACATCCTGGTCAATATTTCAGCATCCGCTCTTCCCATAACATCTGAATCCTTTTAGACGGTAAACTGACTGAGCTCTGATCTTGGGGTAAGAGGGTCGTCACGGAGACCGAAGGAGGAAAGTAAAACAGACACTCAGGCCATGCATGTCAAGCTAGCTTACATTCACATTTAATTTGTTTAGCAGATGCTTTTAGTCCAAGGTGACACACATTTTATTCTTTGAGAGAGAAAGCAGGGTCAGAAATTTAGCATCATGCCGAAGGGTTTAACAGTGACATCACTCTGCAGACCCTGGGACTGAAACCTACAACCCTCTTATCACAGGCAAAGTGTCCTAATTTGCTGGGCCACACTCCACCCCCCTTTGAATGATTGGTGACACACTGATCCCATCAGCGTCTCTCTTGGACATGTGGGTCTCCCCTCCACCCGCTGCCTGTGGTTCTCTCGCAGTAAGCCGTCTTTCTGGAAAGGGCCGCAATGCTCCCCCCCCCCCCAGAGATCATAGCCCCATGCTCTGCGGACATGTGCCTCCCACCCAGGGGGAAGGGAAAAGCTGAGACGTGGGTTTTTACAGTAATGCGGTCGGGAGAACTGGAATCGTCCAAAGCGTTTGAGTGAATGTCGATGTTAGGGGGGGGGGGGGTGACCAAGGACGA
>JAODJU010000130.1:7207843-7220575 GCA_026776725.1 Gnathonemus echidnorhynchus
CCCGGCCCGGCACGGCGGGGCCCCCCTGAGCCACGCTGACGATGGGGCCGCCGTGTTCATCGACTCCTACAGAAGCATCCAGGGCCTGGAGTCCAGCTACAACGTGTTGCCAGGTTAGCCAGCGACCGCCTCAGCTTTAGCACGCATTGCCAGTAAATGTCCCTCAGAGAGCCGGGTGCAGGCTGCTCTCACTGTCGTAAGTGATCCATCCCACAATCCCTTGCGTAAGTCATATTTTACGCAAGTCAGATTTACCTTCCCATACCATTCATGACGCCTTATAGCAAAAATCCAAAAATATTCTCGGTAATATGTACTCGGTAATAACACAGATAAATGAAAAAATAAAGTGTAAATTTCCTTAGAGGTGTGTCAACTTTTTGCATTAGTGCTTCCGGAAACTAAGTCCGAATTTACGTAAGCTGAGAGCTGTCTGTACCTGACAGGAGAAAGCACACGCGAGGCTGTTCGCATCACTGTTTGGAATGGAAATATAAAGGGGAGACTGCAGGCATTCGCATCCAACCTCCTAACTGGCCGGAAACCTTCAGCATGTCGGTGCCTAAAGCGACTAGAGCAAGGACAGCAACAGAGTAACTGACGCTCACTGCTACGGCACTTAATATACCATTAAATCTCAGCATCTGTTAGTATTAGATTTTATTAGATATTATTAGATATTAGTTTTGTAGTCAGAATCCATATAGATAACTGCCAAATTCAACTGTATAAGAAGTCTTAAATTGCTGAATAATCAAAAGCCTTCTAATCATTAACCAATATAACCAGCATGAGTGTGAGAATTTTGTCCCAATGTGAGCAAATATTAAGGTATAAATGTGTGCGGTTTAGTTCAGGGTGATTCCAAAAAGTGGCGAAGCAGCGCCTGAGGTCTGATCTTGGGCAGCACAGTCAGCCTCCACCATCACTCTGGCTTTGCGAGACCGACCGTGGAGCTGCCAACTGACCACATGAGACCAACCTCGCACGCCAGTGGTGAATTACTAAACACATGGCTGTGAGAGATCACGGCCGCGTGGGCGGAGACCCGGCCACAGCCCCGCCCACTAAGTACAGAGCATGGAACCGCCGGCCAATACGGTGTCGGCCACATTCACATCCACCTCAGAGCAGAAGCGCCGCTACTCACAGCGAGTAAAGCGAAGACCGCCTGACAAAATATACGTAACATATTTACTATTAGAATTTAGCTTGACATGTATATTTCACTGCTCCCTCCCTCTTTTCTAGTTACATTGTAATAACATTTATTGCCATCGTGTTGTCGTACCTGACATCAAAAGGAAGTAATATCCAGCTAAAAGACGAAGCCTGACAAAAACATTTCTTAAAGAACTTGTTGAAACTAGTCAAATTTATAACTTGATGAAACAAGCTGGATTAGATTACGTTCTGCTTTGAGTCAAGACACCTTACAAATTCTGGTAGCATGTGAGAACAAATTAAGATGCAAGAAAAAGTGCTTCCATATTAATTAACTCAATGTCAGATGATACGAATAATGAAAGTTAAACCTAGTAAAGCTGAGCATTTCACACATGATTTCTGCTAAACGCCCAGCCAATGTCACTCTGAGGAGAGATTTTCAAGGGCAGGTCACACATTCAAAGGGCACCTTAACGGGAGTGTGGGGGATTGGAACAGGGTGGATAAAAAGCTAAAGCTCTTCTTGTACAAGCATATCGAGAATGTCTTCAAAGCACGAAAACAAGTCTCAAGTTTCCACTTGACTGGAGTGTATGATCTCTACGGAGGACATATTTTAAGTGCTTGGTACATGGTGTAATTCGCATAAACCCCATAATTATCCATCCTTAACACTGAGGCCACGTAAGAGGGCCGAGCTCCTGCTTTGTATCACAGTATTTTAACTACATGCTGCAGTCAGATAAGTGACAGACGGAAACCCGATTACAGAGTGAAAAAATTAGGCGTTTTCTTTTTTTAGTGAAGGGATTGTTGCGTACTGCCGATGACTATTGTTTATTTATTTAGGGGGGCTGTTATTATAGTTATTATAAGTTATTATAATTATAGTTACAATATAGCATATAATATTATAGATGATGATTTTACAGTCATATAGTGGTAGAATAGTGGTGAAAAATGCAGATTTGTGAATAATAAAAGGTAGCAGTTGTACAAAGGGATGTAAAATGCAAAGCTATGCTAACCAAGTCACTGTGAACAAGTGCCATCAAGTAAACAATATTCAGCTAATATGAGCAGTACGCTTGCACTGGACTAGTAGTTATTGATCCTGAAGGAGATTGCAAAGCGGCCTCATTGTCCGACTCCCACCAGGAGTTTCTCACGGCGACACCCCCTCCCTCTGCCTGTGGCCCCCTTTCTCAGGGAAAACTGGGGCGTGTCAGTACCAGGGCATCACCATGTTCGACACGGCCGTCTGGTCCCCCAGGCCCTGCATTACCTGCCTGTGCTCTGGCGGGGAGGTGGTCTGCGATGACTTCATGTGTCCCCGGCTGAGCTGCCCATTCACAGCCACCCCCGCGGGGGAGTGCTGCCCCGTCTGCACGGACCTTGGTAAGTGGCCTCGCCATAACCCCGCCCACACCAAAAGAGCTGCTAGCTAACCCCAGCGCACACGCCTGGCTCTCACATGACGCATTACATGCGACATCTTCTGACAAACCTGTACATAAACAACAGTGAAACATCTGGAACCGGGCACCTGCCTTCAGTCATTCCCCTCCGCTCCCAAACCCGCCCCCCCGCCGCTGTGGATTTCCGTCATTAAATGACAAAACTTACAGCATTCTCAACAACGTCATTGCAGCATGTATTTGCTGGTTCCTACAGACCACCGGGATGTTTGCTGTTAAAAAGAGGCACATGTGTCTGTCAACACTGGGGTGAAACATGCTGTGCTATGCTATGCTGTGCTATGCTGTGCTGTGCTATGCTATGCTGTGCTGTGCCCTTCGGTAAAACCTCCCGGTTTCATTTGCGGCAGATGTGAGATGATACTAATCACCCGCAAGGGACTCTCTCTTGGATGAGTTTGTCACAAGCTCAACTTTAGGAAATGCAGGGTCAACTTTAGGAAATGCAGAGATTGAGGGTGAGATCTGAAGTCAGTGTTTGCATGGAAATACTTTATTCTGCCTGGATGGCGATCAAGTTTGGTAATTAAGCGTTTCAAGAATTCATATAGTCTATTGCGTTTGCTTTCCAGCATAAATTATGGGAACCGATGAATATGGAACATGATCCTGAACAATTAGGATTACCTTTGGGTGCCAGTAATGTTTAATGTGTAGAGCATGTGGCAAGATTAGCATTAATGCTACATACAGCAGGTGACATGGGGACACTGCTTTCTCTGGCTGGTTTCTCAGGGTTCCAACATGGGCCTATTAATCATGTTTGTGTTACCTCTGGCTGCACGCTGAAAATAATCAACTGCATGCATTCAAGCACGCAAGCCTAGGTCATTACCTCAGGCATGGCTGAGATCAACAAGAAGTATGTTTTACTTTAGTTATTTAAGGAACAAAACGCTCGTCTACCTACCGCTGGCTAGATTAAGAAAATTAAGGCAATTTTCCTACTCAACTCATCAGGCCTTTCGACGGTGCGTCCAATACTCACAGATTCATTGCCGGTGTTTCCGTCAACGTGCGACACGCTGTTTTCGAGTTTCCGGTGCCCACTGTTAACTAACGGCCGGGAGCTTTTCGCTGGAGTATAGTTTTGAGATTCCAAGAAGAGACTCCACCAAAACAACCGTCAGACTCAGCCCTCAAACCAGTATGAACGGCAATGACCTATCAGTCTGTGTGCTGAACCTCACAGTGAACAAGACCATGAGGCACCACACGAAGACAGCATCTTCAACCATACCCACATGTGGGTTTGTCCTCCAAATGCGTGCATAAATACTGACACAGATGTTATATAACATGTAGCTACCTTTACTAGCATTCTTACCGCTTAGTTAATGGTCTGTCCCACCAGTGACATGTACAAACACATCGATGAAATCAGATAGTCTTTTACACCACCCTGTCGAGCTGACAAAGGCAACATGCTTCTAGAAAATGACTTATTTTAAGGTACGGTACATCCTATTCCCAGGTAAACATAATAAGCGAACTACCAGCAAAATTGCTTTCTGGAATAAGAGATGAGAATACTTTCTTAAAAACGTAATGAAACATTTAAAATTCTCTTAATGATATTTGACAGTTTAAATAGCCTACATAAGGCCTGTTGTACATAATTTTCGGGGTTGGAACAAAATTACTTCAACCAGGCCCATTGACGTGCAGCCCCCCCCCCCCCCCCGTCCCCTCGAGATGGCCGCCTAGTCTACATCTTGAAGTCTGCATGGGAGAATCTCCCAAGGCCGTCGTGAGTCTCCCCCTCCAATCCCGAAACCACACACAGTGTGTTGCTTCTTTCCTCAGCCCCCGACGGCCCCGAGATTTCCGGCGATTCTCCACTGCCTGACACCCCCCACAAGGCAGGAATGAATCCGGCCCCACCTCAGACCCGCATCAGGATCGACGAAATGCTGAAGGAGAAGAAGTGGGGGGAAGCACTCCCAAAAAAAGATGCCAGGCAAAAGAGGAAGAGGAAGGAGAAGAAGCCCCTGGCAGAGCTGTGGAATGAGGAGGAAGAGGAGCAGCGAGAGAAGGAGGTGAAGGAGACGTGGAGGGTGGAGGCGGGGAGGAGGAAGGAGGCGGTAGAAGAAATCAAACTGCAGGTGGAAGAGGAGAACAAAGGAAGGAAGGGGGAACTGAAGGCAGAAGAGAGGAATCTCTTAAGAGCCATGCAGGAGGTCCTGGAGGCCATGGAGAGCAGAGAAGAAGAGGAAGAAGAGGAGAAAGTATGGTTGAGAGGTGATGTTTTTGAGATGCCAGAGGAGAGCCACACAGAAGAGGAAATCCCGCCCCTTCCGGAACCTGAGGAGGAAGTGATGGGCGGGGCACCCTCCCTGCCGGCCGGCTGTACCATCTCTGATACCGCGGTCACCTGTGAGAACGCCAAGCTGACCAGCATCCCGCCCCTGTCCCTGCCCGAACTTAAGGAGCTCAGCCTGGAAGGTAAGCACCTCCACGCAGGCCAGGAGTCTGCTGCTCGCCCTCGACCAGCAACACTGCTTAGAAGGAATTTCCAAAAGCAAGGCCACTTGGTGCAGAAATCTGTGCTCAGGCTGTGAGGATCCCGCGTAACCCTGTCAAAGGGGGAGTTCATAAAACTCAGTGTTGGCGGGAATTGTTTCCATGTGTACATAGCAACAGCATCCCCATGACCTGCTCATCAGCACGCATAGAATCACATTGAATAAGAGAGGCCTGCCAGACAGTCCTGATTAATGCCGCTGTAAAATCCATAAGTGATATTTTACGATGGATAACCTCTGTGACTTAACGTGAACATTGTCCTTTTGAGGGAATGCCATAACAAGCATCCCAGCAGAGGCATTCAACGGCATCCCTAACCTGGAGAGGATCAACCTCGGGAAGAACAAGCTCACCTCGGCCGGCATCAGTCCACATGCATTCAAAGTGAGTGACTGCAATCATCATCCCCTTGTTCTCTTCTTCCTTCCATTCATTCGTCCACCCATCTATCCATCCATCCATTTTCTAACTGGTTATTCTGAGCAGGGTCACTTTCCATTTCTTCCATTTTTTTTTTTGGGGAAAAAAAAACATGAATCAAATCTTCCAACCACATTTAGCAAAGCCATCTGGGAGAATGTTTAAGAGTAAGACTTTCAAAGACAAACCAGCCTCACAGAAAATTCACCTTTTAGGCAGAAAGGGTTTCAAAACACACATTTCAAAATGTTTTTCTTTCATGCTGCCATGCTCAGTCCAGGAACCACTAAATTTCACTGCTTTTGTACAGTTATTCACATCCCCCCCCCTCCAAATGTGTATGGATCCATGTCATAGGATCCGACGGATCCCTTTCAATTATAACTACAGATTTGCATTAAACACCAAAGCCACCGTTTACTGGAAACTCCCCATCATGACAGCAACAGAGCAGAGCATAGGAGCCACGTATTAATCTCCATGTTCATTCATTTCATTTAATTTCATTTCTTCCATTTAAGCAGCACAGACCTACATTCTAATCACAGCCGTGCCTCCTGATCTCCTGGTATCGTAACGTTACACCAGTCCATTCACCTCTGCATTTTCACTTACAGAAGCTGAGTCACTTAAGGCGGCTCTACTTAGATGGAAACCTCCTGCAGCAAATTCCGGAAGATCTACCATCCAGCCTGGAAGAGCTCAAGATCAACGAAAACAAACTGAGCGGGATTGACGATGACAGCTTGGACGGTAATTTCACACAAGCTTTTGAAGTGCCCGTAAACAACCCATAATGATCAAAAGCGCACAAGAGCGGCACTGATTACTGCTACAGCCCTGACAAACGACCATAAACATTCATTAGCTCGCTTAAAGGCCATGACAGGCTCGCGGCATTCGCTATGTGGTGTGTGCCAGATCTCAGCAGCCTGGTGACACTGGAGCTGGAGGGGAACCTGCTGAGCGAGGCCAACGTGGACCCCACCGCCTTCCGGGCCCTCAAGCAGCTCGCCTACCTGCGGCTGGGCAGAAACCACTTCCGCACCATCCCACAGGGGCTACCCCAGAGCCTGCTGGTGAGTCTGCCCGAGGCGGAGGGTCATACGAGGGCAGGGGCGTGTGGCTCTGCGGGTTATGACGCTATGCTTGTGAAGGTTGTTGGTTCAAATCCCAGGGTAGGCAGAGTCAGTTCCTCCAGGGACTGCTTAACTCTACTGTCTCAAAAATTGTCGGGTAAAAACTTTAGCTAAATATGACCCTGAATTGGATAAAGAGTTACAGAATATGGATGAACAGAAGGAAGGATAATGCCCCCCTGTTTACAAATGGTTGGCTATTTTCAGGCTCATCACCCTGGATGAGGAAAAACACAGATTCCCTTAATATCCCAAAGCTCAATAGCAATTTCCTAGAGAAAACAGTAAAACAAACCTCAGAGTTCACTGTTCAGTGTCTATTCTAGCCAGCACTCGCCACCACATTCTATGTAAAACCCTTGGGGTTACTTAAAAAAAATCGTGATGGGCACGTTGTTGTATGTGAGTTTATTTCCAATGACAGAATATCTCTTAAACTATTTGCAAAGTTAACCGGGCTGGATAAGTGGAAATCAGGATCAAATTCTGCCTGTCTGCCAGACTGTACTGTGTTTTACCTGGGGAGGCCATTTAAACTTGAACAGTAACTATGGTTAACCAAAACACCAAAGCTCACCATAGAAACGAGTGATTTCTCTGCCCGAATAGCCAGTAAACCACCTCAGAGGTTCGGCAGTAAGTATGATGTAAGGAATGCTGATGTATTAACAAGATCAACACAAAATCTAAGGCTTCATTTCTCAGGAGCTGTACCTCGAAAACAACCTGATCGAAGAAATATCGGAATCGGCACTCAACCGCACCACAAACCTGAATGTAGTCGTGCTGAGGCACAACAAACTGGACGAATCACGCATTGCCCCCTTGGCGTGGATCAATCATAAGTGAGTAAGGGGGACCTACAGACTCACTGCCGCTCAGCGTGACTGTAAACATCTACAAATCACCTGATTGCTTTCAGATGTTGGTCTTGGCTGTGATGTCTAGTGCGATGATAAAAAAACAGTAGCAGTGTTTAAAAATGCTAATACTTATCTTCCAGATGCACAATAGCTTTGCTAATTTCTTTCCTAATTGTAACAAAACATCAAGAGCATCCTTAACAACTGACCTGAAAAACAATAACCACACGACTGATTTTAAACTCCATTCACTTGTGTGTTTTTACCATTCATCCATACAATGACAAATGTGACATATTCAGCCTATTCAAAATGTTACACTATTTCAAATCCTACTCACATATGGTGGACAACATGCGGCTCAGTGGGCTAAGCCTGTGTGCCTGTAATCAGAAGGTTGCTGGTTCAAGCCCGGCCTCGGCACATCTGCGGGTACTTGAGCAAGGCCCTTAACCCCCAGCTCCCTAAATGCCACGATGGGAAGCTGCCTCTCACAGCCAGCTTGCTCTTATCTACAGAGAGCAAGTTGGGGGAGGCATAAAATACCCATTATTATAACGTCTTTAGCTGCTCAAACAGAAAATTCCATAAATACAGAATTTCTCAGCTATATCATTTCTCAAAATTCCCCTATTTTATAATGCTTCAGCAATGTTCATTGTCATTGAACCTAAAATCAGATCTACTGGAGTTACCCTGTTGCTTTCCTACTTATAAACTCAATGACTAACCAAAATAATATCATCTCCACTTCCCATTTCCCGGTTTCCCCACTTTCAGGAACCTGGAATCCATCGACCTGTCACACAACAAACTGTATCAAGTCCCTTCTTTCCTGCCGAGATCTCTCGTCCATCTGGTTCTGGTCGGAAACCAGATTGACAGGATCCCAGGCTACGTGTTCGCCCACATGAACCCAGGCATCGAGTACCTGTACCTGTCATTCAACAAGCTGGACGGCGATGGGATCGACAGCACATCCTTCTTCGGGGCGTACCACTCGCTGATCGAACTGTTCCTCGACCACAACCAGCTGGCTTCCATACCCCCGGGAATCAGCGAGATGAGGTCGCTGCACTTCCTCAGACTGAATGACAACAGAATCAGGTAAAGCTGCAGCTAAACCAGCAGCATTCTATGTGCAAAGATGGCGAGGAGTAATACTCTTTCCGGGTGAAGAGATGCGATTCATTGATAGTCATTGGTTTCTCAGAGTTGAGGTTGTTGTTCTCTTTCTTGAGTTAAGACTGAGATTCTGAACCCAATCCCAAGTTCCCCACCCGGTCCAGATTTTTGTTCTAATATACCACCTGCATGTCTGAGCTAGAAAATCAAGAACCTTATAATTAGCCAACAAGTCAAATCAAATCAAAGTTTAATCAACTGCACAACAGTACAGTACTCAGCAGTAGATTTAGGCAATGAAATTAGTTCCCTGAGAGCTTCCTATAAAGCAATAAGTACATTCTATTTATTTAGCAAAGGCTTTTATCCAAAGCCACATGTTTTTTTGACAAAGCAGGGTCAGACAGTCCCTAGAGCAATTAGGGATTAAGGGCTTTGCTCAGGGACCCAACGGTGAAATTCACTTTGCCAACCCTGACAGATTTGAACCAGCAACCATCCGATCATAGACACACACTGAGCCATAAGTAGTAAGTAATTAAAATTAAGCATGTAGGTAACAAAACAGAAGAAGAGTGTGGACCGGCTGAGGAGTCTGAGGGGCAGGATGAGACCTAGTGACTTCAAAGAACACAAGAGGAATTTATGAATGAGCATCTGTAACAATTTAAAATAGCTTAAGGGTGTTCCCAACCTTTTCATGACTGCAGACCAACATACGCTGGGCAAAAATTTCACGGACCGATAAAACTGGGGGGGATCAATCGGCGAGCCAGAAGTTTACCTGGCATTTTTTTTTTTAATGTTAAAGCAACAAGCAAATGTCAGGGGTCATAAAAAATGGTGTGGTTTGAAAACATATAACGGTATTTTGTACATCATCCAGCCAGTCCCCCAATCCCGAAGTGTCCCTTGGTCCAGTGATATACTGGGAAAGTCTGGGGATGGGGATCCCCTAAGATGGGACTCGGTTTCTGAGCAGCCTTGGCTATACGCTCACTCACGCAGCCGTTCCCCCTCCAACAGGAGCTTCGAAGAAGAGTCCATATGTGACCCCCAGAATGACGAAGACTCCAGCCTGGTGACTCTGCGTCTGGAAAACAACTTCATTGACACCCGGAAGCTCTCCCCAACATCTTTCTCCTGCATAATCTCCTACTCCAGTGTTGTTCTGAAGCCACAGAAGGTCAAATACTGACTTAATCTCTGGTATGATTATGGTCCAAAAGAGGAAAAAAAACAAACAGATGTACAAAAGGGCAAAGTCAGTGTTTCACAAGAAAAAAATCACACACAAGTACATGGATATCAATGACGATACAACACCGCCACGATTCAAAGACAATTTTTTTATCTTAAGATTAGACATTTTAAGATGTAATTGTCGTCTTACATTTTTTAAAGCAAAAGTAATCATTACCTGACCACAGATTTGCACTTTTTCCGCCTTATAATAGTTAATAAAATTTCCATAAATTTCCAAAAAAAAAAAAATATATCATGTAATGAGGAAAAAATGTTGAAGCTTTGCAGTACGGTAATGATCACCTTCATCTACTTCAACATTTCCTTTCCGTACCAAAGAGACGTCTACAGATGGAGCAGATGGAAGCCATTTCCCACAATAACATGTTTATCGTGAGCGGTGAAGCTCATTCTTTTTCTGTGGAAAGTGCTGCCCCATGGAGGGGTGCCCTCTGTTACGTGACGTCTCCTCACAGCCCCTTAGCATTGGCACACCTTTACAGATATCACAGCGCGAGGAACTGGGCAAGAAAATGCCTCATTAGGGCTGCTTATGAAAACAAGAGTCCTGGGCCAGCTGTAATCAGTCGGGTTACTGGATAAAAGAGCCTCACTTAGCTGTGCAGTTACAAAAAACATCAATACAGAAGCGATTTCTCACATAAAACATTGGGATCGTTTAAATCAGAGCTAGATAAGATTTCAACAACTCTGAGCTATTAGTTGAGTCCTCCCCAAACGAGCTTGATGGGCTGAAAGGCCTCCTCTCGTTTGTAAATTTCTTATGTTCTTATGTTCATAGGGATGCAAGTTTATATCCTGGTACATTTAGACAATGAGGCAACTCTTATTTAAATCTAATCTAAAGACACCAACAGAGAAATTTATAGGGACAATGCTAACATCCCCTTTTAGGAGACCGAGTTCTATGTGAAAACAGCACACTGCTCTTTTTATTTGTATTTTAACTATACTTTTATAGTATTTGGATACATTATTCTTTTTGACTGTTTCAAGTTTATGACTCCTAACCATTTGTACTTGGCTGGTTCAGATTAAAAGCGGGCTTTTTAAAATGATTTTTAACAAAATAAGGTGTGGTTATGTACATTTTAATAGGATAATGTCAGTGGTACTGCTTCAGCGCACCAATAAAACATCAAAGCAAAACAGTGGCTCCTATAATTGTATTTCCATGTAAATCACTCATGGCTGGACGATTTTACGAAATGAGATAAACAGCGTAATCAAGCCAGGTTCCGCCAGCCGGCGACGATCATAAAAAAATCAGAGAGAGTTTATTTCAAAAGCAATTTTTAGTGATACGAGGGCATTAGCTGGTGCTGTACTAACACTGCACTGTCGCTGGTTCTGCACCCTTAGCCGTTGTTCCTCAATAACCCAATAATGATGTTCTTTCCTGTCACATGGAGACATGAGCTATTAGTAAGGAATTTCTTGAGGTCATAATAAAAAGGGCCATGTCCTCAGCCTCTCACCAGGAATACATCTCTTGATGCTGCATAAACAGATGGTTTCTAAATAAGAGGTTGCTTTTGAAACCATGAGTTAAACAATCAGTCATATGATGTCTAATAATGCACAAGTTATGAAAATTAAGCAAAACGAGAGCTTGGGTTACCCAGTCAGACTTTCCCCTCTTCTTCTGAAGCATAAAATGCACACATTTTCTCTCCCCCCGGCTGCCGACCGGACCACAGTTTGGAATGGCTCTGGTTACACGTAGACTGCCCGACTGGCCTCAAGCTTGAGAAAATGACAGAACCCAGACAGGGAGCCATGCTATTTGTAAGGCCGGAGGGACCCATCCTCTACTGGGATGTGGGCAGTTTGGTCTGCAGCATTGCAGAGCAATGACAACACGGTGTGATTCACAATTACTGGGGGAAGAAAAAAAAAATTCTTGAGAACAGTAGATGGGGGCAAGTTGGTAATCGTGCATTGAAAATAATCTGTTCCAAAGTACATAATGAAAATGTGTTATATTTGCTTGCCGTTGTCGTCGAAACCTAATGAAGGAAAACGCTGGCCTGCCAGGCCATGCTGCTCGGATTGCTGAAGGTGGCTGCACAGATATCTGGAAGCCCAGTGCAGATTGAAGGGTTTTCAGTGACGTAGCAATGTAGATGGATGCTCAATGACTCAATTAAAATGTTACACTTTTGCATATTAAGGTTACTTAAAAAATATATTATAATTATTATTATGTGATAAAAATGTATTTTTGGAATAGCATGTTGCCCCACTTCGCAGCCCCCAACGTTCAGGAAAAAATGATGCCCCCTGAGAAATCATTTCCTAATTTCCAGCTCCTTGCCAAACCGAAACGTTCTTGGAACACTGACGCCAGCCATAAGTACAACTGCAGGCAGCTCTTAAAACAACATTTTGTGCTGTAGTAAGCATGTGCGTGTTCCGCCATGAGAGGGAATAGCATTACATTTGCCTGGAATCTGAGCTCTCCATGTACCGTTCTGACTGCTACAATCCATCCCTGCTCCTCTCACTGTAAAGAGATCATACTTTTCCACTGAACATTCCAGAAATAGAATGATATAACACCCCCCCATGTCACTAAAAAATAAAATAAAAATCTCAATATACGCGTTGTCATATTTGCAAACCCCGGTGGAAATTTCATATTTAAATGTAACTAAATAAATTTGCAGTTCAGCGTTTCTGCGATTCCCTTAGCAATTTTACTGAGGTGGTTTGAAACATAAAGAAAGCCCCCCCCCCCCCCCCCCC
>JAODJU010000130.1:7220675-7274505 GCA_026776725.1 Gnathonemus echidnorhynchus
TCCTTAACAAACATCCTATCCTAAAGACCCCCCCCCCCCCCCCCCCCAAAAAAAATAAGTTTGGCAAAAAAAACAAGTGTTTATCTGAACCAGGCTCATGCTGGAAAAACAACCATTCTCTGAAAATGCCTTTTGCTTTATCCGATTTGGCACGATTATATTCCCACTATTAAGGTTTGCTTTTACTCACTGGCTCCCGTTTTACTATCCCCTTCTTTCAAATTGACCCATTACGTTTTACAGTGGGTACAGACACGAGGAGATGACCTCTGGTCTCGGACACATTTCGGTGGGGCTCGTAGCATGATAACTGATAAGCAAAAACCGCAAAAGCAAGCATGCAATTTACAACGCAAAAAACTGGCCATTTCATTCTCATTCTCAAAGGATGCACGTTATGCAGATTACGCAGATTACATAATTTTGTAGACAGTCTTGAAGTTCCAAACAAGATTTTGGAAATCCAAGAACAGTTTCTGATTTACATTTCCTGTACAAAATTTCGTGACAACAGTCATTGTGGTGAAAAGGGGGTGTCTGAGGACAATACCGAGGTTAAACCCCATTTTTGGGGTCACAGCGTACTTGAGGTAGACCTAACACACATCCTGCCATGACACTGACATCATTATAAACACCCAAATTAATGTTTTTACTGGTGACTGCGTGGCTTTGAGATCCAGAAGGGAAATTATCAGCTGATCAACTGTTGAAAATATAACAAGCTATTGGAAAAGTAAGTCACGGTAGTCAAACATCTACAAGCAGGATGTTTAGTCCTCTTTAATCAAACAAATTCTGGAAATTTCACTGGGAAAAAAAAAAGTGTTATTTTTAAGCTACATTAACACTGATCTCTTACCCCTCTCTTAAAAAAAGGTTTTGCCCCATGAGTCGTGTTTGAAATGGCAGGATGCCACCTACTAAATCGAGAAGACAGAGGGCGTACGGGTATACCCTCTGCGAGAATCCAGCAGAGGAACATAATCTAGCAGCCCTGGCCCAAGCCCAGTGTGCTGATGGGAAACATATGAGCAGCAACAATGCATTTTCAACGTTTGTCAAGAACACGGCAATGTGACGAGCAGCGAGGGCTCGCCATTCGAGCATAACCCCGCAGTGCCAGTGGCTGCTCAGCTTTGATTGCTTCTGGGAACTGTGCTTATACTGAACCACCATCTCCTTTCATTTTTCAAATTCTCCAATTTTGCGGACATAGTATCTATTGATGATATTACCAGTTTTTTTGGGTGCATGTTTTCCCTAAGGGATTTTTTTTGGAATTAAAAAAAGATTAATCTCTCTTTTTTAAAAAACAAAAAAAGGTATGTGATTATTATTCCTATTTCCAGTGAAATTCATGTGTTAATGTGCAATTAAAACCTGTAACCTGGTAACGAAATGTAGTCATTTATTGAAAGGGTATATTGTAGCAGGTTTATCACTCTACATTAGCTACTGGTTTGTTTCTGCTCTGTTATATGCTAGATGAAATTGAACTGTGAAAAGCCATCAAAGCTACAAGATTATTCTCATGTTGATAAATGAGTAATGGGAACAGGCATGCTCTTGTAGGTAATTATATTTGCTGAAGCTTGAATTCTAACCATTTGACGCAAATAAAGATTAATGATTTGAAGGCAATCTCATTCAAATAAAGTTATAATTTTTTATCATTAATTAAATTTCAACTAATCAAACCCCCAGACTGAAATATTCTCATTCATAATAAATTAAAATGTTGTTAGATGCTTAATACAACAATAAAGCAGAACAAATAAATCTGATTAAATCTAAAATCCACAACACTTTGCCGGAGACATTAATGTGCACAAAAAGGCTGTCACCTACCATTCATCTAAAAGAAATCATTATCCCGATTTGCGAAAAGAAGAAATAGTATGATGTACTATTTTTTTAACCAGTATACCTACTTCTTTTACACTGTGCTATCAAGTCGGGGATCAAATTAAACACACCAGACACTGAGTGCAATGGAACACAAACCCTATCCTTGGAATTGCGGCTGTCAGTCTCTCAGTAAAGTATGGATTCACCTGGCTATACAGCAAGTCTGTCACATAGCAAAGGTGCCTGAACCGCAAAGTGAACGTCGAGGCATCCGTAAACAGATTTTTAGCTGCTCAGGTGTTGGGATCATTGGGTGACACGGGTGTGTCTGGAGCTATGACTGTCCATGGCTCTGTTATTCCAACCGAATGACTGAACAAGCAGTGCCTGTGCTTCTGCAGACCTCCCCCACTTGGTGATCGACCCCCAGCATGCGGGCGCTCCTACTGCTGACCCTCCTGGTTCTGGTCCAGGCCCGGCTGTACAAATCCATCAATACTCTGGACGTCCTGAGGAGCCGAGACTTGTGGCTGCAGGACGCTGGGGACGACGACGATGATGACGACGACGACGACGACGATGACAAGGACGACGACGACGACGACGACAACTTCCTCATTCCATCCAGGCGGTTCTTCCCCGCAAGCTCCCCCGACTACCACTGCCCGTTCGCGTGCCAGTGCTCTCGCAGGGTGGTCCAGTGCTCAGACCTCGGTGAGAGGATGTCGAACCCTTAACCCAGTGTTTCTCCACCAGGTCCTTGGGGACCCCAGACAGTCCAGGAGCTGGGAAGGAGCAAAAATGTGGAGCGACTGGCAGGAGGCAGAGAGGGTGAAAAAACATGGACCATCTGGGAGTCCCTGAGGACTGGGTCGAGAAACACTTCATTAAACAGAGTGGAGGCTTATTTAATCATACCTATAAAGCACATTCATCTACCCTAGACAGCTGGGCGTGACATCACAGGTTTCCAGGAATTACAAGTAAGGCCTCAGGTCTTAGCCTGCCTGCATCAGTCAAACAAATTACCTATGAGGATGGGCAAGAGTATCACACTTTAAATAACAAATCAGCATAAAAGTGTGTACAAAGAGAAAGGATAGGAAACAATACACTGACATGTTTTGTTTAATATTTTAAATTTATATAGCCTGGCAGTACAGCAGAACAAAAGAGGTCTACTGGCAAAGTGACCATCGTAATGTCAGACCCACGGCTGCAGATTGTCATGCTAAGTGAGATTAGCATGCTAAGCAAGAAACCACTACCTACCGAGAGTTACACAAGTGCCGATGGTGCGGTCGATATGTGCGGCCCCACCGCCACACTGGGGGGGGGGAACCATGTGGTGTCGCTGAAAAGGCTCACCATTAAACCACAGCACTGAGTCCAACGCAAACACGCTCATAATATGGCAGCTTCCTTCACAGACGTTAGCTTAGGCGGTCAGTAGGGGTCACTCCTCTGGGACTGTGGGTTCCCCAGCTCTGTGTATACAGGGCTTTTGCGGATTTCCTCTTAATGCTCATTCAGACATTCACTGTGCTTTTGCTGTAACATCATGGCCGCCATGCGTATCCGGCATTCATTCCATGCCGTTTGTGCAGCTATGCATGCAATTGATGCTACACGCACGCGAGATGCAGTACCACCAAAAAATAGCGATCAGTCATGATCATTTCCATCCTTGCTGTTTAAATCACACAGACAGGTTTGTGGGAAATGTATTTTGAAATCCTTTCTTTCTAAATTTTGCAATATTTATCACAAATGATTGTGATATCGTGCAGCCGTAATTTTAGGTACACTGAGTAGTTACATATAACACAACATCCGACACGAGATAGAAAAGTGATATGTGGGAGAATGAAGTACCAATATGAAGTGGCACAGTGGGTAGAATATAGTGAAGGCTGCAGCAGTATTACAGAATCAGCAATAATACATTTATTATATATATTTATCTTTGGTAGCTTGAGGAGGCACAAGTGTAAAACATTTCAGGCCAGAAGCTCATACAAACAAGTGAAACTGGAAACGAAGGAGCCGACCAAGATTGGTTTTCTTGCACTGCCCTCTAGTGGACATAAGCTACGCATGCAGGTCTGAGCGCAAGTGCACGTGTTGAGCATAAACTAACCCTTAAATACACGTTGCTTAGGCGAAACAGATGGCACCTCTAGTCTCCTGTAACAACCCATCCTACGTACACCCAGCTTTCTGCCCAAAGCTTCCAGGGTTCACCTCCAGGCCCAGAGCAAGGGCAGGATAACCAGTAAAGGAAAGTCGATGGATGAATTTATGAATGGATGAACGCTCAATCGTTTTATGAAATGCATGGACAAAATATACCAAGCGAGTAGCTTCATGATGTACTGAAATTCCAAAAGTAACCTTTCATCCCCTGTAGAAAGTACGCTTAGTTCATTTAAGACATATTTTCTTGAGGCTAGGCATCACATATTTTCAGCCAGCTAAACAGTGCATCATGATGGAAAAATCTACTGGAAAAATCCAAACACATTAGAAGTAAAATTAATAAAACAGGCAGATTGTTGCCTTCACAGGCAAAGGGGAATTTCTTCACATCAGTGGCAGAATAAGGACCAAGTTTAATCAGAATGTTTCAATGGTAGAACTGCGGTATAACTAAATAATTACCATTATTTTTCATTTGCTTATTATGGTCATATAGAATATATAAACAAAACATCAGTTTTTTTTTATGACAGTTTTAGACTTTGCATAACTTTTCATACCAATGCTCATCAATTTGTAATGTTAACTACAAAGGTTACCTGAATGAGTTTGAAAAAACATACAAAAAAATCTGATAAGCCAATACTCATATACAATAGTGACATATTTAGTTATTACACTGTAGTAGCAAACAATATGAGCCCAAAATGACTATAAAGCTATAGTGCAAACAGTTCCAAACAGAACCAGATCCATCAAAATATGGATGCTGTTCTTTTCCTGAAAATATTCTGGTATGTTTTTACAACTACTGCAAAGAAATTGCTCAGTTCTGCCATCTTGTGGTATAGTGTATTCCATGGCGAACAGACTGGAGAATCTCAGACCACAAAATGCTAGTTTACTAAGGTGAAATGGGCCACTGCGATTTAAGAGCACTTAAATGTAATAGAAAACAATTTAAGAGAAAATGAACCCATTCAAATCTGGTCAGGCCAAATCCACACTGCATGAAAAAAAAATCACATTACAGACGTTTTGTTTAGTAATACTGCATTCTTCTATGCTTTTAAAAACATTTAATTTTAAAATAATTTAGGATGACGTTTACACAGAATGTTGCATTTACGTATATCTTACTTTAGTTTCTGTGAGTGATTCTTAGACAGGAAATAAAATCTGTATGTGACTTAAATGCTTTTTAAAGCAAACTATTTTCTTAACAGGTTTGAAAGGTGTGCCAAAGAACATCCCAACAGATGCATTTCTGATTGACCTTCAGAACAACAAGATAAACGAAATCAAGGAAAACGACTTCAAGGGCATCAATAACCTTTATGTATGCTAAACCTCTCCATCTGCTCACAGAGATGTTTTGCATGCTAATATACTTAAAGAAAGAAGACTAGACGATGAGATTCGTCAAATCCTTTGAAATCCTTAGGATGCTATGAACTCTGACATGGAGTACAGTTATGTAAAAATATTCAAAATGTGCTGAAGCAACCAGTTACAATATCAACATTTTGGCTGTTTTACCTAGAGTTCATATTAGCAAGAGCTAGATAATTTGTCCTGTCATACTAAAACAGCTAAAATAGAAAAAGGCACCATCATTTGAGTGTCTTCCCCTTCAATGTGCCCCCAGGCTCTGTTCCTGGTCAACAACAAGATCACCAAGATCCATCCACAGGCCTTCAGGAACATGAAGCATCTCCAGCTGCTCCACCTGTCCTACAATCTGCTGAACCAGGTCCCATCCAACCTGCCCAGCAGCATTCTGGAGCTGCGAATCCACGATAACAAGATCAACAGGATCCAGAAGGATGCCTTCAAGGGAATGAGGTCCCTCCATGTCCTTGGTAGGCCTCTCCTGTGGCTCAGAAAAAGCTGGCAGCGGCGGCGTTGATTTTGGTGCCCCACTCAAAAAGTTACTTCTAGGGCCTCTGACTCCACCTCAAATGTTTCAAAAACTAAATAAATAGCTAGCGCACTGAGCCAGAAGGTTGTAGCTAGCTAGTTGGTTAGCTGCTTCTTCTAATAAGGAATGTGTTTAATATTCAGTGTAGTGACTGTTTGCAGCCAACAGGGGGGACACCCAAATCTCAGAGGCCCCAAGAATGCTTGGAGTGGTGGTAAACATGACTGCTGTGCACTGCTTGCCAAGGGCTACACCACAGTTGACTCTAACCAGGAATTCCTTAAAAGACACAAGCTAGCATTTTTATCCCCAGCAAACAGAGCCTGAACAGCTCGAGCCATTTCAGAAGGGCTCCAGTACTCTGCACCACCATAACAGGGGCAGCACACAAGACCACGATGGTCTATTGAATTCCTGAAAGTCACCAGAAATGCAGTTGGGGCAAAGCTCAGAAAAATCACTTTGTAATATCAGGCATAGAACATCTGCTGGTCCATCTGCACTAACACAAACTTTTGATTTAAAACCCTGCTTCAGTTTTTTTAATTTAATTTTTATGCTATTTACTACAAAAACATAATAAATAGTACTGTGTTGAGCAATATTAAACTAGCATAGTTCCAGCCAGGACGCACTTACTAACATCGCCCATTTACGAGATTCTTTTTTTCCTTCTTAGAGTTGAGTGCGAATCCTATTGCAAACAGTGGGATTGAGCTCAGAGCCTTTGACAACATGGCTGCCCTCTACCTGAGAATAGCTGAAGCCCGGCTGACTGCGGTGCCCAAAGGTACACTTGACAAAGAGCGCCTCGCGACGGTAAAAACGCGGCCCTTCGTCACGCCAGACTGGACGTCCCTCATCATCGATTGTGTACCCAGGGGTGCAACAAGGACCAAGGGTTTCACAGAATCCAGTGTGTCGTTTTTTAAGGGCGTTTTAGTAAGACTAACATGAGATGCAAAAATAAGCCTGACAATATTTCAGTGCAATATTATGATAAAGGTTTATATAAGAGCTCAACAACTGAAATTAACTACAAGACTAATTAATATGATGCAGGATAATTACAGGATAATTATCCCATTTCTTTGAGTCAGTTATATCAGCTAGAGAAACATTCAACTGTCTAACTTGCAGTACTGTGCAAAAGTCTCAGGCTGCCAAAGGGAATGTTTAAAGCTATTTATTGGAGTAGTAAGAGTATATGTGCTCAGAACAAAAGCAAAATTTAGCATTAGAACATATACAAACTAAAAGTAACATAACAAAACTAGTAAGAATTTCTTCTGTTCTCCAAAAAGTTAGCGATTTCTCGCTGGATGGTTAGATGAACACCGCTTCAGTTGCCAAACCTCTCTTCAGGGCCACCTCAGCCATTCCATGTATTTGTTAAATTTCACCACTAGCTCACTTATTTATTTATTTAATTAAGTAAGTTAATTAAGTATTGATTAGCCATATGACATGTACCAGGTCAAGGGATTTGTGGGTGCAGTGGGTGATTGTTGTGAAACTTAAGGAGAGGTTTTGCAATAGCCAAGCTGACACTTTGACAGACATAATATCATATTCTTCCATCAACAGGAAGCTCATGTAAGCATCTTAGACTGCCTAAGGCTTTTGCAAAGCACTGTATTTCTAAATAATTAAGAGGTATGACATCTAGATCGATCATTTCAGCCTTATCCTAAAATGTTAATTCTTCAGGCTGGAACAAATCCCAGAAGCAAGATTAGGATCCAATACCTTCAGTAGAGTGAATCACATTGGTCAGGTGACCTTTCCGTTAATTCATAATTTATATTTTCAAGACCTGCCTTCCAGCCTCACCGAGCTGCACCTGGACTACAACAAAATTGGCAAAGTGGAGGTTGAAGACTTTATCCGGTATAAAAAACTGCGGAGGTAAAACAATAATCTGAATAATTCATAGTATACTGAGTATTTTGAAAATATTGTAGCCAGTGCCAGACAAATGCCATGTGGCGCCCTAAGCAAGCTTCACCGCTGGCGCCCCCTGTCTGAGACAAAGTGAAATCAGGTTGCTTAGTCAACACGCTGTCAGAAGTTGCCGCCCCCCTCCGTCTGATGGGTTGAACAGAACAGCATGTAGCAACTGAAAATTCTTCATAAATAAACCGCTCTGAATATTTACAGACTGGGGCTCGGATTCAACCACATCAAGTTTGTAGAAAATGGGAGCTTGGCCAGCATCCCCAGTGTCAGAGAGATTCACCTGGACAACAACAAACTGAGAAAAATCCCCCCCGGCCTGGACTCTCTGAAGTACCTGCAGGTGAGCCGCTCTGGGCCGGCTGCCCATCTGCATGTGGGATGTGAGACGGACCTTGCTGGACTGCAGGTCTCTGGGTTTACGAATACTGCCATTAGCGCTGCAGCTAATGAGAGACGGTACTTCAAATTACACAGTGCGGCAGCACACATTGGTAGAAAACAAAGATTAATTAACAAGCGGGGGAATAAAACAAAATATTACCAAAACACCCACATTATTCTCCATTTAATGCACCATAATATAAATAAATCTGTGTTAGTCACAGAGGTCATGCTTTAACTATAAGTCAACATGAAATATTGAACCTTCCATACAGTCAACATCATTCATTCTTACGTGACCCATTTTCCCATCAGCATTTCGGAGTTGCCGGGGTAGGGTGTCACTGTAAAGTGGGAATAAATACTTTGTTTTCGGTCCACACACATATGATTCCAAAAATCTAACCTTTGTTCAAATGAAGTATAAATAAGTCAAAACCCACTGCATCAGCATGACACACACTGTTGTTGCTTCTACCTGTCACTAGGTGGTGTACCTCCACGGGAACCAGATCACCAGCGTGGGGGTTAACGACTTCTGCCCCACCATGGCTGGCATCAAGAAGACGCCGTACATGGGCATCAGCCTCTTCGCCAACCCGCTGAAGTACTGGGAGGTCCAGCCGCCCACCTTCCGCTGCGTGTCGGGGCGCAGGGGGGTGCAGCTGGGCAACTTCAGGAGGAGAAAGTAGGGGGGGGGGGAGGTCCCGACCCCATATCCCATGAAACACCCGGAGCCTCACATCCTGGGATGGAGATCCGCACGACGGCAGATCACCGCCTCAGATTAGCTATTATTCTAAGAGGACCAGACGGGAGGAGCAGCGCCGGGGGTTTCGGGTCGAACGAACGCTGGCTGTTCATGACCGGGACTGGGAACTCCCAGTGTAACACTTTAAACACAGATTTAAAGCTTTAAGGAAGGAGAACAGCTCTTACTTGAAAATCAGTCATTGTAAAAGGGGGAAAAGAATAATCCACTAATGGGAAACCTGCAGGGATGAAATGGTAACTACTCTAATACAAAGCCAATGCTTACCTTCAGTAACAAGATACCAATAAGAAAATAATAAATCATTAATGCGTGTTACTAGGTACTGAATTTACCTTGAATTATACATGCAAAGCGCAAATGTCACCACAGTCAAAGACTGAAAGATGCAAATAACTGTCTATATGGTGCTTTAGTACAGTATATACAGACCGTCTTTTAATTCTGTAGCAGAACTGTCAACATTAAGATTATCTGACATAGACTGAGCTGCAGTTGTGTTTTTTGTAAATATGCAGGAATTATAAGGAAATGTTTGAATCCTCTCTTAAATTTAAGCGAAAAAAATTACAGTGATAGCTCAAGGACAACAGTATTTTCTTTATTCCCCATACAGTGGCAGTTACCATAAAGTGGGGTCTAGTAACTGCCACTAAAGCTCTGATCGATCCTGCCGTAAGGCACTGAGAGCGTGCAGCACAGTGGCAGCCAAACGGGGGAGTCAACCTCTGCCAGGAACAGGTGGTGCCACATAACGTATAAAACCAGCTACAGGGAGGTTCCCTGGGTCCAGGTTTGGTCAGTCCAAGTCAGAGACCGATAAATCACCTTACATAAGCTCAGCTGTATAAGAATCAACAGACAAATCACACAACCTGTACTCAGTGGGTCATGAATGCACATTATTGATCATATTCAAGAAATGTCCACTTCTACCGAAAACGAACTTAGTTCAGATTCTGTACGGTCTGAAACTGAGCTTACTTGGTAAGTCAGTGTATCCCGATTCAGCTACATTAATCAAGTGTAGTAATTAGCTGCTGATGATGTGAAGATCTTGAAGGCTACTAGTGCGTGACCTGAAAGCTCATTGCCACAACAGTGGGCCAAGAGACCCACCTTTACTCAATGTGTTCTGCACCAAATGCAAGAAGTAAAGTTAAGACAGAGTAGTAAAGTTAAGGCGACGTTGCACAGAGAGTGTTGCAGACTTTATCATCAATGTAACCATAGTTATGCTGATAACATACCACACGACAGTGAAACCACTAGACATCTGACATAAAAGCATCATACCCTCAACTAGACTGTTTTTCTCCCCTGTGCTATGTACATCTACCCATCTTAAGACTTTGGGCACCACAGACATAACAACATAAAGCAACACTGACATTTAGAACCCACAACGGCTGTCAAACTGAACTGAACCCTATGGTGACCTGTACATATCAAATTGAATAAGTGAACTGAAGTGCTTTTCACTCAGATTTATGCAAAGTGGCGGAAGGTACCTCCCTCCCAGTGCTGTCCACTGATATACTGCTATGGCACCATAGAGAAGCATACAGACATATTTCAGGCACAGATTTTAAATTATATACACAAATGGGTTTCAAATCATGCTTCCCAGCGCCCACAATGACAAAAATCACTTTTTTCACATCCTCCTTTAGATATTTTTTTGTTTCATTAAATTTTAAACTGCATGCATTAATAGAAAATGTATCTGTGGAAAAAACGTCCTCTTGAATTTACTATGTCAGAGAAAAGCTCTCCTAGAATATTGTTTGATTTGTTCAATAAATTCCATATTAATATTTGCTGTATATCTATTCTGTTTTAATAAATAGTTCATGCAAATTCTTTTAAGAAAGTTTATGGGTTCTACTTGATTTTTAAACAAGAACTTTTCATAATACATACTTAAACATTCCTATCCATGTTAAATTGATTATTATTATTTTTTTCATGATTCATTAAACAATACGCCAGCAGATGGGGCTGTCGTAATTCAGCTATTACAGACAAGCCACTAAACTTGCATCAATGCAATCACATGCATGGTAAACTTCACCAAAAATATTATTTGGTACACGTCCACACTAAAAAAAAATTGGCAACAAGGCATTTAAAATATACAAATAAGAATTAAGAATACCACAAACATGAAATCTGAAAGATTACTCCATTGATTTTCTTCTCAGCTATAAGGAGTGCTGGTCAAGTCACATATACTTTATCACCCTGGTTGAACATCTGCAACAACAGAAATTAAGGAAGGTCAATTCATTATGGTTTTGTAAAGCAGGCCAATCACAAGGCAGGCCTAGCCCTTCACTTCCCACCTCCATGTTTGGGCTCCTGTCCTAAAACTCCCACTTCTACAGAATGAGGTTACAGGGTACGCTGACCCCCGCCCACGTCACACTACATGCAGGCAGTGCTACCGAGTGTGTGGCTACCATCCCCCATCGCATCTCTAACATACCGGGACACAGACCGGCAACCGCAGTTTGCAGGTGCAGCCTGCAATGGGACACGCGCTTCCTCCCATTAATTTACTGTCAAATCTTCACAACAAATACCAATGGCGTCTCATTTATTTACTGACCCATTTTCCACTTCGCTCAGTAAAGACAGCATTTCCATCGAGAGATGAGAAACGTTGTGAAGGGTTAAATTGAAAAGAGCAAGAGCGAGTTTTCCACGATCTCAGCACGTGTCCGCTTTTGTTTCTCTTCAAAAAGGGCGTCTAGCCCGTCTGTTTTCTCCCCTTAATCACGACTTGGACGTCCCGGCCGATGCCGAGGGAGGCTGTGTGCAGGAAACATATGGAAGAGATCTGCAGGCTGGCGGGGCCTACTGCCACGTCTCACATAGTGAGGTCCCCCCGAAAAGCTACCCATAGGTTGTGAGCGTTTGCCTCCACCAGCCCAGGGGTACTGAGTGACACAGAGCATTTACCTTCTCCAGGCCAGGAGGTACAGGGTGACTGGGAGCGTTTACCTCCACCAACGCTGGGGTACAGGGCGAGCGGAAGCGTTTACCTCTAACAGCCTTGGGGTACAGTGTGACCTGGAGCGTTTATCTCCAACAGTCCAGGGGTACAGGGCGACCGGAAGAGTTTACCTCCACCAACACTGGGGTACAGGGCGAGCGGGAGCGTTTACCTCCAACAGCCCTGGGGTACAGAGTGAGCAGGAGCGTTTATCTCCAACAGCCCTGGAGAACAGGGTGAGCAGGAGCGTTTACCTCCACCAACGCTGGGGTACAGGGCGAGCGGAAGCGTTTACCTCTAACAGCCTTGGGGTACAGTGTGACCTGGAGCGTTTATCTCCAACAGTCTGGGGGTACAGGGCAACCAAAAGAGTTTACCTTCACCAGACTGGGGTACAGGGCAAGCGGGAGCATTTACCTCCAACAGTCTGGGGGGTACAGGGCAACCGGAAGAGTTTACCTCCAACAGCCCTGGGGTACAGAGCGACCAGAAGAGTTTACCTTCAACAGCTCTGGGGTACAGGGCGAGCGGGAGCGTTTACCTCCACCAACCCTGGGGTACAGATGACCAGAAGAGTTTACCTCCAACAGTCCTGGGGAACAGGGCGAGCAGAAGCATTTACCTGCAACAGTCTGGGGGTACAGGGCGACCACAAGAGTTTACCTCCAACAGTCTGGAGGTACAGAGCAACTGAAAGAGTTTACCTCCAACAGTCTGAGGGTACAGAGGGACCAGAAGAGTTTACCTCCACCAGCTTGGGGGTACAGGGCGACCGGAAGAGTTTAAAGTGCATTTTTTAAAACCTGAATGCACGCCTCAAAAAGCCTAAGGACTAAAGAATGAAATGAATCACTCATGCGAATGCACCGTTTTCCAAATATTTCTAACTACAATCAAAAAAAAAAAAGAAAAAAAAAAAGAAAGAAAGACCGTTGGGGAATTCATTCCTTAACGAATCTGGAAAAGAGCATTTGCCACAAATATTTACGAATGTTTCTGGATATTACATTTCTAGCTATAATCAGCTGAGGCTATTTTTTTTAAGTCATTGTTGGCAGATAATGGAGCACAGCACGTTAAATATGGAACATGGGCTGAGCCAGATCAGCACTGATTATACTGTGTGCCGGAGAACCAAAAGCAAATACAGTACTCCACATACGAAGCACGTCGAAAAGCTCATCAGACACGTCCAGCCGGCCCTTTATCATCAGCGGACAATGTGCCCCCATGTGCAGGAAGAGCGGCTGTTAAGGATGTGGAGAAGGTTACAAGATCGATTCCAGAGAGGCACCCTGTTGTGAGAATGGGCACTTTACCTGGATCACTACAGAAGAAAAATACAGCTGCTTATACAAATGCAAAAAACAACCAACATTCAGAATAACATGACAACAAAGCACAAGACAGAGGCCTTTCCCATAAACAGATGCCCTGTGATGGCTGTAGGGTGGTCAGTGGCCCCGGCAGGGTCTGTAGAGAGATCAGTGGGCCTAGCTGTGTGTCTGAAGGGTGGTCAGTTGACCTGGTGTGTCAATGAGATCTATCCATCCCAACCAACTTGCATTTATCCCTTTGTGGCCAGGCCTAGTGTACTTGGCATCATGAACACATTCCAGCTTGTTCTGGCAAGCAAACTATAACCAATAGCATGATGTATAACAGCAGCATGTTCTTGGAAAGCACTTCAATCGTTTGTTTTACGCATATAGCACAGGAGCACATTAAACTGCCAACCACATCAGCTTCAAGTACCATGCATTTAAGTTTGCATTGGTATTTAATGGCATTCATTTCTAAAACATAAAAGGCATTCTTCAAATTAATTTTTTAACCACATTTAAACACACTTTCTCTGAATTCGTCCCACAGAGAAACAGAAAAAAAACATCTTTTTCCTAAAATTTCAACAATGCACGTCTTTATTTTTCTATTCGTTTCTCCATATTCCTAAAACTACTTGAAAATAGGCCTGTCGCGATAAACAATAAATCAATTAATTGCACAATAATTAAAATGAGGTCGATAATTTTTCCGGTCGCGATAATTTTCATTTGCATGCTTGTTTGTTTTCCTCATGTCTCTCCCTACCAAATGGGAATATCTGCTCTTTTTAGCAAACCGGCTCATTTGGCTCAGCTCACCAAGAAGAGCCGGCGTTGACAAAACATCCTACCTATGGAGACGCGCTATCGAGCCTTTCTGCGCATGTGCAGTTCCACCGTTTTTGGATTAGAGTTATGTTTAGGGTTAAGGTAAGGGTTTTAGGGTTAGGGTAAGGGCTATCGATTAGCACCACGGTAGGATGTTTTGATAAAGTAGGACGTTTTGTCAGAACACCGACTCTTTCGGCTCCTAAACGGCTCTTTTTAAAAAACCCACCCCTCTCTTCATTTAACCTGATGCTGATTAGCGTGACCTGATTTGAGCTTGTTAAAAATAAGACGCCGTCTCGTGGGCGGGCTTTTTCGGAAGACAACGTGTTCCGGCCACTGTCGTCCTTAATGTTTAGGCAGCTCAAAAACCCGGATAATTCTATAAACATTAGTAAAATGGCTCTTGAACGGGAGTCGGCTCCCATCGTTCACTAAAGAGTCTGCTCAAAGAGCCGTCTCGTTCGCGAACGACATCACTAGTGATGAGGCGTTAATTCTCGTGTCAGTGGGCTCTTGGCACGTCAGCTTCCGCGTTCACATTTCCGGTCTGTGAAAAATGGCATTGTTTTATACATGCCGTTTACGGGACTTGTCCAAACTTGTGATCAACAACGTACATCGCTTTTGTAAATCCTTCTCCAAAGTACCAACGAGTAAATTAGAGAAGGGCTTTAAGATGTTCGCCTTGTCTTACATCCACGGATACGAAGGGGAGTCTTATTCGTTAAACTTTGTGGCTGGCGTTAGCTATAGCTTACGCTAATAGACGTTACTCCCGGACAGTGATAGTATATGCATGTGGCAATGAGAGGTTGCTGCTTCAGATCCATGAAGAAGCACGACAAACATCATAGTGTAAAAGTATGGCAGCACTGGTAATTTGTCAGAGTTCTAATTAAAGTTGTTCAATATTCAGATTTGTGTTATATAGACTCATCAAAACTTATGATAAACCGCCATAAAACGAGCTACGGAGAAGCAGCAGCGAACGCTTTCAGACAATGTTGTGAAACTACGCTGTATAAATAAAATTGAATATTTAGGTACAGTATTATACTTCATTATATAGCGTATTTTAATTATACACAGTTCAGTAATTTAATTTGTACAGTACTGTAATTTGAAAAGCGTTTGAAACGGCAATCAAAATTAGTGACGCTGTCCGTTTTACCTATTATTCATGTAAGAAATATACACGTGTCAGTTAGACTGAGACATGAAGAAGAAAAAATCGGTTATGATGATCATCCGATTATAATTATCAATTTCGCCCAAATATGTTGGATTTGCCGAATTTTCCAGAGGTGTGCGTGGAAACTTAAAACTCGATTGTATTTTGAGGACGTGGTGCACTTAGGAAATTATTATTATTGTTTTTTTTAGCTTCTGAAACACAAGTTTATCCTTTCTTGCGCTCATAGTTACTCAAACCGGAAGCAAGTGAGCCTGATTTCGTACTGGTAGATATGACGTCACAACGACAATATTATTGTTTATCGGAATAATTCCTGGGACAATTTATCGTCCAGCAAAATTTGTTATCGTGACAGGCCTGCTTTTTTCAAAGCAAAAAGCTTCGGCTTACTTTGCACTGCAGGAACCGACAATTTATTAGGTTGTCGGTTATTAACATGATGCAGAAATATTATAAATTAAGGAAATGGTCACAGAGGTGCTCCTCCACCTGTGTGGTGAGTTTTTCATAAGCCTCTGGAGACGGGAGCCTGTTCCACACAAAGCCAAGTCCACCCCGTAGAGCACTTTAAATCCCGCTCACCCAGGGGTCTGGCTTTTCATACCCTGCCATTTCTGGCGACAACACATGTGGTAAACATATTCCTATTAAAAGTGAAATATTTCACAAAAAGTCTCATAATTGCAACTCGATAAATATACAGGGTGGTCCCAGCACAAAGTGATACGAGCACAGCCGCACTCACAGACAATCCCACAATGTAACAAACCCAAGAATCTGAAATCAAGAAATTATAACTGGTCAAAACTGGTACAGTCCTTGCATTTTCTGACATTACATTTATTTACCAGATGCTTTTCAGAACCTCTACAAAATTAGCCACAGTAGTGGGATCTCGACACTGCGTAGTAAATAAATGGCCTGAATTCTATACTTATTGTGTGATATATAGCAAAATATAATTTCCTGTTTACTTAGCTGAGTTCTGGGCTGAAATCGCAGTAGATCCAATTTAAGATGGCAATTCCCAATCCACAAACCATGGCGCCCATTATAAACCACGAGATGCAATAGGAAACACAACACAAGATTACAGTAGCTATGGCTCCTCCTTAATCCATGAGACATGAGTAATGGAGCCATTTATGAAGTCACGTAATCTACACAAAAAGTCAGTTCCCACCTTTTCAGATTCTGCATATAGTTTCACTTGCCGAACTAATATTTCTCATTGTCACACCTAATATTATTGATTAATGAACATTAAATTTGCTGCAGGAGAGACATTGTCCTAGGATATTTCGGGAACGAGAAGATCACACACCCATCTGTTGAGAATGATTTTCCACCATGTCACCCTCATGCTGTAACCATGGAATTTGGATGCCCCAGTCTTTGGAACGCCCCCGGGGCCCAAGCTGGACAGAAAGTACCCACTGGTGTCTTCTGGATCAACATGGGGGCCTCTGACGCATCTTTAGGAGCCACTTATGTGGTAGTAAGCTGAGACGATCTAGCCACAGCGCGACAAAGCCAGCTGGGGTCCACCGCTATGCAACTGAAGCTGGGGACAACATTAAGGCTAAAACCACAGCATGATCTACTAGACTCAAGACCCTGAAAGCCAGACTGAGGCACTCAGGAGCCCTCAAGGGCTGTTTCTGCTAACCAATGAAAGGAGTGAATTACCGACAATCTGAGGTACACTCCTGGACAAAAAACGGATGGGCCAAACCAAAATTGCACAGCATTAAGCATTGGCCCATTTTAGCCCAGGAGTTTACATTTGGGAAAATGCAAGAAAATAATAAGATATGACCATAGAGACACATTGGCGTAAACAAAATGTGCTTCCTAGTCCAGGCTCATGCATACATTTCAGATTATTTTTAACATTCCCAGAAAAACAACACGAAAATGAGGATAGAATGAGAATAATCCACGGTGTTGGTCATTCAAGCGAGAACATGCAATCAGCATCCCAGCCCCACTGAGACATTCAATCCCAGGAGAATGTTTTTAAACCCATGAACTTGCACAGAACACAGGTGACCTGCTGTGTATTTGTACTCAAGGATTTCCTCCCGTACTTTAATTAAGCTTTCAGATTTAAGTCTGGGAAAATTCGTACTGAAAACCACAGCCTTGTTTTGAGAAAAAAAAATGGATGCCTGATGACTAAGCAACAGCCAAGAGGCTTGAATTAATCGCATCAGGCACACGGAGTTGCGAAAGTGGCTGGAGAGAGAGCAGAGAAGCAACACCATTCCACCAACCAGAGGGCTTCTATGGAAATGTTCTTAATGACATGTAAATAACGATCTTGATACTTTAGTCAACTTGATAATCAATCCAAGGCATTAATTAGTATATGTATTCAGCTGTTGGTAATTCAAACTGTCAAAATCCATAGATTCAATCATTTCTAAGAGTATAATCTTTAAGCACAGGCAAGTCAAATCACCCAATTTGTGTGGCACATTTCTTTATGTCTGAGGTCTACTAGTCCTTTACTGCAAAGATACACTTCCAGTCAAGTTTTTGCACACCACAGGCTTTTACCGCTTTTCCATTTATTTCTGCGCTTTAATTTTAAATGCACTAGTTAACCGTTTCATCCCACAAAACAGAGAATTATTTAATTTTCCTTGTAAAAAAATGCCTCAATTTTTCTCTGCTGTTAAAACTGCTAGAGGAGGTTACTTTGATACACCAATAATATTTTCTTGCTAATAAAGGTACTCAAAGGGTGAACATACTGTAAACATACTTATCAACGAATATTGAATGTATTTTCGATATATGTTAAGTGATTGACAAGCTTTTCACTGGTAGTGTATACACATAAAGATTTAAAATCTGCACAAAGGTATATACATTTTTATGCACATTCAGATTAGATGGTTCTCATAAGCTGTTGCCTTGAGAACAAATGAAACAATATGTTAATATTTTTAAAATATATTTTTTTTAGGTAGTGAAAATGCATTCAGCATTGAAGGACTAAAACTGTACTTTAGCTCTCATAGAGTCATAGAGGGGGTAATCACCTCACCGAGGGGGTAATCACCTCACCCAGGGGGTGCAGAATGAGTGTTCAGTTCAGTTACTAAATGCAGCTTCACACACAGCTGTAATGTTCGCTGTAATCACAGACCAGCCAGCAGAAAATCTTCTTACCGCATCAAAGTGCTTTTTGTTTTCAACAACAATGTCTGAGATCCAAATGACGCCACTGTAAACCTCTCCTTTCTCAGTTAAGGTGCTTTGCATGCTCACTGAGCATTACTTAGCGTGGACGAATAACCATTACCATAACATTCACCACTGAAGAGCATAACTTTTTATGTTGCATTTTTGTTAAAAAAAATAATATCGATGGTCTGGCCTTCATCATGAAAAAGGGGCTATAGGACTTCCATAGCGACATTTTTGCATCCATTGTGCTAAACGGCAGTTAACTTGATGACAGCAAAATGAGCACAAATGACGAATAAACCACTAGACAAAACAAATCAATTGTTGCATTTAAGGTTTCAGATATGCTGGGTCATGAAAATGCCAATTTAGCTTGAGACAGTTTCAAAATAGTAAACCATCAAATGAGACAAAGGCAACATGAGCTGAGAGTTTTTATGGAGGCCAAATACTGCGTTACGATGTGTAGCTGTGTTACAATAAAACCAGGCTACTGACAGAATGAATGTTACATGGCTGCTCCAGCCAGTAACAAGAAGCTCAGTATATATGGGGGACATGAGACTCCATGTTTTCCCTGGAGAACCGCCCGAACATAAAAATAAAAATATAGCCCAAAAATAAAACTCATTGCAAATGGAGAAAATTTGTTTTCAAATGACTTGGCTTTAATTTCAAAGGAGCTTCAAAGCAACATGTACATCTGCACACACAGAACAGTACGACCATACAAAAATAAAAAGACTTTTTCTTTTCTGACATGTTCCACAGCGGGGCACTTTCACTCACAAGAAGGATAGCCGAACTCAAGCTTCCATCCTAGGAAGGTCAAGTAAATATATATCACCCTAATAAATTTTATTTTTCTGTTATTTATTCAGATCATCTATCTCACATGGCAAACATTATATATGTAACGATAAGTTTGATCAGAGTGTTTAGGCAATGGGATTTGAAAAGATTACAAATGTCACTTGAAAGGACTCTTCTGTCATCATTTTTCTACAAATGATTCTTAATATGAATTCTAAATAATATACAGGAAATATATAATAAAGTTAACTATAATTTGGGCGAGAGGAATCCCAAAAAGGGGCTTTTGCCATTATATATCTTGACAGACCGTCACTTAATGACCCAAGCAGATGTTTGTAAATCATCTCCATGGTGACGTGCACTGATTTATCAGACAGCAAATAAAAGCAGCTTGATCAGTGGAGTTCCAAGACAATTTATAGGGGAAGCAGTGTGCCCGAAAGTGCTTTTAAATTTTAGCTACTAAAGTCAAAACAGTTCAACCTGACAAGCAACTACTCCCCAATGAACGGTTGAGGTACCAAACACCTGGCAGCCCAGCAAAGAGAATTAAGATGCATAAAACAAAGATATGTGTGGTAGTTGACTGTTAATTAATTGTCAACTCACTTTCATTTTGGTGCATTACAATTAGATGCACAGGCACTTATAATTTATAGGATCACTTCAGTCACACATCCCAGATCATCTAGATCTTCGAAAGTAGCCTTTTGGGAGCAAGTAGATCACATTCTGTCCACAGATGCGCAAAACACAAATAAACTTGATTATTATTTTCCTATAAAAAGTGCTTTAAAAAGTGCATAAAAATATGGACTGTGGGGCGGAGCTTATATTTCAGCTTCCAGACCTGTGCTTAAATGGGGAAGCTGCAGAGTGTGTCCCATTTCCAAGAAGAACCGATATTATGGTCTCCTAAAAAAACACCCCAGGACTAATATTCAATAACCATAACATACATTTCCCTGCAGGTCACTTCAGAATCAGCAACAGATTCGTTTTACCTTTGTGATTCTCTATACTACTCAAGTAATGGAGGCCTGTCCACTAGGGCGATTTTTCCATCTCTGGACCGTTCGCCACGTCTGTTACGAAATGCAGCTCATGCTGTATGCCTCTGACCTCTTCTGAAGTGCCTGAATGCATTTCCAGAACATTTCTGAGGTTTTTTTTTTTAAAAGTCCTACAAAGTCGTTTCTCTTCTGCAACTGTTTTGGCTCTCTCACCAAAGCGGCGCTGGCCTTGCAGACAGCGTACAAGTCATCGGTTTGGGGTGCTGGTCCTGTGTAGAGGGAACCACCCAGGTAGGAGAAGATAGATTGTGGTACACTCTGGACAGGATTCCAGTCCAAATCAGACATGCCAATCAGTCTTCTGACTGTGGGAAGAAACCCACACTACAAGCCCAAGGTGGGATTGCAACCCTGGAGGTGTGAGGCAAGAGTGCTGCCCACTGCGCCACCCAAAAACTATATGCGGATTCATAAATATATAAGCTAACGAAAATATCACTAAAGCACTACAAACTTAAAATACGAAATTGGCATTCTACCAATCAGACAGACTCTGTCACGTGGCTGGTGTATGGAACTCATCAAGCAAACCTGGTATAATACAGCAATTCAAGGACACTCTGGAAAGGCAGATTCACCCATGAATTTCAAGCTAATTTTTTTTAGCCAAAAATCTGCCTAGGAGAAAAATGCTAGGGGGCCCATCATAAAAAGCAGCTGTCGCAGAGTGGCTACATGTGTTTCTGCATATGGTAAAGGGGCATAACAAACAAGAGGCACATATAAAGGGTGACATGACTTTTATAAGCATTAATATAGTGCTGAGGCAGTAAAGGTGGTGGAGGTGAGACACTCAGCCACTTCCTAGCTCAGCTTTGGGGGAAAATTTCCTAAGCACAATTAGTAAAAGGTAACAGTAAACAGAACAAATGTAACAGAAGATAGGGGAAATTCCATGTACTGTTAGGATGTATTTTACAACACAATACAAATGGAAACTCAGTGTTTCAGAAAACTGTTCTCTTGGATGACAAGAATAATGACAATGTTATGTATTTATTATTAGTGTGAAAAATTCCATTAAAGCCTTGCAGTGTTTAAAAAATGTAAAATACAATAATAAAATCAATTGGTCTCATTAACAAATTAATAATAATATTATTGAGTAGACAGGCAGAATGGCAAATAAATCTGAAGGTTACCAATTATATTTCCTGGAGCATCTGTTGCACCTTTGACTAAGGCACCTAACCTGAATTTCTTTATCAGAATGTAAACAGCTCAATAAATAAGTATGGGAAGCTTTTATCCAAAGCAACGAGGCTGATAAAATATCACTAGCATAACTGACATTTGTTCAGCTTAAAATGAAGTTTTACTAACAAACCAATAAACAAACTCTACACATGACCTCCGAGCAAGTCTTTCATTTTTACTGTCTGAAATCATTCTCCTTTGACTGACGTTATTTGGTAACTTCGCCGAGTATCAAAGGTGGCCTCCAAGCATCTGCAAGTGGTTTTCCCTTCTAAAGCGATTCCTTAGTGTTCCACTAAGAAACAGCAAAGTAAGCTAATGCTTGTCTTTGCCAAATCGACACCATTGAATGCTAGTATTAATTTAAGGCATTAACCATATGCATTTCAAAGACAACCTATCATCAACCATGCAGCCTGTCACCCCTGTTTTTATTTTTTATTGAATTTGTATTGTTTTATTCTTATTGTTATTGAAACTAAATTAAATTTTGTTACTGTTGTAATTTATTCAGTATAGACTTACTTTAAAGCAGTTCTTATTATTAAAAAAATCTTGCATAAGACAACTGGGTTATTCTGCAGCATAAGTCCAAATTAATATTTCTTTTTGGTTTCTTTGATGCAGTGACCTTTTTTCCAGATGTCCCTTGTATATACATCTGTCAGTGACGACTTTCCTGTATTACTAAACGCTGTTTTTTTTTGGTAAGACGCCTGGAATACCTGGAAAGCTGGTGTGGATTTTGGAACATGGTGTTCATAGGCTTTTAATCCAAGGGGTGCAAAAATGGACAGAAACTGCACATGAGGTGGTTTGTCATCACAGCCTAAATAAACCTGTCAACTGACAAAGAGCAGAAACCATCAGACTCCCGCTTTGAAGATAAGAGGGTGGCCCCGGTCCCAAGCAAAGTAAGCATTTTTTTTTGTAATTATTACATTGTGGGGACCAGAGTTCCCCACAATATGATAAAAACATGTAACTTTTTACCTTGTGGGCAGCTGTCTTTCATTCTGCCCTGTGTGCGAGAGTGTGTGTGTGTGTGTGGTCCAGGTATACATTACATTGTGGGGACCAAATGTACCCACAGTGTGATAAAAACCTGTTATTCTGACGTTGTGGGGAACATTTATTTTGATTCCCATAAGGGGAAATTCATATTTATAATAATCTGTGACTGTAATCGAAAAACTAAAAAAGCCAAAGATCTTGTATTTTGTTACTTATGGTTAAGGTCATACAGGTGTGTGTGTGTGTGTGTGTGTTGGCCTGTTCCGGCTATTGTCAAACACCATCTCTGAAGGCATTGGACGTCAGCCTGTATAATTTCACTCTCATTCCTGCGTTGATTGCAATCCCAGAAAAAGACTAACATCAACCGTTAATGAAAAGCCAATAGACTAAGGGGCAAAACTCCTGCCTATCTGCAGTCCTCAACTAAAAAGGTTTTTTTATCAGAAATATCCGATGTAATATAGCTACCAGTATGGGGATATGTGTGGGCCCATCCCAGACATCACAGACACAAAAGCAGGGCAAAAAGCAGGGAACAACCCAGGATGGGGCGCCTACCCATCGCAGGGGGCACATACATACCTTTCACACACGCATGAACACCTATGAGCAATTTGGTAACTCCAATTAACCTCCATGTATATGGACCCTGAGGTGTGAAGCAACAGTGCTAACCACTGGGCCACCCCTAGTAAAATTCATCTTATCCTAGTAGAATAAAATAGTAAATGCTAGTTGAAGAACAAGAATTTACTTCCACTTGACCTAAACTTGACTTATAAAGCTGATTCTGATTCAGCTAAACAGATCACTTTGGAGATACATTTTAAAGTTTCGTTGTGATATTACTGATTGCTGCAGCACTGCAGAAGGTTTCTGTGCAAGTCTTGGACAATCAAAGAAAATGTTTAAAGATATTTATTTAGGTAGTAAGTGTGAATTTGCCCAGAAAGAAACAACACATGAACATATGTTAGAACATACGCAAATTAATAGTAACACACTAAAAACTAAAAGGAATTTGTTCTGTTCTTCAAAAAGTTACAGATATCTCATTGGATGGCTAGATGAACACCACTTCAGTTCCCAGACACCTCAGCCACTCCAAGTATTTATTTAATTTCACCACCAGTTTAATTCATTAATTTAATTAGTTAAATAACTCCACGAGGCACTGATTACTAGCACACCTTGCATGGCTAACCAAGCCAAAAAAAAAAAAAATACATTTGTGTATTGCAGGGGTGCCCAACTCCAGTCCTGGGGGGCCAGTCCCCTGTGTAGCTTAGTTCTTTCCCTGTTCCACCATAAATGATTCAGCTCAAGAGCTGTGTGGTAAATGGTAATTAGCATAAGGAGTTGAATCAGGTGTGTTAAATGAGGGTAAACCCAAAAATGTGCAGCCCCGCAGGACTGGAGTTGGGCACCCCTGGTGTATTGGATGGTTGGTGCAGATACTGGGGTGACTTTAGGAGAGGTTTAGAAATGGCTAAGCTGACACACTTTAACAGACATAATATCATGGTTTTACACCAGCATGAAGATTATTTAAACATGCTGTCTAAGACTTTTGCACAGTGTTGCCTCAGCAGCCAACATCATCTGGTTCCAACTTGTACTCATCCTGGTGTTCATTGAGTGACACTCTCCTAATAAACACAATATGCTAGAAGAATACAATCATCTGATTAACGAGTTGACCGACAGTGTCCACCCCATTACTCCCAGCTATTTGAGCCGCCCCGTTTTGCTATAGATTGCTATTGAAATGGTAATAACATCCATATGCTGTCCCAGAAAACGCATCGGAATCATGCAGCCGTGATCTCAGAAGATATTTTTGGGGAGGAAAGTCGGCAATGACACACCACCATAACTCAACACAAGGAGCAAGAAAATGCGTGCAGACGAAGCCACAACGGGAGAGTCATTTTGCAAAAATGTCAATAACAAATAAATGAAGGCCTCCCTCAGCGTCCAAGAGCGCAAAACACCGGAGGGAACAGTGAGGAAGCAGAATATTGATCTTCACAGCCCAATCTTTTTAAACCACAGGAGCCACATGAATTACAAAACAGAATGCAATGAAATCGCAACAGTAGAGTCGTTGTTATCTGTGCAAATGTGTTTGCTTCTGTTAAGTTTTATGAAGAGGACTGGGTGCACCAAATATTTCAGCAGTTTATGTCACACAGAAACAGACAAGGAAAGCCATTTATTCGTCACTTGTGCTCAAAGACCAAACATTTCCAATAATATATAAATAAATCCAAGAAGCACTACGGAATAAAATCCACATTTTCTGTCATCCGTATTGTACACTCTTTGTTGTTCTGTTGTGTGTGTATGCGCACTGTATCAGTTTGGGTATAGTTCTGTAAGTATGTTATTTGTATGTGACATTTATAATAAGCTATTTTATTCTACTTTTAGGTTGTCTTTTTAAGAACTGGCCTGCATGGGACAACAGATGAAAATTAGCCTATAGGGCTAACTCTGACTCATGTCTAACTCATGTGGGCAGTGGTGGCTTGATAGTTAGGGAAGCGCACTTGTAACTGAAAGACTGCTGGTTCGAATCCCCGACCAGCAAGGCACCACTGAGGTACCTTGAGCAAGGTACAGCCCCCAAGCACTGTTTCCCCAGGCGCTGAATTAGCAGCCCCCTGCTATGTCACATATGGGTTAATACATTTCGTTGTGGTGTGTCAACACTGGTCACTAAATTCTAATTCTCTTTCTGTTGCTCAAAGAGCAGTGTCCCCATTAAATATGAAAGAAAGAAAGATGCATCTCTGGCCTTAAGTATCATTCCTAGGTGAGACAAGGCTGACAGACAGACAGAAATTCTCTTGACAGTAGTTCCCAGCCTTGTGCCCTGTGGTTCCTGGGAAAGCCTCCAACCACTCCCCTCCCCCGGCGATGCTGTCCAGGATGAGAGGTTAGAAGACTGATGAATGAATAACATCTATCTAATCTACTCCACCTACACATCTGTCTCCACATCTCTACACATCTACCACCAGGAGCTTATGCGGAGTTTACCTGTTCTCCCGCATTTGCAAATTTTTCTGTCATGAAGATTTTGTCCAGAAGGGGCACTATAGTTCGGAATATGGCACTTGGATTGTTTCGGCAAAAACAGAGCAAAAGCAGACTTCTTCCGATAAAAACATACACCAAGCAGCGGAAGTTATTTTAACAACACTGAAGTAGCTACAGCTAATCCCTTCACCAAACACTGAAACAGATCCTCAAACTAACTCAAAAACTTCACCACAGCAAAATCTCATCTTGGCAGCATGTTTTTTTTCCTAGATGGGCACAGTCCGCAGAACATAACCATCAAAAGAGCCACTGGCATGCAAGCCCTGACTTTAGAGAGATCTCAAAATAATGCAAGGGCAATTGGCACAGGATAGCTAGGATAATATTATTATTAAAGCCAGGTCACAGATATGGTACACATGCAGAATACAGATACTAGCCCCGCAGGAAGAAGAGACACATTTAGTTGTTCTACCATACCAGTTAGGTACAGAACAACATTTGTGTACAACAAGCTTAGTGCCTGTATTTGAAGATCCACTGGCATAACAAAAAAACATCAAAAACTGCAATCATGTAAAAGAAATCACTTTACTGTGAAGGCAGGATTACCGTAAGAAAATTCCTCATGTGAGGACAGTGTATCAGTTACACGCCTACATAATTCCCAAGCGTTCAGGATAAAATCTGCAGAACCTATGAAAACCCAAGTGTAAAACCGCTGTGCCAAAGCGTCAGTTTTGCTCCGTCCTGTGTTTTGTGCTTAAAGTCCTGTGAAAACTCCCCCCGTGCCATCTGCTGTTCGTATGTTGCACCAAGAGCCTGGGGGAACACAATTTCATGCCACTGGATACTGGCATAGGAACGGTATGACGATAAAGCCCACTTGACTTGACGATACTCTTGCTGAGCTTTTCTCAATCTACAAACTGGGTACTCATCCATGCGGTAACCTTCAATCTGTAGGGAACTGACAGATAAAGTCTCTCAGACACCCAGAGGAAATGCTCCTCACTGAATTCCTCCTAACCTCCACCATGAACAGGCGTATAAAGAGCTGAGCCGTCCATCAGGAGGAATGTCTTTGTTGGCTTCTTATGTACCGTCCCTGTTTATACTCCATGTACAAACTTACCTAGTGTAGATTTTGGGCTTGCATTATATATTACTCAGACACAAAATGATGACCTGTGAAACCTTTAGAAGATCCACAGCGACCTGGTTCATGTCAATAATCTGGACTAAAGAGAAAACACCAGCATGACAGATCCCAGGAAGGACCACAGCACAATTGGGTTTGACATAACTTAAATATCTTAGAATCTAAAGCTGACAAAAACAAAATTTCAGCAGCACAGAACCTATAAGCCAATAGAGTGCAAACACCTAAATTTAAAATCTGTAATAAGTGCTTAGAGTGACTTTTTTTTTTTTCGAATTTTCCAGGCAAAAAGCAGATTTTGCCTGGCATTCTAACTTGGCAGTACTTTATTAATACTTTATTAAAGTCCATTTAAGGAGTAAATTTGATCAGGAAAATTATGTCAACTTTTATATTTGATGTCAGATAGATCAGAAATAAGAATAAGCAAAAAAAATATTTAAATTATTAAACAAAACATATCTTGGTTAATATTTATCCATCCATCTTAACCACTTATCCTGGTCAAGACCGTGGTGTGGTTATATTTTATATCTGAATAAACATATTTTAAGGTCTAATTTGTAACATTTAAAAACATAACACAGCACAATTGTTTTCAAGATATAGGCTAATATATGAACTATGATTATACTAACATTCACTTAATCCATATGTAAACTATTTTAAAAAATCTTGTTTTCATCCAAAGACTGAAAACCACAAAATTTGACTAATGTGATGCACGTGAAAACCTGTGTTCCCGGAAATGGAAGGAAATGGACATGTCTGGACATGTCATCTGTTATATACAGTGCAAATACTGTCAAATTTACAGAATGACAAAATTCATGGCTTTTCACATCTCTAGTCTAGTCAGCCGTTTTCCCCCAAAACCATCTTGAAAGTGTGAGACCATGACCAGATCTGCCGACAATTCTCATGGTACCATGGCAAGTTCCTAATAAATTTCCCCAAAAATCACTCGAACACCTCCAATATTCCCAGCGCACGTCCCTGAACGTGAGGGGAAACTTCTGTTTTACCAATCAAGCCATCCCACAATTCCTACAAGAGTGAAATTCCATGGCCATTTGCCAGCACGTCATCCAGGAACGCCATCTAGAAAATAGCCCAGGCAAACACAAACAACAGAGTATCAAACTCAAAGGTTTAATAGACCAACAGGCTAAATGTCTTCACAACCTAATGACAATGGAGGATTACCTCACAAAACAGTCACACTTTATAACCACAGGGGAAAAGATAGCGGTCCTCTTCAATTAAAATGGTGGATGACAAGCAAATATCTACTCGTTGGTATGAACCAGTGAGCAGAGAAAGGCAATTTATAAAATGTAAAGTAAAAAAAAACAAAACAGTCCCATACTTAATTCTAAAATGTAAAAGGCCCTTTTTGAAATTAAAACAGAAACTCAAACAGCAATAGTGGCTAGCTTGACAATTCAGGTGAAGCTTTTAGGTATCTTTTTACTCAGCTAAGATGACTGCAGGACTCCAAAAGGACCACAATTTGAGTTTATCTAGAGCCGTGTGAACTGTTTGGTTGGGAGCTGGGAGGGAGCAAAACGTGGACCGTCAGTGGTTCCCCGAGCAGTGGGTCACAGGCATCCTCAATCCTCAGCTCACTTTGGCGGCTTGTTTTTCAGGCTACTCTTAGCTAAATATGAGCCATCACTTCAGAAGTCGCCTCCCTTACATTTCCATCCATGTTCCTCACTGCAGTCCTGCAGTTCTGTCTCGTTTCCTTGTCTATTGACTTCACGCCAACCCTGCTGCATGGATTTTTCCATGTCTAGTTTCCATACCCTCACCTCTATGCCGCACCATCGGCACGAATCCCCCTGCAGACACGACCCAAGAAAAACTATACAGAAGGGTGTAAATGGAGGTATAAACTATGGGTAAAAATTTCAGGGCAAAATAAAGTAGCTTCAAGCTAAAAATCGTGGATAAAAACAAACAAAAAATTCCCAAGGACACGGAACACTTTTCAACACATTTAGAAGGAAAAAGTTGGGTTTTTTTTTTTTTTTAAATGCAGCCTCCCTTGGTTACGACTTTTCTCTATTTCAAGAGTGAAACCTGTTGCCAGTAATAAATAAAGTTTCCCTTGAGTTCTTTAACAAGGGCTTATCCAGACTTTTTAATCTTAGATTTTTCCTTAAAAGTATTTCTCACTTGAAGGAAAACAGGACTGGCAAAACATCATCTAGTCTGTGGATGGATATTGGAAATTTTAAATAATGTATGAATTGAAGTATAGCACAATAAAATCAATGTGCATGAATCACTTAAAGCTTCTGAGAACAATTCTTAAATATTAAACATCAAGAAAAACAAAGCTATTCACTGTCAAAGACACACTTCAAATATTTCAAAAAAATATTTTGCATGATTTCCTCTGCATCTTATTCAATGCATCTGAACTAAATATAAAGATACATTTTTTTGTTTATTACATATAAAGACTGTAAAACAGGTAAGAGCATAGAACGTAACTTAAAAGATGTTTTCAGGACTTCAAAAAATTATATATATACGTATTTGGAGTTGACATAAAAACAATACTCATTGTAACATACAATCTGTAGAGTATGGTCTAAGAGGGTTTGCACACACAATGCATCCTGCTATTACTTTTCTGAAGCGTTTGGGGTTTTCAAGTTAGAATGATCCTCACGGGCGAGATCTATGATGAGGATGATACACTTTGTTTAAGGCACTCAGAAAACAGGCAGATGCCCAGAAAGAATTGCAAATGTACAGTTTTGATAGCAATGGTAGATTCTAAAACCCAGTCATGGACTGATCTATCTCCCAAACTGGAAATTTCTACATTGGTAGCAGATTTCCTTGCAGTATTTTTTTTCCTGGTGAGTATAATTGCAAGCACACCTGTAGTACTGCTTTTCCAGACGCACACCACTTAGCCTCATTCCTGGGATGTTTACTTCAGAGGCCCGGCTTTCCATTTTCTGAGGTGCAAGAAAGGGGGGAGAGTTTGCAGCCGCACGGTGAGGAATGCCTTAAGCTGAGCACTTCTTTTGTTTAAAAGGTGAATCTGAGGTTGATCGTTTGGTGTCACTGCACAGCTAGGAGCTGAGACACAAGCATCCCATAAAATAAACATTCAGTTGCTCTCCCTGGAGTTTCCAGTCATGCATCTGCAATTCAGCTGCTTACAAACTGAGACATGTTTTCGGGTTTGTGCAAGTCAAGATCCTTCTTATTCCGCCAGAGCCAGATAACAATCTAAATGGCAGTAACTGATAATGTACAGATATGTCTCCCATTGCAGGCCCCTCAGGCCTGATACATCTGCACCAGGAAGGATGTAAAGACCAGGTGGATTAAGTTTTACCTCCAGTAAACCCCTGAAAGATAAACAGCATCATCTCAAAGACAAACGTGGACTCATAGAAAATGAGTGCACAAAGCCCCGCTCCATTATTTAAAAAGTAACAGGTCGTTATAAACCCCTGAATGGGTACGACCTTCATTTAAAATGCATTCAGGTACATCCTGTGGAAACACGCAGACACTGCAAGGGCTTACAGGGTATGTCAACAGCAGCAATAAACAAGAGTCTGGAAATTTTTACTCGCCGTTAATATTTAACGCACAGGTAATCTAAGCCACACTGTGTCTGGCTTATAATTAACAGTCACAATAGACTAATAAACATTTCAAGAAAAGAAATATGGGGAGAAACAAGAAAATATATGTCCAGCACAATAAAGTCTTTGCATAACACACTGCCAGCATCAGCGTGGGCTTCAGCTAGCCTCAGGCGACCCTAAATGAGAAAAAGATGTGCTGTGTGCCTTTACTTAAGCACATTCTTTTAAACGTTCCCAACTTATTTTGCAGTGTTTTTTTTTTATTAATTAAAATTTCCATTTGCAAGATTACCTTTTTTTTTTTTTTTTTTTAGAGGACGAGCGGGTGGATCAGATTATCGGAGACACTCAACAATGAACAAAAAAAAGCCTCCCCCAGCCCTAAATAAATCGTACTGTCAAAGTTCAGGAACTCATACTTGTACTGAAGATGCCTTCCCACGAACGATGATTAGCGATCAGAAACAGCCCTTTCCTCCCTCCAGTTCCCTCCGTCCCCGCCCCCCACTCGGCATAAAATACCAAGAAGTCACTGCCTAGGGGACTGGTTTTATTCCCTCCCATCTCACTCCCTCCGTCTCTTCCTGACGGCCAGTACAGGGTTAAAGTTGGTTCCCTAAACTCACGCATAAGAATCTCCTGGCAGCTACTCGTGAAGGCTTTAAATACTGATTTGACAGATCACATTCTAACTTGCAGGCACCAAGGAAAGGTCCCCGGGCTGCCTGCACCGTCTGCGCTGCCTGCGCTGCCTCTGCCGCACTCCGCTCGACTCCGAACGGCGGCCAACGTGCCCTGGAGCCTCCCCACCACCATGATCACGCAAAGAACCTTACTCTTCTCCTTCGTATTCCTGCCCTGGGTTCTTTCCTCCTTGGAACAGCCTTTCAGCTTCGAGGAGGATACACTATTCCGTGATGATGCACGCGCAACAGAGGTAGACAAACACTTTTTTCAAATTCCTCAATAACAAGTCTGTGTTATTTGTGATTTTTTTTTTTTTGCCGGTCATCCCACCGACAATATGCATACATCTGATGGATGCTTGCAGGGCAATATGCTTCTTTCCTCAGTATCATACGTCTATGTCATTCATAATTTTTAATTACTGTTATAATTGTCGGGCATCCTAGCAACAACATATGCTTGCATGGCAATACAGCTACGTTTTGTACTTTATATTATTGGTTGACACAGGTCATAATGTTCAAGATTACATCTAATTACTGCAGAATATAACATGCGGTGAAATTACATCATGAAATCATATTATTGCAAAGATACATGTATTTTCATCTTGTTTGTAATATACAAATAGATTCATAAACATACAAATTATTTCTATAACCTTGCATATGTCTTCACCCAATTTATAAATTAACGACACCTATATTAATTTAATGGATGGAACATCATAGCTGTACACACATGAATAAAAATATTTATATAGGTATGTGTACTACAGGACTTGAGAACTAGGTGACAATTTCCATTCTTTTGGGGAGAGAAAGTCTTCATAATGCTTGGTGATCCATCCAAACTGAAATGTGAGAGGCCAGAGAAAAAGTTCACTGGACGCCAGTCAGAGCCAAGCCCAGAGACATTCACACATGAGCCCTCACAGCTGCTGCTGTGGTACATTGAACATGCTTTCGTGTCCTTCTCGACCGTCTCCATCTTTGCAAACAGCAGTTCTCTGCTTAAATCTGGGCCACTGCTCTGATCTGGGATCAGTCAGTCAGCTGGTGTGCCTGGGAAATGCTGACACCTGTTATTGCTTGCTCGCTGGACTATGACTTGGAGCCCAAAAAGGCCACCCAAATGTGCCTATCCCAAGGGCATGGGCTGCCGCTGTACCATCTGGTATTTCAAACAACCCTACAATCAACTAAAGAGCATCGCAGGAGTTTCTTCCTCTTTCATAATGATTCACATAAGACTAGAGAGAGTTTTATTGTGTCTGAGCTATGACAGATGAATGCTTTCTGTTGGATTAGGGCCACAATAATAACACTAATACAAACAGTATAAGTTCACCACACAGCACTGGGGTTATGGCAAGTAACATATGAAGTGTTTACAAAGTAACTTATTTGTCTCGTGATCGAGTCTCAGGCTCAATTATTATTTTTACAGATAAATTAGAATAGTAATAATGACCAAATAATGAGGTTTTCATTTCAGGTAGCACATCAGGAATTGGTGGGAGGTCAAACCCGGCATCTGTTTACGGTTTCAGTCTCCAAATGCATGCGGGTCATCAGGCCTGGACTTCTGACTAATCCTGAAACTGATTAACAGAAGGAGGCCGCCGATTTCCCACCTGCCGACTTGCCGGACGACCCCTTCGGAAACCCAGCTGTAGGGGAAAGCAGTGGTAAGTTGGCCTGACTCCCGGCTCACCACCAGACAGGCCTGATTTATTAGCTCTGCGCGGCGTGCGCTAGCGGTCACATGCCGGGTATGAGGCGGCCAAAGGGAACCCGCCAGACGCTGCTCACATACATGCCTGTGTGTATATTTCTCCCCATGAGCCCAAGTACGTGCTGCTTTCTTGAATACTCTCTGGGTGCTTGGCTGTATAGCCATGAGCACTGTGTGTGTGTGTGTTTTTTTGTGAGTATGAATCTCCCAAGGGCCTCTTTCTTCCCTGACTCATGGCAGACATTTCAGCGCAACCCACCTTTCTCCTGACTTGCTACAGTAGAGTTTCACAGCTACGATTATTTGGCATTGTGATCAACCGGAACACGTTCCAAAAACATTCTAGATTATTCATAACAGCTCCGGAAAACACTTCAGCAATTCACAGGTGGGCTGACTTTTACAGGCCAACTGTAAAGAATGTGTGCAGTACCACGCCAGTACCTGCAGTTTAGAAACAGATGTTAATGGTGTCCAAACAACTGTTGAGTTTTTTTTAGTTTTTCCAAAAGAATGCCACTGCACATCCGGCAGCCCACGAATAACAGCTGGTTTGCAAGACAAACTCCAGACTCCAGCATCACCTGGCTGTTTTGTCCCTTTTACTTTTCTATTACTTCAACACAATCACAAAGACCTTATTTGACCTACTGCAGATCTGCCCACATGTCTGCTGTGCGTGTGCCTGACCGGCTCAGTCTACTGCGAGGAGGTGCTCCCAGACATGACCTCTGTTCCCGCCCTGCCCAAGGAGACCTCATACCTGTATGCTCGCTACAACAAGATCAAAAAGATCACTGCCAAGGACTTTGCGGACATTTGTAAGCAGTCTTGTAATAATGCTATCAGTTTCTTAATATTGAGGCATTTCAATATTCCACATTATCTGCTGAAATTAAAGACACATTGGACAAGTTTGTTGCTGTAATTCAAATTTGATGTGCTCATTGATAAGAATAGACGTGTTAACGAGGAGCATTTTCTTCTGTATAAGCAAGAGACACAGGTACCTCTAATAGAGGTCAGAGCATTCACTATTAATTGGCTGAAGAATTTTCTAAAAACTGCATATGCATCGGTTGATTCCTAGTAACTTTGAGAAGAATCGACCTGACGGGAAACGTCATAACGGAGATCGAGGATGGAGCCTTCAGCAAACTCAACCAACTTGAGGAACTCACTCTCGCTGAGAACAGGCTGGTCAAACTTCCCATGCTGCCATCGAAACTGAGCTCCTTCAATGCGAATTACAACCGGCTTAGAACAAAGGGCGTGAAGGCCAATGTATTCAAGGTAAATATGACATAAATACACATTATAAAAACATGAAGAATACCCAAAAATATTTTAAGATGATCTATAGAACAGGATATGGCATTATTTTGTCAGAATTAATACAATTTAGATTCCAGGGAGGGCAATGATGGGTGATGAAGACTAGAGTAAATCAGTTTGCCTGCTTTCCTTCTGCAGAAACTCAACAAGCTGGAATACCTCTATTTGGCTAACAATGAGCTGGAGGCCGTCCCACAACTCCCAGAGAGCTTACGCGTTCTGCATCTACAAGTAAGTTATCCATGGCTGGGGCCCCAAAGTTTTAAGGCAATCTTACTGGTAAAGAACATCCCAAACTTCAAAAGCAATGCATCTCAATGCAATGCAATGAATCAGTATAGTACCTGCATGGCATTCTACAGGTCCACAAATCATCAACAGATTATCCTTTGGTCGTTTACCCTTATTCCAGATGGCAAGTTTTCTCACTATCCTATAGCCTGCAGACTTATTTTCATGCTAACCACATATGCACTGCTGCACCCGAAGAAAGGAGAGGATCAATATGCATCACAAAACTATTTTGGGTACACAACACAATTCTACTCAACCTCCATTGTGTCTTTGCATGCAGAACAACAACATCACGACCATCAGCGATGAAACGTTCTGCAAGGGCAACACGACCCATTACATCCGGGAAAAAATGAACGAAATCAGACTTGATGGCAATCCAGTTGGCTTAGCCCAATACCCAAACAGCTTCATTTGCCTGAAGTCGCTGCCCCTTGGACGATACTACTGAAACACCTCTGTACATAGCTTAATTAAAAGTGAATTTGGAGAAACCCAGTTTAGCAAAGTCGAGTGAAGTCAAATATGTCTTCCAAACTAAATGCATAACTACAAACAGATACGTGCAATTTACCCAGTAGCTTTATAGGGTTTTTTTTTCTGAAAGCTAGCCTTTAATTTATGCAGTGTTACTATTCTGTTCTACATTTGGCATCAAGACATTGTGCAAGTCATGTAATTATCAACTTGTTGAATTTTGTTATTGTTGTTCAGACTTCCTTGACTTACAAAATAGACTAGAAAAAATGGCATTCTGAATAACAGACCAGGACCCACCTTCTATTGTAAATACACCCATCCTTTGTTGATTACTGTTCCTGTCCTCTCATACCAAGAGGTAAAAGCTTTTTGCTTTTCCTGGGGTTTCTGTGAATGACCTTAATTTCAACTTTTATTAATTCAAAGAGCAAAATGTACTTACTAGGTATGTGTAAGACACTTATACTGTAATGTGAGTTACTCAAAGAGATTTATCGAGAAGCTATCACAAGTGTATTTCCCCCACTTGATTATTTCTCTGAACTTGCAAGTAATAAATTTAGAAATGACTACCTATGTGAACAAGTAGGCGGTACGGTATAACGTTTGTGACATAGCTAATTTTGTTTAATTATTTTAATAAAATGAACTTTTTTACATTAACAAACATGTTTCAGGGAGGTCTGTATCCTTTGAGTCAGTCTCTGCAGTCTTGGGTCAGTTTTGTAACCAGTTCTCACTCTGGACTGTGAGAAAGTTCCGACTTGGAACCTCTGAGTTGATGTGAGAATTCTGCTGATCATTTTCAATATGAAGGGATTTCTATTAACGACGAGCACAGCTGATCCAGTCCAAAAATTTGCACACAAGCAAATATGGAAAATTGGGGTTAACATTATTCCTTTAAGCTGGCCAAGTTGGCAGCCTAATTATGCATATATTCCAAGTAAATAATGGAATTGTGTCCATATTGCATTTGCCTTTTGATTCTACATAGCTCTTTTTTCTCTAAAGGATTATATTCCCCTTTTAACCAAAAACCATTTTATGTTTCCATCATGACATTTCAGTGACAGAAAGTAAATTATAAAACCAATTATAAACAAGCTATTCAACATTTTTTTTCCTCTTAAACATAAAACTCTTATTTAAGCTTTTTCCAAATATAAATTTTATCTACCCAAGTCAACAATGGCAATAAAATGTGAAATACATATATTAAAGGAAAAACTATGAAATGATCATGAATATATCAGATGAGAAAATGTCTAACGTTAAAGTATATTTTACAAAGAACGAACACCGAATTTGAGCCATCTAGTTTCCACCTGTCCATCACCCACTGGCCACATAAAGGCGCGCTGCCAGCCTGATACCTATTATCTAGTATTCAACTGTATATAACAGAAATGTTTTTTTAAGAAAGCGATATGTTCAAAAGGCTTTCAAATGTCCAGTTCTTAAAAATAAAACCTTACTATAAAAATACCTTGCTAATGGTCACTTCAGTAACACTTCCAGGAAAATATTGTCCTGTGCATTTTCCAGCAAACAGGTAGGTTACAGCATTTATGCAACATCAGCCTAACTGTTAGACAAAAGTCCTGCTTAACTTAACACTGGTTCTTTAATGCTTCAAAACCACAAGCTGTTAAAACTTTAAACTATTCGCCGGTTTATTCCAACTGCGTTCGGAGCTGGAAATTTGATGGGCGGTTTTGAGAGAAACCACAGGCCCTCTGGCCCTGGTGGCAGACTTGCGTCACCCCAACGGTGGCCTTGTGCCCAGCCGTCTGGCCACAGCTATAAAGCTCTCCTGTCAGGTACAGGACCTGACGTTGGGATTGGGGGCCGTCATTCGCTGCTGGCAGTCAGATGCACCGTCGACTCTGACAGGGTCCCATTCTATTCAGCTGCCCCAGCTCTGCAGTTCTGGGTTCCATAAACCCAGCTGCTGTCCTTTATGCTGCCATTGGGTCCCTGAAGTCATTTGTAAAATTCATTCATTTAAAAACTCCATAGTCATTTGCTTATTTTTCTCACTACAAATACAGAAAGCAAACCACTGGCCTTAGCAGCTATATTTTACTGCAATTTTTAAAATATTATACACCAACATGTCAAATGAATATTCATTTCTTTATCTTTCATTTTAAAAATAATACATGCATTTCTTTAGAACTTGCAGGCATAAAAACGTATCATCAATGTTATGTTATCATCAGCTTTTATACTCCATAGTCTACTGTAAATCTACAAGCTACTAGCATAGTGGCTGTATAACTTGTATTCCAACTTGCTTGTGAAGCTTTATATTGATGCCATGAAAATATTTTTTAGGAAGGCAAGAAATTTTCAACTGATGCTTGACTTTCCCTTTAAAGCAGTCAGTATATGCACAAACCATGCTTTGGTTTTTCATCAGATCTTCATCAGATTTCATCAGATCTTTTTCTGCGCCTTTAAACAAACTTTGAGAACACAATTGCAAAAGGCTGTTTGTTGAACATGAGCAGAACCATAACCCACATTGTACGCGAAGAATAGTGTAAGGCGGAGCTAAACACAACAGTTTTTAATTTTCATGGGAGAACAAATTAAGTCTTGGTACACACAGGAAAAAAGTCCTCTCATGTCTCAGATTGGGGAACCGCGACAGCGGTTCTGCCCCTCCAGTGGAGAAAGCATGCTAAAGATCCACTGGACTGGCTCAGCTAAAAGCCAAATACAGATAAACCTCCCACTTCATGATAGCACATGAGTCCGGCCCAATATAGCGGCTTGGAGAAGGTGGCGGGCAGCTGGCGTCTTACCTGGAAGTGCCTGAAGGTCCGGCTGCGGTGTTCACACCACTCGGAGAAGCGCCGGAGGGTGCGGAAGAAAGCTACAAGGCTCCTGCTATCCTCTGCTCTGGAAAAACAACAACAACAGCAGCAGTGCTCAAAATCCATGTCAGCAAATAAACACTTGGACTTGCATAGGTTTCCTTTCAACAATTCAATTTTTACTCAAGAGCTACAAACAATGAACCACCAAACCATCAAACTTAGGCATGCAATGCTTAATGTGCTCATACTAATAGTCATCTGGTTAGTATACATTATCTTTCAAATTTTGCGTTATTCTCCCACTTTGACTGTGTCTACTCCATGTAGTAGGAGGTATAGCACAGGTGTGCAAGACACCGGTCCATTCCAGTTGCTTAAATGTCAGAAACCACAAAACTAATATCCGGCGGCTAATTTCGTAGCATTCACAACCGAGGCCATGAGGACTAGCAAGCGAATTCCATCGCCTGGTCTGGAGGAAGACATGCAAGAAAGCAGGAAAAGTCATTCAAAACCAACGTGGGTCTGACTGGTGCTCACTGTAAAGTGGATTATCAGCATTTTCTGTAAATGGTTTCAACAGAAGAGGCTTCTCCTTCCGTTATACAGACATTAAATGACGAGTGTCTGGCAGAGGCAAACGTTTTGTCACAAACTCAAAAACTTTGGCTTAAGGATGTTTAGTATTAGTCATTTAAGCCAACAGGCAGCTTTTGGTAACAGAGGCTTATGGAGGACACACATTTCACATAAATATATGGTATATAATAATTCAGAATTATAATGCATTATTACTTCTGAAAACTGAACACTGAAGTGTTTCAATGGTTTCCCTTTTTATGCATTTCCTGTTTTCAAAAACTACATATTTGTTTGTTGAATTTTACACCATGGAAAAAAACTCTGCCACCATTTAAAAGCCAGGCATTGGCAGTAAATTTTAAAAAGTTATTAAATCATTGGGTTTATTTTGAATTTACCTATTGTAAAAGCTGTCTTTGTGCTGTATAAAAATACACGGCTCAGACTTGTGTCAGAATCATTATCTCCAGTATTTTTCCCTTCTATGAGCCAGGACAAAAAAGCCAGACCAGGCGATGTGATCCAGATGTGTTCAGAGACCAGCAACCCGGTTACACAGCAAAATGCAGCTTCCACAAAAGGCTGCTACCAAAAAATGCCATTAACAATACATTAAATGCAGTGCATTAACCTTATGGTCATAATGTGTCATTCAACACATTCAGCGTTTCATTTAAAATTTGCAATTGTTTATTTAAATCTTGTATTAAAATGCAAATAAAAATACGTACTGGCAATATTGATTCTTAAAGCAACTGTTAGAAATCAACAACCATTAGTATCTTTTCTCCAGTTTGATCCATTCATGTGACCCTTGAAAAATGCTAGCTTAATATAAATTAAAAACAGTGTAGGGGACATGGGATACTTGTTATAAAAAAAAATTATAACACTGTATTGTATAATTTTATAACACAAAAACGATGAAAGCGCAATATATATATTTCAATTAAATAATTTACAAATTAGCCTCAATTAAGTTATTATAGTATTATGAATCTACATGTTAAATTAGCAAATTAGAAACCCAAATTCTAACAATTTGCAATTTGCAGTGGTGGGTGTAAGCAATAGCAGCAATAAAAAAACCTGCAGAGGGCAATAAAACATAAATGCCACTGTTAAAACCGCTTAAAAGGCCACTGCAAAATAGGCACCATTCTCCCACTAGAAGTTCAGTCCATGCCTGGTTCAGAGGACTAAACCAAAGAGCGCCACTGCACCCCAAAATGTAACATAGGCTCAGTCGAGGTTTAGTTCAGGCTTTGTGGATAACATCAGGGTCACGATCATAAAAAGTGTCAGGGGTCCACAAACGCTCTAAAGGCGAGGTTACTGCCTTCCTGAACCCCCCCCCCCGAAAAGAAAAAGGTCACAAGGTGAAGACAATTACTCCGTTCCAGTCAGGAGCACTGCCCTTACCTTTAAGGGAACCAGTGAAAGGACCCTATGGCAAATACATGACAGAACTTAAAGGAACGGAGGTACTTTATTCATTTTAGTGGAAAAACCGAGCAGTTGTCTCATACACTTTATAGGACACACACACATATATTTATACAGGTGAGAGCAAGTTTTGGGATCAGAGAGCAGGACCAGCCAGTGTCCTACAGCCCCTGAGCTGATCGGGGGTTAAGCACCTTGCTCAAGGGTCCAATGGTGACAAAATATCTCTGCCAGCCACAAGATTTGAACCCACAACCTTCTGGCCATAGATGCAGTTCCCTAAGTGACTGAGCTGCACATTGGCCCAAACCTGCACCAGACACCACAACAGGGCTGTTAAAGGCGATGCAGAGCCACGTGGTTCTGCACACTCGCACAAAAACAAGGATGGCTCATCAGGCCACGTCACACTGAGCCACAAATGAGCCAACGCAATCCCTCATCCTCCACTACAAGGCAATCCCTCATCCTCCACTACAACGCAATCCCTCATCCTCCACTACAACGCAATCCCTCATCCTCCACTACAAGGCAATCCCTCATCCTCCACTACAACGCAATCCCTCATCCTCCACTACAACGCAATCCGTCATCCTCCACTACAACGCAATCCGTCATCCTCCACTACAACGCAATCCGTCATCCTCCACTACAACGCAATCCCTCATCCTCCACTACAACGCAATCCCTCATCCTCCACTACAATGCAATCCCTCATCCTCCACTACAACGCAATCCCTCATCCTCCACTACAACGCAATCATCTCCATTATTTTAAGTTATGTCTTCAGCTCTGATATTGCTAACACTGAATATCAACCAAAATCTAATTCTCAGCCAGCAATACTGACTAAGACAAAATTATGATTCAAAATCTTTTTGTTTTTCTTAAACAATCATTGGCCAATATTGAGATGTTAACTGATATATTGTGCACCAAAGCCACACGTGAGATGTCTCAAAAATATATATTAAAACAGAATGTCGTCAAAATAAAATGCAAATGCAGGGTTTCCTTCCCTGTTTAGAAACAGACTATGCAGTATAGAAATGTATTTATTCCAAACAAAAATCTCAAAATAAAGACAAAAATAAAGATACATAAATATCGCTGTCGCATGTGTCAAATAAAGCAGCTACGACTTAAAAGTGTTTTACTCCAGTATCTCCCCCCCCCCGTTTTACACTGCTCTCAAAACAGTGGCCTGTACTACAAAGCGGGGTTACTGGCTTATCAGGGTAAGTGCTGACCAGCCTGAAGAGACAAAACAAGTAACATTGGAGAGAAGTCCATTGGAGAGAAGGCAGAAGGAAAGGGCCGTAACTGGTAACGCCAGTCTTGACCTCGTAACCTGTTGTGGCGTCTAGATATGCGCTTTTTTAGGTGTTTTGCTGAAGCGATGGTCCTGACGCCAGGTAGGATGGCAGGGAGGTGGGGCATCTGAGAATAATGACGGGGATTAAGTGTAAGATACACCAGTGGCCTGTACTACGAAGTGGGGTTACTGGCTTATCGGGGTAACTTGTCGGATTTAAGGCACCGCAGTTTAAATGGACTTCATATTCATTCATTACATTTTGCTCAGACTACCTTAAATCCGACAAGTTACCCCGATGAGCCAGTAACCCCGCTTCGTAGTACAGGCCCCAGAAACTGAAATTTTAGGAACAAAAACTAAATTTAAAACCTATTTGGCAAATGACCCTAAAAACAGAAGCCTGACAATTGCTGAAAGTGCACTTAATTATAGAAAATAAAACAAACATTGCAAATTGCAATAATTTTTACACACTGAGCTGTCTGCCATTCTTTTAAACGAAATGAACCAAGTAACAATGTTCCCTCACCTTTCCCCTGCATCACCTTCCCAGTCAGATGCGGCAAACCGAATATTTACATATTAGCTGTAATTCCTGGGATTCTATGCCACATCAGAACCAAAACTCTTGTGTTGTTTACAGCCAAGGACTACTACAGGTCTCTATTAAAAATCTTGGATTACACTATTACCCCATTTAAGTATCAAAATACTACATGTGTTAACACACTCAAAGAGACGATATCACAGTACGACTGCAAACGTAACAATAACATGTTAACTTCCACAGCCCTAATTTTAACACGCAATAAAAGTACACTGATACAAACATTATGGTCTCATCCTATATCGTTCAAAAATATATTGATATACTATAAAAAGTTGATATTCTGCCCAGCTGTAGCACAAAACGCTAAATGGAAGCCTGCAAATGTTCACAAACAGATTAATACCAAAGAAGTGTTTAGTAGCATCCAGAGAGCAGCTCAAAATGAGGTTCACAAGAAAAAAAAAAACCTTAAAATGTGCACAATTGAACACACGTCAGACTGCAGCTCAGTTGTTACCCATTAGGGAGTATGAAGCAAAATGATATATCAGGTTGTCAGATTAACACAGAAAAACAACCTAGAAGCATGGAAGAACTGGTCTGGTTATAATTTAGACAAGGATGTAGGCCCCCGAATCGGAAAACAGCCCAGTGACTTACAAACTGTCAGTGTAGTGTACAAACTGCACTCCTGTCAGAACTCCTGCACAGAGCAGCTGCTCTCACACCGTGATTCCCCACATGGGAACAACATGGCTTAACCCTCCTTGCCAAGACTACACCCCCCCCCCACCCCATATCTGTTTAAGGCGGTAGCACTCCGGCCATCTGAGCAAACTCAACCCTGGCATGTAAACTCAACCCTGGCATGTAAACTCAACCCACATTAATGCACCATCATTTACATTTTTTGTGCAATAATAAAACATTTTCAAACATTTCAGCAAAATACCAGTTTTAGTGCTGTACCATGAGTCATGTAAGTAGTAAACTTTCCCCACTGAAAGAATGGACCGAAATGGGATGCTCATCAGAAAGAGAAACAGCTGTGCACTACATTTATACGGACGAGTTCATCAGATTTCAAAGGCTCCATCGTCCTCCTCCATCGGTCACCATGTGGGGTCGCCTACTCATACGCCCATACCGATAACCAATATATTTCTGTCTAGAATTATGGATACTGATAACCAATAATGATAACTAGCTAACCTTGAAGCTCCGCAAATCCGTAGTGAAACTGATGTTGGTGACATTACTTCTTAAGATCTTGAGAAGGTGCTAGCCAACATATTATACAATGCAGGCAGTGAGACATCAGCAAAATGACTGTAGAGGGGTTCCAAGCAGTGAATCAGCCGACAAAATGCCTTGTTCTCCACCACAGAAAACGGCTGATCATCCAATGTAATCATCTCCATTATTTCAATAATTTTGACTGATATTCAAAGTCAGCAGCACCAGAGCTAAAGTCTAAATATCGGCCGGCGATATCTAATAAGATTGACACATTGGACTGACACCAGTGTGTTAGTTTTTAACGAACATCAGCCAATACTGATATGTCATGCATCTCTAGCACTGCTGTTCATTCTCATCACTGTATGTCCATCTCTTCTCTTGACTTTCAATGTTGGAATTAGCTACCAGACAGAATTAGGACAGGAAATGCAAGAAACCTCTGCCTGCCATTGGATCAAAGGCTGAAGGCTCCTTCAATGCAGGTCATACAAGCAGTCCCAAGAAACCCCAATGAATCTTCTGTAAACTCATTACAACTCAATTTTAATATATTATTATTGTTTATGTAGCGACCACTATGCCCTGACTGCTACACCACACCTTGATTTGACCTGTAGTTCTCTGGTCTAGCTAGAAGATCTGCCAGAAGTCTTGCTTGATAGAGGCAAGCTAAGAACCATGGCGTCATTGTTCTGTCAAGGGCCAAACAGGTGTGCACGTGTTGCTAGTAGAAAGAACACAACATGTCAAACCAATGTATTTCTCCAGAGCAGGACCACAAATGAGAAGCCCATGTGATACGAAGTTCGACACCTGCTCCATGACAAGCCACTGTCAGCACCGCCAGACAAAAGATGGTACACCACTGCATAAAATAACATTCAAAATGTAACATCCTTTTCAATTTCCATGTATTGGCTTTGTCAAGCAAATTAAAAAGGGTGGGCATCACATTCAAGAGATCCACCTGGTTTTTGACTGCTCTTTTGTGTCCGTAGTCCGAAGTTAGAAGTACATTGAGTCGCCATGGTCAATGCCCAGTCCTGTGCTCAGGAGACACGTCAATGGTCTGTTATGTGCCTTTATGTGATCAGAGAATTTTCCACAGGAAAAGAAAAAAGCAAGAGCGAGTCTTGAAAACATATCACTTACAGAAGATGCCCGGGGATGCAGATACGTTGACGTATCATCAAAAAGGAGACTCCGTTCTGCGGTAAAGCTCGGTTTTACAGCCCTCCTGGCACCGGCCTCTACATCGGGACTATGAGTATTTGATTTATAAAATATATCACCTTGCAAATTAAGACCTGGATTTTTTTTTTTAATAAGGAGGGGGGGGCGCTCATGAGGCCGTGAGAAGTATCTGAAAACCAGGGCAGAGGAAGCTCCACCTCCCCCACCAGTAGAAAACAATGCCTCTTATTATATGGTCCTTTAGCAGGACCGGACGGTGGAGGAACTTTGGTTTCTTTTCATTCCAGGAGAGGAATTCTCGGGAACGAAGCTCCCGGAGCGCCTGACAGGCCAGATGTGAGCTCGCGGGCTCCACACCAGCAGTGGCTGATGCTGTCCATGCGTCTCTCCACTGGAACCTTCCGCAGACCCACCACTCCCGCAACTGTCACACCTGGATTCACTTCACCCTATTAGCATTTGATTTACGCCTATTGCCAAAAGCTATAACAGCTCAGGATCTTAGGAAGCAGCTCAATGCTGGAAAAATCAATATTACATACTTAGTTTATGGGGGGGCGTTCAGGTACACAATGACTGTCTAGAAGGCACTTTTGAGGATGCTTTGGAGAAGCAGTCACATTCCATCATTTCAAACTTGACAAAAAGAGGACTCTGCACTGCAGTACTTACTGTGACACAAAAGTGCTGATTTCACCAAACTCAGAGCCATCCATGACTATATTAAGGCTAGTGACAGTTCTAGGGCCTTTGTTCGCCTGCAAATAAAGGAGATTTGATTTCAGGGAAGTGTTCGGAGAATTCTAAATGTTTAAGGTAAAACAAAAAATTGATGTTCAACTCAAAATTAATGTAGTGTGTGTGGAAATTCCACTGAGGCTATAAGTAAAGCAGCCCTTACACCGGACATACAACCTTAGTATTTGCTAAAAAAAAATAAAATAATAATTTTTATAAGGTCAAAGCTTTTATCAGTTATGCATTTGTTCCATACAAACACATGAATATATACAAATACAATTAATTCTATCAAGTGACAAAAAATGTTTGTTTTTATATAGCAGCTAAGACAGAAACACTTTCTGGGAAAGTTTTGTAGCAACATAAAACAAAAAGATGTATGTTCCTCTGAACCACAGCATTAGCTAAAGGACAGATATCATGCCAAAACAGTCCGGTTGTCTTGGTTCTTTAAATTTCACACGTCCAACCGGAAAAGCACAAGTTACAGAAAGATTTTCCATGAAAAAAAAGTACATGGCTTCATACTGCCCCCTTGTGTTAGGAAACCGACATGGCAGCTCATGGTTCACACAATAGTTTCAGTCGAAAGGATACAAAAAAGTGCACGTATCAAAAAGCATAGCACAATAACTGAAAAAAAAATAAATTGTAATAAAGTACATTAAAATTTAGCAAAAAAAAATATATACATTAAGAACATATACACAATACCGTACAGGAAATAAAAAATAATAATAGTTACCTGAACATCTGTCAGCTCAAATTCTACCTGGAATGCCAGTTGACAGCAGTAACCAGTAAGCCTGTGTTGCTGGATAATTTTGCTTTTACCTGGAAACAGAAATAATGGAATTATTTGCTAAACTCTTTATTTATAGGCAACCAAGATACTGAATAATTTTACAATGTCAAAGTAAGGTGGTTTTACTGCATGATGAACCAAGTCTTCAGCTACAATCTCTGCAGTTTCATAGCCAAAGACCCAGAATGGTAAAATCTGAATTAAAGATTAACTCACTTTTTTCCAGGGTCTTCACTCTGCACTCTGTTAGAACAATTCCGTTCATTTTAGTCTGGCGGGCAAGATCTTTCTCCAGCTTCTCCAATTCCATCACAAGATTTGAAGCTGTATCCATTTTATCTTCCCCATATCCTGTTGTTGACTTTGACCTTAGAGATGTCCTGAAATAAGCACATTCACATTGTCCTCAAGGGTCACTGACACCATGATAAATCATTTGGTTTGTTAGACACACATGAAAGTCCTATTTTAAATACAGAGATGGAGATTTCAGGTCCAGAGAGCACAAATTCAAACCAAGATTTTGTTTCAACCAACCAGTTTAGTACACTGTGACTGTGACTCTTCATACTCAACTGCTTGGTTGAAATAAAGTCTTGGTCTGGATTTGTACTCTCTGGACCTGAAATCTCCACCTCTGTTTATACATAACAACTCTCTGCAAAACACAAAATAGCATTGACTTGTCTAAATTACAAAGAACGGTTAACTTACAAAAGTTTAGGTATGTCCTTATCAAAGTGCAAAGAGACCTCTCTTTCATTGTTTTCCACTTGTTCTTGCAATTCTGCAATTTCTTCTTGTAGAAGTTTAATTTCTGCTTCATAAGCTTCCTCCATAGCTTTCTATATTTGGGATTAAATGAAAATAAAAATATATTACAGATATTCAAGCATTTCAAGATCTGTGAGGATACACAGGCACAAAAATGTGGCTTGGAGTTTTTAACAAGAAAAAGACTCATTTTCACTACCAGCCAAGTCTCTGAAATCTTAAGAGAGGACAGCTGGCTAGTTCTCTAGCACCAGTAATGGAATTAGAACAGAAAAGAATGGACTTGCTTTTCTGTTGTATCCCAACTGGATCAGACTTTACTGCATAATGGGTAGCACCCTTAACTAAATGCACGAAATATCTGCAACAGCTACCCAGCTATGATGGCTCCTGTATGAAGTGTAACTTAGTTAAACCACCACAGTTCCAGACCAGGAGCACTGTTAGCTCTCAGCAGTACATCTGTTTGTATAGCGCTCTCTCTCTCCCCGAATTGATTTGTACAACCATGTGCTTAACCACACTTAATATGAAATTTGAAATAAAGGAGTACTCTCTAGGACAGGGAGCTGTTGGACACAACCCCTGTGAGTGCTAAAGAAAGGAAGCAGCCTTCTGTGTGTATACGCAACCTATCTTAATATAAGAGTTATATTTGAGTGACTGAAACTCTTAAATGGAAATAAGATCGAGTTGTCTAATACAGTGGTTTTACTGCTATGACAATTCACAATGCCATTCAATATGTACAGCCACCCATCTTCTATAAGCATTTATCCAGTATACGGTCGGTAGGGGACTGTAGCCTGTCACAAAAAGGAACGGACTAAGGGGGCAAGGCGGTATGTGTACGTTGGATTTAACTATCAACTTCATATAGATTATAGCAATATCCAGTGTAAGTCGAATAAAAACTTAACTAAAGTTCGACTGTAATTTTTCAGACACAAAACGGAAGATTTCATCCACTTTGCTTGGTACAAATTGGAAAGACAGCTCTATCTCGTGTTATTTAAAAACTACTATATAACACAGGCGATATTTATTCTTGACACTCGCTTGGCAAAATTAACATTCGTGGCCGTTTACAAAGGCTGCAGTGTCAGGGGAGGGCTGACACTTTCCTCATCCCGTTCACAGCTCAAATTTCATATACGGTTTTCAATAATCGACAGTAGAAATATGCCATGCGTGTTCACGACAATTATCAATGAACATTTAAGTCAACGGCAAAACTACTAAAAGCCAACAAACGTAAACACTGGAGACTTACCGCTTCAGGTTATTTTGAAGACCAGAGGAACTGCGCGCCCAGAGTGGACTCTACCAACTTCACCAAAACGGGGGGGGAGTTGGGGGTACTTTTTACTACTTTACTCTTCCGATTACATCGAAATAATGAATAAACCTATGCAACTATAATTATTAAATTTTCTGTAATATACATTTTTAATTCGTAAAAAAGTAATAAATGACAGAAATAATAAATACTACTAGCTTACATAATTTTGCTGTAGTTAACTTGTAAAATATACCTACCTTGAATTAACGAATATCGATAACAACTATTTTATTTGAATATACATCTATTTAATTTACTTTATTATATGCTTGTTTTGTTTTACGCCTTTTAGTAAATAAGCTTTTTTTTCTAGTAATAAGAATATATTGACGGAACCTTCAAAGCGGACCCATTATTCGGTAAAGGAGTTCTGGTGGGATTGTATTTTGAAAGTACGATGTACACACCGTTGTAAACCCATGTGTCTGTCCGCTTGAATTTGTGGGGTAATTATAATTTTGTAGGCATTTATAAATACTTGATTGGGGTTATGTGAAATCTTTTTGTTTCTTTTATTTTAGTCGTTTTTGTCATTTGTAGTGATTGTTTCGTTCAGATATAGATTCACGCATTGCAATAAAACTTGCGGGGACTTGTGGAGTATTAAATCGAACATCGACGATTGTTTCCGAAGAGTTCGTGTTTGTCATTTAATGCTGATATTTATGAATTAAGTAAAAATAGGTTTAATAATTTAAAATGCAGGAGGTGAAAGATGTAAAGCGTTTATACATTGGTGGTCTTAGCCATACCATTTCTCAGAAGGACATTAAAGACAGATTTGGGAAATTTGGTGAGGTGTCAGATGTTGAAATCGTAACAAGGCAAGATTTAACAGGTAAGACTAACAGCCTGCTACCAGCATTGTTGCAGACACTTTGCACTAAACCTTGTTGTTTACTAATCCTTATGGTTTTCCCTAGGTGCCCCACTGAAGACGTTTGGTTATATCAACATAAACATTTCTGATGCAAGTCTAAAAAAATGTATGTCATCGCGGATTCTACATAATACTCTGTCTTAAGGAATTCATTTGATTTGTCTTTGTCAATTGATTTCATATTGTTTTTAGGCATGACAGTATTAAATAAGTCCAGATGGAAGGGTGGAACACTGCAAATCGAAGTGGCAAAGGAGAGTTTTTTACACAGGTATGTTAAAAAGCTATGAATATTGAAGAATCAAAATGAACAATAGTAATGAAATTGCCACAGTCTACAGTATTTAAGCTTTAAGGTTTGAAGAACAATATATTAATTTCAGTACTGTTACTCCTCCAAAAAATCTTTCAAAACAAAGGGGGCCAGCATTCATTCAATCAACCATACCTAATAAAAACAGTGGAGACAAAAAAAAAACAATATTGTTCTCAAAATGGATAGTAACCCATAACCACATATTATTGTCTTATGCTGCAGCTACTGATTTTCTCCTGGGGCAGAGAGGAGTTTAAAGCCTTACCCAACCTTTTGACATCTTTTTTGCCAAATGTTAGACACTGTGTTTGTGGGTTTCCTCTCGGAGTTTAGAAGCATGCAGTTAGTTAAGTTGGTATCTCTAAATTGCCCATAGTGTGTGAGTGTGCCCTGCGATGGAGTGGAACCCATCCAGGATCTTCCCCTGCTTCATTACTTTCTGCTGGATAAGTAGTTATGGAAAATGGATGAATGGAAATTAGAAAATATGGAAAATGGATGGATGCAAGTTACAAAATACATTTGCTGGTTGCTGTAGACTTAATTTATTGGTGCTTAGAGAATTCTTTAAGATTTCCTACAAACAAACCTTCTTTTCATAGATTGGCCTTAGAACGTCAGCAAGCAGCTGCGAAGACTCAGACTTCTAAAGTGGATCCAAAAGAGACACTGATGGACTCGTTTAAGAAGGCGGGTGTAGAGAACTTCCACATGAAGTCAGCTGTTCCAGGAACTGAGATTCCAGGCCATAAGGTTTTTTGTGTTTTTCCCCTCTTTCCTACATTCTTCACCTTTAACATGCTTCAGCTAGAACTACTATTGCTGCTGCTACAGTAGCATTAAGTTATTAAAGTTAGTGGTAACAAGTAGATACTAGTAGTTATGGAGGCTTCTGCTAGTTGGCAGTGTGTCAGATGAGTCTTCTAGAATTTCACATCCAGCGTTAGGGAAGCATTCAGTAAATCAGTTTCTTGCAATAGTGAAATAGACCAAATGCACATATATTTAATAGGTTTTTTTAGGTAGTTCATCCCTTTTATGGTTTAATGGCTGTTTTCATTTTGTTTTCCTTCACAGGACTGGGTTGTAAGTAAATTTGGGCGAGTTCTCCCAGTGCTTCATCTCAAAAATCAAGTCAAGAAAAAAATATCCTTTCGTGGTTACTCGCTTTACAATAATAATTATATTATTTTGTCACTCTGTGGCTTCCATCTGTATCATTTTATATAGTTCTAATGAGTTACTATGGTACAGTACATTGCTGTATGTTATGATGCTGCAGCTTTCCAGCATTTCCAGTGTTATACAGTTTATTTGTTAAGTGAGACTGTTATGCACAGAACACTACCAAAAGCGATGGGTTAAGTCTAATTTATTACAGGTAAATGCAAATAAATTAATTGTGTTTTGGCTAGCCAAATTTAACTTTAGCAGATGCTTTGGTGCCATAAGAAAATGCAGATATTTTGCTGGAGGCTAACTTTCTGTGCTAATCTTTAGAAAGGGTATTTTTAATATAAAATTGTGCATTTTGAGCTGACATGTTTGCCTGGAGTCAGAGTGCCCTGTGACTATTGTGGGGTTCTGTGTTGCTGAGTCAGGCTTTCTATGTGTGTTATACTTTAACTGGAGCACGTTTTTAAATATGATCCTTCAAAACACTGCCACAACATCAAGAGGCTGGAAACTGAAATGACAACTGAGACTCCCGTGGCAAATCTAACTTGGGAAATACTAGATGCCGACAATGAAATTAGCAAGAAAAGAAGAGGAGAATTCCCGCCCCAGAAATCACTCCCTGCGAAGATCAGGAAAAATTCAGTGAGCAAAATTTTGATGGAATCGTATTTGGGAGCCGTGCGTGACAGTCAAGAAAAGGAGGACAAACGGAGAAGGTCGCTGAATGGAGCTGGTAAAGTTCATGTGTTGCAAGACTTCTCTGAAAATCGTGGTTCTTCAGCACCCAAAAAGCAAAATCCTCTGCCAAAAAATCGTGAATGTTCACACTGGTGGGACAGTGATGTTGATTCAGAGGAAGAAATTAAAATGTTGGTTGCATCAGAAGATGCACGCAGTTTGGAAATGGGTCTGGGAAATGAAGTCGACCTGGAAGTGGTTGGTGATGATTTTGTTCTGACTCCAAATATTCTTCGGGTCCGGGGATCCAAAATTTCTGAAGAGTTAGACGACGAGCGGGACTATGATTCAGCAGATACTGATGAAATTCTGTCCAACCGCAGAAGTTCTGGCAAGCAGAAAGTAATTACTGAAACTATAAATGGTCCAAATACCGAACTGGAGAAGAATAGTGAGACTAAAGCAACTAGAGGAAAGAGGAAGACCAGCACTAAACTCATTACTGGGGATTTTAGTCAGAGTGGAAACTCAAGCTCTGATGAAGACGACTCCAGTGGGACTGAAGATTCAGAGTATGAGGCTATGATGGCCAGCTGTTACCGGCTTGAGCTTTCTCTTGCGGATTTGGAAAACCTGGCGAAAGGGCCTTCAGCCAGTTCTGAAGAGGACTGTCAAAGGCCTACTTCACACAAGGAACCTAGTCAGCCTTCAGAAGTGGTATTGCCGCACAAAACAAAGCCATTAGCAGCAACGACTGGCAACACACCTGATGCTATTTTGGCGGCTCTTTTGGCAGATGACAGTAGCGATGAGATGTGTGATAGAATGAAAAAGAATAAGAAGAGGAAAACCTCACCCCTGAGCCTTCCTGCCTTCGTGGGAACAAAGTCCCTCTTCGGGCCAATGAATGGGGCTCAGCCGGACTTTAACGTGAGAAGAAAAAAGCAGTCGGACTTCATGATGACGGAACCTGAATCAGAGTCAGCACTGGATTCCTCATCAGATTCAGTACCCTCCGAAAAGCGAAGCAGCGACGGAGAAACCCTGAGAAATCAGCCAAAAGGCAAAGCGGTGAATTCAAAACCCTTGTCATTTGACAGTGACATGGCGACAAAGAGAGAGAATGGAAGATCAGAGGAGTCCAGCAGCTCAGAGGATGAAGAAACCGAACAATTACCCAAAAAGTCCAAACAACAACCTAAAATAAAAGTAAAAACCAATAATGCACCCAGCTGCGGATCTCAGCCCAGTTTGTCGGATACCCAGTATTCGGCAAGCGGGGATTCCAAAGGGAACCATGGTCAGATTAAGGATATTGTGCTTCCAAAAATGCCTGAGTCTTATTCTGAGAAGACGGAACCCCATAATAAGACTCCTCAGTGTCCAGGGATCACACGGACCTCTGAGAAGCAACAGGGGGACAACCAGAAACGTCTCGCGGCCCTGGAGCAGAAACAGAAGGAGGCCGAGCAGCAGAAGCAGCTCATCCAGAGCGCTCTGTCCAAGTTGGTAAGTTTTGCTGGTTCAGCCAAGTGTTACAAGTTTGGCATAATGAAATGAGCCCGGAAAATCGGCTCATTCAACCATCTCTCTTTTTTCCTAAGGACACACCTGGGACCAGTCAAGGCAAACACATTGTGTTTTACTCCGATGACGAAAGCGAAGAGGAGCCACAGGTTGCCACTGAAACCCCAACCAAGACCTTGTTTGAGGACAGCTCTGAAGACAGTGCTAGCGAAGTGGAACCAGGCAAACTCGGACAGTCCGGCAAAGATTTGACTGTCAAGGTATGTTTTGTAAGCTATTTTAAGTTTATCATAATTCTGTGTTTTTATTGTCAGTGAATGATTGCATTTTTGCAGTTGCCACTGTAAAGATTTGGTGTTAATTGTCAGGTGTCTGCATGAAAAGAGATCTAGAATGTGTGAAGATCAGTTAAAGCAAACATCACTAATTTCATTGGTTTAATTTTTATCTGATGTACTTTTTAATATATTCCTATATGGGAATTTCAGAAACAGGGAGGCAGCAAATTGTTTCTCAGCGATGAGGATGATGAAGAAGAAGATGATCAGAGGTTTCAAATCAAGCCCCAGTTTGAGGGCAAGGCTGGACAGAAGGTGAGAATGCTCGGTGGTCTGTCACTAAGTGGATTTGTAGGCTGTGTCTGTAATTGGAATCTCACAAGGTCAAATCCCAGGGTTGGCAGAGTGATTTCAGTGTTGGGTCATTTACCCGCAGTTACTGTCTGATGCTGCTGTCTCAAAAATGCACATTGCTTTAAATAAGAACATCTGCTAAAGCAGGGGCGGCCAATCGTATCTGCAAAGGGCCAGAATGTATGCAGGTTTTTGGGGTAACCTTTAGGTCAGCTGTCCAAACCCAGGTGTGAGGACTTTTTAGCCAATCAGTCCTCCAATTAGCAATCTAATTAGGGAGTTGCAGCGAAAACCTGCATACACACTGGCCCTTTGCGGATAAGATTGGCCACCCCTGTGCTAAAGAAATAAAAATTGTCGCTGTGAAAATGCATAAGTGTATGGTTTTTGGGGGGAAAACCCCAGAAAAAAAGTGATGTTACCAATTTTTCCACTATGTAGCTAATGGGGCTGCAGTCCAGATTTGGGACTGACGAGAGGTTTCGGATGGATTCCAGATTTCTGGAAAGTGATGAGGAGGCCGGTGCTGCAGGTCAGGCTGTAGATGATACTAATGTTTTGTGTCTATGCTGAGGCTTGATTTTCCAAATAAAATAAATAGTTTATCAGCTGTCTACCAGCCTTAACCCTTTCAGGCTCAAATTAAGTTTTAGTAACAGGAAAAATCTGATATTTGGGGAAAATTATCATGAGTAA
>JAODJU010000130.1:7283587-7302782 GCA_026776725.1 Gnathonemus echidnorhynchus
AAAAAAGCACGTCCCTGCCATACAACATGCCTGTGAGCCTGTCCACCTCAAGCGGTTCAAAATTAAATAAGGGCTCAAATTACAGCGGGGTCAGCATATTCATGGGGCTGTCCGGTTACTGGCCCTGTCATCATTGACTGCTCCATATTTGATTGGCAAGCCTTGACAGGCTATTTGGGATCTCTGGAAAGGGCTTGACAGTTGCTGGGTTGCTTAACTTTGTGTGTGATGTGTGTGACACAGAGAGAGAGAGAGAGAGAGAGAGAGAGAGAGTAGAGACTGGGAAAGAGAGGGGGGCAGGACAGAGCTGTTTAGGATCTCTCCATATCTTTACCTCTGTGTATAATCCAGCCCAAGCCTTCAACATCCATGGGGGAGGGGAGGGGCCACACATTCTCAGTGGGTTACTGATAAAGCATGGAGGAATGACAGAAACCCTCCTGCTATGTGTAATCCGTAGCCCAACTCATGATCCCTGCCTCTCTCCTATTACTTGTAGGTCTCCCCTGCCCCTGAAAGTCATTTCTTAGACCTGGGAAGAGGTCCATCTTGCTGATAGGTGTAATTGTATCTTTGGCCCCTGAAGTCCTTCCAGAGTGTGTAATAAAGAATGGAAATAGGAATGTGTTACAGATCAGCCCCGGGGGGGGCGCCCATCCCCCCACAACGATCTCCAAGACTCTCCTCCCTTCTCGCTCTCTACCCGCACGCTGTCTTCTCCAAAGTAGCTAGTGTAATTAAAGGAAAAGTGTCCCTTTTTTCTCCCCATTGAGACACATTGAGTGACACATATATGCACTGGGTATCATTATGCAGGACAGGCAGTTCATTCAGTTCTAACTCATATAGACAAAACTTTGCACACTGCATTTGCAGAACAAAAAAGTTGGGACCTACTTTTGTAAACTATAATATTTATTATCCTGAAGAACCTTTGATTGGCTAGTGAACCTGTCTGGCCTAATTTAGAATGCTGCCACAATCTGTGAATGACTAATATGTTACTCAATAAGTAGGGCTTTATCATGCTAGGAAAGTTTTACATAATCTCATTTCACACCAGGCCTACATGTCTTATCAGTGTTTCTTTATGTTCTTTTGAAGTATACATGAAGTGCCATTGAAAAGGTCATTTTAGACATCATACATAAAGTAATAAGACAACAAACTGCTCATTCAAAAATCAAATCTGTGCAGTATTTGTAAATTAGGCACTGGAAAAGTTTTTCTCCTTATTTCCTAATACTATCATGAATAGCTTGTCCAAGAAGCTTACACACATGAAAACGGGGTACCTAAAATGGGAACATATGGCTGTCTGACAAAAAAAAATGTGAAATGAAAGAAAAGAACTGTTTTCGGTCTATGGCAGAATATTCCGGACGGTTACTCAGCTGTCCGAGACAGACCAAAATGGCTGACGTGTATTAAAATGGTCTGGCACCATCCTAACCTTCATTTCCAATTCATATAATATAGGCTTCTACTGCCTGCTGTTGTAAAACCGAGTTAATATATTTCAAATAATTCGTTCGTGCATATATATTTGGTTCAGTCAAGCTCGAGTTTAAGAAACTAAAATTCAAGAAGCTGCTTCAAAGACTTCGGAGGGTCGCTAATGTTATGAACAACTCCGGAATGTAAATGATGAAAATATGTGCAATATTACGTCTCTTTGTGCAAAATTTACATTACAATCGTCAACATAAGTCGAACTAATGAGTGTAAGATTTAACGACTTCCTGTAGTCGCCGATTTATGGGTATAAAATTACAGGACGCGTTTACAAACCACAGCGCAGCCAAAAGAAAGACCATTCGAGACTGTTCACCAGTTTATACAGCGTTTATTTTATGGGGAGATGAACGTATTTACAATGACAGGCAGACGATCGCCTTCTTTAATGCAAACATCGCGTATGATTGGCTGTTTGACTCCCCTCCTACTCAACCCACCCTTTTCTTTTCAATACTGAAAACAAAACGCTGGCAATCGCCGAAGAATAATTTACATATCAAATTTTACAGTTTGTCCGTGTAAAGTTCCAAGTAAAAAAAAAGAAGTAAACCACTGTTTAAAGGCATACTGACTGATGGCGCGCGTTATTTTATACAGCATAGGGTGCTACACACGTTACCCTGTCACAAAAGTCAATAAAATCTTTCTCCATGAAATCTTCACTTTGCATGACATCGTCTTCGGAAGGGAAGTATTGCATGCTCTCTTCTTGATGGATCTCGGTTAAACTCAACTGGAAATGCTGGCTTTTCGCCAGCCGTCGCGGACAAAACCTGGCAGGCGCTGGAAACGGATCAGGACCGTCCATGAGGCCGCCGCGGGCGTTTTCTAGCATGCCGAGGTATGAGTCCATGTCCGCGATGTCCATCTCGCAGTCCGAGCCGCTGTCCGTGCCCACAGAGTCCGATCGCATATGCATCATCTGGTACTTCTCATGCATGAGGAACTGGTTGGTGTTCCTCGGGGCTCTCATCCCCGGCGCCCTATTGCCTTGGTTGTTTACGGGACGCAGTGACAGTCGCGGTCCCGGTCGGTTCCACCGTCCGTAGGGCAGGTGATGCCCAGGTCTGCACTTCTTCCCCCACCTCTGCGCTTTCCTTGTGCACTTGTGCCAGTTGCGCTTCGCGTCCCCGGCCTTGCAGTCCTCCAGGGGTTTGCCGTCGTCGCCTCGCCAATGACACATGAAGCCCCTGCCGCACATTTCTTCCACGAATGGCATCAGCTGCCAGGCTCGAGCTGTCCTGCTGCCTCCTGCGCTCATTCACATAATCTGCCCGGCTGCTGACAGCTGGTACTGGGGGGCCAAACAAAGAGCTTCTCCCTCTCTGCTGACAGGGTCTGGGCCCGTCGTGGCTGACCACACGACCACCCCGCGGCAGGACTAGCCTACCTTTTGACGATCCGCTGCGCTTTTTTCTTCACCACGGGCTTTTTGTAGTACATAGCCTGGTGGTGCGCCTCCTGCAGCACAGGCAGCTTGACCCCCGCTCGGCGGCTGGCTAAGGCGCAAATCACACCCCTTTTTCTTTCCTCGGCTGTTTTCCCGATTTTTTAGTAACAACGTAAGTCACAGAATATTAAGCCGAGAATCAAAGGCAAAACAAGGGTGATATGTATCATATATTAAGCTTCATTTAAAATTATGAAGACTGGCCCAAGCTCTCTTATTTCTGTCAGTTACCAATAATTTTCCCCAAGCTGTACTCCAATATATATAGAATGGGCAGGTTCATCTAAGTCGGACGCATAGGGGTGTCAAGTATTCTGATGTACAAATTACTAAATGTAAATACCATTATATCCGTTTAAATTGTTAATTGAAATACTCAGTTTTATTTTGTATTAGATATGGAGTACACTAATATCACATTGTTCAGAGGTTATAGGTTGACTTATTTAAATACAATTTGTGTCTTCCCATTTCTGTAGTGGCTCGATCTGTTATTTTTTTTGGACGTTCCGAAGAGCCTTCAAGTTAATCTCACGTTGCAAGCTCTGACTTTTGTGCGTAACCCGTGCGATTCTCTGTGTAAATTGCTATACTAGGTAGTGCAAGTACTTATCTGAATAACAAGAATCATGTTTCCTAGCGTAAGTGCATTACTTTTACAAACAACAAAAAAATTATAGTATCCATCTGTTACGGACAAATCGACGGAACATGTATGTGTGGAATAAAATGGTTGTTTTCAACATTGAAAGCCCTGTATAAGCCTGTACATGTTCCTAAATACGAAATGATTGTTTTCGTACAAGTACAGCTGGGCATAATCACGTACAGTAGCAGCCAAACCGAGCTAGTTACGTAGGGTAAGGCCATATTTTTATTGTGAGTCAGTCGCCTGCAGCATATGGGTTAGGTGAAAACCGATGCTTTTCTTTGTAAGCAAATTAAAGAATACACTTTAATAGGCATAACTGATATCAGAATCATGTGTAATGTGTCAAATGCTTTTCAGAATGCCCCTATCAAACGTTTCAATTATTTATCAAAACAATATATTGTTCACCATAGTGTTCCTGGGGTAGGGTTTTTAAAAATTCTTTGTGCAACCTGTTTTGCTAAAAAAAAGTAGCGCAACCACAAATAGTTAAAATGTGTAACTTGTTAACACGTATACATATCAGTGTGTGCTTCTCAATTACTTTTTGCCATAAAAACAGAAACGGCAAGCTGAGATCATACACTACGACGGTATTTTTAAACTTTCATTAAGGAATAAGTTATATCGGGAAGTAAAAGGGGAGAATAAGGCTGACTGGCAGATTCGGTGTTCAGTGTACTGCAAGATGCCAATCTTGGACAAAGGACGATGTAGGGCAAAGTTGTGCTTTATAGGTAAAAAAAAAAATCCATTTACGCAGCTGATTGGCCGAACATGGTTCCAGCCTGGTGTGTCTGGGTAAAGTTAATTTTATTTTGAGAATTGTGTAACATTTTCTGCATTTGATCTGACCGCAGGTGTTTTACGGCAGAAAAAAACAACCTACATAAAAAAATAACCTTAAAAGTTGCATTTTCAATCGTGTTTTCAATTCGCAAGTAGAACTGTATTTCTTTAAAGTTATTTTTTTCCAAATCAAGAAGTAATTTGACTGTTATGTTCAGATGTTTCTGTATAGGCCTACATTTAAACAATTCTATTAACAAACAAACCAACAAACCATGAATAACCTAAAACAAATCTCAGGGAGGATAACGATGACAAGAAAAAATAAGTAATTATGATAATCGAAAAGACTGTTACGTTAAATGTTTAGTAAAATGGAATCTCACACACACATATATATACACACATAGGCCTACAGATATATATAAATGAATAAATGTCGTCCATGTACAATACACGTTTTATCCAGGGTCGCGTGATATATACAAGTAAAGTATATATGCTGTTAAAACATAGCAGTTATCAATATGTGAAGTTATGTCATCATTTTCATAACATGCTTTGAACAAAAATTCTGTCAAATTATTCCAAAAAGTGTGATTTGTCATCGCGCATAAATAGTATCTTTCTTTTTTATTTTTGTCCTTTCATTTTGTTAGCATCCTCATATATGTTTCATTACATGTAGCATATTTGCAATGCTAGTTTATTGCAAGATTTATTTTGGCCTAATTTAAATACATATTTGCATCATAACTGTTTCCCAAAGTAGTACGTTTCTGTCGCCTGTGTCTGACAATATCGATAGGCCTATATCTCATTAATAAATTAGTATAGTTTTTTGTAAATAAGCACCAAAATAAGTGTTAAAAGCTTTTTACTTCCGGATACTTAATAGGTGCTACAGTTATTAATCACCTCAAACTGTAGTGTCTGGTAATCACATCGAAATGTGTAACTCGCAGTTGTTAAAAAACGGGCGTGGAAGCTAGTTTTAATTACCACCTTAATTCTCGCGTTTGACCTATATCTACCTAAAAGAGATCGAGCAACGAAATTAAGTACCATGTAAGTCTATCTTAACATAGAATGAATGAATAGATTGGCACAAAGATCTTAAAAACTGGTTTTTAGAGTTAAGAATTAAAATATACCAACCAACTAATAATAAATAACTGTCCGTATTTTTTAAAGGTCGGTTGCTTAACAAACGTGCCCGAATTTCACTATTGTCTATGTACATCTAAATAATAATTCAAATCTATTTTTTACTTAAGGTATTGGATACGTATGACACAGAATGCCCCGGGCATTTAAGTAATTGGGTTATTTTAGTATTCTGCTATGATGTATGTCGTATTCAGAGTCCTTACGTTCCTCCTCAAACAATGCCATTTCTCAACATATGACATTTTTCATGTTTATCCTTTAATTTTCCACTGGATATTTCTCACAACGCCACTTGAATTGCACACACGCTTAAGGTTATAGATTCTAAAAAAAATGTATAATCTGCAGGTGCTACGTATGCACAGGCTGTCTGACACGCGCCTTCCTGCCATAAGCGGGCCGAAGGTGCGAGTGACGCGAGGCAACGGGGTGCTAAGCGCGTGTCCCGCTGCAGACGCTGCGAATAAAGTTTCTAGGATTGAATCACCCTTCAGCACAACAAAGATGGAGCTGGGAAGGCCGTAATCTTCTCTCCTACCACTGTAACAAATACAGAAGACATGTCATCCAAGAAATCCCCCGCGTCGCCCGCACTTTAACTTCCTGCACATCGGGCGATGATGGACGCAGCCGCCTTCCACGACGAGCCCGGCGAGCGGAGGAAGGTCCGCATTGTGGGCTCGGAGCTGGTGGACAACTATACCGTACGTCCTTAACCCGGTGCATACGATTCAGCGCCTTTTTAGCAGGTCTTACTGCTTATATATAACACATCTGTGGTTTATTTAGTAAAATGTGTCCGTTTAATCGAGTTAGGGTTAGTGGCAGTTTACCAGTCCGAGAAAGGCTTATTTATGCACTGCCGGCATTTTCTGGCGCAGGGAGACTGACAGTTTTACTGCTAGCCTTATGCACGTAACAGTACACATTGTAAGGGGATTAGCTGTGCGGTATATTTTTTTCGTATGTATTTTAGGTGCAATCAGGTAACTGATGAATAACGTAGGCTCCAAATTTTGCACATAACAACATGTGAAATGTAGCCTGTACATAGTTTGAGGGAGGTGTTGACGTGAACTGTGTAGCTACATATCGTGCAGTTTAAAAGTCCAAATATGAATTTAAATGGAAATATTGCAGTGCAATGGGCATTTCAATGTAGGCATTTCAGATCGCTTTGTACAGCAGATCTGGTTCACGTCACTCCTGCACTCTTTCCCCTTTTCCCTAGAGTAGTTGATAAAGGTTATTTTACTACTGCTTCATATTATCACTCACCTATTGATCCATCCATCCATCCAAAACTATTGCTTGAGTACCATTTCCTGTTAAAAATCTTGGCATGTAAATATTTATTTAAAGAGTCTTCTATTATTTTAGACATATTATTATGGTATTTTAACTTCTAAATGGCTTTTTTAAATTGGAGTTAAATTTGCAACTATCTCTTCACTATATTGTTTATCTGTTGTTATTTTTATGTGAGTTGTGTCTGTAGGAGAATATGATTTATGTAAAACAGAACAGCTCTAAGACATGACAGCACTATCTCCGTGCCACTTTCTGTACTTACTTAAAATTTAACAGTCACCTTTGTCCGCTGTATCAGTAAATTATAAATGATTACCATGGGAAGTCACCAGATCTCTGTGCTTAATGATATGTTAAGATGTGTTCTAAACTGGATACTGTTTCTGTTTGTCTAAAGTCCATTTTTTCTGGAAATTTGCTCTGTTCATAATCAAATACAGATGCTACCTGTTTTTTTTCCAGGTGTACATCATTGAGGTTATGGCGGGCTGCCATCAGTGGACTATAAAACATCGTTACAGTGATTTTCATGACCTACATGAAAAGGTGGTTTGTCAATTTACGCTTTAGACTATGTGTTTTAGATATTGACTTTATTAAAAAAAAAAAATACATTAGAATTTTGTATCATACCATGGGTTTTTTTTCCCTCCCTCTTTGCTCATTTTTTGCTAATGGTTTATTCTTTACTCCACTTTGGTAAATAATATACCACCAAAGGGTCATACCAACTCTGGGAGATGGGGGTTGCTTGCCATGGTGATTCTTTGCTCAAACTCAATGCAGTTATTTTAATTCCAAGTCACCTTGTGTTTTAGATGTCAGATAAAAAGCATTTCCAAGCCTATAATTGTGTATCTCAGGTATAGCCTCACTTCACACTGTTTAAAAAAATTAATTATAAGGTTGTTGTAGGTAGCGTACTTGTTGATTTAACTTTATTGTGCACATTTTTTTCTCCTCCCAAGCTGACAGCAGAAAAGAAAATCGACAAAAACTTGCTACCGCCGAAGAAAATGATCGGCAAAAATTCCAGAAGCTTGGTCGAAAAAAGACAGAAGGATCTGGAAATCTACCTTGAGACCCTGCTAGTGAAATTCCCTGTGGCGGCGCCCAAAGTCTTATCTTGTTTTCTGCATTTCCACTTGTATGTAAGTGTGTTTTTTTTTTTCGATTCTTGCATTATGATCGCGTCTGCTTCAGTGGGTATTTTTAAACTGACAGTGTCCCCAGTAACCCGTGTTGTAAGTTGTTGACTATATTTACCATAGTGTTCAAGAACGACAAAGTCTATCAATCCTTAAAAATAAAGATGTATGAAGACATCTTCTATTTAGTAATATGTATCGTAGTACAACTAGTTGATTTCTTTTGGTTGTGTACTAGTGCAGTCTCCATTAATAAGTTAAGAACATACATATCATATTATAAAGTAATCCATATTGGCTGCTTGAGCTTCTATCCAGTCATCATCACACAATGGCTACTTGAATCAGACAATCTCCACATGACAGATGCTGTTGATAGATTCCTGCTGGCTGGTGCTCAGCCAAACATGCATGTGATAGCAATGAAGAGCATTAAACATGGAATGTCCTATACTTTCCGTTACTGCCTTGAGTTCTACCATACAAGGTGCAAAGCCAGCCTGGGGGATTCCACTGCCCAGAAGTGGACACCATCTGCTGTTCTACGTTCTGCGTAGTGTTTCGTTTAACTGCCGTTATTGCTTTTACTGGAGGGTATCTCTCTGTGGCCTCTGGGAATCTTTCATTATGTCCAGGAAGTTTATTTGCATGACTGAGGAAGCTTAAGACCACAGCAAATATGTAAATTCAGAAATCCGCATAAAGCGGTAAGGGGGGGGGGGGGGAGTAATTAATTTATGCAGCATGTTTTGAATGTTCAGATGTTCTGCTTTGCATCCTCTTTTCAGGAAATAAACGGCATCACAGCTGCATTGGCTGAGGAGCTCTATAACAGAGGTACGTTTGGGAGGGCTTCCTGATATTTCATTTCAGCTTGATGTGAGTTGGGTTTCCGGCTCTGCTTTTTAGCAGCCAGTAATTGGCTGTAAGGCAGTGTTTGTCTTTTCTTTCACCGTGAGCCCTCGTGGGGGTGCAGTCAGTTTCTAAATGTCGCTGTGTTGTTGTTAGGTGGCACAGCGATTGAAGTGCTGCATCTGTAACGCCGAGTTGCTGTTTTAAGTCTCAGAATTGATGCCTTTCTTTAAGTTGCTGTTTCAGTAATGCTGGGCCTTGTACCCATGACCTTCTGTTTTCAAGTCACTGTACTTAACTAGCATGGGATAATTTTATTTTGTTGGTAATTATTTGTAAGGGTAGATTCAGAATGAATTCTCCAGTTTGCCCGGTAAGGACCATCCTGAAGCTGCAGTTTGCCTCTTCTCCTCCAGGTGAGCAGCTCCTGGTGGCAGGCGAGGTGTTTCTACTGCGCCCCCTACAGCTCTACGCTGTCACCCAGCAGCTGCGACTGGCCAAGCCCACGTGTGCCAACGGCGATGCCAGGGCTGACCTTGGGCACATACTAGACTTCACCTGTCGACTGAAATATCTGAAGGTGAAGCTACATTCTGGCTCAGTCTAAACTGGGTTTTCCGTCCTTTACTGCAGTGTTTCCCAGTTTGGTCCTCAGGGACCCAGAGTAGGTCCTTCTTTTTGCTACCTACCAGATTGTCCACATTTTTGCTCCCTGCTCCCAGATTCTCTGTGGGTCTCTGAGAACTGGATTAGGAAACACTACTTTATTAAACTAGGGACCCCCAAATGAAAACAGGAACCCCCTCTACCTCTAATGCCAGATCACATAGATAATAATTCTATAGCATTTTTCATACATGAGATGCGGCTAAAAGCGCTTCATATATGGGACTGATTATTATTATTATTATAGTAAAGAATAATATTTACATTTATTTAACGGATGCTTTTATCAAAAGCAACACCCTTGAGAAACCATGGTCAGCCAGTCCCTGGAGCCATTGGGGGTTAAGGGCCCAACTGTGACATCACTCTGCTGACCCTGGGATTTGAACTGGTGACCTTCCAATCGCAGACACAGCATCCAAACCCATTGAGGCACACACTGTCCCTCACGTTAGTAACCCTAACCCTACTGAGCTAAGGACAGGAGGAGGGGGCTTGAATATTGAATAAGCAGATGATAAGTCTGCATCAGTTCTGTAAACCCCAGGTTGGAAGCCCCTGGTTTGAGCTTTTAATAAAAGGATGTTTATGGTGGGTTATGGTGGTTATGGTGTTGTCAGCATTGAGCATGTCCTGTTTCTGCTGGCAGATACCCGGCAGCAGAGGGGTGGTGGGCTCCAGCAACATCCAGGAGAACCTCCTTCTCTTTGACCTGTCAGTCTTCAAGTCCCTTCTGCAGATTGAGGTGCCACCTCTTTCTCTGGTTCTCCATTAGCCAGCAGTCGAAGGCACCACTTTTCCATGGTCTTTGTCGCTATTGCCGTTGCAGATCAATCAGTGCGAGTCCAAGCAGATCAAGGGCCTGCCGCTGTTAAGGCCAGCACTGGTGACCATGAGCGTGCACCACTCGGCGGCCTCCATGAAGGTACGGCCATTTTGGATTTCGGCAGCATGAGGAAGTGTGGCGTAAATGCGCGAGGAGCTTTTCTGGATGACTGGCGAGTTCAGCCCTGTGGGGATGACGGTTTGCTTTTGATCACAAGCCACATCCTTATTTAATTTAATGTTTTGCATTTCTAAAGTAAGATTGTTATGTGTTGCTTGACTCGCTTAAACAAGGTTTAGGTGGGGTGTGAATGTGTTTTACCGTTGTTGAGGTGCCACTGGATGAGACTGGTAGCTAATTTTTGCTAAAGTGTCACTTGTATGATACCAGTGGGCCCAGTGCTTGAAATTCAGAGAAAAACAAGGAGCTGTTGGAACTGCGTACTGGCGAGAACCGGTCCACTTTAAGCACTGAGTGGGCCCCCCATTGGGTTTGGGCTGTGCAGGCACAAACGCATACCTGTCACGCCTACAGGATATCCTGGTTCCCGAGGCCTCTGAGTTTGCCCAATGGGAGGCAGAGGGCGTGGCCTCAGACTGTCCGGTTACTGCCATCATCCCAACCTGGAAGTCGCTGACCACCCTGGATATGAGTCGCAATAGCTTGCAGTGTATAGACGAGTCAGTGGTGAGTGAGGGGTCCATCTTGGCAGTGCAGGGCTTGTTGCACTGATTCCTCTGAGACATAAATGGCATTGTTCATTCATTTGGACTTTCTTTTGATGAGTGTTATATTTTATGTCAGTGATCTTATAGGGCAACCACATCTTCGTGGTTTCCTCACAACGCCTGTGATTTTATGGTTAGGGGTCAGTCCCCGCATTACATTTGTATTTTACACATATAAATCACTTATCTAATTTAATACATTTTAATTTAATTTTAATTACATACATTTTATCGAAAGTGACGTAAAATTGAGAAGCAGCATCTGGAGCTTAGGGGGTTAAGGGCCTCACTCAAGGGCCCAGTGGTGTCATCGCTTCCAGTCACGGGATTTGAACCAGTGACCTTCTGATGACAGACATGTCCTCACCCACAGAGCCGCGCCCCACCCCCTTGTCTTTGGATTCACACGTACCCGGTATTTTGGGAAACATAACAAGTTCTCTCCCAATAACATATCCCGTCCTCGTTAATCAGTTTATTACTTGCTATTTATTGTCAGTGTTTAAAGTTTAAAGATGTTCCACTCTCTGCCATTTACAGAAATTAATACCAAAAGTGGAATTCTTAGATCTAAGTTATAATGAGCTGACCATGGTGGAAAACCTCCAGGTAAGAAAATGGTCTCTTAAGTTTCATTTGCCTCTCGCCGTCCGTTCAGTGTGCAGCATGTCAGCCGAGTGTGCAACAAATACCAGAAATGCTACTCCAGAAAAAACACACATTCTCGTGTAACTGAATACTTAAAAAAATGCTGAAAACATTGTAATACAGGTATTTTTGTTCACTGTTTACTGAAATGGATGAGTGAGACGAATTGTAATGTTACATAGTGAATAGTTGTTAATTATTGCTTTTGTTAATAGTATTTGTTAGGGATTCCTCTGTTAGAATTATAAATGATTTAAAAAATGCTCTCCTATCTGCTTTAATGTCCCCTTGATCTTTTATAACCACATTCTCTATGGTCAGCTGAAACAAACCAAGACCTTGTTTGTATTTTATGTTTGGAATCGTCAGGAGGGAAGTCCCTGATTTTAAATATGTTTAAACTCACAAAGCCCTGAATAATTATGTTGAAGTGCTCACACTAATCAGTCTGGGTCTTCCTCTCCCTGCAGCATTTATATAATCTCATTCACCTGGACCTGTCCTATAATAAGCTCACTGTACTGGAGGGTGTGCATACCAAACTGGGAAACATCAAGACACTGAACTTGGCAGGAAACCAGCTGGAGAGTCTGTCTGGCCTCAATAAGCTTTATTCCCTCGTCAACTTGGACTTAAGCAGCAACAAATTAGCACAGGTACGGTTTTGCTGGGCTGTGTGCACTAAGCAGGGATTGTGAGGTGAAGGCCGGTGTGTGTAACCACAGCATAGCGCGTTTACTCTGTTGGGCAGGAATTCACCCAGAGACTGGGTTTATTTCGGTCTATATTTGCTTTATTTTTAAAAACGCATAATGCCAAGGCTCTCTTGTCCCAGTGACCAGCTAGACTTAAGCTTAGCTCGGATCAGGGTTTGGCCAAAATCACTTCAAAGAAACAACCATTGTTCATGTTTATATATACTAAGCATATACCTAATAATATTTTTGCAGGAAATATTTGTGTTTAGTAACTATTATCTGTTTTCCAGTTCTTTAACCACCAAAATAAGTAAAAATACAAGCAGGATCACCTTCTTGAAATGCAGTTATTTCTCACAACTTATAAAGGTGCCATTAATTTTATGGAGAGCTAGCACAGGACGAAGGTTAAAATGCCCCACAATTTTTCTCTCCCTGGCAACAGCATCACTTACACCTCAGTGTGATAGCAGCCCCTCGCGTATCACAAGCTCTGGCAAGTGAGCAAAACAGCCTAAGCTAACAACTCCCAAATCACCCATTGCCTTTTTCATATTACCCGTGTTGTTTCACAATTGCGTGCACTTTATTTTGTGGGATTTTCCACTATATGCTACTTCCACCTCTTTAAAACTTTGTTTTTACAAAGACTGCAAATCCCTCTGCTACGAGTTGTTGCGTAAAATACTTCCAGATCGTAACCACCTTCTCCGATGTTCTTACTCTCCTCGTACTGCAAAGGGTATGTGCATGATGTCACAGCAGGCGAAAGTGAGTGGCAAATAGACTGAGTGGCAGCATTAGAACAAGTAACATATTTAAAATGGGAATGACCTGTTGTGCGATTGATTGCACAAATTGATTTAACAAGAAATAGGGGCTGTCTTTTCACAGACTACCGAAAAGTAAGTAAATATCGGATGTGGATCGGGTCACAGTTGTTCGAATATCACATTGGTTCATCTCTACTTCTAATGCAAATAAAAAAAAATGTCAATGTTAACACTGAAGCAATGTCAATATTTTTTGCGGGAGAGTCTGAAAAAACTGCAGAGAAGCCAATATTCTTTGCCCCAACTGTATATGCTCTTACCATGAGTGTAAGTTTCAGGAACTATATTACATGGTTTATCCCCAATTCCAGAATACTGTAGGGTCTCTCCCCACTAAACACTTACCAGCTCATCTACCCGACTTACCAAATTTAAGCTTCTATAACCCCTCTTTAGAGGCATGTAAATCCGTTATAATTGTAGCTGTTTGGGTATTGCTGTTATTACTGTTATTGTCACGGCAACTTGAACGCTTGCTGATGACTTTTGGAATGTTTTCGCCAAAATTCACCCGGAAATCTCCTTGCTGCTTCCCAGCTCGAGGAAATCAAAAATATCGGGACTTTGCCATGCCTGGAGAAGCTCAGTCTCACCGGAAATCCCATGTGCATCATCCCGGACTACAGGACCAAGGTTCTGGCCCAGTTCTGGGACAGGGCTTCTGAGGTAGGCGTTTTGTTTCCGCTCGCACACTGGTAACCTCGGCGCCGATGCTGAGGGTGACCAAGCTCACCGGTGCCCATTGTAGGTGTGCCTGGACAGCACCATCACCACGGAGAAGGAGCTGGACACAGTAGAGGTGCTGAAGGCCATTCAGAAAGCCAAAGAAGCCAAAGACCGCATGGCCAGCAGTGAGAAGAAGGTACGCCCCCTGCTGGCTGGCCGGACAAGAGCGGCAGCTCGCGCTGAAATGTCTGTCAGAATAGCAGGACAGAAGTTACAGCTGAAAGGGAGCTTTGAATAAAAAGAGCTCAAGTTAGTCTAAGATTATTATATACTGCATAACAGACAAATGATGAGGCTTTTTTTTTTATAGAATTGTCATTTTTAGTGGTCATTTGTGTGTGTTTTAATTAGTAATTTATTCTTGGTTATAATTTGATCATTTTTAGAGGTGTAGAGCTCTTACTTTCTCACATACATTTCAGCTCGTCGGTTATGAGGCACTTAACGGTAGCGTAAGCTAAATGGATGCCATTTTTGGAACGGCAGGTTGGCAGACATTCCTCACGTTTCTGAGTTGGTATGGCCTGTCTCGACCTGTACTGGAAAGTGATCTTAAGGGTTGGGTGATGATGTCACCCCCTGACCTCAGAGCCCTCAGTTGCATTTTCACTGGAAACTAAACCAAAAACTAGTTAGTTATTGTTCTTTGAGACTTTTGCTAACAAGTGGTTTTACAGCTTAAGTTCTTCACAAATCAGTTGTCGATGCCACTGGCAATTATTATTATTATTCCTGTGGAAGAAGGTATGACCTCTGCTAATTATACACTTTCGATAAAACCACTAGCATACATTAGCAGTACATTGACACTAAGGCAGAAGTACTGAAATGCATGCACATGCAAAAACAATGAAACGTTTAAAAAGTTGAGTTTTCAGTTCCCAGTTTGAAAGGGTTTGGCCTTAAGTAGTATGGGGGGATTTCACTGACTCGTAACTTTATATTGATAGAGATACAGGGACATGTTGTCCTAAGATAGTTTCACTCGGAAGAGGATCTTTGAGGGGGGGATTCCATGCAGCTGCCCCCCTCCCCCCGATTTTTCACGTTGAGGTGGTCTCCCCCCGTTTGTTATTTCATGTGGTACGGTCCGGCAAGGCTTTAACCTTGCAGTGTTCCTGGTGTTTGAGGGTTTGTTGGAAGCCTGATTAGACTCTCTTGGCTTGTCTCTCTGAAAGCCAGTGTAGCATTCTGACGGCCAGCAGTCTTGCTGGTGTATTGCTTGCCTGAGCTCTGGCCTTGAACCTGTTTCCACATCCTTATTTGTTGGGTCAGCCTTGCCGCTTTGCTTGTTTCCAGTTGCTAGTGACCTCAAACTCTGCTGCTGTCTCCACTCCGTGAGATAAGAGGCTAAAGGTCCCTCTTTTCTGCTTTGGTCCTTCTCTAGTCCTCTGTTTCCTTTTTTCCTAAGGTTTTCTATTGGCAGCCCTTTTCAGTTCCCCCTGAGTTTCCTGTACTGATAAAAATCAGGCACATTTGAAATCTTATTTTATTTATTTATTTTTTTTAATTCTCTTCCTGTATGGTTGAGAGAAATTTATATTAGTATCTGTAAATCCCTTTGGAATAGTGTAGCTATGGTCAGCACTGGCTGCAGTGCTCTTTCTGAAAGTCACTCGGTTTTCCTTGAAAGGGGGCTCATAGGCAGCCTGACAGTTGGCATTGTTAGCAGACCCGCCCCCACAAACCTCCCCAGCCCCATCATGGCCCCAGTCACGCGGCCTCCTTGAAGACTGCTCTTGCACTTTCTCTGCTAGATCAGTGAGGACTCCAGACTCTCCACGGGTGGATCCCCTTCGTCTTCCTCCTCCTCCTCGTCCTTTCTTGCTGCCCCGCCCCCCTCTCCCCCTCGGCCCCCCCCGGCCAGCTCCAGCCAAGGTAATCATGTATGTATCTGGCCGCCGGGCGGGGTGCTGGGCGGGGCCCACTCCACACGTGCCAGACCAGGCGTTACCATGCCGACCAATGTTGCACAGTCACCACCCCCCCCACCCTGCGGGCCTTCACCTCCTCTTACTCTAATAATATTTTACAGCCGTTGGGCTAAGTTAGGAGGTGTAGCGGTTAAAGTCTCAGAAAGCAGACCTTTCTTTGGGGGATGGTGCATGGCTCAGAGGGTTAGGACGCTGTGGCCATGGTTGAAGGATGTGGGTTTGAATCCCAGAGCTGACAGAGTGATGTCACCTTAAAAAGCCTCTCACCCCCATTGCTTCAGGGACTGTCTGATTCTGCTCTATCAAAAATGGGGTTTGCTTTAAATAAAAGCATCTACCAAGTATATAAATAAATGTAAAAAAAATAAACTTCTAGTCCTGGCTACTTTGTATTTTCCAATCTTTTTGTGACCTTCCTCACTGTGCAGCATTGATCCGCTTAAAGGTGTCCCCCCCCTCTCCTGCCTCGTACTCAAGGAGCAGATCAGCTGTCAGTGTAGATACGCCTCATTTTCCTCTGCCGTAGAACATCCCTGTAGCCATGATAAGCTGGAAGCTACTTAAAAGGGAACAAATTACCAGTGTCTGTGGTGGCAAAAATCATTGGCCAACCTCCTTTGAACACTGGGCAGGAGAGACATGTTTCAAGGCGAAATGGCAGTTCCCATTTGTCAGCATTTCATGCAGGTCACATGACCTTCACTGGTCACTCGTCTGGCCGGAGGCTCTAGCATGTGTTGCTAATCTTCTCTGTCTGTTTGCCTGTGTGTTGCATTTTCTTTAGGTTTCCTATTTTTAAAACCTTACAGTCACTTTCCTTTTAAGCAACATATTTTCTTTAGCTGCCTGTATATACTTTTTAGTGGAAAAATAAGCATGTTAGCATACATCTAATTATATAGTTAACAGTATTTATATTACAAGATATATATATTACTGGAATATTTCACATTATTCTTATCAGTCTCACCATTATTACCTCTGGCCAAAATGCAAGTGTCAGTTAAAATAGTTTTGTTTTGCTATTTTGGCCAGTCGATTAATCAGTATGAAGCAAAAATTGCAAGAAGGTTGCTAAAGAAATCTTACCTGTTTGGTTTTTTATGGATATCTATGGTGTGGACTTTCGCCCTGAATGATCTGCTGGTATCATGTGCTCTTCATTTACTCTGTTTCACTGAAATACTCCCAAACTTCATTGCAAACTTTGGTTTACGCCTAAAGTCAGGGTGTTCTGCTTAAACAAGTCCCCTTATCTTTCCAGAATTAATTTTTAAAGAAGAAATGGTAGTTACCAATCAAATACTGACTCCTGTGGATTCATCAAATACCCAGCGATGCAAATTTATACAAAACTCTTCTTGTGAGGAAACACTACAGGTATTGTAATTTAAATTTGCTGACTTAACAATATGATTATCAAGTAAAACATCTTTGTGTACTTGATTTTCTATCATAAATAATTTTCTATAAATATGGCTGTGAACATATGTGACGTGATATCCTTTCACATATTGCCATTTCCTTTCAGATCACACGCCCACTTCCTTCCTGCTTTTCAGTTGAAATTGTCAGTGATCAGCAGCTTAGGTATGACTGCAGGCTGCCATTTACCCTGTGACGTGCGTGTATGTTTTTGAATGATCGACACTTGTTTGATTTTACTTGACATTGTGTGTGTAGAGCCCCCATTCTGTGCAGTGGCGTCTCTGTGAATGTGGCCGGGGGGGTGTTTGTGGCCAGACCGTTAACTGGAGCGTCGGCGCCCCCTTGTGTTGTCTTTCCGCCCAGCTGCTGCCGCTGCGCGGAGGACCGGGCCGGCTGGGTGGGCGGGGCCAGCACGCCGGTCCTCCCCTTCTGCCTCGTCTCCTTCGCTGCCGACAACCTGGAGTTCACGGTGGAGCTGTCGTCCCTCGTGGTGAAGGCGGCACGGGAGCTGGGGGGGAAGGAGCCCCTGGAGAGGAGTGAGAGGAGTGGGGAAGAGGCGGAGCCCGTGGGCTCCTTCTCTGGGGACGGCTATTTCGAGGTGGGCCTGGGCCGGCGCGAGGATGGGCTCGGGGGGCCCGGCGTGTCTGAGGAACCGGCACAGGAGGCCATCCGCATCAACAAGGTGATCTGGGCTCACGGCATCCGGGTCGGCCAGAGAGACAGGCAGCTGCTGGCCTGCGTCGTCTTGGCGGACCCCTGGCTGGTAGTGCTCCGGGCTCGGTACCGCGAGCAGCCCTGGAACATTCCGGACCTGGTGGCCGGCCTGGTGGTGGAGCTGCTCGCGCCCTGCACTGACATCCAGGAGCTCCGCTTCGAAGTACCGGAGGTGTGCCTGTCGCTGAGAATACGGGGCGATGACGGAGTCCTCTACCTCTTATCCGACGCCCACAGTCTGAGGGACATGCATTCTCTGCTTTCTGCACTGGCATCAAGTTGCCCCTCTGAGCCACCAGGTGGCGCTGTCACGCAGCAGAGCCTCATTCGGCAGCTCCTGAACTCGTGGGAGTATGAGGAGAAGGACTGTACAGTCAAAGGGGCCTTCCTCGCCCACCTCGCCCCCCCTGCAGCGGAGGCACCCGACTCCTCTCGGGTCCTCAGCCCCCCATATTCAGACATTCTCTCAGACGCGTGGCCCCCAGATGCGGACGGCCCCTCGGGCTCCATGCCTCTCATTCTCTTCCTCACCCCCCGTCACCTCTGCATTCTCAAGGTTGATTTCCTCTCCCTCGCCAAGGGCCCCATTAACTCCTGCCCCCCGCGCTCCTCCATGAAGCTCATACGCCTCCCGCTGGCCTCCGTGCTCCTGCCCCCCCAGCAGAGCTGCTGTGGCTCCCAGGACAGCCACGCGCTGGAGCTCATGGTGGGCCCGCAGCCCGTCACCGCCGTCTTCCTCCTGCCCCACGACAAGTTCGTCTTCCTGCGGCAGTTCGGACAGCTTCGCGGCAGCTTGAGGGACATCAAGACTGTCGCCTTCCTGCAGGCGCCGTCCTGCCACAGGACTGGTGCCGGTCAGCAGGCGCCCTCCACCTGGACCAAGAGAGTGCCAGTGAACAGGTACCAGAACACTGAGGAACATTCTAGAACAGGGGTTCCTGACCCCCAGCGTTGATGCGCAGGCAGTATTCCTCTGGTTCGCAGAGTGCTGGGGTTTTAGGGGAGGGGTTGATTAATTTAATAAATTTACTGTACATTTCCATCAGTGCCCCCCCCCAAAGGTCTATCAGTTTTACTGCAAGCCCCCCCCCCCCCTTCTTCCAT
>JAODJU010000130.1:7319309-7330167 GCA_026776725.1 Gnathonemus echidnorhynchus
CCTGATCTGTGAGCACTGCCGCCCTGATTTCACCGTAAATATGCCCTGATCTGTGAGCACTGCCGCCCTGATTTCACGCAGCCTTATGGCATTGTTTGCCACAATCATGTTCACAACAGCTGCCTCCTGCTCAGCACTAAAAATTTTCCCTCTACAGCCAGAGAATGGCAGCCTTTGGATTCTATAAAGAATACATGTAATTGGAATGAGGAAACAATTGCATGAAGTATATCACTGAAGATATTTCTGTATATACTGTACAGCAACATTACCTTTTCTCCTGTCGAAAAATCCTGACAATGGATGCAGCAGTGTTTCTGTTTAGAACAGGTTATACTCTTTGTCCAGCCTCTCTAAGTGAAAGATTGATAACGTGATCAATAACAGTTGCCCAATTTTCTTCTGAAACTCAAGCCCTTCCAACTACACCGCCACCTCACACACGGACTCCTCTTCCTCAGACCCCTCTCACTCTCACTCTCACTCTCACTCTCACTCTCACTCTCATCTGCCTTAGACCTCCTCCATCCATGCTGGTAAAGAACAACACAGACGTGGCACCTTTTAAGGCTTGCAGACTGATTGCTAATTGAAGATTTGTGTGAAACAGGTGCTTTAGTGATTTCATACTGATCTAGGTAGTTTCTAATAGTTAGGAATAGGTGATTTCTGTTTGGTTACCATAGCTAAAACAATGGAGTTTGGACTGCTTGAATGACATCCGTGTTAATTGTTTTGCAAATGGGGAAAATGTGTCAATCCAAGGGTTAACATGTTTGCAAGACATGTCTTCTGCTCTGCTGAGATAGTGATGATGAAAACTGAGTGGATCCCAGTTTCTTTAAGCAGGTCAAAGCAATCAAGAAAAACTGTATACAAGTACCTGCATAAAGGCCCCTGATAAGAGGTACAGGGAGGCCCTGACATTTGTTTCAGTTTTTGTTTTAATGTGCTGATGTGTCCACTTAGTTTTTCAGAGTGTTGCTGTGTGCTCTGAGTTTGTTTTTGTGTGTTTTAGAGTGCCGCTGTGTGCCCTGAGTTTGTTTTTGTTTGTTTCAGAGTGCCGCTGTGTGCCCTGAGTTTGTTTTTGTTTGTTTCAGAGTGCCGCTGTGTGCCCTGAGTTTGTTTTTGCTTGTTCCAGAGTGTCGCTGTGTGCCCTGAGTTTGTTTTTGTTTGTTTCAGAGTGTCGCTGTGTGCCCTGAGTTTGTTTTTGTTTGTTTCAGAGTGCCACTGTGTGCCCTGAGTTTGTTTTTCTTTGTTTCAGAGTGCCGCTGCGTGCCCTGAATTTGTTTTTGTTTGTTTCAGAGTGCCCCTGTGTGCCCTAAGTTTGTTTTTCTTTGTTTCAGAGTGCCGCTGTGTGCTCTGAGTTTGTTTTTGCTTGTTTCAGAGTGCCGCTGTATGCCCTGAGTTTATTTTTGCTTGTTCCAGAGTGTCGCTGTGTGCCCTGAGTTTGTTTTTGCTTGTTTCAGAGTGCCGCTGCATGCCCTGAATTTGTTTTTGTTTGTTTCAGAGTGCCACTGTGTGCCGTGAGTTTGTTTTTGTTTGTTTCAGAGTGCCACTGTGTGTTCTGATTTTGTTATTCTTTGTTTCAGAGTGCCACTGTGTGTTCTGATTTTGTTTTTCTTTGTTTCAGAGTGCCGTTGTGTGCCCTGAGTTTGTTTTTGTTTGTTTCAGAGTGCCACTGTGTGTTCTGATTTTGTTTTTCTTTGTTTCGGAGTGCCGTTGTGTGCCCTGAGTTTGTTTTTGTTTGTTTCAGAGTGCCGCTGTGTGCATGGAGTCTGTGACAACAGGCCGGGCAGCACGGGGATCTGCAGAAGAGGCTCTTGTCAGCAGGGATTTTCCGGGGAGCTCTGCGATAAGACGGTCAAGCCCTGCGACTCTGATGGCACCTTCCAGACCTGCCACATTCACGCAGACTGTGATTTCTCTGGGCTCCACCCAATGTTAGTTTTCTGTGTTAAAAGACTGTTCTAGAAGCAGAAGGCATTGTTGGATTACTGCATCCATCCATCATTCCAGTTGTTGTGCAATATTTTATTTCATGGTTGAAAGGCACTGTTACCTGTACAGTCTTTTTATATATCATATATACTACATGTATATTTTATATTCATTATATTAAATTTTATGATAATCTATTATACCGAATATTATGCCACTTATATAACAAAAATACTTAATATGGTTCATATATTTATTCATATTCTATGCATAATTTATGTATTTCTTTCTGCTCTTTCTTTGGAAATATCACTCACTATTACATTTTGTTGGATCTACTATGTACGATAACAATAATGGCATTTTACTCTTTTCTATTTTGCTCCATCCATCCATCCATCCATCCATCCATCTAACATCCTTCTCCTAACTGCCTGTGCTGATCAGGGTCGCAGGAGAATATTAACATAAAAGAAAATAAAATAAGGTTTTGTTTTTGCCTTTGAACTGCAGGTGCGTCTGCAGAGCAGGGTACGAAGGGGATGGACATTCTTGCACCCCCATAAACCTCTGCCTCAGTGCCAGCCAAGGGGGGTGTGATAAAAATGTAAGTCTGACAAGATCTGCACACAGAAAGTGTTTCTCCTCTCTTCCTGTTTCTGCTGTGCTCTGCTTTCCAGGATACATATGCCTTTCCTGTTTTTGCTTTGCTAAGTGCCATGAAATATTCTGCTTAAAATACCAAATTTGAAGCCCCCTACAGAGGTCCTCTTATCTCTCCTCAGGCCCAGTGCATTTACGCAGGGCCTGCAAACGTCTCCTGTGTCTGCATCCAGGGCTGGACTGGAGATGGGACATACTGTGTGGAAGTTATTAACTGTTTACTGGAAAGTCATGGTGGTTGTCATGGAAACGCCAGCTGCATTTTCGTGGGCCCTGGGGAGGTAGCTATAAGCACATGATTTTAGCCTGACAGAAATTTGCCTTTTGGGATAAAACAGCACCATACAAATCCAGTCTTTGACTGGAAGCTCTTAATTACTTATCCCCGAATTAAGACAAAGTAACATAAGATAAACTTTGTTCATCCCAGCAGGAAAATCCTTGTGTCCTAACATCTGATTTTAATATTTAGTCATTAACATGTATGCGAGAACCTGGTGAAATGTATTTGTGCGGCACGCGGAAGATCCTTTTTGTCGTTTTTACATTTTGGGTATAATGCATGTTTACGCCTTCTCAGTTTGCTTCATGAATGCTCCAGCGAACACACATGCAGCCTGCTTTTTGTTTCTGTTTGCAGCACGAATGCATCTGTAACAGAGGTTACCAGGGCGATGGCATATCCTGTGACATCATCAATCCCTGTTTGATTGACAACGGAGGCTGCCACATGCTGGTTGGTGAATCCATTTAGCCTCTCCTGACTAGCAACACCTCTCAGCCAATAGGAGCAAAGTGCAAAGACTGGAGTAATTGACCGGTTTACCATGACATCAGTACTCCATCGATTGCATTGGTTCGTTGTTTGCAATGGCTAATATGAGACTTTTGTCACAATGGCCAAAGCATTAGCAATGTGAATTTATAAATTAATTTATAAAGACATATTTTGCAGGGATTGCTTGAAATGTCACCTCATAGATGCTCACTGAGAAATTTCCTTCCAATCAGGCTTCTTGTGAGCTGCGGGAAGGTGGAACGTACATGTGTGTCTGTCCAGCTGGCTACAGTGGAGATGGGACTATGTGTTACGGCAGCATATTAATTGTTGGTGAAAGTCATATGTCATCTGTTCATGAAAATTATTTCGGACGTATATTCTGCCCAATAAATGCCATTGCGTCTTTGTAATATTTCCTAATGTATTTGATTCAGGAGCTGGATGCAAATTCAGACTTTTATCAGTTTAATGACTTCATCAAGGTATGCTGCTTATTTTCAATAGAATTTTATTTAGAATTGTGTTTATTGTATTCAATTTGCATGGATTTTCAACTGTTAACTGTTTCCGATCAATAGCATTACATTGCTCTTTTTTTCCCCTTAAACAGAAATCCTCTCCATTGAACCTTAAAGGCAATGTAACAGCACTGGTGCCATCAAAAGATGCCTTCAACAATCTAAATGATAATGAAATGAAGTTTTGGACTGACCCTTACAGGCTTCCATACTTACTTAAGTAAGTAGCATAGCACATATCAGCAAATTATCCAGCAATTGCTGACAGTATATTTAGCTCCCAGTTTGTGTTGCCAGGGTGCACTTTTTAGAAGATGCTTTTTCATATGAGGACCTGAAGAAGCATGTAAATAAGGATCTGGCAACCCTCAACCCTCAAATTAAATGGGGAATAAAGGACCAAAACGGGGTATGTTAGCTAATGTTATTTTATTGGTGTTACGCTACTTTAATTGATGCTGTACTGTTTTTGTTTTATATTCATGCCACTCTACTCAAACAATTAAGCGACAGTAAAACTGCACAAAAACTTTCTCAAATTTGACGTCAATAATTGAAAATTGCCTTATATGTTACTAGCTCAGTATTTTACTGAAGAAGTTTAATTTTAAAGTTTAAATTCCTGGAACATGATAACATGAATCACCTCAGAGACTGAACCCAAAAATTATCAGTCTATCTGTCTTACATAGCATGAATGTGCCAGACCTTATATATAGTTTTTCGCATTACATTATTAGCATTACATTGAACATCACAGTCATTACTGGTATTTACTAGGAGCTCCTGTTCATTAATAATCATTGACTATAAAATGACAGGATGTCACATTCTTCTTCATCAAGTATGAATGTGTTTTTCTCTGTTTCTTATCATTTTACATTTTATTTCCCTTGTGCCATTTATCTTCGTCTATTGTGTACATCAGCCTACACAGTATGTGGATTTGGACCAAGTTTGTGCCAATTAAATGTCAGTGTGATTCCTATTTCTCAGGAGGTCATGGTACAGAACGCAACCATCATCATCCCAGACATCCCCGCTACGAATGGATACATCCACGTCATCGATAAGGTATTTCTCTGCGTTTCCTGCCAATGTGATTACTCACGCACCCTGTAATATTATAGTCTTGTCTGTTGTTTGACTGAGGGAACCATGCAATAATTGCAATGCACTTGTGTTGCTGTAACTGATTTACATCTACATATTTGGCAGTCGTTTGGTCCAGAGCAGAGTACAGCGGAGTAAATAACACATTGCAAACATTCATGGTGTCTGGAAGTTAACTATACATAAGTGCAGCTAGCCTGAGCTTACAATGAATGCCAAGTCTAAGCAGTTTTTGGAGCAGGAAATACAAACAGCTACAAAACTACACATAACAAAGTAAGAACCTAATAAGACTATGCAAGGGCCAGTAAATGCAACATAAGAACATTCAAAGAACAATCGGGATATTAAAGGAATTCATGGAACAGATGGATTTTGAAGCTTTTCTTGAAGGTGAAGAGGAAGTCTGATGACCAGATGTGGTTCAGCAGCTCATTCCACCATCAGGGAACCACACAAGAGAACAGTCTGTGTAAATGGCAAATAAAGATTCAATTCAATTCAATTCAATTCAATTCAATTCAATTCAGTTCCACCTTGGTAACTTGATGATGCAACAGTGATGTGACGATGGCACGTTAATAATAATAACATAGGCGAGGGACTCTCCTCAGGTTCTGATGCCACAGCTCTCAGACCTGCCCCAGGCCCCCCCCACGTTGATGGAGCTACTGAATCAAACTCCAGCTTTCAGTCTTTTCAGGCAGGCCATACTGGTAAGACGAAGGTTTTACAGAGGTGAAATATCACTGTTCTTTCCATTGTACTATGTAGCTTCTGCATTGTCATGGCCACACAAGCGCCTCTAGACTTACGTAACACCGCCTCACATACATCCAGACTGATATCTGAGATACTTAGACCTTATTGTGCTTGGTGGTGTGAGGTTTGCATGAAGCTGCTCAGCCATGGAAGCCCATTCCACGAAGATACCATTTTTTTTTACTGGTTTTGTGCTGGGGTTAATATCAGAGGAAGCTTGGAACTCTGCAGTCATTGAGTCAAATTTAACGTTCTATTCACCCACTCTTTTACTTTACTTGTTCTTCATGGCTGAGTTTCTGTTGTTCCTAAATGCTTTCGCTTTGCAATAATACCATTTATAGTTGACCATGGGATATCTAGCAGAGAAGAAATTTCATGAACTTTCTTGCTGACTTATTGGCATCCTATGACAGTACCACACTTGAATTCACTGCACCCTTAAGAGCGACCCATTTTTTCACATATGTTTGTCAACCTGACTGCATGGCTGGGTGCTTGATTTTATACACCTGTGGCAATGGGTCTGAATGAAACACTTGAGTGATTAAGAGGTGTGTCCCAGTACTTTTGCCCATATAGTGTATCTTGTATGTGTTCTTTAGTACATATTACTAGTATATTTTTGACTTACGTGTTTTTTGCTATAAGAATGAAGGATATTAGAAGGTAAATCTGACTTACGTATGGGATTGATAACTGCCTGTGTTTGTGATTATGTTAAGTGGAAACATTATTGTTATTTTTGGATAGCTGTACAATCTGACGGACATCATCCAGTCACGGAAATATACTGTCTTCGTCCCACTTAATGATGCCATCAGGAAACATATGAGTGAGAGGAATTCTACAGGACTGGTTTGTCGACTTTACTGATTATACCAAAATTTACTTCATTGGTTTGTTTGAGGCAGTACTTTTCCATGTGATTACTCGTCACGGTTTGAATTATAATGTAATGTTTCACTATTTCAACTTTGCTTATCAGTACTTGAAAAGAGTTTGAACTATGATTTCCTGCCAGGACGAAGATGCCTTCAGGTATCACGTCATTGTCAGTGAACGGCTTTACCCCGATGACCTCAGGAACGGGACAGTGAAGAGCACGCTCCTAGGCCCCGCCCACCAGATCATGTTTCATACTAACCATCAGAACGAGGTGCAGTTACACAACATGACCTCCAGTTCATTGGAGACTTAGCCACTTGATGCCCAGCACTAACTCTAAGCGTGTGCTTCACTACCTGTTTGCAGATATTTGCTAATGAAGTCGCCCTAGATGGAAACTTCACTGTAACCAAGAATGGGGCTGTGTTTGGTATTTCCCAGCTCTTTGAAGTTCACAAGAATCGCTGTATCAAAGATGTGATGATAAAAATCAGAGTAAGCATCTCGCTTCTGCAGCAGTTATTTAATTGAAATGAAGTTGTGTGCGACACCGTCAAGTGAACTAGATCTGTACTTTTGTTTTTATATAACTGACATCACTGGAAACTATCCAGTGCGCTGAGCTTGTGTTGTATGTTTGAATCCCTCAGGGAAAATGTGGATCCTGTGAAATGCCCCCAAGATGTCCACCTAACTCCATTCCTGTAAGCTTATTTCTCAGTGACGCTCAGCTACTCAGCCGGTGATCTCCTTGCTGTCAGTTAAACTTTGGCGGATGCATGGCTTTGCAGGTGACGGTTGCATTCCCATCTAACATGGTACCGAACTGCAAAGACAGGAAACAAACGAAACCTGTATTGGGCTGCATGATGGACTGCTTCAGAAAGGAAAAGGTACACGTGGCTATCATCACTGCCCATTGCTGATTGAGTTGCGGTCGGACTGCGATGCAGCTAGATGAACTCACTGTGTCCGCCCGTGTTACAGGACCACTCCTGCTGCCCAGGGTATTTTGGACACGGCTGCTTCAAATGCCCTGGAAAGCTGGGTAACTGGTGCTCGGGTAATGGGCGGTGCCAGGATGGCACCTTTGGCAGCGGGGACTGTCTGTGTAACGAGGGCTTCCATGGGACGGCCTGCGAAACCTGCGACCCCGGGAGATACGGCAAGGACTGCAAGTCGGGTAATAACGAGACCGCAAGTCGGGTGATAACGAGACCGCAAGTCGGGAGATAACGAGACCGCAAGTCGGGAGATAACGAGACCGCAAGTCGGGAGATAACGAGACCGCAAGTCGGGTGATAACGAGACCGCAAGTCGGGTAATAACGAGACCGCAAGTCGGGTAATAACGAGAACACCGGCTACCATCTCTATCCCCGTAGCGGCCTTCGTGCTTGAATCCTCTGTGTCTCTCAAGAGGCTCACATTGATAACACAGCCTTCCTGAATCAGTGTATTCTGAACTATGATGGACTGTGCTGCAGATTGTGGTCAATCGATCAATGAATCAAGTAATCAATCAATCATAGATTCATTTGTCACATACACAGTTGCACATAAACACATCCTCAGTATAATGTGCAGGGAAATGCCTGGTTGCCTGACTCTAAAAAATAAAAGAATATACATTAAACATTAATCATAAATATCCATAAATAATGTGCGATTGGCAGGAAAGTGACAGATGGTACTGTAAGGAGAATAAATGAATAAATAAGTCAGTATTTAGAAATGTAGGCTGTAGAGTGGCTGTATATGATGAGTTGGCTGTAGATACAGACAGGTGAGAGGAAGCTTGGGGGTCAAAATGCAGGGGCAGCCAATGTGCAGCCCCCCGAGAGCTGGGGGTTAAGGGCCTCCCTCCAGGGCCCAAAAGGGTCATTGGTCTGCCAGCCGCAGGATCTGAACCACTGACTTTCTGACCACAAGCACAGAGGCCTAACCCCCTGAGCCACACCCCCCCCCCAAACAATGGCAAGCAGAAGCATCCAGAAATAACTGGGCACTTTTACAGGGAGTTCCACTAGTTTAGGGAGTGTTAATTATAGCTTTAAGTCTGAAGCGACTGAACACGTACATGTATCTACCGTGAGAAGAATGCTTGTTTGGCAGGAGACCGTTGCAGCTGACTGGCCTGAAGCCATCGGGGTGCATAAACGTTATTATATTGAAATATTTGTCAATCATATGTCATATATTTTGTCTCGTTATGCAGTGTGTAACTGTGGAAATGGCAAGTGTATTGACGGCCTGGATGGAGATGGAAGGTGCCTTTGCTACAAGGGCTGGAAGGGCGTGAACTGCTCTGTGGGTGAGCTATGGCAGGATGACTGTGAGAATATTCCATATGAGAACTTCATTTTGTTCCTGTTTAAAAGATTTTTTACCTTAATTTCTGGACTGTATTTTCTGATTGTACCTCATTTCTGATTGTATCCTGATTGTAGGGATTTCATCTAAATTAATATAAATTTATGAAATGATACCACATCTCAGCCGGGTGTTTAAAACATGACCCCATATGTAAAGTATCACAAAGAAAACATTTTAAACACTATAATGGAAAAAGCTGCACCGTTAATCATTTTTCGATACTATTGCCATTAAAATATGTTCTCAGTGGCGATTATACGTGATGGAATGAAAGAGGGGATCTGTCCCGGTGATCTGTAATATGTGATGGAATGAAAGAGGGGATCTGTCCTGGTGATCTGTAATATGTGATGGAATGAAAGAGGGGATCTGTCTGGGAGATCTGTGATATGTGATGGAATGAAAGAGGGGATCTGTCTGGGAGATCTTTAATATGTGATGGAATGAAAGAGGGGATCTGTCCGGGAGATCTATAATATTTGAACATTTAGTGTCTCTGCCATGCAGATAGTGACAGTGCAGTTTTTCAGTATATTTCCCCCAAATATGAATAAAGCAGGTCTGTAATTAAAAACTAAACAGATATTATTTTCCATTTGCACAAGCATGAGTGCAGGTACATTGGTATGTTTCTTTTTGCATATCCTGTCTTACTCTCCGTTGAGACAAACACACACATACAGGGAGGTGAGAGCATAGCTTGGGATCAGAGTGCAGGGTCAGGGCATATATTGGGGCCCCTTAAGAACCTTTCCCAATGGGCCAGCAGGGATGTGACTATTCTGTTGAGACTAGGGTTCAAACCGACAACCATCTGATCACAGGCACAGAGGCCTAAGCCACCGATATAAGATAAGATAAGATAAGATAAGATAAGATAAGATAAGAAGTTGATTCCAGGGGAAAATTCTGGTGCATACAGCAGCAAGGTACATATGGTGCACAGAAAAAAACATATAGTGCAAAGACAAAGGTCACAGACAAAACATACCGGGGGCATGGCTGTGGGTGAATCTGGGTGAGCCTAGGCACACCCAGTTTTTGCATAGGCCAACCCAATCAAATAGCTACTTCTTTTTGTAATAATATTAGCGCTTTCTCACTACAGGAAGCTTTTTTTTGTTGCCTTCCCATTGCAGGAACATTGTCTGAATGTAGTAATGAAGTACGAATGAGGTAATTCCAGAATCTTAGTTCCTACTCTGGAGTGGGCACTTTTCGTTCGACCACAAAGTACTAGGGAGGGGCTTACAACAGTATCTGATTGGTTGACCACAAGCACCGGTGCTAACTTGCAAGTAATGTGGAAATGCTGGGAAAATAACTAAAAGCACTGGAGCAAAAATTTAACAGATGGAATCATTTTTGTTGTACCCTGTTTGTACCTCAATTACACTGAAGGCACTAATGAATATAGTTTTGCTTGCGTCTCTATATACCCTCATCAGAAAATTTATTCTATAACTAATATATACTTTTGCCCAACTCTTGAAACTTGGCCCCACTGCTCAGTACATTAACAATGGAGTTTACCCCAGTGAACGAGAGGGCTGTCTCCCTGCGCCTTCAGGTCGGGTATAAGTCTTTGACTATCATCTGAGCTTATGCACCGAATGTCGGTTCAGAGTACCCGGCCTTCTTGGATTCCCTTAGTGGTATGCTGGTTGGTGTGCCACGAGGGGATTCCATCATTTTGCTGGGGGACTTCAATGCTCACGTGGGCAATGACAGTGTGACCTCGAAGGGGGTGATTGGGAGGAACGGCCTCCCTGATCTGAACCCGAGTGGTGTTCTGTTATTGGACTTCTGTGCAATGC